>CM060370.1:108159056-108865306 GCA_030545235.1 Helianthus tuberosus | reverse complement strand
GGTCGGGTGGTTTATTGGGCCTCCGCCGGTACTTGTGGATTCTGGGGTACAAGAAGAGGGACACCGTTTGCTGCTCAAACTACAGCGGGAAGTGCTATTCGTACAGTAGTGGAGCAAGGTATGCAACGAGCGGAAGTGATGAAAAAGGGTCCTGGTCTCGGAATCCCATCTTCCAGGGTCAGGAGCCACGGAGCCAGAAGACCGTTTGACGATCCTACTTCTGATGTCATCCCCTTCTGTTCCCTCCCTGTTGAATATCCTAACTATTCTCTATCAATTCCGGGATGGATCATGAAAGATTTTGTCTTGAAATGCCGATAAGGAATAGCCAGTTATAGAAGCGGGTGGCAGGGAATGAAAGCAAGCACTCCTATGCTATCAAAGTGGAGAGATTAGTTAGAGCTAGGGGCAGGCCATCTATTCCTGCTTGACTTTCTTCAAGATATGAAATGAGCAGCCGTTTTTCGTGACATCATCTCACTCTTCGGCAAGTCAATCCCGCTTACCAACTCAATATATCTCTCAATAGATTCACTTGCCACAACGACCGGACAGGATAGGAGATCGCCCAACCTTCCAATTTCTCTTTCTGAAGCAACTATAACGGATGGGCAGCTTCCCCTTAAACTTTTTCCAACCCCAGAGAAGAGAACTTCGAGGATACGCGGTAGACATGCTTTTCCCAAGAATCTTCAAACTTTTTGCTTATGTAACGGGGGAGGTACCAGCTGATGTCTTTGAAGACATTTAGAAGGACGTTCGAGATATGGAGGGGTGCTTTGGCTTTGATCTGAGATGGGTTCATGCCAGGCTGGGTGCAGTGGCCAAGGTAAGATTTGATACCCATCATCTCGAGGAGTACGCCCAGACTTCAGCAGCGCTCGAGAAAGCTACAAGTGCATTGGCTCAACTTGAAGGAGAGTTGTCTCGGCGTAGTGAAACTGCTTCTGCCCATTTGGTGAACAACTCTGTTGCTACTAAAATGAAAAATTTCCCCCTCGAGGGAGTGGTTATTTTCCCGATGAAATCGAGGGCACGAGTTTTAAATGGGTAGGGAGCTCCACGCCTGGAGCATGTATGAGGTTGCCATGTAGTTGACAAACCTTGCACCTCTTAACAAAATGTTGCTGAATCTATCTCCATAGTTGGCCAATAGTACCCCAGGGTCATCAGGTGATCATATATCTTTGCGCCGCCAATATGTCCTGGGGCGTGGGCTTCCTCGAGAACCTGCTGCACATCCTCTCGAGGGGTGGAGAGGATGGCCATTATAGCCCTTCTTGTAAAGTTATCCTTGCTTAGCAAAGAAGCGAAATGCCCTTTTATTTATTCCAACTACATCTTTTGTTTCAGAGGGGAGGATTTTGTGATCCAGAAAAGAAATACAATAAATATAGCGCTTTCTCCAGTCTTCATAATATAATATAATGCTCTAAGGCACATTCTGCTGGACATGGGTAGAATTTACATTGGAGGCAAGTTTTCTGAAATTTGTTGGCTTCCTCCAATACTGCAGCTGAGAGTTCTGCTCTGATGGAGGTGCATATTCATATTCTCCACTCGGGAAATGGGCAAGCAAATCAACTAAGGCTTTACTTTTCATTGCGTTGGGAGTTACACATTTCATGTCATAGCCTGCTAGAGTGAGGAACCGCCGAGCAGCTCTCCCTATGAGTATAGTATAGCTCGAGACATTAAGTGTTTGATTGGGTCACATCTTGTCACAATATGAACTGTGAAGGACATGAAGTAGTGACGCAATTTCTGAGTAACAAAGACAAATGTGAGGCAGTACCCTTCCACAACTGAGTACCTTGTCCCCCGACCTGTGATCACTCGGCTCAAGTAGTATAATGGGCATTCCTTCCTATCGCAATGCCCCACGAGAAGTAGAAGTGAGATAAAGCTGCAAGGGATTGGCTGAATATTGATCCAGTTTAGGCAGCTTTCAATCTCTATAAACTTGATGGAATATCTCTTACACAAGGAAAAAGACTTGCATCAATCAATGGCATGAAGGAGTTGAATCAGGAACAGAAAGACTTTCAAAGCCAAAGCAAAGGCATTCATTTAGCAGGAGTTTACGCTGCAAAGACGATTCGTGCTAGCTCTTCTCTTCTTTAACTAGTTACATGAATAGCCTATTGGGCTAGTTTACTAAGCTTTCAGTCTACATAAACTTCATTCAATATTGATTACACTCCTTCTCCTACTGCTTCTCCTTATACCCACTAATGTTATTCTTCGTCCTACCTTGACTATTGGGAAATTTCCATTCGAGAAAGAGATGTACGAATAAAGGAGCGAAGCTGACTCGACCGGACAGTAGAGGTTGTTTAAGAATCGAGATAGGCACCGTGAAAGAAAGAACTTCGCTAGCTTACCCCACGTAGCAGTCCTAGTAAATACCTGTGCTTTATAGAATAGGGCCTTTTAGGATATGATTACAATGCTTCAGTTGTCATTGATCAAGAAGGAAATAAAAAAGGAAGTCAATTTTTTGGTGCGATTGCCGGGGAATTGAGACAGTTTCATTTTACTAAAATCTTTCATTAGCTCCTTAGGTATTATAAGATGAGACCATGAATTGAACCAGATCGAAACATTCAGCTGTCGACGGACACACTTTGCCGGAACGTCGACCGCAAACGAAGGATAGCCAGGCCCCGGTTCCCAGGGTTAGGGTATTCCCTATTATGTTATGAGCCTACTCAGATCAGAACTAGTTTATTCTCTTTCGCCTATTGGCCGGCCGGCTTTAAGCAACCTTCGCATTTCCTGCTGAGATCCCAAGTCTCCAAGTAGGCCCTCTTGGCCACCCACGACCTTGGCTTTTTAGAGAATCCCGCTCCTGTCTCGTAGGACTTGTAGCTCGGCAGTCCACCGGGTGGGTTTTTTATCCTTCCAGTTTCGAGTGTATTCTTGGATAGTTATAGCGGCCCATAGGCGCGAGATGTACCTTGGGGGGGGGGGGGTCCCATGCACATAGTCCTTTCAGGCAGTGGCTGTTTAGTCCATGGTCCATTGGATGGTCGGTGCAAGGCCAGAATTTGGAACACATTGATTCCACTCGTACCCGTCCTTCGCTTCAGGGCCTGTCCCTCGGTGTGGTCAGTACTGCATACTGTCGGGCTGCGAAGCTTTCACTTGTTCACTAATTATGACGGTTCGCCAGGGCCTCTTTCCTCCTCCCTTTTCTGCTCACTTGTAGGGGTCCGGACCCCACAAAGGGGGAGGGAGTCGAATGAACATCTCAGCCATTGGCGGGAATTTCGCCTGCATCCGATCCCCAATTCTTGTTCACCCCGG
This sequence comes from Helianthus tuberosus, assembly GCA_030545235.1. NCBI lineage: Eukaryota > Viridiplantae > Streptophyta > Magnoliopsida > Asterales > Asteraceae > Helianthus > Helianthus tuberosus. The sequence continues at coordinate 108,861,997 of CM060370.1, read as the reverse complement.
ATGATTGTGTTGCGTGAATTGTGACCTCGTACAATCGTGTCGGGTGAGCAACAGCCGCTTCATCACAGTACTTACTTATGGGCTAACAGGTTACACTTTGGCCAAGTATTATCCTACAAAGAGACTCCCAAGAGCCAGAAGTATTAAAGGAATGGCCATAGGAATGGGCGCATCATGACATCATAAGATGTCTCGTCCGAATGAATTAGTTGGTCCAAGAAATGTTAGAAAAAGTGAACGGAAAGAGTAATAAGAAGTGAAAAGGACAGAGACACTTCCCAACCAGAAAGCAAAGTTCCCACTGATGGTATACTTAGTGTAAGCGAGCTCTAAGATCACATCTTTGGAATAAAATCCAGTTGGAAAAGGAAATCCAATTAGAGATAAGCTGCCCATGAGCATCATGGCATAGGTAAAAGGGAATGAGGAGGCAAGCCCCCCCATCTTCCGCATATCTTGCTCATCCGACATGGCATGAATCACCGAACCTGCACTCAGGAATAGTAATGCTTTGAAAAAGGTATGATTCAATAAGTGAAAGACTGTTAGGAAACTTTATTTGTATGTATTGAAGAAAATCAGATTCAACTGGATCTATGAAGAAGATAACAGTCCTGAAGATCACAACAAGAAGAAGAAGATCAGATAGGACAACTGAAATGAACAACATCTACTTCAAAGAATCACAAGTTGATCAAGAGCTGGACTGGGGATAAGAATGGAGAGCTTTGGGCGATTTAGGGCGATCTTGGGAAAATCGTGAAACCCTAGTTTTTCTTCATTCCAAACCTGGTCTTCATTGATTTTGCTTAGGAACTAGGGTTTCGATTCTGTATCCTAATCGCTCCTTTGTTTTCTAACCAACTGAAATCAGATTAGGGCATTCGTATTTTAGGGTTTCTGATTTCTTTTGTTTTTCGATCGGCTGTTTCTGATTACGGGGTTTAAAGGGTTGGTGCTTATTACATGTTCGGAAGTCCGATTTGTTTTAAGGTTTCAGCAATTTCAGCTCCTTTAGTTCGCTGATTGATTGGCGTTCGGTTTAACAGTTTCTGATTCATTTGAGTCTTTTACTCTTTACTGTGGCTGTTGATATGGATGTTCAAGATGCAGACGACTCAAACGTGTTTGCGAGAAAGATTAAGAATATTGACGGAAGACCTTTTCAGCCAAGACAATCGTCTCATATGGCGGCTAGGGTTTCTGATCTGCGGCATAAGAAGGTTAGTTTTATGCTTCCGCTAAATGATACTGACATCGGTATGGGTTGTTCTGATTCTCCTAATCAGAATTATGCTAAGGTCTTTGACAAACGAAAGGTAGCTTTTGTGCTACCGCTCAATGATGCGAGTCCTGTTCCACGAGTACAAGACCAGAAGAAGGTACAAACTGCACATGTTCAACAACAATCCTACGCGGATGTGGTCCTAAACGAACAGGTAGAACATCGTGGTGTTAAAATGGGTATTGGTTCAAATCAGAATCATAATGCTGATGATTGTGTTACAAATGCCAATGACTCGGCTGCTCTAACTCATAAGATCAACTTTCGAACTCTAAATTCCGAAGTCTCGTTGGATGGAGTGGATGTAGTGCTACCGGTTGATTCTGTTCGGCAGGTTAATGACAGGTTAGCTAATACTCTTTATGGTTACTTCCTGGGGGGATAGAATTGCTTATCCAGTAGTTGAATTCTTTGTGAGAACAAATTGGAAAAAAACATGGTCTACAGAAAACTATGATGAACTCAAATGGATTCTTTTTCTTCAAGTTTGAAGATAGAAAGGGTATGAATACTGTTCTTGAAGGGGGACCTTGGATGATACGTAACAAACCATTGTTTCTTAACATGTGGTCTCCTACAAATACCCTGAAAAAAGAAGAGTTTAACAAAGTAGCGGTTTGGGTCAAATTGCATGATGTCCCTCTAGTGGCGTATTATGATGATGGAAAAAGCATGTTGGCATCTAAAATTGGTTCTCCTTTGCGGTTGGATTCGTATACTATTGATATGTGCAACGAGGATTGGGGACGAAGCAGCGATGCTAGGGCCCTCATTGATATATCTGCTGAACATGACTTTAAAGAGGTCCTAACCATGGCTATTCCTGAGTTGGATGAGAACAAGTATATCAATGAAACTATTCGTGTGGAATATGAATGGAAACCCCCGAGATGTGCCCACTGTTGTGTATTTGGGCATGACTCTGAGGAGTGTCCAAAATGCATTCGATCGACAGTAAGACCTCCTACTAACAGTCCGAAAGTAGATGACGATGGTTATACGGAAGTTAAGACAAAGAAGAAAGCAAAGAAAAACGGTTTTCAAGTTAACAACCAAAAGCCCAAGCTTGAGTATAGACCTGTGGATAAAAAGAAAAAGGCATTGAGTTCTTCCTATGTGAATGCACGGGGTACTAGTTCGTCCAAGGTTCAAACACACAATTCGTTTAGTGCTCTTGGGTTTATTGGGGGGAATGGGGGTTCCTTTAAAGGGAATTATAAAGGGGGAAGTGAGCTAAATGAGGAGTCTGACGATGAAGAGGTAGAGGTTGTATATGATGAAATGAATGAGTTTATGACATCGGGTACACATCCTACGTCTTCCAGTACAGGGGCAAGCACCTCTCCTACAACGTTATCCAATGGATAGGTGGTTTCGGTTTCATGCTAGGGGCTGTTGGTTGGTGGCAATTTCATTTTTGATGATGGCGGTTGACGTTGTTGTTTGATTTATCTTCGTTTGTCTACTAATTAGTCATAATCATGATTGTAGTAGGCTAGGTCGAGGTGGTATTTTGGGTTGTTTTGTTTTTTGCTTACATATATGGGGCCTGTCCTGTATATGAACTAGTGGGGAACTCATCTTCACTACTTGTACTTAATTGGCGGTTGTCTATAATAGAATCACCGGGGTAACCCTTTACCCAAAAAAAAAGTTGATCAAGAGCTGAAGAAGATTATTAGAGAAGGTCATTTCTAATGGATCTGATGATATTTCTGATGAAATATCATCAGTTTCTGACGATTCTGATCATCAGATTTTCTGATGATTTGTTCACCAGAATTTCTGAAGAAGTGGTTTATCAGAAATTCTGGTGAATACCCCACTTGTTTAAAAATCAGTTCTATCCGGCCACAATGACCGAAGCAACTTGATATTATTGGATATCATGATTACAAAGGCAACTTGAACGTTGGATTCAATGAATATGTCAAATTGCTACTTTTTGCAGGACTTATTGCATGAATAAACTATTGTTTATTCATGTACCCAGCCTTATATAAATATAGAAAGCTCACCAAGCAGAGGATACTTGAGTTTGATGCTTAGCATTCATACATACTACATAAACTCCATTGCCCTCTCACCCACAGAATTCAAGATTCATTTGTATTAGATAATAATCTTACAATCACCTTGTAAACTATTTTGTTTCAAAGTGATATAAACTTGATAATTATGTAGGTCTTGTTTCTGAAAGTCTGATTTCCATTTCCGCACATCTTTTTCACATCTACTGAAATCACTTGCCATATTACGTGAAAAGAAGTTGTTTAGGCCATACTGGGTCCAACAATTGGTATCAGAGCAAATTGAATAAACTATTTTCAAACGATCAATCGCTCATCTTCTTTTCTCTAAATATGGCCAACTTTCACTCCTGGAATAATGCTTTTAATATTGGTTCTATGTCTAAACCTCCGACTCTGGTCAGAGAGGAATACCCCCAATGGAAAATCAGGATGGTCAATTTCCTCAATGGTCATGACCAAGCTCTGTTTCAATCCATTGAAAGGGGTCCACATATACCAATGACTGAAATACCAGCTATTCCAGCAACTGACCAATCACCAGGAATCCCTGCCTCCCGTGATCCCAAAAGTGAAATAAACTGGAGCGCGGAACACAAGGATCTGGTGGCTGGGGATGAAAGGGCAAAGTCACTTTTAATAATGGCCATCCCAAATGACATATTTTCACAAGTTGATGCTAAGGAAATATGGGATCAGTTGGAAAATCTTTGTGAAGGAGGAGAAAGGATGAGAAGAAACAAGAGAACAAATAATGTTTCCTCATATGAGAGGTTTAAAAGTTTACCCAATGAAAGATTAAATGATACATATCAAAGATTTACAAAAGTTTTAAATGAGCTAAAGAATTTTGTTATAACAAAGTCAAATGATAAAAGAAACATAAAATTTCTTGATGCTTTACCTAGAGAATAGAGAAGTCTAACCATGACTTTGTCCTCAACCTTAGAAATAGGAAACATGAGTCTTTTTTTTGGGTAAAGGGTTTACCCCGGTGAATTTTATAAATCAACCAAATCAGTACAAGGGTGTGCCTAAAGTGACACACCAACTAGACTTGACATCCCAAGTCTAGGAGAAAACAAAAACACACAACCAGTTTGCAACATACAAACACGACATCAAAAACCTACAAAGACAAAACAACCAAGCATAAAAGCATCAAAAACCGAAAAACTTGAATCACATCTAGCCTGGGTCTTCCTCCTCCTCGCTAGTATAGATCTTCCAGGCCTTGAAGGTCCTTCGACGGCAAGTATCATCACAAAACTTGAACCCCATGAGCTTCAACCGAACCGTGCTCTTAATCCACTCCGTTACCGTAGCAGCCGTGTTGTGGTTGTTAGAAAACAGCCTATTATTTCTTTCTTTCCATATAAAGTACGAAGATGCCGCAATCACGAGCTTACAAATAATAAAGTCACTCTTCATAGAGCCATCATTTTGCTCCATCCATGCAACAATGGCTTGCCAAGAGTCATCTACACTATCCAAATTCACCATCTTTTTAACGTTGTTCCACACTTGCGACGCAAAAGTACATTGGAAGAACAAGTGGTCACGAGAATCTCGATCATATCTGCATAGAGGACAACACATGAGCCTCAAATTCGTATCGCTACCAGCTTCCCACACGGTTAGGCGATTTTGAGTCTTGAGTTTGTTTCTGATCACTAACCACATATGAAACGAATGTCGAGGAATACATTGCGAGAACCACACCATGTTGGACCAAGGAACAACATCAACCCGAGGCCTAATGTTATTCCACACTTGTGCTGAACTGAAATAAGTATCTTTACCTTGCAAATCCTTCCAGGTGAGTTTATCATTCACATTTTGCACTAGAGTTGGAGGAGGAAGATTAATTAGAACCGGAAATAAGTCATACAACACTTGGGGCCATTTCCAATTACCCAAATCATCCAAAAGATCCGCCACACTAGACTGCATATTAAACCCAGCGTTAGCTATCACTCTTGGAGAAATAAAAGAACTGATCGGACTCAGAGGACACCAATTATCACTCCAGGCATTAGCTTGATAACCACTTCGAATAGAAAACCCAATGTAAGGCTGAACCAAGTTACGGATGGACAAATCTTCCTCCATCCCCAGCTCATGCTACCTTGCGACGGGACATCCCAAAAACACCGACCTTTTAGCTTATACGAGTGAATCCATTGAACCCATAAAGAGTTCCTTTTAGAGATAATGCTCCAGATATGATTCGCCATGAGAGCTTTATTCACTTCCATCACACTTCGAATACCCAACCCCCCTTTGGATTTAGGCAAGCAAACACCTGTCACACCCCGAAATTATCAGAGCATTGGCGTGACTGGACTGGTATCTTCATTGCACAGCGGAAGCAAATAAGCTAAGTCTTTTAGAAATTGAACGCCCACTAAGTACTCGACTCCACGCGGTTCTCCTATTCCAACCGTGCCTTGTCTTAGAAATGCAATCTGAGAAAGAAACATGCGAAAAATCAACAAAAAGTTGAGCGAGTTCTTAGTTTGTTTGTAAAAGATTTGAAATAAATCTTTTGAGTTGTGAAAGATTTGAAATAAATCTTTGGAGTAACCGGTTTTTGAAATAGTATGGAGAAAACGAATTTAAAAATCATTTTCTTGCCAAGTTATATGGAAACGGTGTGTTTGTAACACAGTATGTTCATAGAAACCATGTATTTGTAAAGTCTTGTATTTGAAATGTTCGTATAACCGTCAATGCCCACCCTGACTTTGACTCCATACCCGCATTATTCTATGCTTTGAATTATATAAAACATGGTATTTAATTTGTATGAACAAGTATTTTCCGTAAGTATAAAATCCCTGGTATGTAGCAAATAAGGAAATAAAGAGATCACCAATGGTTTGCAAGGCCCTTGATATGTGTGAAGTGCAAGTAGGAAGACTCAAACCTAGCGGATTTCGCGTTGGGCACAAAGTCACCCCAAGGTCCGTTCTGCTGGGCCTGGGGTTGGGCTCGCTACACCCAGATAGATCTACCGCTTACGTCCCTCGGTCCTACAATGAGGATTAATGGCCTCCAGTTTTTTTTTTTTTTTGGGTAAAGGGTTACCCCGGTGATTCTATATATTCACAACCAAATAAAACAAGTAGTGTAGAGAATCTACACTAGTTCAATCATGGGGCATTCCCCATGAAAGTAAACCAAGACAAAACCAAACCAAACCAACACAAAAACAACCAAAAGGAAAACACCTAGACAAGACTTCTAGACTAACCAAAACAAACACAGCTACTCATCCTCCATCATCGTCCTTTTGTTTCGTATGGATCTCCCATTCTTCAAGAACTCTGCGCACCCTACCAGTATTCTTCAGTTTTGCTCCCATCAACTTGTACCGAACTGTTTTCACGATTACTTCACTAACCTTCTCAGGAGGTCTTAATTGGTTTTTGAACAATCTGGCATTCCTCTCTTGCCAAATACTATACGCGGCAGCAGCTACAAGTAATTTCGCAACATAAGTATCGACCTGCTTTTGTTGCGCACGAGTACAAAGCCAGCTAACAATCTCACTCCATTTTGCCGAAACCGTATCCATCCCCACCCTATTTCTCACTGTCCTCCACACTTGAGAAGCATATTTACATTCAAAAAACAAGTGCTTGTGAGAATCAAAGTTCTCATAACATAATAAACAGCACATCATGTTCATGTTTTTTCTCCGAGCGAAATCCCATTTCAGAATTTTATCTTGTGTGAGAAGCTTACCTTTCATAATCAACCACATCATGAAAGCATGTCTCGGAATACACTGGCCGAACCACACAATTTTACACCAATCGACTTCCGGTTCTCTATGCCGAAGAGAATGCCATACCCCCGAAGACGAGAACTCATTAACATCATCACCATCTTTCCATAGTAATCTATCGACTTTTGCAGCCTCCAAATGAACTTGATCAATCTGATTAAGAACCGGAAATATATCCCTCCAAGCCGTAGGCCACAACCAAGCACCATTAGAATACACATCAGCCACAGAGTTATCCAACCTAAAATCTGCATCCGCAATATTTCTGGCCGACACAAAATCAGCAAGAGGCCCCAAAACACTCCAATTATCGAACCAGGCTGAAGTATTAATACCATTACCCAACTCCGACCAAATATGCTTCCTAACCAATGGCCGTAATTGAGTGATTTTCCGCCAAGACCAACAACTATTCGAAGGGGTTTTGCTAACCCAAAAACTCTTATCTTTTAACCGATACGAATATATCCAATCAACCCATAGAGAGTCACGCTTCGAAACAATACTCCAAATATGAGATGACATCAAAGCTTTGTTCATATCTCCAATTAGTCTAATACCCAATCCCCCTTCGTATTTAGGCGTACAAACCAACTTCCAAGACACTTTAGATTTTCCTTTGCTGAACGAAGAATCCTGAGACCATAGGAAATTTCTCATTTTAGCTTCTAACTCCTGAGTAATCCGAGCTGGCAAGATAAAAACCGATGACCAGTAAATATGCATAGAAGAAAGCACTGAAATAATAAGTTGAAGCCTTCCTGCAAATGATAAAAGTTTGTTCCTCCAGTGCATAATGCGTTTTTCCAATCTCTCCACAAGCACCCGACAATCATTGTAACCAAGCCTAGCCGAAATGAGAGGAACCCCCAAGTACTTTACGGGTAATTTTCCTTCCGTAAAAGGCATAATATCCAGAATAGCTTGTTTAACATGATCCTTAACATTACAAAAGAAAATCGTGCTTTTCTGGTTACTAGGAACTAATCCCGACATCTTGGTGAATTTCGCAAGAGAAGACATAATACAATTAGCTGAATTCACTTCCCCTTTTGCAAAAAGAAATAAGGCATCCGCAAAACAAAGATTTATAATCTGCTGCCTTTCACATCTGTTATGGAACTTAAACGAAGAATCAATTCTTACAGAATGATGAAGAATACCAGTTAAGACCTCCATAACGAGAGTAAATAAATAAGGGGACACTGGATCTCCTTGCCTCAGCCCACGCTTACCCTTGAAAAAACCATGCACCGTGCCATTAACACAAACCGAAAAAGAGGTCGTTGAAACACACTTCATAATCCACCCAACCATGTTGCTATGGAAACCAAACCCATTCAGAACACTTTTAAGAAACCTCTAATCGACCGTATCATACGCTTTCTGAATATCTACTTTAAACGCACATCTAGGAGGACCCACGTCTCTGTGATAATTATGCATTAACTCTTGGGTTAAAAGAATGTTATCCGAAATTTTTCGACCAGGAACAAAAGCAGATTGGTTTATGCTAACAATGTCCTTTAGAGCCCCTTTAATTCTTTCTGAAATAATCTTACTGATGCATTTATAGAAGACATTACAACAAGCAATCGGACGGAAATCAGTAACACTTGTAGGAGTCGAAACCTTAGGAATAAGGACAATAAGAGTATGGTTCATTTCCCGAAGCATATTACCAGCCTCGAAAAAATCTGTAATGGCTTTAGAGACATCCGTTCCAACCAGAGACCACGCACTTTTGAAAAAAGCCGCCGTATAACCATCCGGCCCAGGAGCTTTATCATTACCAATAGAAAACATAGCTTTTCTGACCTCCTCCATTGTTACCTGTCTAACCATATTAGTAGCAACATTATGACATAATCTGTGCGGAAATAAATCTGGAGCCGGCTCCAACGATATATCCCCTTGAGAACCAAAAAATTTCTCATAATGCTGAACAAATGCTTTATACACCAAGTCACCTTCATAACTAGTCCCACCTACATCTTTAATAACCTCAATCCTGGTAAAATGATTTCTCGCTTTCAAAGAAGAATGAAAAAATGCAGTGTTCATATCACCCGCCGCTAACCAATCTACCTTTGACTTTTGTTTCAAGAAACGCTCCTCATCCAGCAACGCCTCCTGTAAATCACGACTAGTAGCAGCCTCTTCAGCCCGAAATCGACGTTTAACGGGTCCTGATCAATGTTTAATGGCCTCCAGTTCCCGCCTACCCACTCACATAATCTAAGTAGTAACCCTCCTTACGCTAAACATACCATGTATAAAAATCCCTGGTCACCCTGACCGAATCCCTGGTCACCCTGACCGAATCCCTGGTCACCCCGACCAAATCCCTGGTCTCCCCGACCGTAAATCAATCACATTTCGAAAATAAGCATTTGTTTTGTAAAAACCGGTATGTTTAGTATAAACCTTTCGTAAATCATTTGAGTTCCTTAAAATCCCTTCGTAATATGATTTAGAAATACGAGTTTTGCGTTTGTTCAAAACTTTGTATGTTTTTGCAAAACGTGCATGTCTTTCCACCCCGAAAACATTTACAAAAATGTAAAACAGTAAAAAGTGGGGGTTATGAACTCGCCTGAATATTCCTGTGCAGAGCTAGCTAATTTACGACTTCGTGATGTCGTTTCCAAGACTTGTGCTTTCTACAACATTCCTAACACGGAATATCTAATAAGTTTCTAAATAAACGTAGTAACTAACTACGTGTCACCGAGCTCTACCGAATCGTGGACCGAACGATTCGACGGTAAGTTGTTAACTTAATGGAAAAGATCAAGTTATACGTGTTAAGTCTCGTTTAATGTCAGTAGCAATTTAATAAGTCTTGAAAAAGACTTAGTTTCCGAGAGACTTAAAATGAATTAAATATTTATATAAAAATATATAAATATATCGTTGTAAGTGCGTTAGCCGTCTCGAGTAGTCGTACGTGTATAAAAGAATATTTCTATGAAAATATCATATAACAAACTCGGATCATATATCACGTTAGTTATCTCGAGAAATCGTACGTGTATGTACAAAAGTTTGTATGAAAGTAACGTATAACAAATTCGTATCATATATACGTCTCGTATGATATTTATCAAAGTATATGTCCATGCCATTCAGGCGTTTGACGTGAATATAAAAAGTCATATTCATGAAAGAATCGTCGGATTGTCGTGTTTGAAAATAAATATATAACTATATTTTTTTTTTATAAACGAATGTGTGTTCGGCGTTTGAAACAATATAAATAATTATATTGACTTTATAAAGGAGTTGTCGAACTTCCGAAATTTATAATAAATATAAATACTATATTTATTGTTGTAAATTACTTTCTGAATCGTCGTTTTCGAAAATTGCGAAGTTTTGTCGAAAGTAATTATATACTTTTGCTAGTTTTCATAAAAGTCGCTTGATATCACTAGTCGTCGTTTCACAATAAAACATGTTTTGTTTTATAAATAAACGCCCTTTATTTTACGGATTCTTTCGAAAAAAACGGGCAGAGTTTCTTCTGTTTTTGGACGCCCCCGACAACCACGTGTCGATATATTTTGTCAACTCAACAATATTCTCAATATCAATATGTATAATTTTCGCAAAAACGACAAAATGTAAATTAAGCACTAGTTTGTATCGGTTCGAGCTCGTTCACGAAATAAATAAGATTATAAGAATAATGAAACGTATTGTGTCGTAAAATCTTTACCATCATCTTGTGTCGAAAGCCGAGCTGACCGAGTCAACTCGCTGAGTTGACTGAGTTTGATCGAGTTTGACCGAGTCGACCAAACTGTATCGTTGACCTGAACAGAACCGAGTCCCGAACCCGAAACGTCACCCGAACTGATCTGTTGACCATTGTTGACCCAGACCGAGTTGACCCGTAAGCTGAGTTAACCGAGTCACTGAGTTGACTCGGTGACTGAGTCAACTGAACCGCCTGACCAAACCGAACCTGTTGACCCGATAAACCAAAGCTCGAACCCGCTGACCTCAATCCTGACCCGACTGTGTCTGACCCGAGACTCGAACCCGAACTGAGACGCCAACCAAACCCAAAACCCGTCTCGAACTGAATCACCTCTTGAACCCAAAACCAAGTTTGTAACCCGAGCCAAAACCCGAATCAAATCTGACCCGACTAAACCCGTTGACCCGAAATATCCCGAAACGTGAACCGAACATCATCAGCCATAATCATTTGCAAGAATTAATGAGAAACGGGGGGTGTTTTACCGGAAAGCATGTCAAACCAGAACCACCACCGTCACTGCAGTGGCGGCGCTGCCGTCGCCGCCTTTCTTCTCTCCGGCTTCTCTCTCTTCTCGGGTTGCTCTCTCTCTCTCTCTCTCACCGCCTCTCTCTCTCTCTCTCGCCGCCTCTGTTTTTGCCGCCGCACCACCACCGTACGGTGGTGGTGGTCTCCTGTTTGTCGATCGAAAGGAGGGGGGGTTAACAAGCAGGCTGGTTGTGGGTGGTGTGACCGGTGAACACCATCTCCGGCAGCCGATCGATTTGACTGCCAAACAAGAGACGAGGGAGAGAAAGGGGTAGCAGGGGATGTGACAACCTGAGTTTTCAAGGTTTTTCCTTAACACGTTACCTGTTTCACACTAATACTTTCATAATGGTTTATGTTGTAACTTGCATACTTGATGTGTAGTTGATCTATTATGATGTAGAGTCCTTAATGAGTGAGCTAAGAACTTATCTCAATACAATTATTAACCCATGTGATTTGCAATTATATGAAACCTAGCACTTGATCGGCCCAATAGTAATTAGAGGTGAATTGATAATGTTGTGAATTGATAATGTTGGCAAACTTCATTTAGTGGGAATCATGGTGACCTGACAACTCTCTAGGCCCAATACAAAAGGACCACTAAAAGATTAACTTTGGCAGTAACTCACGTGTTCATCTCGGCCCATGTGATTCTCAATTGTCGACCATGTGATTCGTTTACCTCGGCCCATGTGATTCATAGGCTTTTCGTCGGCCTTAGGTCACGACGAAATATGTGTCTTTCGCTGATACGGGCTTCGGCCCACAACCCAGTTCTCGATCCAAACCCCCCTATGTTATTACTTTACGTAAATACTAGGTGCCTTATATAATCTCATTTAATCATATTTTACACAAAGTACACAAACCCTAGGCCCTCCAGAATCACCGACGGCAGACGATACCCCTCCCCTCTCGAAGCACTATCTGATTCGATCAAGGTTATTAGGTTAGTAATTTCTCATGTATGTAATATTTCTATTATTAGTGATCTTGTTCGTGTGTGATATGGGTCAACAAAATTAATATATATGTGCACCGATGTGATGTATGTTCAGAATTGTCTGAGTATTTATGTTTAGAAACTAGGATTGCATGAATCAGTGGGTCATCCTAATCATGATTTGGTCATTGTCAGCCATGTGTGAAGTGTCTTTATTTATTGGTAATTGATCTATGATTTAATAAAATAATGATTCTTTATGAGTGGGGGTATTAAACCGATGACTTTGTGATTGGCATGAAGCCTTGTATGGATGTTTGCATTGAATATTGTTAATCATAATGAATGTTAGTGTTAAATGATTTGGGTGGATGTGGGTGTTGTCAGACTAGGCAATGTTATTAATGAGATAAGAATTAATTTGATGTGATGATGTCTTGATGTGGATATGATCATTGATACGATGATAAAATAATTGGAAGTACATTAATCTTGAAAGAAATAAACTCTTATTTTGGTCCCTAAAAGATATCTTGATGATTGACTCAGATTGAAATAGGAATTAATGATTGTTGTCGGTCACAGAAATTGTGGGGAAGTAACTGATTGAATTATGCAAATTGATTTAACATGTGTCAAAGGAAGATATAACTTACATAGCCTTTAATCGCACACATGGGCACTACTTGCATACCCTCGGCCCAGTCACACGAAACATTTGGGCCAGTTCTGATGGGCCACGAGCTGAAACTTGAATGCACAAGTGAAGCTGATCACACACCCTGCTACAGTCACTCCATATTTAGGCCGGGTGTGTTGTTGGGTCGTTCTACACGTGGGCCGCACAGTCCCTTAGACCGATCAACAGTTGGGCTGCATACATACATCTAATTATTGATTGGGACGGACCATGTAACAAGATCAGTTAGATAAGCACATACATAAATGCTTGATGCACCAAAGTAGTTAACTGTTGCACAAATTGTGAACTTGCATGCTATGTGCGAGTCAAAGCTACTCGATATAGATACTTACATCCTATGCTAGGTGTAAGGGGAGAATGATGTGTGTTATAGGTTACGGACTTCATGTCGCACTGTTACAACTAGTATAATTGTAATGCACGAATAAGTTGCACGATTAGCCGGTATGCCATGTAAGATGATATGTGAATTGCATGATTTTTACTTGTGTAACGTGTAAGGAGAATTCGTGATCTATGTGTAACTGACTGTCTTTGGTAACCACGGTAGGGTTTGGTTGACCGACTTGGAACGGGTAATGTAACGTAACATACCGAGCAAACCTAAGGTGAGTTCACTGCTCTTTTCCAAGCATGCATCCCGGGAAGGGATATCGGGTAACGTTCCAGGGAGGAATGCAGGTTAATGGGATGTTTGTTATTACTCAGTTTCTATTATGTAAGACCCCCTACATCTACCGATAGTTGCCGGTAAGGCAACGAGGTATTTAGTTGATAGCGCTATTAGGATTGGCACCCTCACACCGTGCCGAAAGGACGGGCGTGAACTAATTACCTTGACCACTTGACCAATGCCTAGATAGAGGCATTTGGGTTGGGCATTCACATCGTGTATCATATAAGACCCCTTACATCTACTCGAGGTAATTAGTTGAACTAATTACCTTGACCACTTGACCAATGTCTTGATAGAGGCATTGGGGTTGGGCATTCACATCTTGTAGCCAGTTGCGGTAGTCGAGCTAATAACAACATCGAATCAAATCATCGAATCTGTGAAACGTTTTAATCTAATAACTGGTATCTAATCACGTTAACAAAACTTTGAACTCACCAGCGTCGTCTGACACACTTGTCTGCATGCTTGCAGGTCTATAGGTTGATATCAGTTGGAACTTGTTGTCTGGGAGCCTGGAGTAGTCATGGGTCGTGACACATGGATTCGCAATACAAGTTTATTGGTTTATGAATGCATGGTTTATGAAATGCCTTACAATAAGTTATGCTTCCGCTGTATACAATAAGTTATATGTAATCTTTTGTAACACTTTATGTTAATGAAAGAAAGTTTTTATTCAAACATATATATGAGTTCAATGTGATTGGTGGCTAATATCCTGGTATGTCACGCGGTGTTTCCGCAAGTGGTATTTTGGGGGTGTGACAGGGGATCTCTTGTGTGTATGGAGAAGATGAGTTCTTGTGTTTGATTTATTTGAAGATGAGGAAGTCTAGGTCATTTATGTGTGTGTATATAAAATGTCTGCATATTTGAGGAACAAGGGAGGTGATAAGGGTCTTATATAGATCTTAGTGATCTAGCGAATCTTACAAAATATTTTGTAAAGATTTATCATAGATTTTATAAGATTTTAGCATAGATCTCTAAAGATTTTTAGAGATTCATAAAATCTAATTTATTATGCAGGTTTAGGCTTGTGGATTTTGGGCTTGGGCCCAGGGCCTACAAGCTCAATCCCTGTGTATAAGTGGCCCGTAATTCCTACGAGACCCGTTGTCAAAACCGAAATCACCGTAGCCTAGTAAAATTATATTTCGTGCAAAAATAATGTTGGTATCCGTTGTAGTCGCGTTCGCGCGTTGATAACGGTAAAAATCTCGCGTAAAAGGCGCCGTTCGCCGTTTCCTACCATCGCGTTTTTAATCCACGTTTGCATTTGTGTCGCACGAAAGCCCAATAAATTCACAAAATTAATTTTATAAACATAAAGTACTCGTGTAACATTCATACTTGTCGGCGTTGTCAGTATTTTGTACGGCATCAGTTCGTTGTCGCTTAATATTCAGCAGATATTGCGTAAATCACCATACGCGCACTGTAAAGTCGTATAAACGTTCCTAGGCACTCCAAAGGCCTAAATAAGTTAATTTGTGCTGTAAACACTATTTATTATCGCGTTAATCACCTGTTAATTACGTAATTAAGAGCCGTAAATCACGGGTTGTCACATTCTCCCCCTGTTACAGAAATTTCGTCCTCGAAATTTAGACTATGTTATCTCCTCGGAATTGTGTTGTTCGCAGATAAGTCCGAATAATAACAAAGTGAATGACCGCGTAATCAAAACAAGACTTATTCGAATCATGTGAATTCAAGGACATTCCTTCACAATAGGAATCCCAACGGTCTAAAAGAAATGTGTCTCAGTAATTGATATCAAAGGAAACGAGACGTAATGATACAGTCATCAGTGCGACTAAGTTAACACGGATCCAACAATGAACAAGAACTTCGACCAATCGAATTCCATATGAACTTTTATAACATGTAAATGAGTTCTAGAAGCAATAACATCCACTAGATGAACTTAGAATCAACAATCTCAAATGTAATAGTTTGCACGAAACGCTCGATCGTGATCAGCACAAGCTGCAAGTTATACCGACGCCACAAGGTGTCGCAATGAATGAAACAATTCAATCAATAGCGGTGATCGAACAAGAATCACCTGTGTTTTGCATGAAACGCTCAATCATGATTAGCCCAATCTACAAGTTTGTACTGACACCACAAGGTGTCGTAGTGACTTAAATAATTCAATAATAACGGTGATCAAACAAATTCACCATGTTTGAAGTCAAATGAAAACGCCATGAAGTAAGTATGATTGTTTGTTCCAACAAACATCGAAAGATTTTCAATTGAAAATGGAACATTAAAGAAATAATGTCTTCGATCGAAGATGAAGAAGCAATGAATATCGCAAAACTTTCGATCGAGGTTGAAAGAACCGTTAAGAGGTACACCAGAATATGCAATGAATTTGTGTACCATTGTCATAACACACAATTGTGTTATGACCGCTTAACTATGATAAATCGAAACGGATTTAAAGCAAATTAATAAATAAATAATTAAATCCGTGCATGAGATGCGTAAACGAGTTTAGCGCAAGCTTCAAACTAATGGAAATCACCATCACATGGTGTCGAAATCGACATACAATTTAATGGAGTCGAATACCAAACGAGTTTACTATGACTCGGAACAAATGAAACATTTGTTAAAATGAATTTTTGAATATGATGCTCCCAATACATCATATGATGTTCTGAAGTGAACATGTGTAATGGACAAGTTCAAGCAATTGAACTTGGTTTTAGCGCAATCCGACAATAAATATACGTATCGACAAGAAAACTTTCGGCATGGTCACAACGAAAAACCATGTATGTAACTTGAAAAGAAATGATCGTGATACAATGACCCTTAAGAGGAGTAGAGATATGAAAATCTACTCAGTAAATGTGAAAGTCGAAATTTCAATAAAAGAAATTTGAGGACTTTACCTGGGGTTGTGTGTGATATACGGTTGTTAGGTGACATTACCATGGAATGTCGAACATAGCGTACTCGTTATTAATTAGGTAGGGGGAAAATGCGGAGACATTCGTCTTCTCCCTGGCGTGATTCGTGCCGTTGCAGGATCGCGTGACAAGTTGTCGTTTCCTAATCGTTCGTTCTCCTGCGGACAGGAATCTAGCGTCGTCGTTAAATTGCGTCATCGTTCCTTCTCAAAGGCCTCGCCTCGATAATCGTATGTGTCGTACTTCAACCCCCGTTGATGTATAGCTTATGTTTCACGTATGCCTGTGCACTAGCGTTATGTTATGCGTAGAATGTGATGTACTCCAACATCCGTTGACGTAAAGTTTGAGTTTCATGTATTCTCGTGCACTAACGTTTCGTTATGCGTAGGCTGCCTGTTCGGGAAGTTAAAATGTCATAGACAATATGGATAATAGTGTGTGCTCGAGTTAATATTCACGGTTCCCACGTGATGGCCTTTAATAAACACACACATGCACAAATAATCAATCATATAACCGAATGAACATGTTAGTCACCAATAAGCAATCAAGTAATTCCCCTAGTCCCACTAGTCTATCCTCCCAGCCTCTCAGACTGAACTTCCTAGTCCCACTCGACTATCCTCCCAGCCTCTCAGACTGAATCTCCTAGTCCCACTAGACTATCCTCCCAGCCTCTCAGACTGAATCTCCTAGTCTCTCAGACTGACTCCCTGGTCTCTCGACCAGATCCAGCCACCCAGCTGAATTCCCTTTTCCGAAGGTCTTAAATGCATGTTTCCTAAACTCTCAGAGTGTTGTGTACTGTATGTAATTGTTTTGTGTACCGTGTATAAAACATCACAATAGCGTATGTTTGAAAACAAAATTTTGACTGTTTGTTTTTCGGCAACGGTTGGAGACCATATTCGAGTACTAGGCATTCTGTATGTATTCAAGTTTTAATATTCTAAGTTCCCAGAGGAAAGTGAGGTTAAAGCCTAGGTATTCCTACAGAAAACCTTATTCGCAGTAACCTATAGCTCTGATACCAATCTGTCACACCCCGAAATTATCAGAGCATTGGCGTGACTGGACTGGTATCTTCATTGCACAGCGGAAGCAAATAAGCTAAGTCTTTTAGAAATTGAATGCCCACTAAGTACTTGACTCCACGCGGTTCTCCTATTCCAACCGTGCCTTGTCTTAGAAATGCAACCTGAGAAAGAAACATGCGAAAAATCAACAAAAAGTTGAGCGAGTTCTTAGTTTGTTTGTAAAAGATTTGAAATAAATCTTTTGAGTTGTGAAAGATTTGAAATAAATCTTTGGAGTAACCGGTTTTTGAAATAGTATGGAGAAAACGAATTTAAAAATCATTTTCTTGCCAAGTTATATGGAAACAGTGTGTTTGTAACACAGTATGTTCATAGAAACCATGTATTTGTAAAGTCTTGTATTTGAAATGTTCGTATAACCGTCAATGCCCACCCTGACTTTGACTCCATACCCGCATTATTCTATGCTTTGAATTTGTATAAAACATGGTATTTAATTTGTATGAACAAGTATTTTCCGTAAGTATAAAATCCCTGGTATGTAGCAAATAAGGAAATAAAGAGATCACCAATGGTTTGCAAGGCCATTGATATGTGTGAAGTGCAAGTAGGAAGACTCAAACCTAGCGGATTTCGCGTTGGGCACAAAGTCACCCCAAGGTCCGTTCTGTTGGGCCTGGGGTTGGGCTCGCTACACCCAGATAGATCTACCGCTTACGTCCCTCGGTCCTACAATGAGGATTAATGGCCTCCAGTTCCCGCCTACCCACTCACATGATCTAAGTAGTAACCCTCCTTACGCTAAACATACCATGTATAAAAATCCCTGGTCACCCTGACTGAATCCCTGGTCACCCTGACCGAATCCCTGGTCACCCTGACCAAATCCCTGATCACCCCGACCAAATCCCTGGTCTCCCCGACCAAATCCCTGGTCTCCCCGACTAAATACCTGGTCTCCCCGACCAAATCCCTGGTCTCCCCGACCGTAAATCAATCACATTTCGAAAATAAGCATTTGTTTTGTAAAAACCGGTATGTTTAGTATAAACCTTTCGTAAATCATTTGAGTTCCTCGAAATCCCTTCGTAATATGATTTAGAAATACGAGTTTTGCGTTTGTTCAAAACTTTGTATGTTTTTGCAAAACGTGCATGTCTTTCCACCCCGAAAACATTTACAAAAATGTAAAACAGTAAAAAGTGGGGGTTATGAACTCGCCTGAATATTCCTGTGCAGAGCTAGCTAATTTACGACTTCGTTATGTCGTTTCCAAGACTTGTGCGTTCTACAACATTCCTAACACGGAATATCTAATAAGTTTCTAAATAAACGTACTAACTAACTACGTGTCACCGAGCTCTACCGAATCGTGGACCGAACGATTCGACGGTAAGTTGTTAACTTAATGGAAAAGATCAAGTTATACGTGTTAAGTCTCGTTTAATGTCAGTAGCAATTTAATAAGTCTTGAAAAAGACTTAGTTTCCGAGAGACTTAAAATGAATTAAATATTTATATAAAAATATATCGTTGTATGTGCGTTAGCCGTCTCGAGTAGTCGTACGTGT
Organism: Helianthus tuberosus; assembly: GCA_030545235.1. NCBI lineage: Eukaryota > Viridiplantae > Streptophyta > Magnoliopsida > Asterales > Asteraceae > Helianthus > Helianthus tuberosus. The sequence goes on along the minus strand of CM060370.1, from coordinate 108,842,723 downwards.
ATAAAAGAATATTTCTACGAAAATATCATATAACAAACTCGGATCATATATCGCGTTAGTTGTCTCGAGAAATCGTACGTGTAAGTACAAAAGTTTGTATGAAAGTAACGTATAACAAATTCGTATCATATATACGTCTCGTATGATATTTATCAAAGTATATATCCATGCCATTCAGGCGTTTGACGTGAATATAAAAAGTCATATTCATGAAAGAATCGTCGGATTGTCGTGTTTGAAAATAAATATATAACTATATTTCTTTTTATAAACGAATGTGTGTTCGGCGTTTGAAACAATATAAATAATTATATTGACTTTATAAAGGAGTTGTCGAACTTCCGAAATTTATAATAAATATAAATACTATATTTATTGTTGTAAATTACTTTCTGAATCGTCGTTTTCGAAAATTGCGAAGTTTTGTCGAAAGTAATTATATACTTTTGCTAGTTTTCATAAAAGTCGCCTGATATCACTAGTCGTCGTTTCTCAATAAAACATGTTTTGTTTTATAAATAAACGCCCTTTATTTTACGGATTCTTTCGGAAAAAAAACGGGCAGAGTTTCTTCTGTTTTTGGACGCCCCCGACAACCACGTGTCGATATATTTTGTCAACTCAACAATATTCTCAATATCAATATGTATAATTTTCGCAAAAACGACAAAATGTAAATTAAGCACTAGTTTGTATCGGTTCGAGCTCGTTCACGAAATAAATAAGATTATAAGAATAATGAAATGTATTGTGCCGTAAAATCTTTACCATCTTCTTGTGTCGAAAGCCGAGCTGACCGAGTCAACTCGCTGAGTTGACTGAGTTTGACCGAGTTTGACCGAGTCGACCGAACTGTATCGTTGACCTGAACCGAACTGAGTCCCGAACCCGAAACGTCACCCGAACTGATCTGTTGACCATTGTTGACCCGGACCGAGTTGACCCGTAAGCTGAGTTAACCGAGTCACTGAGTTGACTCGGTGACTGAGTCAACTGAACCGCCTGACCAAACCGAACCTGTTGACCCGATAAACCAAAGCTCGAACCCGCTGACCTCAATCCTGACCCGACTGTGTCTGACCCGAGACTCGAACCCGAACTGAGACGCCAACCAAACCCAAAACCCGTCTCGAACTGAATCACCTCTTGAACCCAAAACCAAGTTTGTAACCCGACCCAAAACCCGAATCAAATCTGACCCGACTAAACCCGTTGACCCGAAATATCCCGAAACGTGAACCGAACATCATCAGCCATAATAATTTGCAAGAATTAATGAGAAACAGGGGGGGGGGGTGTTTTACCGGAAAGCATGTCGAACCAGAACCACCACCGTCACTGCCGTCGCCGCCTTTCTTCTCTCCGGCTTCTCTCTCTTCTCGGGTTACTCTCTCTCTCTCTCTCTCTCGCCGCCTCTGTTTTTGCCGCTGCACCACCACCGTACGGTGGTGGTGGTCTCCTGTTTGTCGATCGAAAGGAGGGGGGTTAACAAGCAGGCAGGTTGTGGGTGGTGTGACCGGTGAACACCAGCTCCGGCAGCCGATCGATTTGACTGCCGAACAGGAGACGAGGGAGAGAAAGGGGTAGCAGGGGATCTCTTGTGTGTATGGAGAAGATGAGTTCTTGTGTTTGATTTATTTAAAGATGAGGAAGTCTAGGTCATTTATGTGTGTGTATATAAAATGTCTGCATATTTGAGGAACAAGGGAGGTGATAAGGGTCTTATATAGATCTTAGTGAGATCTAGTGAATCTTACAAAATATTTTGTAAAGATTTATCATAGATTTTATAAGATTTTAGCATAGATCTCTAAAGATTTTTAGAGATTCATAAAATCTAATTTATTATGCAGGTTTAGGCTTGGGCCCAGGGCCTACAAGCTCAATCCCCGTGTGTAAGTGGCCCGTAATTCCTACGAGACCCGTTGTCAAAACCGAAATCACCGTAGCCTAGTAAAATAATATTTCGTTCAAAAATAATGTTGGTATCCGTTGTAGTCGCGTTTGCGCGTTGATAACGGTAAAAATCTCGCGTAAAAGGCGCCGTTCGCCGTTTCCTACCATCGCGTTTTTAATCCACGTTTGCATTTGTGTCGCACGGAAGCCCAATAAATTCACAAAATTAATTTTATAAACATAAAGTACTCGTGTAACATTCATACTTGTCGGTGTTGTCAGTATTTTGTACGGAATCAGTTCGTTGTCGCTTAATATTCAGCAGATATTGCGTAAATCACCATACGCGCACTGTAAAGTCGTATAAACGTTCCTAGGCACTCCAAAGGCCTAAATAAGTTAATTTGTGCTGTAAACACTATTTATTATCGTGTTAATCACCTGTTAATTACGTAATTAAGAGTCGTAAATCACGGGTTGTCACAACATCAGTCCACGCTACTTTAGCTCGAACCCTACCTTGTAAGCCAGTACCCCAAAGGAACCGCCGCATCCTTTTCTCCAGCTCAGCTGTTACCCTTGCGGGAAGGATGAAAACTAAGGCCCAATAAATATGCATAGAAGACAGAACCAAATTAATAAGCTGAAGACGACCCACAAACGATAATGATTTAGTCATCCAGTTAATTATTTTGCTCTCCATTCGATCAACCAGAACTTTACAATCTTTAAAAATGAGCCTAGTGGAAATTAGAGGAACTCCAAGATACCGCACAGGGATACTACCCTCTTGAAACGGCATCAATGATAGAATTTCCTGCTTCACCGAATTGTGGACATTCGAAAAATAAGCCGTGCTCTTAGAAGGACTTGGTACTAGTCCAGACATACTAGTGAAGGTTTCCAACGCCTCTTTAACCTTTTTAACCGAACCCGTATCAGCATGCACGAAAATGAATAGATCATCCGCAAAAGACACATTATTAATTCTCTGCTTGGCACATTGATGATGAAATTTAAAAGACGAGTTAGAGGCCGCCACCTGTTGAAGTAATTAGGAGAGCACCTCCATAATAAGCGTGAAAAGATAAGGCGACATCGGGTCCCCCTGACTCAACCCCCTCTTACCAGGAAAATAACCATGAAGGTGACCATTAACAGAAAGAGAATAAGAAGCCGTCGAAACGCAAGTCATAATCCAGTCGACCATTTTTTGATGGAACCCAAACCGAACAAGAATGGATCTCAGGAAAGACCAATTCACCGTGTCATAGGCCTTCTGAATATCTATTTTAAAAGCACATCTAGCTGGGCCACGATTTAGATGATAGTTGTGCATCAACTCTTGAATGAGGAGGATATTATCCGAAATTTTCCTACCAGGCACAAATGCGGACTGGTTGATACAAACAAGAGCATCCAAGCTTCCCTTAATTCTGTCCGTAATAATCTTGCTTATGCATTTGTATAATACATTACAACAAGAAATAGGACGATAATCCAAAACAGAGTCAGGCGTTTCTTTTTTAGGAATCAATGCCAAAATTGTGTGGTTTATTTGTCTAAGAATTTTACCATTCTAAAAAAAAGCTAACACCGCATCCTCTCTCTCCTTGGGCGATTTTCGTACCTCATGAAACCCTAGGTTTTTTCTTGTGATCTTTTGTATAACAGTCTGTGATTAGAGTGTTGATCTCCCAAAACTCTATAACGAACTTGTTAGCAATTGTGATCAATCTGAAACTAGGGTTTTACTTTCTTTTTGTTTCAATCGCCGCCTTAGAATTCTAATTCGATATCCTGACATATTAGATTGGTTGTTATTGATAGCGGTTAACTGAGTTTAATTTAGCTAGATTGATACACCGATTTAATCAGTTAAGGATAAAGATTTGGTGCTAAGGTATAAGGATTAGGGTTTTTGTTTTCTCTTTTGATCTTCGAGCTCTTGGCCAGATTTCGGTATTCGGGTTGCATGGTGGTGTGCTGATCGGCATTTAAGAGAGAGTGAATTACTTTGGAATGAATGAACGTAAGAAACAAGGGAGTAATATCCCAAACAGCCAATTGAAGTCGCAGTTGTTTGATAGGGGTAAACCACCGTCGGGAAAGAGTCATGCCGAAAGGGTTGTTGATTCTGAAGGGAAATCTGTTCTTCCTCGGCGTGGAGTTGTCATCAACGAACAAAAGGAACCCAGGCTAGTTAATGTTATAGATGAACTCACTAAGGTTACTGTACCTGTTGATTTGGGTAAACCTCAGCCAAATCCAGATGGAGGCGGCGATAATAAGGGTCAGGGTTCTATAGCAGGAATAGCGAATAATGAATCGGTGCAGGACTTGAATCAGGGTATTCGTGAGGATGTAGGTAAACCGATGACATATGCTGATTCGCTTATGGCGAAAAAAGTTAAACAGGTGAACTTCAGATTACTTGCTAGTCAGGATATGCGTGAAGGGTGTGATGTTGTTCAGAACACAACTTGTTGCGGAGTCGGTTAAAACTGTTCAAGACAAATTAGCCAACACGTTGTTTGGGTATTTTCTAGGGGACAGAGTAGCCTACCCGGTAGTGGATTATTTTGTTAGAAACAACTGGAAGAAGTTCGGGTTACAAAAATCCATGATGAACGCCAACGGATTCTTTTTCTTCAAATTTGCTAATGAAGAGGGTTTGCTGAATGTTATGAAAGAAGGGCCTTGGATTATCAGATCACAACATTTGTTTCTTAGTAAATGGTCTCCTTCTATGAAACTTGAAAAGAAAGAAGTTAAGAATTTACAAGTCTGGGTCAAGATCCATGAGGTGCCTATAGCAGCTTATACTGAGGATGGGTTGAGTATGATTGCAACAGCTATAGGGGTTCCGAAACTTCTGGACTCGTATACTACCTCGATGTGTATGGACACTTGGGGGAGGAGCAGCTATGCTAGGGCCTTAGTAGAAATATCAGCTGAAAACGATTTCAAAGAAGAACTAGTTATAGCCGTTCCAGAACTTGAAGGAGATGGTTTTGTCAAGGAGAAGGTTTATGTAGAATATGAATGGAGTCCTTATCGTTGTGCCCAGTGTAAGGTTTTTGGACACTCGGATGATATGTGTCCGAAACAACCGAGGAAAAATATAAAAGTGGAGTCTAAAAAACCTAAACAAAATTTTGGTAGTCAATCTAGAGGTCCAGCGAAACCAAGGGTGGTGGACGATGATGGGTTTACGGGTGTGGAAGGAAAAAAGGTTGCTAGAAAAGTGGGGTTTCCTATTAACAAACCGAAGCAAAGGTTCGAATATAGGCCGGTGGGAAATAAATCTAATAATGAGGCTTCTACATCAGCGTCGAATCCTATTTTCACATCTCAAAATCCCTTCGATATTCTTAGGGATGGTCAGGGGGTAGGGTTCACTCTAATAAAGGTGATGGTGAGTATCTTGATGACTCGGATGAGGACGAGGTGGTTGAAGTGTATAACGAGACTAATGAGTTTATGATGGAGGGCGTTTCAAATCTTAATAATATTAAAGGGGCAAGCACTCCTTCTTGTGGCTTCAATGGTGTGGGAAGATATTCGAATTCATCAAAACGAGGTGTCATGGGTTAATATGGTGTGGTTCAAGCAGTCGATTCCAAGGCACTCGTTCTTCATGTGGCTTCTTGTGAATAAGAAACTAAAAACACAGGATGTTATGAGTAAATGGTGTTCCACGGGTAACACTAATTTTAACTTATTGTGTTGCTCGCTTTGTGTTTTAGGTCCGGACTCTCATGAGCATTTGTTCTTTGAGTGCGGATATGCTTCTCGAGTATGGAATGGTGTTAAAGTTAAAGCGGGTATGGGCCATATTCAAGCTAATTGGGCTGCAATATTTGCTTTCTTGGATCAGGTGGCGACATCTTTGAAGGCTCAACATATTATTGCAAAACTTATTGTTGGGGCTTCGGCTTACTTTGTGTGGCAGGAACGAAATAGAAGACTCTTTTCTAATAAAAAGAGAAGCTCGGATCAGCTTATTGAGATGGTGTTATCTACCGTTCGATTAAAACTTCATACCATGAGATTTAAAAGAACGACTCAGATTGAAGGGATTTTGCGGGATTGGAGTTTGCCTCGTGGTCTGGTGGTTGCTGATGATGATCTCGGCTAATTTTATAACTTGTTTTGAGTTTAGTGACCGAGTGTCTTAGTATGAACTAGTTTTTTTGGTTGTGCATTGTTGCTTGTAAACTCTAGGATGGCATGTCATGCTAGAGAATTGGGGATTATTCTTTTCCTCACTTGTTTTTTATTGGTTGATGTTATAAAATTTTACCGGGGTAACCCTTTACCCAAAAAAAAAAAAGCACTCCTTCTTCTGGGGTTTTTAATGGGTAGTTTAGCGTCTTGGAATGTTAGGGGGTTGAACCGCCCTCTGAAACAAAAGGAGGTTCGTCATGTGGTGAAAGATAATAGTCTTGGTTTTTGTGCGGTTCTGGAATCTCATGTTGAGGCTCGTAATTTAGGTACTGTGTGTCATGCCGTTTTTAGGAGGTGGGATTGGACGTCTAATGGGGCCAAGTGTACTAAGGGTACTCGAATCATTATTGGATGGAATCCGGATATTTTTGATGTTATGGTTCTTGATCAGTCGGATCAGGTTATGCACTTGCAAATTACGGTTAAATCTTCGAAGAAGCTTTTTTCTGTTCGGTTGTGTATGCAGCCAATTACCATGTCACTCGTAGGGAATTATGGCTGCATCTCTCTAGACACAAAGTGTTTGTTAAAAATGCTCCTTGGGTTATCATGGGCGACTTTAACTCGGCTTTGCATCTAGAGGATAAATCTTTGGGTTCTTCGAATATCATGGCTAGTATGCGGGAGTTTCAGGATTGTGTGTCGGAGATAGAGGTTTTTGATATTAATAGAGCAGGTTTCCAATATACCTGGACTCAAAAACCGAAAAAAGGTACTGTCTTGCTTAAAAAGATAGATCGTGTTCTTGGTAATACGGCTTTCGTTGATATGTTCCCGAATGCTGTTGCTGTTTTCAAACCATATGGTATATTGGACCACTGTCCTTGTATTTTAAAGATGCAGGAGGTGAGTGAGAGGAAGAAGAAGAAGCCATTTAAATTTGCTAACTTTCTTATTCATAAACCACAATTTCATGACATTGTCAAATCAAAGTGGGAGTATCATGTTGTGAGAGTTCATCAATTTCGGGTGGTTAAAAAGCTGAGAGGCCTTAAGAATTCGCTCGGAAATTTGTTGTTTCAACAAGGGAACCTTCATAAAAAAGTTGAAGATCTTCGGAGTAAGTTGGATACCATCCAATGTGCTATTGACAATGACCCTTTGAATCAAGACTTAAGAGCTGAGGAAAGAACTATTGCATGCAAATTTCAAGAGGCTTGTCTAGACGAGGAGAGATTTTTACAACAGAAGTCTAAGGTTGATTGGTTGAAGGCGGGGGATGCTAATGCTGCTTTTTTTCATATGTCCTTAAAAACCCGTAATCATAGAAGCAGGATTGATGTTATTAATGATTCTAATGGGAACGTTTTTGAGGGTAAGGATATTTCGATGGCTTTTGTCAATCATTATGAAAAATTCTTGGGTTGCATTGGTGATATCTCGCTCATGCCTGCTCCGGATTTATTCGAGAAAGTGATTCCGCCGGATGTCGCTAATAATATGATTCATCAAGTTACGGGAGATGAGATTAGGAGGGCTATGTTTTCAATTGGCAATGACAAGGCGCCCGGCCCAGATGGCTTTACAGCTGCGTTTTTCAAGAGTGTGTGGCCAATTATTAGTAATGACGTTACTAATGCTATTTTGGATTTTTTCAACACTGGGAAACTTCTTCAGGAGCTTAATCACACGTTTATTGTTCTTCTTCCTAAAGTTTCGTCACCTTCGGTGGTTTCTGATTATCGACCGATTGCTTGTTGTAACGTGCTTTATAAGTGTATTAGTAAAATTGTTTCGGATCGTGTTAAGGGAGCTCTGAAGGGTATTGTCAGTATTAACCAGTCAGCTTTTGTTCCGGGTAGAAAAATCTCAGACAATATCCTGCTTACTCAAGAGCTGATGCACAATTATCATCGAAGTTGTGGCCCTCCGCGATGTGCTTTCAAGGTGGATATTCAAAAGGCCTATGATACTGTTGACTGGAATTTCCTATGGAATGTTCTTTTAGGTTTCGGGTTTCATCAACGGATGGTGGAGTGGATTATGACTTGTGTGTCTACTACCTCCTTCTCGATTTGTATTAATGGGGATGTTTTTGGTTATTTTAAAGGGAGACGGGGGTTAAGACAGGGATCCGTTGTCCCCGTACTTATTTACTCTGGTAATGGAGGTCCTCACGTGTATTCTGCAGCATGCTACTAGGATTGATACATCATTCAGATTCCATAATAAGTGTGAAAAACAAAAGATTATAAATCTTTGTTTCACAAATGAATTGTTTCTTTTTGCTCGAGGGGATCTTGGATCAGCTAGGTGTATTATGGATTCTCTATCAAAGTTCACTAAAATGTCAGGTTTGGTTCCTAATGTTCCAAATCATGTCAAAAGGTCCATTCTTCGTATTATGCCTTTTGAAGAGGGCTCGCTTCCTGTGAGGTATTTGGGGGTTCCCTTAATCTCGACTAGACTCCTTTACAAAGACTGTTCTGTTCTTTTAGAAAAATTGGAGAATCGTATTTTAAATTGGAGAAATAAACTTTTGTCGTTTGCTGGGAGATTGCAACTGATTATGTCGGTTATGTCGTCTATGCATATCTACTGGTCATCGGTTTTCATTCTTCCGGCTCGGGTTACGTCGGATCTGGAGGCGAAAATGAGGAATTTCTTGTGGTCTCAAGGGGTGTTTCATAAAGGTAAAGCTAAAGCTTCTTGGAAAGTATTTGCATCCCTAAAGAGGAGGGAGGTTTAGGCATTAAAATGATTGGTGATATGAATAAATCTCTTATGGTTTCTCATATTTGGAGTATCTTAACAAAACGTGAATCTCTTTGGGTTTCTTGGGTGCACTCGTATAGGTTAAAAGGTCGTTCTTTTTGGGAGTGCAAAAGTCTTTCTAGTTGTTGTTGGAGCTGGCGAAAAATGTTACAATTACGGCCGATTAAAAGAATGCATATATGGTCGAAAATTGGAGATGGAAGCAATGTGTCGGCTTGGTTTGATTATTGGTGCGAGGGGGGTCCGTTAGCTTCTTTCTTGACGCTAAGAATGATATCCAATGCTGGTTTTTCCTTACAAGCTTCGGTTAAGGATATTACGGAGAATGGTAGATGGGTTTGGCCGGTGTCGTGGAGTGATTCATACCCGGTTCTTCGTCAGGCTAACATGCTTTCTATTGATCCTTTTAAGTCCGATTCTTTTGCATGGAAGTTTGACAATGATTTGCTTGATTACTCATCTAGCACGGTTTGGCATACTATTTGATACAGGGAGCCGAATGTAAATTGGGCAAAGATAGTGTGGTTCTCTCAATGTATCCCGAGACACGCGTTTCTTACGTGGCTGAATATGCGTCGGAAAACCTTAGTTCTCTCTCTCTAATGGAGAAAAGCGACGACCATACCATTGTTTGACCTAAAATCCGTGATTACTTGCTGATTATGAGGATTGTTTGTGTGATTAGAGTCTTATGATTTCTAGTTTATCCTTGCAATTCACTATAATCGTCATTGATCCGTTTTTTAGACATTAGGGTTACGAATTTCTTCTCTTATTGGGTTCTTTGCACTTGGCTGCCGTTGTTATTTGGATTCATTGATAATCTGGGTTGGGTTTTCAAAGAGAGAGTGTGTTTTGCTGCGTATGATCTGATACAAGGGTTACTACATAGTTGTTACGCTGTTTGTCCTTTCTTGAATGAATTAGGGTTGATGGCTACAAGGGTTTTCAGGTTTCTTTTTTGCGTATTAAGGTTGACGGCTACTAGGGTTTCTACAATCTGTATAGCCTCTTAATCTGATTGACGGCAGGTTGGGATTATCAATAGGGTTGTCTGATTGCTACAAGAAGTCTTATTGGTGGCCTCAAGTTCGTTCTAGGGTTGCCGCTAATCTGATTCTTTTTGTTGGCTGGTAATGGGTGATCAAATCGCAGATGTTCCAGACAATTCAGGCGTATTTGTAAAGAAGATCAAGAATATTGATGGCAAACCATTTGAGCCAAGGCAATCGCTACGTATGGCGGCTAGGGGAGTGCACAAGAAGGTAACCTTTATGTTACCATTAAATGATGTAGAACACAATTTTGGTCATTCTGATTCTCCTAACCAGCAATACGCTAAGGTTGTTGACAAACGAAAAGTTGCTTTTGTGCTTCCGTTTAATGACGTTAGCCCTCCCCCCCGTGTTCATTCTCAACACCAATCATACGCTAATGCGGTTTCAAATGAACAAGCTGAACAGGGTGGTGCTAAAATGGATTTCGGTGCGACAAAAGTTGATAATTCAGCTATGAACGCTACTAAATCGGCTGATCAAACTCCCAAGATTAATTTTTGGGCACTAAAGTTTGATGTCTCATTGGAGGGAGTGGATGTTGTCTTACCAATTGCCTTTGTGCATCAGGTCAACAACAGGTTAGCTAACACTCTCTATGGGTATTTCCCGGGGGATAGAATTGCATATCCGGTTGTTGAATACTTTGTGACAACAAATTGGAAGAAATATGGTCTGTAGAAGACTATGATGAATTCGAATGGGTTTTTCTTCTTCAAGTTTGAAGATAGGAAGGGTATGAATAATGTTCTTGAAGGGGGGCCATGGCTGATTCGTAATAAACCATTGTTTCTCAACACTTGGTCCCCTACAAACACCCTTAAAAAAGAAGATATTAAAAAGGTTGTGGTTTGGGTTAAATTGCATGAGGTTCCGTTAGTGGCCTATACAGATGATGGGTTAAGCATGCTGGCTTCTAAAATTGGTTCTTCTATGCGGTTGGATTCGTATACAAGTGATATGTGTAATGAGGCTTGGGGAAGGAGCAGCTATGCTAGGGATCTCATTGAAATATCGGCTGAACATGACTTTAAAGAGGTTCTAACCATGGCTATTCCCGAGTTGGATGAAGGCAAATATGTTACTGAGACTATTCGAGTGGAATATGAATGGATTCCCCCTAGATGTGCCCACTGTCATGTGTTTGGACATGACTCTGAGGGATGTCCTAAATGCATCGGTTCGACGTCGCAACCTCCTACAAACAAGCCGAAAGTAGATGAGGATGGTTACACTGAAGTTAGGTCAAAAAAGAGTGCAAAGAAGAGTGGTTTTCAAGTTAATAACCTGAAACCCAAGTTCAAATATCGACATGTGGATAGAAAGAAAAAGACAGGGAGTTCTCCCTATGTAAATGAGCAGGGTACTAATTCGTCTAAGATTCAAACTCATAACCCGTTTAGTGCTCTTGAAGTTGTTGGGGGGAATGGAGGTTCCATACAGGGAAACAGAAAAGGGGGACGTGGTCCAAATGAGGAGTCTGATGAGGATGAGGTAGAGGTGGTTTATGATGAAAGCAACGAGTTTATGACATCGGGCATGCATTCCACGTCTGCTAGGGTAGGGGCAAGCACCTCTCATACAATGTTCTCCAATGGATAGAGTTTTTTTGGATCGGGCTAGGGGGTTGCTTCTGGGGGCAACTTCATTTTTGATGATGGTGGATGAAGATTTTGTTTTTTAGTTTTGTCTTGTCTACTAGTTAGTCATTTTCATGATTGTAGTAGGCTAGGTTGATGTGGTATATTGGTTATTTGACATTTTTGCTTACATATATGGGGCCTGTCTTGTATATGAACTAGTGGGGAACTCATCCTCACTACTTGTACTTATTTGGCGGTTGTCTATAATAGAATCACCGGGGTAACCCTTTACCCAAAAGATTATGCGTCGGAAGCTTTTGACTCAGGATAGAATATTGCAGTGGGACTTTTCTAGAAGAAAGAACATGAACATGATGTGCTGTCTTTTGTGTTATGAGAATTTTGATTCTCACAGTCATCATTTCTTTGAATGTAAGCTGTCGTCTCAGATTTGGAGCATCGTTCGGGATAAAGCTGGCATGAATAACGTTAAGGATCAATGGTCGAATATAGTTGTTTGGCTTTCTGAGCGAGCTAATTCAAAGTCTGCCGGGGATTATGCGAGTAAGCTGATTGTCGCAGCTTCAGCTTATGTTATTTGGCAGGAAAGAAACTTGAGGCTTTTCAAGAACCAAACGAGGCCCCCAGATGTTATTGCTTCATTAATTCTGAATATGGTTCGATACAAGTTGTTGGGAGTGAAGTTCAAGAGCACGGTTAGAGTGAAGAGACTGCTTGACGATTGGGGGATTCATCAAGGTGTGGACGCGGATGGAATTGGCTGAGTTTATTTCGTGTTTTTGTGTTTTGTTCTAGATTGTAGTCTAGGCGTTTTGTTAGTCTGGTTTTTGTGGTTTGTTTGGTCTACTTTCATGAGGAATGTCTCATGTTTGAACTAGTGTGGATTCACCTCACTGCTTGTTTTTTATGGTTGTGAATATATATATCACCGGGGTAACCCTTTACCCAAAAAACTTCATTCCCAACAATATCCCATGCCTGCTTGAAAAACGCTGAAGTATAACCATCCAGGCCCGGGGCCTTATTTTCACCGATATTAAACATTGCCGTTTTAATCTCCTCACGAGAGACCTGGCGGACCATATTTTTGTATCGATCGGACTAAGAACATTGATAAAGAGATCATCGAGATTCATGCTTTCAACCTGATCATCAACACCCAAAATGTTCGAGTAATGAGCTACTAGAGTATCCGCAACCCCATTTCCTTCATATCGGTTCCCAGCACTATCCTTAACGCTATGGATTTTACTCCTAGCATTTCTACCTTTAATAGCATTATGAAAGAAACTAGTATTCGAGTCACCAGCACATAACCATTCAACTTTCGACTTTTGTTTGAGAAAACACTCCTCATCATACGCCGCAATTTGAAACTCTTGAAGGCACAACACTTCTAATTGACGAATGCTAGCATCCAGCGGGTTTTCATCAAGCCTAATCTGAATATCATCTAGTTTTTTCCGAAGGTCAGTAACCTTGGTATGAAGGTTACCTTGCTTCTATAAAATCTTCCTTAGATGAGGTTTGAGATTCCTAAGTTTTTTGGTAACCGAAAACATAGAAATACCTTGGACAGATTTTGACCATTCTAGCTCAACACACTTCCTGAACTCCGGCTTTGTGGTTATAAAGTTTGGAGACTTGAACGGCCTTGGCTTATTGTCATGCATAGTAATCATTTTCAGGATACATGGTGTATGATCAGACACACGAAAAGGATGATACATGCAAAAGCATCCGGGACCATATCTAAAAACTTAATGTTACCCATTACACGGTCTATCTTCTTAAGAAGCCCAACTCCGTCTTTTGGTTTTTGGTTCCATGTATAGTGGAGGCCATGACCTTTAACATCAAACAACTCCGTGAACTGGATGCAATCATTGAAATCATCATGCTTATCGTTTGATTAGACGGGCCATAGAACGAATCCTCAAGGTGTAGCATTGAGTTAAAGTCTCCCATCACTACCCAAGGTTTTTCATGACACAAACTCTTGTGATTGCAGAGACTCTCCCATAAGCTTCTACGATCCTGATACTTGTTTTCCGCATACACAAACGAACAAAATAGAACCTTTTTATCAACTTTAAATAAAATCTGCGTATGTATGACTTGATCCGATTGAGAAAGAACCATAACATCGACCATATCTGGATTCCATCCCAGGATAATTCTCGTGCCCCTACTACATAAGCCACCATTAGAGGTCCAATTCCAATTCCGAAACACTTTTTGACAAACGTCAACTAGCTTAGAAACATTCACATGAGACTCAAGCAATGCGCAAACATTTAATTTATTTTCAGCTACAATATGACGAACCTCATTTTGTTTCAGGGGGCGGTTCAACCCCCTTATATTCCAGGACATAATACTACCCATTTAAACTTGTAGAAACGGGAGTGCTTGCCCCCTCAGAAGTGTGCTCAGGCTTATCGTTTCCCATAAATGCTGACATCTCCGTAGGCGTTGCTTCCAGAACCTCCTCAGAATGAACATGCTTTCCACCTGTTATGTTGACATCAACTTAAACATGTTTTCCACCAGTTTTGTTTGTATTCTTCGACTGTTGCTGGGCATTCTCCCTATCATTACCCTCATTTGAAACTAAAGCTTCAAAAGAATTTCGAGTAGTGACCCCCCCCCCCACCGGATTCTACTTCGAACTCTCCCCCATGCTTCGTTGGTCATCATTCTTCGTACCAGAGGTGCTCGGACCAGCTTTGGTAAGCTTAGGCTTATAAACAAACTTCGTCTTCTGCTTCTTATAAACCGTACCCTGCCTAGCCGTCTTCCTCTTATCCATAACGAATCCATCATCATCAACTACCACTTGTTTAGCTTTATTATTGACGTTCTTCACACAGGATTGATCAGTATGGCCAAACACACAACACATAGAACATTGCTGAGGCCGCCACAAATATTCCACAGCCACTTTCTCCGTTATGTACCCTTCTTCATCTAGTTTTGGAATAGCCACTACAATATGATCTTTCAATACATTATCGGCATTAATTTTTATCAAGGTACGAGGAAAACTACTCCTACCCCAATTATCAGAACACATATCCGCAATATAGCTATCAAATCTCTTCGGCTTACCTATCTTTGAAGCTAACAAACTCAAACCCTCATCCGTGTATACCGCAATGGGAACATTGTGTAACTTAACCCATGCCGGAACTGATTTGATCCCCTCCTTTTTAAGGCTGACAGAAGGAGACCAAACATTCAAGAATAACGGTATTTTCCGAATCAACCATGGCCCCCCTTCAAGCACTTTAGCCATTCCCTCTTTGGAATCGAATTTAAAGAAAAAGAATCCGTTGGAGTTCATCATCATCTTCTCGAAGCCAAACTTTGACCATACATTCTTTGCATAATACTCTACCACAAGAAAAGGTAGCCGATTACCTAGAAAATAACCATACAAGACATTGTCAAATCTTTCCTGAACCTTTTTAACAACCTCCCTAGGTATAACAACATCAGCATCTTCACGGGTCTCCAATGACTCCATGAGTCTAAAGTTAACCTCTCGTTTATTTCGCACATTAGACTGAAGTTTTTCAGCATAAGAGACCTGTGTCAATGATGATTGGTTCTGATCATCCCAACCATCAGCATTAGCGGATACCAAAGGAACTGGAACAGTAACTTTTTCCAATTCGTCTATAACGTTAATA
Organism: Helianthus tuberosus; assembly: GCA_030545235.1. Taxonomy (NCBI): domain Eukaryota; kingdom Viridiplantae; phylum Streptophyta; class Magnoliopsida; order Asterales; family Asteraceae; genus Helianthus; species Helianthus tuberosus. The sequence goes on along the minus strand of CM060370.1, from coordinate 108,827,528 downwards.
ACTCCACGATGAGGCATCATAGGGTTACCATCAATGTTTATCGGCTTGCAAAACAATGAAGGCTTATCAGCAAATGATTGAAACCCTAGATTCTCCAAACCCCTACCATCACGAGTCTCCTGAACCTGCATTGGCATTGAACCCTTCGACGTAATAAAAATATCCCCATGCAGCTTTTCAGAAAAAGATTGAAACCCTAAATCCTCCAAACCCCTATCCCGATTTCTCTCCATGCACAATGAAACGTAATCAATCCCACTCCTCAATCAATGATAGAACCATGCAACAGAGCGAGAACAAAAAACGAAAACCCTAATCCTTAAAACCCTAGAAACAATCTTCAACCCTTAATCGATTAAACCAGAGTATCAATCTAGCTAAATTAATCTCAGTTAACCGTAATCAATAACAACCAGCTTAATAAATCAGGGTTTCAGACAGCTTACCAAGGCGGCGATTGAAAAGGAAAAAGAACAAAAACCCTAGTTTTAGATCGATCCCTAATGCTAACTAGTTCGTTATAGAATTTTGAAGAATCAAAACCCTAATCACAGACTGTTATGCATAAGATCACAAAGAAAAACAAGGGAATCATGATGAACAGGAAATCGCCATAAGGAGAGAGACAGAAAGGGGAACGTTGCTACCTAGGAAACATGAGTCTTCATGACTTATACAGCATCTTGATCCCCGAAGAGGAAGAAATATTTGAAGAAACCATTCAAAGAGGGGGGTCTTTAGCTCTTATCTCAAACTCACAAAGAACAACACCTACCAATGATCCACAACCATCAAACAGCCAAAGTTTTGAAATTTCTGATACTTCATCAGATTTTTCAGCTTTTGCTGAAGCAATAGCACTGCTCACCAAAACATTTGAGCAGAGGTTGAGGGGAGGAGGCCAGAGATACCAGAGAAGTGACAGAGGGAGGATGGATGGAAGATCTAAGGAAGAAGTTAGATCGAAGGATAAAGGGAAGGCTGAGGTTGTGTGTTAAAAGTGCAAGCAAAGAGGTCACTATGCATCAGAATGCAAGACCAAGAAGCTGAAAGATGTTGCTTACTATGAGAAGAAGCTGGAAGAAGCTAAGAAGCAGCAGCAGCAGCAAGTCAGCTTAATTGCAGGGACAGATACATGGCTATCTGATGATTCTTCTGATGAAGAAGAAGAAGAAGAAATGGCAAATTTCTGTCTCATGGCACTTTCTGATGACATACCAGAAACTTCAGGACAACAGGTAAATTTAGACAATCTTGATCTAGAACACAAGCTAAATGAGCTCATGTCAGATTTTCTAAATCTGTAAGATAAACATCAATCAGATAGTAAAAAATCTGATGAGTTGCAAAGGACCATGAACAAAATCATTCTTGAAAACCAATTATTAATAGAAGAAAGTTTAGATCAAAGAGCTAAAATTGAGTTCTATGAAAATGAAAGAAAAGATCTTTACAAGAAAATCAATGAAAAAGAAATTAATGTAAGAGGTTTTCAATAAGCCAAAGAATTCATAAACTTCATTAAGTCCACACCAAAGAACAAAGGAGAGGGTTTGGGTTATGTAAAAACAACTTTACCCAAAAAAAAAGGTTATGTAAAAACAAGAGATAATAAACCCACTGTCTTTGTAAAATCAACTCAACATATTTCTGATAAATTTTCATCAGAATCTGATTCTGAATCTTACAAGTCCACCTGTTCTGAATACTCTTTTGAAAAACCCAACTTTTTTTTTGGGTAAAGGGTTACCCCGGTGATTCTATTAAAACAATCGCAATAAAGTACAAGTAGTGAGGATGAGTTCCACACTAATTCATATACAGGACATGCCCCGCATATGTAAACCAAAACAAAAACCAAAGATTCTAAGACAACCCATAACCTAGCCTACATTACATCATGAACCAAAGTAGGCAAGACCAAACACGAAAACCAAAAATAAAAAACGACTCAACCTCCATCATCAAAGATGAAGCTGCCACACATCGGCAACCCCTTGACTCGAATCACAGCATGTCTAGCCATTGGAACCCTTTGTGGAGGAGTTGCTTGCCCTTGCTCTAGAAGATGAAGGATGTGTTCCCGAAGTCATAAATTCATTAGTTTCATTGTATACTTCAACGACCTCCTCCTCATCTGAATCCTGCTTGTCATTAGTCTGCTTGTCCTTCTTCTCTAGACGACCCACAGAAATACCTCCCTGACCACCATCATCATCCTTAAGGATATCAAATGGGTTTGACGTTGATACCTGATTGTTCATCGGCTTCCTCAAGGACGAATTTGGTTTAGGGTTTACAACTGGTCTATACACTACCTTAGGCTTCTGATTTTTCATATGAAGACCTTGGTTAGTAGCTTTCTTCTTCTTGGCACCCACAACCTGAAAATCATCAATTTTCTTCCCAGAATCCCCACTCGAAACAACCTGATGGTTCTTTGGGCACAAGCTATCTTCATGACCAAACACGCAACAAGATGAGCACCTTAAAGGCTCCCAATCATATTCAATTTTTATCTCCACCTTTGAATGACCATTACCATCTAAAGATGGGATTGCAACAGTAACACTCCTCTTTAACTCAGCCCCGGCTTGAATTTCAATGAGAGCTCTAGCATAACTGCTTCTTCCCCACGACTCAGCACACATTGTAGCAGTGTACGAATCTAGCATCTTAGGCACTCCTATCTTAGAAGCGAGCAAACTAAGACCGTCCTCAGTATATGCTGCTAACGGCACATCATGCATCTTGACCCAAACTGGGATAGCTTTTATATCTTCCTTTTCCAATTTGACAGAGGCCGACCATTCCTTCAAAATTATCGGAACATTTCTAATCATCCAAGGTCCATCCTCTACCATTTTATCCATCCCTTCCTTTGTTTTGAATTTAAAGAAAAAGAACCCGTTCGCATTCATCATTAGTCTAGATAGACCATATTTAACCCAGTTGTTCTTTGCAAAGTAATCCACCACAGGAAAAGCCAGACGTTTACCCAGAAAATATCCATACAAAGTGTTAGCTTACCTGTCAGTGACTTGTTTAACCGAAGACAATGGAATAACGACATCAGCTCCATCAACCGACTCGCTAGATTCCATCATCCAAAAATTAACTTTCACATTCTCCTTTGCGTTATTCACAACTTTAGCGAATGATAAAGGTTCCGCAGCCCCAGATAATCTTGTATTCAACTTACCCGCCAATGGAGTCGCAGCCCCCGACTCAGCCGACAAATTCACTCCATCCATTGGCGAGCTTAGATTATCCAATTGAACCGGTAGTGTGATCTTTGTGAGTTCCTCGATGATGTTTACACCACGTCTTGGCTGTATAGTATTCCCATCAACATCCAGAATTCGATCAGCAATCTCTTTAAACGTTAGTGGCGGTTTTGCACCAAGTTTCATTCGTTCGTCCATTACAAAATTGACGACTGATATTGTCGGCCAACAGTGTTATATGAAACTGGACAAAAGAAACCTGATAACCCTAGTAGCCGTCAACCACCTATGAATAGCCGAAACCCTAATCTGATGTGACACCCAAACAAACAATCAGAAAGAAGGAAACGGCGCTGATGAATTGCCACAACCCTAATCTGAAAAAATATGGCCGCTGAATATTTGGCAGCCGCAAACCCCTTCAACAATACCCGACAAACCCTAGCAGCCGTCAGACACAAATTCGATCAAGAAAGGATAAATCAGACGAAGAAAACTATGCAGCAACCCTCGTAAATGCAGTAAACACAATCTCTCTTTGTGTACCCAAACCCGATTATCAACAAAACGAAAATACCAAATGGCAGCCAAGTGTAGAGAAGGAAAAAAACGTAACCCTAATCACTAAAAACGAATCACAGAATGATAATACTGAATTGTAAGGGTAAATCAGAATTCATGAGAATCGAATCACACAAACAATCCCTACGATCATCAAGTAACACGAATTTTAGGTCAATGTAGAAAGGGGGCGTTTTTCTCCATTAGAGAGAGAGAACTCCGGTTGCTTTGAAAAACCCAACTTTAAACCAAACAGAAGTGAATGCAATCAAGAATCTTTAAAGACTCCAGAAGCAGTTCACTCATCTTTTCAAAATTATCCACTTATTCCATCACAAGAAAGAATATCAGAAAATTCTGATAAAACTTGTATGTGTGTTGACATACTGAAGCTTGTTCAACACCATCTCCAAAAGAAAAATGTAAAATCTGTTTATAGCTCAGCATATAACAGAATTTCTGATGAAATGCTAACAAGGGAAAATAATTTGTTTAAAATCTCATCAGAAAAAGTACCCAAGCAAGCCTGGGTACCAAAAACCCTCTAATCATTCCATTTCAAGACCATCATGTGCAGCAGATCTGGTACTGCGATTCAGGAAGCTCCAAGCACATGACTGGGGACAGGAGCTTACTCAGCAACTTTGTTTCAAAGCTGGGTAAAATGGTAAATTTTGGAAATGGAGTGAAAGGGAGGATCATGGGATACGGATGTATAAGGTATGGATGTCTGAACATAGAGAAAGTAGCCTATGTTGAAGGCTTAAAGTATAATCTGTTAAGTTGTGGTCACTTCTGTGACAAAGGTTTTCAGGTAACCTTTTTACCAGAAAAATGCTTACTGATAGGTATGGATGATAACAAAATCTATTTAAGTGGAAAAAGAATAAGACAATCAATATACTATTTTGATTTCAAAGAAGAAAATAAACATCCAAAATAATGTTTATTTTCAAAAATCAACAAAGAAAGTAGTTGGTTGTGGCATAAAAGGTTGGCCCACTTAAATTTCAAAAACCTAAGCAAACTAGCAAGCAAGGGTCTGGTAAAAGGATTACCTTTTATATCCTCAAAGAAGGATAAAATTTGTGATGCTTGTGAGATGGGAAATCCAAAAGAAGCTCACACAAATCAATTTCTGAGTCTTCTATTACACAAAATTTGGAACTTTTACACATGGATTTATGTGGACCCATAAGTACATAAAGTTTTTCTGGAAATAAATACATACTAGTAATAGTTGATGATTTTTCCAGATATACATGGGTCGAATTTTTAAGGAAGAAAAGTGAAACACCTGATCTGATCATTAATTTTATCAAGAAAATTGAAAATCTGTTAAAACTAACAGTCAGAAGGATCAGATCAGACAATGGGACAGAGTTTAAAAATTCAAAAATTGAGAGCTTTCTTGTAAGTAAAGGAATCTCTCATGATTTTTCTGCTCCCAGAACACCTCAACAGAATGGGGTTGTTGAAAGAAAGAATAGAACCTTAGTAGAAGCTGCCAGAACAATGCTTGCTTATGCTAAAATGCCCACTCACTTTTGGGCAGAAGCAATAGCAAATGCATGTTTTACTCAAAACAGAACCCTAATCAACAAAAGGCTAAACAAAACACCTTACAACATTATTAATGGAAGGATTTATTCCAAGTGTAAAATTTTTACACACATTTGGTTGTAGATGTTTTGTTTTCAATGATTTTGAAAGCCTTGAAAAAATTGACAGAAAAGCAGAAAAAATTTATTTTTCTTCGTTATTCTTTGTCCTCAAAAGCTTATAGAATTTTTATTCTTAACACAAGGACAATCAGAGAAAGTCTGATGTTTCATTTGATGACTCATCAGAAACAGAGGTTTCTAATGAATACATGAAAGAAATAAATTTTTCTGACAAACAAGAAAATTATGAACATCTCTTTGAAATGATATCTGAAGATTTCCTAGAACATGATAAATCTCTCACATACAAATCAACAAATATTTCATGTACTAACCCTGCAGAACAAGTGAGTAGTACATCAGAAAATCAAAATTCTGGTACACTACACACAACTGAGGCAACTGTTCAGGGGGAAACTTCAAACCCATCAGAACCAACAACTTTTCACAACAAGTTAAGATGGATCAAAGGACATGTTCATTCTGACATCATTGGCAATCCAGCAGATGGTGTGAGAACAAGATCTGCAACTGCACATGAGTGTGCATTTGCTGGGTTCTTAAGCAAGATAGAACCCAAATCTGTCAAAGAAGCTCTGAATGACTCAGAATGGATTCAAGCTATGCAAGAAGAGCTTGATCAGTTTGAAAAGAGCAAGGTATGGGATCTGGTACCCAAGCCAAATGACAAATCTATCATAGGCTCAAAATGGGTATTCAGTAATAAATCTAATGAGAATGGCATAATCACCAGGAACAAAGCAAGGTTAGTGGTCAAAGGTTATTGTCAACAAGAAGGTATTGATTATGATGAAACTTTTGCACCAGTAGCTAGATTAGATTTTTCATAGATGGATGCTACGTGGTAGATTCAGGTGAATCAACCACATACCATGATGCAATGTCAAAATTCGATTGTGACAAATGGCTTGAAGCCATGAACGTAAAGATGCAGTCCATGTATAACAACCAATTATGGGAATTGGTTATAGCACCTCTTAACTCCAAAGTAGTTGGAAGTAAGTGGGTTTTCAGGAAGGAAACCGATATGCATGGTAACTTGGATACTTATAAAGCGAGACTTGTAGCAAAAGGTTTCACTCAAACTCAAAGGGTTGATTATGATGAGACCTTCTTGCCCGTGGCAATGCTAAAGTCAACTAGGATATCATTTGGCATACTTGCACAATATGATTATGAGATTTGGCAAATGGATCTCAAAACGACTTTCCTTAATAGATATCTTGAGGAAGATGTCTATATAGTTAAGCCTGAAGGTTTTGTCGATCCAAAACATCCTGACAAAGTATGCAAGTTAAAGAAATCAATCTATAGATTGAAACTAGCATCTAGAAGTTGGAATCACCGTTTTGATGAAGATATTAGGGAATATGGATTCATCAAGAACGTCGATGAAGCTTGTGTGTATAAGAAGGCTAGTGGGAGCATTATTACTTTCTTAGTATAGTATGTTGATGACATTCTACTATTTGGAAATGACATTTCAGCAATGGAAGGTGTAAAAGCCTGGCTTGAAAGTTGTTTTTCCATTTAGGATTTTGGTGAAGTTGCCTATATTTAGGAATAAAGATCTATAAGGATAGGTCAAGGCGCTAGATAGGTTTAAACAAAAGTGCATACATTGACAAAGTCTTGAAAAGGTTCAAGATAAAGAACTCTATGAAAGGTTTGGTACCTATTCAAGAGGGGACAATATTAAGTGCGTCTCAATGTCCAAGCTCAAAGGATGAGCAAGAAAGAATGAAAGGAATCCCATATGCGTCTGCTATAGGATCCATTATGTACGTAATAATATGCACTGGACCGGACATGTCATGCGCTTTAGGCATGACGAGAAGATACCAGCGAAATCCTAGTAACGGTCATTGGGTGACTGTTAAAAATATATTGAAACACCTTAAAAGGACTAAGGATATATTTCTAATATATGGATCTGGTGAAGAAGAACTCGTTGTAAAGGTTTACAAGGATGCGAGTTTCGGAAAAATTTGTAAAGGGTTACATAGGTACGAGTTTCCAAACTGATCGAGATGGTTCTCGATCACAATCAGGGTAGCATTGTCCACTACAGAATCAGAATACATCGCCGCTTCTTTGATTGAGATAATTCATATGGATCTGCCACTTGAATTATTGCCAATCTAGGGGTAGTCCCTACCATTCAGGACCCTAGAGATCTTTGTGATTACGACGGTACGATTGCTCAAATCAAGGTACCTCGTGTACATCAAAAGACTAGGCACATTGAGCGGATTTTCAACTACATAAGGGATAAAGTTGAAAAGGGAAAGATATGTATTCGCAAAGTTCACACTGATCAAAATATTGCGGATCCACTCACGAAGCTCCTTGAACGGGCAAAGCATGAAGAGTCATACTTGTGCCTTAGGACTTCGATATTCTAGTGATTGGATTTGATCTATTTTGTATTTGGATATTGGAACAACTGTTATTATAACTCTTTATGGTATTTTGAGTTATGTTCCATTTTAGCATGTTTAAATCCGTGAATAAGTTAATTATTCTAAATGTCCGTAGTTGATCATACTTGTGGGAACAAATATGAATGTAAGACTATTATGAATTTGGATTGGTGGATATTCATTAAGTATGAATATTGAGCAAAGTGTTGCTGCCAAGGTTCATAGATATTTGTGGGATACAAATATTGGACTGACTCGCTCTCGAATATTACTGCATGGAATCATTTGTGATTGATCATAAGTAAATTTGAGTAAAGGAGAATATCATAGTATCCTCTGACCTGAGATACATATTGGGTCTTGATATTCACCAAATATTGTACCTTGACTTATTTCTTCGCTGTCAGTAATATGACAGTACATAAGGCTAAGCTCAGGTATGGTACAAGGTGATTGTGAGAGACGTATGTAGTCAAGACGGGATTTGTTCCTCTTATTCATTGAGAGTAAGATGTCTAAGGCCTGCTAAAGTTAAATCAACAGAGAGTGATCACTCTATGTCTCTGGATTTGACATGACATCTGTAACGAAAGGATAAATGATAGATTCACCTAAATCATTTTCAAGTAAGGGACTTGAAGGGGATGATGTAATTGAATGGGACATATAGTCATACGTATTAGGGGTAGTAAACCGTAGTTAGGCGTCATTTACTACTTGCATCAATTTTCAATGTATCTTGTGCAAGTGGGAGATTGTTGGACTCTGTATGCCCAAGACACATATTAAATTGATGTGGCTAGTACGTTATGATCCAAGTCGAGTCATACCCAAATACAAGCTAGACAAACACTTACAATATTTATTTGTGATATGATCAAACAAATAAATATTAACACTTACAATATTTAGAAATTGGTTTTCTAAATAATTGCACTTGACAAACTAATAAATTATATGGATAATTTATTTTGAGAGAATATTTTATTTTGTTATTTAATGGGTTAAATAACATAATAAAAATAGCATAAGTCTTATAACATATGATGTTATATTTTATAAAAGTTATAAAATACATATGTAAGACTTATATTATTTTATAAAAGAAAATTGAATTTTTTTTATAAATAATGCTAGGCCGCCACCCCCCCCCCCCACATGTGTTCTTCCCTAGATTTTTTAAGTCAATTAGTTTACATGCAATTGCATGAACCTTGATTGGGGAAGAATGATGGTCCAATGACATTTCATGCAAATGTCATAACTAGAGGCCTTTTGATTGGGTGAATTGGTGGCATCTTCTCTCACCTACTTTAAGAGAATTATGTATGAAAAATCAATGGTGATGAACTTGAAGGAAGGACCAAAACTCTCTCAAGATTTCGGTTATGGGGTCTTTAATCCAAGGGTTTCAAGTTCAATTTTTCAAGTGTAAGACTTGTTAAAAGGGCTCTCTAAAATCGGCCAACATGGAGTGCCATCTTAGAGGTTTTCTTAAGTGATTTTCAAGTGCAAAACTCAAGAAAGTTCTCTCTAAATTTTGGCCATGTATGGTTGATGAAGAGGGACTTTTAAGTGAGTTCATAAGTGTAGAAATCCTAGCTAAACACAAGGTGTTTGTTGGAAGGCTTGGGGTATGCAAGCTTGAGGTCTTCTACACTTGAAGGCAACCGTTAAAGAATCATCATCTTCTTCATATCCTTTGCTCCTTGGAAGGTAGTATTCTAAACACCCCATGGTTGTGTTTTATTTTGATAGCATGCATGTTCGTATATGGATCCGAGGATTGGGTTTTACATATAAAATGGGTTTTATATCTTGTAAGTAACATATTTTAAATAAATATTTCCGCTGCGTTTTTATTTTATAAGGATAAAATACTTTGATAAACATGTGAAAAAACCCAACACCAAATTGCGCGACGAATGGATTTTTCTCATGCCAAACACTAAAATAAAATATTTTAGTGCTTACATAAATTTTTGGATGTCCGGATGTATTCGGAACGTAAGTTATGCGCGAAAATGCAAACTTGTGCACTTTTTGACGCTTTTAGCCCCTGAATGACCCAAAAGTTTATTTTAGCATACCGAACCCCTCAAAGCCTATTTCTAAGCTATGTAAAGGATATTTATGGTATGTTTAACTTATGGTCATGTTCCGGAATGTTCGTTACAGTTCAAATTGGTATACTTTCGCAGTTTGTCAAGTTTAGTCCCTGTAAGCGAATTAACTTGTTTTTGCCATACCAAAGCCTTTAAAACTTATTTCTAAGTTATGTAAAGGTTATTTAAGGTATGTTAAGTATATGTTGATTTTTCGGAGTATTTGTCGCATTAAACTGATTACGTTTACGCACCAGTTTGCATATAACTCTCCAGAAAGCGATATAGAGTTCGAAATTGGACAAAAGTCAAAACATGAAAAATGTAAAACATAACCAAGCAAACATTGGGATCAAATAACATTGTTTTATTGATAACTGAACTGTTCACAATGATTACAAGCACAGATGTTACCTAAGAGGTCCAAGAAATGGAGGTTTGATCTGAAAATTCTCAGGTATGAAGAGTTTACACATCAACTTAGAGAATATGAGCAGAACAAGTGAGTTGCAAATGAAATCAGGAGGGGTATTTATAGTTTTCGGGTAACCGTTAAGATCGTTCATCGAAAACCAAGCTTTAATCTGAGCCGTACACATGCACCCCCTGATTTGAATACCATGGGCACCCCTAAATGAGCCCATAGGATGATTAAAACCATGTACAAACCCAGGTAACAGCTGGAACAGGTTGTAAATTGATTTTTGCAGAACTGGGCTGCTTACACGCCCCGCGTAAGACTCAAGGAGGGCTTACGCGGCCCGCCTGTCACACCCCGACCACGTGGAACAACCAAACGTGGCGGAAACGTCGGGGAGTGTTGTAACATAATTAATTGTTTCAAATCCATGGCAATTGAAGTTTCGTTTTATTAATCAAACATGAGAGTTTACATTGTTTTAAACAAGAAACAAAGAGTACATAACTTAAATTAACTAGTTCTTGTCTCGTTTTAAGTCACTAAGGCACAGGTCCGCCTAAGTATGTCTTGATAAGTCCTATGCATCATCTCCTGAAAAATACATGTGAAAATAGGTACGTCAGCATAAAAATGCCTGTGAGATACATAGGTTTTGTGAAATAGGTTTCATGACTTGTAAGTTTAGAAAGAGTTGTTTGATAAGTTTAGAAAGAGTTGTTTGATAAAGTTCAGTCATGAACCTTGTAAATTGATTTGTTTTGTAAATCGTTTGAAAAACAATAAGTTCAGATGATATGTATAAATAAGAGAATAATGTATGGTTAAATGAATAACCAAGTAAAATAAGTTTGTAAAAGATAAGTTGTTTGTAAAACAATGTCTTGGGAAAAGTATGTTATTTGTATAAAATGTTATATGTCTCAAATTGAAATGATACAAATAACGCTACGATATGTAATACCATACAAACACTTATATATAGGAAGTACCAGCGGCATATCCACCATGCTTGTATCATATTACACACGCCTCGTTACTTAAATCACTTACTCAAACCAAACCACCAACGTAAAATGTTTAACAATTGTAGAAATGTTTATGTATAGTCCAATGTCTATTGTCAAATGTAAATCATATCAACAGATACAAAAGGTTCACACGGTTCAACAGTTACAAATAGTTCATATAATCAAATGGTTACGATGGTTCACATAGTCAAATGGTTCACATGATGTAATATAATGTGTTCATATGCTGGATGAGCATATGCAACAAAATGTAATGTAAAACAATGTACTAAGTATGCACACAATGGACATACATAGCATAAAATGTAATGTAAAACAATGTACTAAGTATGCACACAATGGACATACATAGCATGAAATGTAATGTAAAACAATGTACTAAGTACGCACACAATGGGCATACATAGCAAAAACACAATGAAATCATGTACTATAAATGTACTAATGAACATAGCAAGTATATGATGTGAAAACAGGAAAGCACGAAAGTAACAAGTAGGCACATGTGTTTCACCCCAAAACAGTTTGAAAACAGTAAAAGAGGGGTCTATGTACTCACTTGAGATTGCTCAATAGTCCTAGGATAACCACCAAGCAATGCTAGAAGATCACGGAATCAAACGGTACCTAATATAGGTAACTATGTTAAAAAAAACCGGACCTAATTCGGAAGATCGGATAGAATGAGGGCTTGTAAACCAAATGAGTATGAGAACTCATGTAATATGGTTTAACAAAGCCTACATACTAAATGAAACCTAACCTAAGTGCTTACGACCCATTACGACCCGTTTAGGTAGCTTATGCTACTTTAACGCGTCGTTCGCGTGAAACGCGTTCGGACCGCCTAACTAGTCCTATGACAAGTAAAATATGCCTTAACATGTCTAATATTGTTGCATAATCTGTTAAGTGACAAAAGTTTGGGTTACATATGCTTAAATATCAATTATGCATAAAAAGGGAATTTTGGTAATTTACCTAAGGCATATAAACTACCTATCATACAACTAACTAAACGTCGTGGCCATAAGGTATAACCTCGGAAGGTTATTCCCTATATACTATGGTCACCTAAAGTGTTTGGTAGGATCCTAATGATCGACCAAACTAGGTCGGGTTCGAAGGTATAAGCGATTTATTAGATCGCTTACCCTTACGACCCTAGACAACGTGGTAATCAGTAGGCATAGTCACAAGGGACTATAACCATCGTGATTACGCTCACGTTGCGAAGTTCAAACGAACTTCGCATTGACCATAAACTGGTCAATGCAGAAAGTCAAACAAAGTTTGACTTTCGGACGCGAAAAGCAATAAAAGAACGAAGGAACACTTACAAAGGGTCCCACAAGATTGATAATCCAAGTATTCTCAGGTATGAGGTGATGAAACACCCCAACTTAGAGAAATCTCAGATTTCAAGTGGGTTTTGCAATGGGGATGGATGGGTATTTATAGTAAATGGACCACCGTTAGGATCGTTCCTCGAATAACGTGATCGAATCTCATCCGTACAAGTGTTGGAATGTTGTGGTACCTCAATTGGCCACCCACCATAAGGTATCAACATGAGGAAGTGAGATTAGGAGTGGGAGATAGCTGTTAACAGCTGTTTAGGAAACTTCTGATGTTCTGGAGACTGCTTGCGCACCGTAACACTCAGAGTGTTGAGGTGCGCAAGGACCTACTTTCACAGAATTACACTTTTAGTCCCTGTTAGTGTTTTGAGCTATTTCCGACATGTTTAAGGCCCGTTAACCCCATTTCAAAGCTCTAAAATGAAGTTAAAGTATAGGGAACTTAAAATGTGCTCAAAAATATCTCGGATGTCGGTTCGTTTGGCCGTACAATCGCGATGTTAGCTTAATTACGACGGAATGCGCATAAGCGCGAAAAACGATCCAAATGACGCGACGAATGGATTTTTCTTATGCCAAACACTAAAATAAAATATTTTAGTGCTTACATAAATTTTTGGATGTCCGGATGTATTCAGAACGTAAGTTATGCGCGAAAGTGCAAACTTATGCACTTTTTGACGCTTTTAGTCCCTGAATGACCCAAAAGTTTATTTTAGCATACCGAACCCCTCAAAGCCTATTTCTAAGCTATGTAAAGGATATTTATGGTATGTTTAACTTATGGCCATGTTCCGGAATGTCTGTTACAGTTTAAATTGGCATACTTTCGCAGTTTGTCAAATTTAGTCCCTGTAAGCAAATTAACTTGATTTCGGCATACCAAACCATCCAAAACTTATTTCTAAGTTATGTAAAGGTTATTTAAGGTATGTTAAGCTTATTTCACTATTCTGGAGTGTTCGTTGCATTAAACTGGTTATATTTATGTCACACCCTGGCTTTGCGGAAGCGTGGTTAATTTGGTGTGACTTCTTAATACCATAGCTTAATCATAACAAAGCAATATGATAATAAAACCGTGCAAGATCATCCATAGATTTAAGTTTTAAAAACCGAAGTAACATAACATTGTCTTAGGGACTACAACACCATAACATAAAACATTGTTTTGAAAGACATAAACATCAACATGAATAAAACGCAGTTTAAGATTTGCGACTCGTCCAGGAAAAAGTCACATTTCCTAAACCGGGATGACCTCGGAACCCATATGCAGCGGGAAGACACAACATACCGCGCCAGATCTTTAATTCCCTGAAATACATGTAAGTTGAAAAATCAACAATAATGTTGAGCGAGTTCATGTGTAAGTGAGTAAATAAACCTTTGTATGTATAAAAACCCTGGTATGTAGCAAATAAGGAAAAAAGAGATCACCAATGGTTTGCAAGGCCATTGATATGTGTGAAGTGCAAGTAGGAAGACTCAAACCTAGCAGATTTATGCGTTGGGTACAAAGTCACCCCGAGGTCCGTTCTGTTTGGGCCTGGGGTTGGGCTCGCTACACCCAGATAGATCTACCGCTCCTGCCCCTCGGTCGTACCCTGAGGATTAATGGCCTCAAGTTTCTGCCTACCCACTCACATGATCTGAATAATAATAACCCTCCTTACGCTAACCATACCATGTAAGAAAATATTCGTAAACATAGTAACATGTATTTCACCCCCGCAGTTTAGAAAACTGAAAACAGTTAAGAGAAAAGGGGGACATGAACTCACAGTGGTGCGTCTCTACCAAGTATATAGCAGCTGTGCGACGACCTACACGTACTAACCCTATTAGACAGACGGCCGTGCCTTAGCTTAAGGTTTAAGTTTTTGGGAAATAGTTAGACAACTATTTCGTGTTTATATTTTTGTAAATACTTGGTAATTATTCTCCTTCCCAAGGATGGGGGATTTAATACATGCGTGCTCGTATAATTCGAAATACATTATTAAGTCTCACTTAATATATTTTATTTCTAACTTCAAAATATAAATATTCTTCCCAAAATAATACTTTGACAAAAAAAAATACGCGCTCATAAATATTTTCCGAAATGCGTAAGTTACGTTTTAAAGATAAGGTGGTAATAATTATACCGTTGTAACTTATTATTAATTATGAAGGCGTTTGTATTATTTTTGGAATCGTTATCATTCGGTAATATTATTTTTACCCTAAAAATAATATTTGTATATTTCACAAAATAATCATAAACGCATAACAAGTGACGTTATGAAAAAAATATATACTAAATATATATTTACCAAGTTTTATTTTGTGAAATCCCACCTCCGATATTTTGTAAATAAGGTCGTGGCGAAATCTATAATTTGAAAACAAGTCAAAATGTATCTCTAACACTTGTAGAGAAAATATTTCCAAGTGTTAGGTTTTTAGAAAAATTTCGCCAGAGTTTCCCCTGTAACTGGAGGTGGCCACGCTTTCAAGCGTATCATTTTCTTTTATAATTCAAATCAACAATTTTCTTATTCAACCAGAACAATGTTCAAAGCAACAAACTAGTCAATAAATATGTAAATCGCAAAAATCACATGAACTTGTAGTTTATCAAAAAATATGAAGTAAATCCCATTACTTTTAGTGGATCTTTATATAAATCATTCCGGTTTCATAAAAACCTTGCTTTTAAAGAAATTCTATCTTTTCAACTTCTGTAAAAATTGACAAAACTAGTTCTTTGTCGAAACTTAGTGTTACACAAGTGTTTACACACTTGTGTGTTTTAAAAATCATTCTTGTTAGTGTAAGATCCGTTTTTAGAAAATAAGATTCCTTTGACACTTGGTCCTTTGAAAATACCGCTTGTAGATCCGTAGATCTACTAGTTTTAAACACTATTTCACAAGTAGAATCGTTTTTTTACACAAGTTCAAGTTTCGTGTGTGGTAGAGTTTCATCACCTAACCCTTGTTACACTAAAACAAACTCTATGTCATGATCCCTGATCACGATTAATCCGGGTTAGATGATGATCCGAGCTACCACAACATAGATCGGCACTAAATAATCACACAAAACAAATCTTACAAGATTTACACAACAATCTAGCTTTTAACCATCATTTTTAGCATTTTTAGTAGACTTTTACTTATCATTTTGCAAGTTCATGAATTTCAACCGTCATATATCGTTTTAACCACTTTAAAATAGATCGAGAGTGTGTTTCAAGCAACTTACTACTAGCTCGAGGCTAGGGAAGATTCTAGACGCAAAATGAGTGGATAAAAGAGATGAGATGAGGTCCTTCGCTTTCCGAATGCACCAAGCCTCCTTGTAAGTGATCCTTAGCACTTGTAGTCACTTGGAATAGCTTGAACAAAATCGAAAGATGGATGGATGATATAGGGGTGTTTGGCCGAGAGCTCTTTGAGAGAGAGAGAGAGTGTGTTTTGTGGTGAGTTTATGTGATGAATGATATAAAGTGCTAAGCCTTGATCTTATAGGCAAATGTTATGATTATAATCCAATGGTTACTATGTCTAATAGATATTAGACATGGGTGATTATTTAAATCACAAATAGTACAAGGGTGTCCCCCTAGGGGACGGTTCGGTTAAGGGGGGGGGGGTTCTTAGTTAGTTTCTAACTAAACATTAAGTATTAGTTAAGTTAAGTTTAACTCGGTTACTAGCGTGTCATGCATTATAGCGGGTGTTAGGGTATTCAGGGACCCTAACTGGCTCAGAAAAGAAAAACAATGCAAATGGCAATATTTTTATGTTCCGGGTAAAGTCCGGGTGTTCGGTTGGATTGAGATCTGTTAAAGTGCTTAACAAAGCTTTAAAGTGTCGTTATTATTATTTTTAGTGACACAACTTATTCCCGACACTTTGGAAAGTGTCTAGTAACATTTTCCTCATGTTTTGGCACTTTATTAGGTAGCTTAATGCTGAATTGTTATTTAAAGTGCTGAATTTTGTACTTAGAGTACGTTTTAGGCACATCTGGTCACTGTAATCTCATTCCTAGTGACGCAGTTCTACAACTCTTATATCCCTACACTCACCACTAGTGTAACAAACTATCTCAGGCTCTTACAGGACTTAGAGGCAGTACCTGCCTGGTGCTAGTTATGACAGCACGTTTAATAGGTTATCCGTTCATTGTGCTACTGTGCTTTTGGTGCATCAAGGTTGTCACAAAGGTGCTGTAAGCAAAACATGGAGTGACAGCAAGTAAAGTATGATGCAAGTAAGTACATGTATCAGCATTCAAGTAGCAGTTTATCCACAAGTTCAAGTAAGCACAGTAATTAAGCAGTAATTAATTATTAATTAAGTCGTACGGATACCTGGTTTAGTGAGGGTTGTCACAATTTACGCATCAGTGCGCGTATAACCTTCCAGAAAGTAATTTAAAGCCCGGAATCGAACAAGAATTGATATGAGCTAATGATACACATGTTTTTACAAATCCCAAGTATGAAACACAATATTTCATTGGCTTGGTATTTGTTTGATGGTCGCAGTGACACAGGTGTCACAGTCTCCCCTACTTTAGGAAATTTCGTCCCGAAATTAATTCGTAGGAGTCTGTCTGTGACTTTGTGTTAAATAACCATCATAGATAAGCAAGGCATAATCCTGTTATTTCTCTTAACGGACATTTTTCAGAAATGAAAAATGAATAGAGTTATTTTCAACAGGCATTCTTTAGAAAATGGAAAATGAAGGAATAAACAAGGATATTTATTTCCCTCGATGGATATTCTTCAGAAACGAAAATGAACGGAATGAGTCATTTTCCATAATTTCTTCAGAAACGAAAATCAACGGAAGGAGTCATTTTCCACAATTTATTCATAAACGAAAATGAACGTAACGAGTCATTTTCCACAATTTCTTCAGGAACGAAAATGAACGGAACGAGTCATTTTCCACAATTTCTTCAGGAACGAAAATGAACGGAACGAGTCATTTTCCACAATTTCTTCAGACACGGAAATGAACGGAACGAGTCATTTTCCACAATTTCTTCAGACACGGAAATGAACGGAACGAGTCATTTTCCACAATTTCTTTAGAAACGAAAATGAACGGAACGAGTCATTTTCCATAATGTCTTCAGGAACGAAAATGAACGGAACGAGTCATTTTCCACAATTTCTTCATAAACGAAAATGAACGGAATGAGTCATTTTCCACAACCTCTTAACGGAACGAGTCATTTTCCATAATGTCTTCAGGAACGAAAATGAACGGAATGAGTCATTTTCCACAATTTCTTCAGAAACGAAAATGAACGGAATGAGTCATTTTCCACAACCTCTTTAGAAACGAAAATGAACGGAATGAGTCATTTTCCACAATTTCTTCAAAAAGTTCTTCAGAAACGAAAATGAACGGAATGAGTCATTTTCCACAACCTCTTCAGAAACGAAAATGAACGGAATGAGTCATTTTCCACAACCTCTTCAGAAACGAAAATGAACGGAATGAGTCATTTTCCACAATTTCTTCAGAAACGAAAATGAACGGAATGAGTCATTTTCCACAATTTATTCAGAAACGAAAATGAACAGGGTTAACTCTAGATACATGACAAAACTTGCTTTGGTTTCTGTGCACTAAATTCTATAATTATGTACGCGTCCATAATTACGTAATTTCTTGCACAGTCCGCACAGTGCATTTCATAATGCGTAGGGGAAGAAAATCAACCCTGTGATGAGTGTGACTAGACTACCATAGGGTCCTTTTAATTAGATCGACAAATGATCTCTCTAATTAGACCATCAAGGAGTCCTTTCAGCTATCTCATCACATGATATTCCTAACCAGATTTTTGGATCAATCTGTTAAGCTAGACCACTCAAGGGGTCCAATTATAGAATAGTACTTCATAACCCAAGGGACTTAACTACAATGTAGAAGTCCATTAAGGATTGTAAGATAATACCTTTGGATATCCTACTATGAATCCCTTATACGAAGGTATGGAGGATTCTACGAGGATTTGGATAACAAAAACTTGGATTACACAAAAACATAAAGGGAACACATAATCACATAGTTGTTTATTTTGACCATTAACTTGTTATCTTTGGATGCGGATACTTAAAGCACACCAGGAATCCAGTCCGTGGATTTCATTTGGCACTTTAATCATTACAAGAATCTATCTATGAAGATAGGAAAATCTTAATAGGAATTCGGCTTCTTTTTTTTTGGGTAAAGGGTTACCCCGGTGAATATTATTAAACCATAAAGCACAATTGTGCAACTGAAATGTTACACACCAAAACGTCTTGGCATACCAAGACTAAAAAAGAAACAACCAAACAAACCAAAACAGCCAAACAAAACAGCCAAACAAGACAACCCAGCTCAATCCGAGCAACTAAAACAAAGAAACTACAATTAACTCTCTAGCCTGGATCAATCTCCATGTTGCCATTTGGAATCTGCCATTTATCAAGTAACCTTCCAATACCAGGTCGCCATTTGAATTTGAACGATAAAAGGCGCAATCTTACCGTCCGAATGATCTCATGAGCAAGCACCATCGCCGTTCGCTGATTTCTAGTGAAAAGCCTATTATTTCTTTCTTGCCCAACAAAATAAGAAGCAGCTGCAACGACCAACCTGCTAATAATATTTTCCGGCTTTTGCATGCTAGAATTCTGGTTCATCCAAGACATAATATCAGCCCATGTTCCATTTACACTCTCCATGTTAGTCCACATCTTAATGTTATTCCAAACCTCAAAAGCAAAAGAACATTCGAAGAATAAATGGTCCCTAGAATCTCTGTCATAGCTACACAACGGACAACACATGAGGTTTAAGTTTGTAGCACTTCCTGCCTCCCAAACTGACAACCTGTCTTGCGTCTTCAATTTATTTCTAATGACAAGCCACAAGTGAAACGAGTGTCTTGTGTAACATCTGTGTCTGAAATCATTGTGAACAGTTCTGTTATCAATAAAACAATGTTATTTTATCCCAATGTTTGTTTGGTTGTGTTTTATATTTTTCATGTATTGACTTTTATTAAATTCCAAACTCTATATCACTTTCTGGAGAGTTATACGCTAACTGGTGCGTAAACGTACTCGGTTTAATGCGACAAATACTCCGGAACATCAACATATACTTAACATACCTTAAATAACCTTTACATAACTTAGAAATAAGTTCTAAAGGCTTTGGTATGGCAAAAACAAGTTAATTCGCTTACAGGGACTAAACTTGACAAACTGTGAAAGTATGCCAATTTGAACAGTAACGAACATTCCGGAACATGACCATAAGTTAAACACACCTTAAATATCCTTTATATAGCTTAGAAATAGGCTTTGAGGGGTTCGGTGTGCTAAAATAAACTTTTGGGTCATTCAGGGACTAAAAGTGTCAAAAAGTGCACAAGTTTGCATTTTTGCGCATAACTTACGTTTTGAATACATCCGGACGTCCAAAAATTTATGTAAGCATGACTATATTATGCTTTAGTGTTTGGCTTGCCAAAAATCCATTCGTCGCGTCATTTGGATCGTTTTTCGCGCTTATGCGCATTCCGTCGTAATTAACCGAACATCGCAACCGTACGGCCAAACGAACCAACATCCGACATATTTTTGAGCATATTTTAAGTTCCCTATACTTTAACTTCATTTTAGAGCTTTGAAATGTATCGTGAACTCCATTCAGCTCGGCAGGTAAGTCCAGCTTGTATGCTACTAGCCCTATTCTTTCCAAAATTCTGAAAGGGCCAATGTAGCGTAGATTTAACTTCCCACGCTTTCCGAAGCGTGCTACACCTTTCCAGGGTGAAACTTTCAATAAAACCATATGTCCAACTTGGAATTCCAAATGTTTCCGGTTTGGATCTGCATAGGCTTTCTGTCTTTCGCGAGCTGCTTCGATGCGTTTTCGAATCTGCGTAATTTTGTCTGTCGTCTCTTGGATGATTTCGGGACCAACAAGCTGCCTATCACCTGCGTCAGCCCAGCATAGGGGTGATCGGCACTTGCGTCCGTAAAGAGCTTCGAATGGCGCGGCTCCAATACTGGTTTGGTAGCTGTTGTTGTATGAAAATTCGACCAGTGGCAAATGCTTATCCCAGCTACCGCCCAAATCCATAACACATGCTCTCAGCATATCTTCCAAGGTCTGAATAGTCCGCTCGCTTTGACCGTCGGTCTGAGGGTGAAATGCAGTGCTCAGATTTAATTGTGAGCCAAAAGCTTCTTGGAAGGATTGCCATATCCTTGACACAAACCTTCCGTCTCTATCAGAGATGATTGAGAGAGGCACTCCATGACGTGCGACGATCTCTCTCATGTATATTTCTGCCAGTTTGCTGGTGTTATCCTTCTCTTTGATAGGTGAGAAGTGCGCTGACTTCGTTAATCGGTCCACTATTACCCAAATAGTGTCATGGCCTCTTGGCGTTCTTGGCAACTTTGTAATAAAATCCATGGAGATTTGTTCCCATTTCCATTTGGGAATCTCAAGTTGTTGCAGAAGTCCTGAAGGCTTCTGGTATTCCGCTTTCACCTTAGCACACGTTAGACACTTCCTCACATAAACAGCAACATCGCCCTTCATCCTAGGCCACCAATAGTAATCCTTGAGATCTTGGTACATCTTATCCGCTCCTGGATGGATAGAGTACCGCGATTTGTGAGCTTCATCAAAAATAACTTTCCTTAAACCACCAAACAGAGGAACCCAAATCCTTTTCTCAAAACATAACGTTCCTTCCTTGTTTGGCACCAATAGCTTCTCCATCCCACGGAGATATTCTTCTTCAAGATTTCTTTCCTTAAGAGCTTCTTTCTGCGCGGCACGAATGCGCAAGGAAAGATCGGTTTGGATAATCATTTCTAAAACCCTAACCCTTATGGGCTTGATCCTCTCTTTTCGACTTAGGGCGTCGGCAACCACATTCGCCTTCCCTGGATGATACTTTATCTCGCAATCGTAATCATTTAACAACTCAACCCATCGTCTTTGTCTCATATTCAACTCCTTCTGGTTGAATATGTGTTGTAGGCTCTTATGATCTGTAAAAATTGTACATTTCGTACCATATAGGTAGTGTCTCCAGATCTTTAAAGCAAATATCACTGCGCCTAGCTCCAAATCGTGCGTGGTATAGTTCTTCTCATGTACCTTCAACTGACGTGATGCGTAAGCATTACCTTCTGGCGTTGCATCAACACGCAACCCAATCCTTGACGCGAGGCGTCACAGTATACCACGAAATCGTCAGTCCCTTCCGGTAGTGCTAGGATTGGCGCATTGCAGAGCTTATCCTTCAACAGCTGAAACGCTTCTTCCTGTTTGATTCCCCAATCAAACTTCTTATCTTTCTGGGTGAGGAGCATCAATGGTTGAGCGATCTTCGAAAAATCCTCAATGAACCTTCGATAGTAGCCAGCCAAACCCAAGAATTGTCGAATCTCGGTTGGCGTCTTTGGCGTTTCCCAATTCTTGATTGCTTCGATCTTGGTTGGATCCACATGGATTCCATCTCCATTCACCACATGTCCAAGAAATTGGACTTCACGTAGCCAAAATTCGCACTTAGAGAATTTGGCATACAGCTGTTCTTTCTTTAGCAGCTCCAAAATAGCCCTTAGATGCTGTTCGTGCTCAGCCTTTGTCCTTGAATAAATCAAGATGTCGTCGATAAACACAATCACGAACTTGTCCAAGTACGGCTTGCAAACTCTATTCATCAAATCCATAAAGACTGCAGGTGCGTTTGTCAATCCAAACAGCATAACAAGGAACTCGTAGTGTCCATAACGAGTTCTGAAGGCTGTCTTCGGGATACTCTCCTCTTGTATCCTTAACTGATGGTATCCAGATCGCAAATCGATCTTTGAGTAAAAGCTTGAACCTTGCAGCTGGTCAAACAGATCATCAATTCATGGCAGAGGATATCTATTCTTGATCGTCAGCTTGTTCAGCTCCCGGTAGTCTATGCACATTCGAAAACTACCGTCCTTCTTTTTGACAAACAGGACCGGAGCTCCCCAAGGCGAGAAGCTTGGTCGGATAAATCCCTTGTCTAACAACTCTTGAAGTTGTGTCGACAATTCTTGCATCTCAGACGGGGCAAGTCTATAAGGTGCCTTAGCCACAGGTGCGGCGCCTGGGACTAAATCGATGTGAAACTCTACTTGCCTGTGAGGCGGCAGTCCAGGCAAGTCCTCCGGGAAGACTTCCGGATACTCCCTTACCACAGGGATGTCTTCGATCTTCGGTTCTGCAGCTTTCTTGTCTACAATGTGTGCCAGGAAGGCAGCACACCCTTTTTGCAAACACTTTTGCGCTTTGAGGCAGCTGATAATTCTTAACGGCATATCGCGCTTTTCGCCATGAACCACAATCGTTTCTCCATCTTCGGTCGGGATACGAACGACCTTTTCATGACAAACAATTTCTGCCTTGTTGCTTGATAACCAATCCATCCCTACTACCACGTCAAAGCTCCCCAGCTGGACTGGTAGTAGATCCAAAGAAAACTCACGTCCTCCCAACTCGATTGCACAACCTCTGATCACTTCACTGGCTACTACTAACTTCCCATTAGCCAATTCGATTGAGTAGGGAATATCTAACTTACTAGCGGCTAAACCAAGCATATTCTTAAATTCTAACGATACGAAGCTATAGTCGGAACCAGTATCAAATAAAACGGATGCATAGCGTTGGTTTACAGGGAACGTACCAGTAACGACATTGGGGTCCTGGCGCGCTTCCCTCGCTTCGATATGGAACACTCTTCCACGGGCTTGGTTCAACTCTGGGCAGTTCCTCTTAAAGTGCCCGATATCACCACAGTTAAAGCATCCAGGTCTTTGCCCGTTTCCACCTCCATTTCCAGCTTGGTTATTCCTTTGGTTATGATTCACAGCGCCTACTTGATTCGCATTGTTGCCTCGATTCCCATTACCTCCATTGTTTCCTTGTGGGCGATTTCCAATTCCACCCCGGTTATTGTTTCTGTTTCCAAATCCTCCTTGGCCTCCCTGGCCAACAGTGGCCCAACAAGAATCCTTCAAGTGGCCAGGTTTCCCACACGCTTCACATACCTTCAAACCACATCGGCCAGAATGGTGACGCTGGCAGGTGTTGCACTTGGGCTGGGTGCCCATATATCCCTTTCCTTTCTTTCCACCACCAGCTGTAACCTGAGCTGGCGCGTTTGGCTCTCCTTTCTTAACAACACCACTAGTGCCTTGTTTGAAGTTCGGGAACTTTCGTTTGTTACCTCCGGATGACTCGTCGTGAGTCTCTTTCTTCTTTGTCTCGATCTCACCAAACTTGTTCAGGCGGATAGCCTCCTCGGTGAGAGCTACGCTCAAATCGATTGCCTCAGTAATTGTTGCAGGCTTGGAGGAGGTCACCATGCTTATGATTTGAGGAACTAATCCCCAAATGAAGCGTTCAATCCGCTTGAATTCTGGAGTGACCATATAGGGTACCACAGGCGACAGGTCGTGAAACCTCTGAACATATTCCGCGATCTTCGGACCTTCCATCTTCAAATGCCAGAACTCAGTTTCCAATCTTTGGATTTCAGCGCGAGAACAATACTTTTTGCGCATTAGTTCCTTCAGTTCGGTCCATGTTAGTGCGTAGGCAGCAGCTTCACCAAGTGTCTGTACTTGCAAATTCCACCAAGATAGGGCTCCATCCAGAAATAGCCCAGAAATGTAGGTGACTTGCTGGTTTGGTGCACATTTGCTCATGCGGAGAACAGATTCAGTCTTCTCGGCCCAACGAACAAAAGCGACAGCACCTCCGGTGCCATCAAAGTTGACAGGCTTGCAGTCTAGAAACTGCTTGTAGGTGCACCCTGCACATACGTTACAACATATGAATGGCATTAGCATCCTTGCTAGAGATATCCAATTAGATCATGGTATGTCTTAATGACTTAGTATTACCATGAGGTGGATTGTTGTTGCCATTGTTGTTTGAGCTGCTTCCGCTGGGTCCTCCTTGCGAGGCGGCGTATTGCGCGATGGCAGCAGCGATGACTTGTTGGAGTTCTGCCTCATTGGTAGGCATCGGCGTTTGACGTCTAGGCGGCATCTTCTAAAAGATGGGTTTACGTCGGTCAGGCCAAAATAAAGCGTACGTATATAATGATAGTAATAGTACATAACATCTCATGTTATAATCATATCAATCACACAACATCCCATGTTATAAAACATAAATAATCAATCAAAACATCACATATGATGAGAATACTGCGATTGTATTGCCAAACTCGAGACCACATGGTAGAGTGTACAAGTACATAATAGTGTCATACATCATCATCGACTAAGGGCTACATCACCCCAGTCCAAAAGAATTTCAAATCAGTGTCAATACATCCCATATACATGATCAACAAAAGTCAGAATCAGAATGCAGTCTCCAAAAATGCTGTGTGGTCAGAGCAATCGCCGTCTTCTCACCAGCGTCTACCCATGCTGTACTAAAGATGCCCTAAACTGATGGTGGTGGAGGATGTGACACTCTAGGTTTTTCCGAGGGAACACCTTGTAATTTCGTTAGGCGTATATATGTGTTATTAAATGAAAAGTTGCGTTTTACCTTAATGTGCTATGTGTGGTATGTATATATATAATGTGTGGTATGTATATAGATATATATGTGGGAACCGAACCCGACTCGAGACCACTCGGTCTCGAGTAAACAAAAACGGTTGGGCCGGATTGGGCCATATACCCCCCTTCGAGCCCACTCGGAACCATTATAGGGTGCACCACCCAAACCGAGTATAAAACCCATGCCCAAGCCCTCCTTCTCTCATTTGACACTCCCACCATTCACACACCCTCCTACATTCCTCCAAACCACTAAAACCCTAAGGTTCTAACATCAAACTCACCTCCTCTCCTCTCCCTCTCTCGGATCTAACCGGCGACAACAAAAGGGGCTCCCGGATCATCTCGGATTAGCTCATCATCACCACTCGGAACTTAGTCCATCAATCCTTCACACCTCTTCATCTAGCCGGTTAGTGCCTTTAGTTATTAGGTTAAAAATGATGATTTATGATATATAGAAACTATGTGATTTGTTGGATGTTTGAAGGAGTATATTGCTTATTAGATAATAGATTGTTATCAACGTTTGAATGATGAATTGATGAACAATGTGTTTTATTCATAAACCTTATGAATGCCTTGAAATAACTATATGATATGGATAAGCTAGTGTGTTTGAATAAATGATTCATGCTAGAAAGTGTAAGGGAAATATTGTTTTGATAATATCTTGCTAAGGTGTTTTGTAGGATAAATGGCTATGTTATCCAAATTATGTTAATCCGATTTATGTTAACCGATTTATGTGGTATGATCTTGTTACCCGATTTATGCTAGATGTTTTGGGACAAATGTGTGTTCAATAAGATGATGCAAGATTTACTTGATCTTTATATTTCATGCTTAAGTGATCTCATGAAGAACCTTATGAATATGTGCCAAAAGTGATATGAACACATGATGAACAATGTTGAATGTGAGATGAACATTTGAATATGATATGAATGTGTTTTAAATGTGCTTTGAACATGAAAAGATGCTTGGTTTGATCTGTTTTGAATTGCATTTAGACAAGAAAACATGTTTATTGGAGATAGTACACAATTTGCATGAAATCTCAATTCTATTGGTTAGTACATCAGAGGTTCTAGAAGGATTCTTGTGCACGTATCCAAGGTTGCGACTCGCAACCGAAACATGACAAGTCGAAACATCCAGTTACGACTCGCAACCGAAACATGACAAGTCGAAACATCCAGTTACGACTCGCAACCGAAACATGACAAGTCGAAACATCCAGTTACGACTCGCAACCGAAACATGACAAGTCGAAACATCCAGTTACGACTCGCAACCGAAACATGACAAGTCGAAACATCCAGTTACGACTCGCAACCAGAGCATGACAAGCCGAAACATCCGGTTGCGACTCGCAACCGTGTGTTCTCGAGTCGAAACCGCCCTTGTCTCGACTGGGCTGCCTAAGTGTTATTGGGCCAAAAGCTTGTTGGACTATCTGTTGACTGGACTGCATATGTATCTGTACTGTTTGTTTGTGGAATGTTAGGGCAGGCCCAATAACCCAAGTGTTTGTATGAATGCATGCTATGTGTGACTGTACGTGTTTGCTATACGTGTTTACTTGTACCCCAACTTGACCTATATTGGTAACCATGCTAGGACGTGGTGACCAACGTGATCGACCGGGTAATTAATCTACCGAGCAACCCAAGGTGAGTTCACAACCTAAAGCATGTATTCCCGGTGGTTTGGGAAATGGAACTAAAAACAACACTATCCCCTTATGAGGGATACAACTTACTTTTCTTCCCTTGTTATTGGGAACCTTTTAGTTAATTACTGTTTATACGGATTGCAACAAACGGCACTAAACGAAACTCTATCACTTAAAGTCCCTACTACATAATACCGATTAGTCGCCGGGGCCAGGCGAACGGGTTATTAGTTGATAGCGCTATTTAGGTCTTACCAACCTCACACCGTGCCAAGGTATGGGATCGGTCGTGAACTAATGTACTCAGGCATCCGTCAATGATGATAGAACATTGACATCGGGGCACTCTGCGGATACGCAACGGTCACCTAGTGTTCGGTATTGGAAAAACAGTTTAGTCGCTAACTTTTGGGGTAGCTCCCCATGGCATGTATAAACGGATAAATTAACTGGTGAAACAAGTTTTTGGTAATTAAAACTGGACAACTAGTGAACTCACTCAGCATTATTGTTGACCCCTTACTACATGCTTTGCAGGTAACCAGTGACTCAGGAGCTTGCTGCTTGGGAAGTGTAGTGGTCGTCTAAACCCGCGTGTTGGGTTCCAAATAACTTGAACTATGAACTTCGTTTAAACTATTTTGCCTATGCTTCCGCTATTACTTAAACTGTTATTAGAATCTAACTTTCAAACTTTAAACTTTGATGCTTGCGAACTATTAAGTTGGTGATCATCTTTATTATTACTCAATTACTCAGTATAATTGGTGGCTGGATCCTGGTCGGTCACGCCCTCAAGCGGTAGTACTCCGCATGTGGAATTTGGGGGTGTGACAGATTGGTATCAGAGCCATTGGTTATAGTGAACTTGGTTTTAAAAAGAAGAGTCTTTTTGAGAAAAACCAGACTATAACCCGTGACTCGTGACGACACTACACTCCAAGGGCAAGACTCGGCATATTAGCCCTTATAGCTCGGACTTGTGCTTACATGCTTATTTATCCTATGTTAACTGCTCTACTATACATACTAGTGTGCCTGATTAGATAGATACACCTCCCTCTTCTATCTTATTCTCGCTACGTTACGACATCACACTCATACTGTGTTTTCTGGTTATGAAGACAATGAGTGGACGCGGAAGAGGAAGCGTTAACATGACTCAGGCTCAATTCGCCAACTTGCTCAACACGGTGGCTGCAGCATTCGCAGCTCACCCTGGAGGTAAACTCGTTGCTATAGGATGTTTGGATCCTACCCCCCCCCCACATCGTCTTTTCACCTCTAAAACCTATTCGCTCCATTTCTCACAACAGGTCAGCCTGCGCCTGCGCAACCACGTGTTTGTACTTTCAAAACCTTCATGGATGGCAAGCCTCTCCCTTTCAACGGCACTGAGGGTGCCATAGGCCTTCTGCATTGGATTGAAAAGGCCGAAGCTGTCTTTGCCGTCTGCGAGTGTGCCCCTGCTAACTGGGTTAAGTACGCAACTGGTACGCTTGAAGGAAACGCGCTTTCATGGTGGAAAGCACAGATTCAGATGCTTGGTCTGGAAACTGCTAATGCTACGGCATGGGAAGATTTCAAGGACATGATCAAAGAGGAGTACTGTCACAGGGATGACATTCACAAACTCGAGAACGAGTACTATGCGCTCAAGATGGTCGGATCAGAGATTGAGACCTACACTAAGCAGTCCAACGACTATGCTGCACTTTGCCCAAACATGTCCCAACCTATGTATCGAAGGATCGAGTTGTACATCAAAGGTTTGGTCCCAGAAATCTGGAGCCATGTGACCTCGGCCAACCTCAACACCATACAACCCGTGGTTCGTCTTGCTCACAAACTCACCAATCAGGCTGTGGAAGAAGGCAAGCTGCCCAAGAGGATCGGTACTACTGCTGGAACTTCTGGCGATAACAAGCGAAAGTGGGATGGAAGTCAGGGAAAGGATACTAACCCCACTCAGGCCCCAGTTCAACAAAGGAAGACTGAAAACAACAAGGGCCCTCAGCAACAGGGTGGTTATCGAGGAAACCACCCTAAGTGTAACAAATGTAACCGACATCACAGTGGGCCATGTGGAAAAGGTCAGTGTCAGCGATGCAACAAGATGGGGCATGAAGCCAAAGACTGCCGAAGCCAATTCCCAGCTAGGCAGAATCAGCAACAACCACAGCAACAGCAGCAACAAGGAAACAACCGTGGATGCTTCAAGTGTGGAGCAATGGGGCACATGCGAAAGGATTGCCCTGAACTGAATCAAAACAACAACAATCAAGGTGCTGGGAACAATAACAACAATGCTGGAAATGGTGCTAGAGGAAAAGCTTTTGTGATTGGAGCTGGGGAAGCAAGGAATGACCCCAACGTTGTGGCGGGTAAGTTCCTACTCAATGATCGTTATGTTTCCGTACTATTTGATTCCGGAGCAGATGCTAGTTATGTATCCCTACGTATTAGAAAGAAACTTAAGCTCACTCTTACGCCGCTAAGCTCTAAGCACACCGTTGAAATAGCTAATGGTAGAAACCTCGAGGCCTCACACATAATTCGTAACTGCAAATTAGAGTTGTCTGGTCAGACCTTCCGTATCGATCTTTTCCCCATCGTTCTTGGAAGCTTCGACGTCATCATTGGTATGGATTGGTTATCCAAACATCGAGCTGAAATCCTCTGCCAGGAGAAAGCTATTCGTATTCCCCGTCCCCCTGGCAAACCTCTGATAGTTCAAGGCGACAAGAGCGGAGAAGTCACAGGCATCATTTCATTCTTAAAGGCCCAGAAGTGTCTACGAAAAGGGCACCCTGCTATCTTAGCACTCATTACCGACACACAGAAAAGGGAAAACAGGATTGAAGACTTTCCAGTTGTACGCGACTATCCTGAGGTATTCCCGGAGGAACTACCTGGACTCCCTCCTCACCGTCAGGTCGAATTTCAAATCGAGCTAGCTCCCGGAGCAGCGCCTATAGCTCGTGCACCTTATCGATTAGCCCCCGCGGAGCTCAAGGAGCTTTCTACTCAACTACAAGAACTTTTGGACAAAGGTTTTATCCGTCCTAGTTCATCACCCTGGGGAGCCCCAGTGCTCTTCGTCAAAAAGAAAGATGGCTCATTCCGAATGTGCATTGACTACCGCGAACTTAACAAGGTTACCATCAAGAATCGTTATCCACTTCCCCGTATCGACGACCTGTTCGACCAGCTGCAAGGGTCGAGCTATTATTCCAAGATTGATCTGCGATCGGGTTATCACCAGCTGAGAGTTCGCGATGAGGACATCTCTAAGACTGCTTTCAGAACCCGCTATGGTCACTACGAATTCCTTGTTATGCCTTTCGGAATGACCAACGCACCTGCAATCTTCATGGATCTCATGAACCGAGTATGCAAACCCTACCTCGATAAGTTCGTAATTGTGTTTATCGACGACATCCTAATCTACTCGAAGAGCCAAGAGGAGCATGAACAACACCTACGTCTTATTCTCGAACTTCTTCGCAATGAGCAACTGTACGCCAAATTTTCGAAATGTGATTTCTGGCTTAGAGAGGTCCATTTCCTTGGACACATCGTCAATCAGGAAGGGATTCATGTTGACCCCGCTAAAATTGAGTCCATTAAGAATTGGCCTGTGCCTAAGACTCCGACCGAAGTTCGCCAATTCTTGGGATTGGCGGGATACTATCGAAGATTTATCAAGGGATTCTCTAAGATCGCTCAACCACTTACGACACTCACTCAGAAGGGTGTTGCTTACAAATGGAGCGATGCTCAGGAATCTGCCTTCCAGGAACTAAAGAAGAACCTTTGTAGTGCTCCTATCCTCTCCTTACCCGAAGGTACCGACGACTTCGTCGTTTACTGTGACGCTTCTATTCAAGGACTTGGCTGCGTATTGATGCAACGCGAGAAAGTTATTGCTTACGCCTCGCGACAACTCAAGGTCCACGAACGGAACTATACGACGCATGACTTAGAATTTGGAGCTGTGGTCTTCGCGCTCAAGCTTTGGAGACACTACTTGTACGGCACCAAGTGCACGATTTACACTGATCACAAGAGTCTCCAGCACATAATGGGACAAAAGGAGTTGAATATGCGGCAACGCCGATGGGTCGAACTCCTAAATGACTACGAGTGTGCAATCAAATATCACCCAGGCAAGGCTAATGTGGTAGCCGATGCCCTCAGCAGAAAGGAGACCAAACCCAAGCGTGTTCGTGCCTTACAGCTCACTATCCACTCGAACCTCCCTAATCAAATTCGGAATGCTCAGGTTGAAGCATTGAAAGCCGAAAACATCAGGGCTGAGTCCCTACGGGGATCGAGACAACGATTGGAACAAAAAGAAGACGGTGCTTACTACGTAGCCGGACGCATATGGGTTCCGCTTTATGGAAATTTACGTGACCTTGTGATGGATGAAGCTCATAAGTCCCGTTACTCAGTACATCCAGGGTCAGATAAGATGTACCACGACTTGAGGGCTACCTATTGGTGGCCTGGCATGAAAGCCCACATAGCAACCTATGTCAGAAAATGTTTAACCTGCGCAAGAGTCAAGGCTGAGTATCAGAAACCATCAGGCCTACTCCAACAGCCAGAGATCCCGCAATGGAAATGGGAGCAGATTTCCATGGATTTTGTTACTGGCCTGCCTAGGTCTCAGCGCGGAAATGACACCATTTGGGTAATAGTGGATCGCCTAACTAAGTCTGCACACTTCTTGGCTATTAAAGAAACAGACAAGTTCTCTACCCTAGCAGAGGTATACTTAAAAGAAGTGGTCTCGAAGCACGGAGTGCCTACCTCTATTATTTCTGATCGAGATGCACGCTTTACTTCTGAATTGTGGCAAGCTATGCACAAATCTTTTGGCTCGCGTTTAGACATGAGCACCGCTTATCACCCGCAAACGGATGGGCAGTCTGAACGCACCATCCAAACCCTCGAAGACATGCTTAGGGCATGTGTGATCGATTTTGGCAAGAATTGGGAGAAGCACCTACCGTTGGTGGAATTCTCCTACAACAACAGCTACCACACCAGCATTCAGGCAGCACCCTTTGAGGCATTGTACGGCCGTAAATGTCGATCGCCTCTCTGCTGGGCTGAGGTTGGTGACAGCCAGATCACAGGCCCGGAACATGTAGTCGACACCACAGAAAAGATTGCCCAGATTAGACAACGCATGGCGGCAGCTCGTGACCGTCAAAAGTACTACGCTGATAAAGATAGGAAACCGCAAGAGTTCCAGGTTGGTGAACGGGCTCTACTTAAGGTCTCACCCTGGAAGGGTGTGGTTCGTTTTGGAAAACGGGGCAAGCTTAATCCAAGATATGTCGGACCCTTTGAAGTTACCGAAAAGATCGGTACGGCCGCTTACAGGTTGAATCTGCCGGAAGAACTGAATGCTGTGCACAACGTCTTCCACGTGTATAATTTGAAAAAGTGCCTGTCAGATGAAACACTCGTCATTCCTTACAAGGAACTTACTATTGACGAACAGCTACACTTTACTGAGGAACCGGTTGAGATCACGGATCGTGAGATCAAAACCCTCAAACGTAGCCAGATACCCCTCGTGCGAGTTCGTTGGAACTCACGCCGTGGCCCAGAGTTTACCTGGGAGCGGGAAGACCAGATGAAACGCAAGTATCCCCAGCTGTTCCCAAATGAAACCCCCAGCACTGAAGCTACAACTGAATTTCGGGACGAAATTCCAAACTAACGGGGGGATGATGTGACACCCCGTTGAAACGCCCTCACTTTTACTAGCTTGTCAGTGGCTGCCTTAACTTTCGGGACGAAAGTTCTTAAAACTTGGGGATAATGTGACACTCTAGGTTTTTCCGAGGGAACACCTTGTAATTTCGTTAGGCGTATATATGTGTTATTAAATGAAAAGTTGCGTTTTACCTTAATGTGCTATGTGTGGTATGTATATATATAATGTGTGGTATGTATATAGATATATATGTGGGAACCGAACCCGACTCGAGACCACTCGGTCTCGAGTAAACAAAAACGGTTGGGCCGGATTGGGCCATATACCCCCCCTTCGAGCCCACTCGGAACCATTATAGGGTGCACCACCCAAACCGAGTATAAAACCCATGCCCAAGCCCTCCTTCTCTCATTTGACACTCCCACCATTCACACACCCTCCTACATTCCTCCAAACCACTAAAACCCTAAGGTTCTAACATCAAACTCACCTCCTCTCCTCTCCCTCTCTCGGATCTAACCGGCGACAACAAAAGGGGCTCCCGGATCATCTCGGATTAGCTCATCATCACCACTCGGAACTTAGTCCATCAATCCTTCACACCTCTTCATCTAGCCGGTTAGTGCCTTTAGTTATTAGGTTAAAAATGATGATTTATGATATATAGAAACTATGTGATTTGTTGGATGTTTGAAGGAGTATATTGCTTATTAGATAATAGATTGTTATCAACGTTTGAATGATGAATTGATGAACAATGTGTTTTATTCATAAACCTTATGAATACCTTGAAATAACTATATGATATGGATAAGCTAGTGTGTTTGAATAAATGATTCATGCTAGAAAGTGTAAGGGAAATATTGTTTTGATAATATCTTGCTAAGGTGTTTTGTAGGATAAATGGCTATGTTATCCAAATTATGTTAATCCGATTTATGTTAACCGATTTATGTGGTATGATCTTGTTACCCGATTTATGCTAGATGTTTTGGGACAAATGTGTGTTCAATAAGATGATGCAAGATTTACTTGATCTTTATATTTCATGCTTAAGTGATCTCATGAAGAACCTTATGAATATGTGCCAAAAGTGATATGAACACATGATGAACAATGTTGAATGTGAGATGAACATTTGAATATGATATGAATGTGTTTTAAATGTGCTTTGAACATGAAAAGATGCTTGGTTTGATCTGTTTTGAATTGCATTTAGACAAGAAAACATGTTTATTGGAGATAGTACACAATTTGCATGAAATCTCAATTCTATTGGTTAGTACATCAGAGGTTCTAGAAGGATTCTTGTGCACGTATCCAAGGTTGCGACTCGCAACCGAAACATGACAAGTCGAAACATCCAGTTACGACTCGCAACCGAAACATGACAAGTCGAAACATCCAGTTACGACTCGCAACCGAAACATGACAAGTCGAAACATCCAGTTACGACTCGCAACCAGAGCATGACAAGCCGAAACATCCGGTTGCGACTCGCAACCGTGTGTTCTCGAGTCGAAACCGCCCTTGTCTCGACTGGGCTGCCTAAGTGTTATTGGGCCAAAAGCTTGTTGGACTATCTGTTGACTGGACTGCATATGTATCTGTACTGTTTGTTTGTGGAATGTTAGGGCAGGCCCAATAACCCAAGTGTTTGTATGAATGCATGCTATGTGTGACTGTACGTGTTTGCTATACGTGTTTACTTGTACCCCAACTTGACCTATATTGGTAACCATGCTAGGACGTGGTGACCAACGTGATCGACCGGGTAATTAATCTACCGAGCAACCCAAGGTGAGTTCACAACCTAAAGCATGTATTCCCGGTGGTTTGGGAAATGGAACTAAAAACAACACTATCCCCTTATGAGGGATACAACTTACTTTTCTTCCCTTGTTATTGGGAACCTTTTAGTTAATTACTGTTTATACGGATTGCAACAAACGGCACTAAACGAAACTCTATCACTTAAAGTCCCTACTACATAATACCGATTAGTCGCCGGGGCCAGGCGAACGGGTTATTAGTTGATAGCGCTATTTAGGTCTTACCAACCTCACACCGTGCCAAGGTATGGGATCGGTCGTGAACTAATGTACTCAGGCATCCGTCAATGATGATAGAACATTGACATCGGGGCACTCTGCGGATACGCAACGGTCACCTAGTGTTCGGTATTGGAAAAACAGTTTAGTCGCTAACTTTTGGGGTAGCTCCCCATGGCATGTATAAACGGATAAATTAACTGGTGAAACAAGTTTTTGGTAATTAAAACTGGACAACTAGTGAACTCACTCAGCATTATTGTTGACCCCTTACTGCATGCTTTGCAGGTAACCAGTGACTCAGGAGCTTGCTGCTTGGGAAGTGTAGTGGTCGTCTAAACCCGCGTGTTGGGTTCCAAATAACTTGAACTATGAACTTCGTTTAAACTATTTTGCCTATGCTTCCGCTATTACTTAAACTGTTATTAGAATCTAACTTTCAAACTTTAAACTTTGATGCTTGCGAACTATTAAGTTGGTGATCATCTTTATTATTACTCAATTACTCAGTATAATTGGTGGCTGGATCCTGGTCGGTCACGCCCTCAAGCGGTAGTACTCCGCATGTGGAATTTGGGGGTGTGACAGAGGAGGGGGAAAATGGGTGTAGAACAAACGTCGCAAATGGAGCCAGTCCTCCTCCATGGCTCTCTGGGTACGCAACCAAGAAGCAACATGCTGCTCAAGTGCCAAAAGGCGTGCAGCATAGTCAGGTAACAATGGTCGAGGGTGCTGCGAAGAAGCAGGGTGGGTCTGACCCTGACACTGGCACGGCGGTGGCTGAGCTCTCTCAAGCTCCTGAATGCGCCGTGTGAGTGCCTCCTGCTGGACAACAAACGACATCAGAACGTCCTCAATAGAATACCCCATATGGAAAGGCATAATAGACGGTGACGTCCAGAGGAACGGCTCGCTGGCTGGATCAAAAGGTGGCACAAAGAATGGTGGTACAGGGGGAATAGCAGATGAAGACTATGGCATAACTGGAATATATGTCGGCACATGTCCAAAGGGACGAGCCGAGGAACCCTCTCCAGGTCGAGCTGGAGGTGTGTACTGTGCAAATGAAAAAGAGAAATCAACGTGACGTGCATCGGTGGTATGAGGAGGAATAGGTGGAAGCTCATCATCAGCAGGAATCCACCCATGCTGGGCGTGCTCATCTCGTGGGTCAATCTGTGCCTCAAAAAGTGCTCGATCAAACTGTACAGGCATAGGGTCAAGGTGGGGTGCAACAAGAGGGTCAGCAGGTATATCAGCGATAAGTGGGGGATCAACATGATCAGCAGCAATAACATGGTCACCCTCCAGTGGTGGTGCATCAGCAGGGTGATCATCAATGGGTGGGTCAGCAATCACAGGATCAATAGGTGTGCCAGCATGAGCAGGGTCATGCTCAAGCACTAGGTCAAGAGCAGCTACTGGCTCGAGGGCCATAGCAGGCTCGGGATCGACGAACTCCATATCAAAATCTGCATGATCAGTGAATGCAGGGTCAACTGGGTCTACTGGGTCAACCATAGGCTGATCCAAGTGGATGAACTCTATCTCCTGGTCTGGGTCAAATCCAGGGGGAAAAACAGGGTCTGAATCCTCATCGAGGTCGTGATCGAAAGCAAATCTAGGAGCAGAGGCAGCGGATGATGCCCTGTCGGGATCTGAACCGTGTGAATAGTGCTGTGCGCTCCGAGTGTGTGACGGTGCGGAGGCCACAGACTCGAAGGAGTCTGGAGCGGGTGAGTGTGCAGGTGACTCCTCAGCTGGAGCATCTGCGAGTAACAAAAGACCACCGTCAGCTTGAAGGGCCTCGCCCTCAACATCGTCCTCCAGGGGCTCATCATCAAACAGATCGACGTCGTCGTCAACGTCGGCGTCGAGAAGCATATCGTAAGCAGGATAAACGGCCAAAGGTATGGGAGCAGGGATCTCTACGAGCGGTAGGTACCCAGCAAAAGGGCCATCAGCGGGCTCATCGACAGCGTCGGGCAGCGCAAAGGGCTGAAAGTCATCCTCGTCTGTGCTGGTAACATCTGATGTGTGGACATTGTGCTCTGAAGACTCTAAGTCGTCTGATACTATGGGTCTAGGGTCCGTGGTGTCCGAATCACCTGTGCCGGACGTGTCTATGGTGTCTGTAACACAAACACAAATATGTACAAATAATCAATCATGCAATCAGATAAGCACATTAGTCACCAAGTAAACAATCAAATAATTCTCCTAGTCCCACTAGCCTCCCAGCCTCTCAGACTGCTCTTCCTAGTCCCACTAGCCAAATTCTCCCAGCCTCTCAGACTGCTCTTCCTAGCCCCACTAGCCTATTCTCCCAGCCTCTCAGACTGCTCTTCCTAGTCCCACTAGCCAATTCTCCCAGCCTCTCAGACTGACTCCCTAGTCCCACTAGACAACTACCTCGGTCTCCTAGACCGAGCCTCGGTCTTCCAGACCGAGCCTCGGTCTTCCAGACCGAGCCTCGGTCTTCCAGACCGAGCCTCGGTCTTCCAGACCGAGCCTCGGTGGCGGTCTTCCAGACCGAGCCTCGGTCTTCCAGACCGAGCCTCGGTCTTCCAGACCGAGCCTCGGTCTTCCAGACCGAGCCTCGGTCTTCCAGACCGAGCCTCAGCCTCTCAGACTGAGCCTATAGATAATAAATAAATGTGCTCAACATTTGTTTGTAAAAAGTTTTGGATCTGGACTTGAGTGGTATGCAGTGTAAAAATGTTTTCGTGAGAGCCCTAGTGATCATAGTCTAGACTCGAGAAGGAATCCTAGTTCGCTATGATCAGAGCTCTGATACCAAGCTGTCACACCCTGGCTTTGCGGAAGCGTGGTTAATTTGGTGTGACTTCTTAATACCATAGCTTAATCATAACAAAGCTATATGATAATAAAACCGTGCAAGATCATCCATAGATTTAAGTTTTAAAAACCGAAGTAACATAACATTGTCTTAGGGACTACAACACCATAACATAAAACATTGTTTTGAAAGACATAAACATCAACATGAATAAAACGCAGTTTAAGATTTGTGACTCGTCCAGGAAAAAGTCACATTTCCTAAACCGGGATGACCTCGGAACCCATATGCAGCGGGAAGACACAACATACCGCGCCAGATCTTTAATTCCCTGAAATACATGTAAGTTGAAAAATCAACAATAATGTTGAGCGAGTTCATGTGTAAGTGAGTAAATAAACCTTTGTATGTATAAAAACCCTGGTATGTAGCAAATAAGGAAAAAAGAGATCACCAATGGTTTGCAAGGCCATTGATATGTGTGAAGTGCAAGTAGGAAGACTCAAACCTAGCAGATTTATGCGTTGGGTACAAAGTCACCCCGAGGTCCGTTCTGTTTGGGCCTGGGGTTGGGCTCGCTACACCCAGATAGATCTAACGCTCCTGCCCCTCGGTCCTACCCTGAGGATTAATGGCCTCAAGTTTCTGCCTACCCACTCACATGATCTGAATAATAATAACCCTCCTTACACTAACCATACCATGTAAGAAAATATTCGTAAACATAGTAACATGTATTTCACCCCCGCAGTTTAGAAAACTGAAAACAGTTAAGAGAAAAGGGGGACATGAACTCACAGTGGTGCGTCTCTACCAAGTATATAGCAGCTGTGCGACGACCTACACGTACTAACCCTATTAGACGGACGGCCGTGCCTTAGCTTAAGGTTTAAGTTTTTGGGAAATAGTTAGACAACTATTTCGTGTTTATATTTTTGTAAATACTTGGTAATTATTCTCCTTCCCAAGGATGGGGGATTTAATACATGCGTGCTCGTATAATTCGAAATATATTTCCAAGTGTTAGGTTTTTAGAAAAATTTCGCCAGAGTTTCCCCTGTAACTGGAGGTGGCCACGCTTTCAAGCGTATCATTTTCTTTTATAATTCAAATCAACAATTTTCTTATTCAACCAGAACAATGTTCAAAGCAACAAACTAGTCAATAAATATGTAAATCGCAAAAATCACATGAACTTGTAGTTTATCAAAAAATATGAAGTAAATCCCATTACTTTTAGTGGATCTTTATATAAATCATTCCGGTTTCATAAAAACCTTGCTTTTAAAGAAATTCTATCTTTTCAACTTCTGTAAAAATTGACAAAACTAGTTCTTTGTCGAAACTTAGTGTTACACAAGTGTTTACACACTTGTGTGTTTTAAAAATCATTCTTGTTAGTGTAAGATCCGTTTTTAGAAAATAAGATTCCTTTGACACTTGGTCCTTTGAAAATACCGCTTGTAGATCCGTAGATCTACTAGTTTTAAACACTATTTCACAAGTAGAATCGTTTTTTTACACAAGTTCAAGTTTCGTGTGTGGTAGAGTTTCATCACCTAACCCTTGTTACACTAAAACAAACTCTATGTCATGATCCCTGATCACGATTAATCCGGGTTAGATGATGATCCGAGCTACCACAACATAGATCGGCACTAAATAATCACACAAAACAAATCTTACAAGATTTACACAACAATCTAGCTTTTAACCATCATTTTTAGCATTTTTAGTAGACTTTTACTTATCATTTTGCAAGTTCATGAATTTCAACCGTCATATATCGTTTTAACCACTTTAAAATAGATCGAGAGTGTGTTTCAAGCAACTTACTACTAGCTCGAGGCTAGGGAAGATTCTAGACGCAAAATGAGTGGATAAAAGAGATGAGATGAGGTCCTTCGCTTTCCGAATGCACCAAGCCTCCTTGTAAGTGATCCTTAGCACTTGTAGTCACTTGGAATAGCTTGAACAAAATCGAAAGATGGATGGATGATATAGGGGTGTTCGGCCGAGAGCTCTTTGAGAGAGAGAGTGTTTTGTGGTGAGTTTATGTGATGAATGATATAAAGTGCTAAGCCTTGATCTTATAGGCAAATGTTATGATTATAATCCAATGGTTACTATGTCTAATAGATATTAGACATGGGTGATTATTTAAATCACAAATAGTACAAGGGTGTCCCCCTAGGGGACGGTTAGGTTAAGGGGGGGGGGGGGTTCTTAGTTAGTTTCTAACTAAACATTAAGTATTAGTTAAGTTAAGTTAAGTTTAACTCGGTTACTAGCGTGTCATGCATTATAGCGGGTGTTAGGGTATTCAGGGACCCTAACTGGCTCAGAAAAGAAAAACAATGCAAATGGTAATATTTTTATGTTCCGGGTAAAGTCCGGGTGTTCGGTTGGATTGAGATCCGTTAAAGTGCTTAACAAAGCTTTAAAGTGTCGTTATTATTATTTTTAGTGACACAACTTATTCCCGACACTTTGGAAAGTGTCTAGTAACATTTTCCTCATGTTTTGGCACTTTATTAGGTAGCTTAATGCTGAATTATTATTTAAAGTGCTGAATTTTGTACTTAGAGTACGTTTTAGGCACATCCGGTCACTGTAATCTCATTCCTAGTGACGCAGTTCTACAACTCTTATATCCCTACACTCACCACTAGTGTAGCAAACTATCTCAGGCTCTTACAGGCCTTAGAGGCAGTACCAGCCTGGTGTTAGTTATGACAGCACGTTTAATAGGTTATCCGTTCATTGTGCTACTGTGCTTTTGGTGCATCAAGGTTGTCACAAAGGTGCTGTAAGCAAAACATGGAGTGACAGCAAGTAAAGTATGATGCAAGTAAGTACATGTATCAGCATTCAAGTAGCAGTTTATCCACAAGTTCAAGTAAGCACAGTAATTAAGCAGTAATTAATTATTAATTAAGTCATACGGATACCTGGTTTAGTGAGGTTTGTCACAATTTACGCATCAGTGCGCGTATAACCTTCCAGAAAGTGATTTAAAGCCCGGAATCGAACAAGAATTGATATGAGCTAATGATACACATGTTTTTACAAATCCCAAGTATGAAACACAATATTTCATTGGCTTGTTATTTGTTTGATGGTCGCAGTTACACAGGTGTCACAGTCTCCCCTACTTTAGGAAATTTCGTCCCGAAATTAATTCGTAGGAGTCTGTCTGTGACTTTGTGTTAAATAACCATCATAGATAAGCAAGGCATAATCCTGTTATTTCTCTTAACGGACATTTTTCAGAAATGAAAAATGAACACAGTTATTTTCAACAGGCATTCTTTAGAAAATGGAAAATGAAGGAATAAACAAGGATATTTATTTCCCTCGATGGATATTCTTCAGAAACGAAAATGAACGGAATGAGTCATTTTCCATAATTTCTTCAGAAACGAAAATCAACGGAAGGAGTCATTTTCCACAATTTCTTCATAAACGAAAATGAACGGAATGAGTCATTTTCCATAATGTCTTCAGGAACGAAAATGAACGGAATGAGTCATTTTCCACAATTTCTTCAGAAACGAAAATGAACGGAAGGAGTCATTTTCCACAATTTCTTCATAAACGAAAATGAACGGAACGAGTCATTTTCCACAATTTCTTCAGGAACGAAAATGAAAGGAACGAGTCATTTTCCACAATTTCTTCAGGAACGAAAATGAACGGAACGAGTCATTTTCCACAATTTCTTCAGACACGGAAATGAACGGAACGAGTCATTTTCCACAATTTCTTCAGACACGGAAATGAACGGAACGAGTCATTTTCCACAATTTCTTCAGAAACGAAAATGAATGGAACGAGTCATTTTCCACAATTTCTTCAGAAACGAAAATGAACGGAACGAGTCATTTTCCACAATTTCTTTAGAAACGAAAATGAACGGAACGAGTCATTTTCCATAATATCTTCAAGAACGAAAATGAACGGAACGAGTCATTTTCCACAATTTCTTCAGAAACGAAAATGAACGGAACGAGTCATTTTCCACAACCTCTTAACGGAACGAGTCATTTTCCATAATGTCTGCAGGAACGAAAATGAACGGAACGAGTCATTTTCCACAATTTCTTCAGAAACGAAAATGAACGGAATGAGTCATTTTCCACAACCTCTTCAAAAACGAAAATGAACGGAATGAGTCATTTTCCACAATTTCTTCAGAAACGAAAATGAACGGAATGAGTCATTTTCCACAACCTCTTCAGAAACGAAAATGAACGGAATGAGTCATTTTCCACAACCTCTTCAGAAACGAAAATGAACGGAATTAGTCATTTTCCACAATTTCTTCAGAAACGAAAATGAACGGAATGAGTCATTTTCCACAATTTCTTCAGAAACGAAAATGAACGGAATGAGTCATTTTCCACAACCTCTTCAGAAACGAAAAATGAACGGAATGAGTCATTTTCCACAACCTCTTCAGAAACGAAAATGAACGGAATGAGTCATTTTCCACAACCTCTTCAGAAACGAAAATGAACGGAATGAGTCATTTTCCACAACCTCTTCAGAAACGAAAATGAACGGAATTAGTCATTTTCCACAATATCTTCAGAAACGAAAATGAACGGAATGAGTCATTTTCCACAACCTCTTCAGAAACGAAAATGAACGGAATGAGTCATTTTCCACAATTTCTTCAGAAACGAAAATGAACGGAATGAGTCATTTTCCACAATTTCTTCAGAAACGAAAATGAACAGGGTTAACTCTAGATACATGACAAAACTTGCTTTGGTTTCTGTGCACTAAATTCTATAATTATGTACGCGTCCATAATTACGTAATTTCTTGCACAGTCCGCACAGTGCATTTCATAATGCGTAGGGGAAGAAAATCAACCCTGTGATGAGTGTGACTAGACTACCATAGGGTCCTTTTAATTAGATCGACATATGATCTCTCTAATTAGACCATCAAGGAGTCCTTTCAGCTATCTCATCACATGATATTCCTAACCAGATTTTTGGATCAATCTGTTTAGCTAGACCACTCAAGGGGTCCAATTATAGAATAGTACTTCATAACCCAAGGGACTTAACTACAACGTAGAAGTCCATTAAGGATTGTAAGATAGTACCTTTGGATATCCTACTATGAATCCCTTATACGAAGGTATGGAGGATTCTACGAGGATTTGGATAACAAAAACTTGGATTACACAAAAACATAAAGGGAACACATAATCACATAGTTGTTTATTTTGACCATTAACTTGTTATCTTTGGATGCGGATACTTAAAGCACACCAGGAATCCAGTCCGTGGATTTCATTTGGCACTTTAATCATTACAAGAATCTATCTATGAAGATAGGAAAATCTTAATAGGAATTCGGCTTTTTTTTTTTGGGTAAAGGGTTACCCCGGTGAATATTATTAAACCATAAAGCACAATTGTGCAACTGAAATGTTACACACCAAAACGTCTTGGCATACCAAGACTAAAAAAGAAACAACCAAACAAACCAAAACAGCCAAACAAGACAACCCAGCTCAATCCGAGCAACTAAAACAAAGAAACTACAATTAACTCTCTAGCCTGGATCAATCTCCATGTTGCCATTTGGAATCTGCCATTTATCAAGTAACCTTCCAATACCAGGTCGCCATTTGAATTTGAACGATAAAAGGCGCAATCTTACCGTCCGAATGATCTCATGAGCAAGCACCATCGCCGTTCGCTGATTTCTAGTGAAAAGCCTATTATTTCTTTCTTGCCCAACAAAATAAGAAGCAGCTGCAACGACCAACCTGCTAATAATATTTTC
Organism: Helianthus tuberosus; assembly: GCA_030545235.1. Taxonomy (NCBI): domain Eukaryota; kingdom Viridiplantae; phylum Streptophyta; class Magnoliopsida; order Asterales; family Asteraceae; genus Helianthus; species Helianthus tuberosus. Next base: position 108,783,988 of record CM060370.1, on the reverse strand, counting down.
CGGCTTTTGCATGCTAGAATTCTGGTTCATCCAAGACATAATATCAGCCCATGTTCCATTTACACTCTCCATGTTAGTCCACATCTTAATGTTATTCCAAACCTCAAAAGCAAAAGAACATTCGAAGAATAAATGGTCCCTAGAATCTCTGTCATAGCTACACAACGGACAACACATGAGGTTTAAGTTTGTAGCACTTCCTGCCTCCCAAACTGACAACCTATCTTGCGTCTTCAATTTATTTCTAATGACAAGCCACAAGTGAAACGAGTGTCTTGTGTAACATCTGTGTCTGAAATCATTGTGAACAGTTCTGTTATCAATAAAACAATGTTATTTGATCCCAATGTTTGTTTGGTTGTGTTTTATATTTTTCATGTATTGACTTTTATTAAATTCCAAACTCTATACCACTTTCTGGAGAGTTATACGCTAACTGGTGCGTAAACGTACTCGATTTAATGCGACAAATACTTCGGAACATCAACATATACTTAACATACCTTAAATAACCTTTACATAACTTAGAAATAAGTTCTAAAGGCTTTGGTATGGCAAAAACAAGTTAATTCGCTTACAGGGACTAAACTTGACAAACTGTGAAAGTATGCCAATTTGAACAGTAACGAACATTCCGGAACATGACCATAAGTTAAACACACCTTAAATATCCTTTATATAGCTTAGAAATAGGCTTTGAGGGGTTCGGTGTGCTAAAATAAACTTTTGGGTCATTCAGGGACTAAAAGTGTCAAAAAGTGCACAAGTTTGCATTTTCGCGCATAACTTACGTTTTGAATACATTCGGACGTCCAAAACTTTATGTAAGCATGACTATATTATGCTTTAGTGTTTGGCTTGCCAAAAATCCATTCGTCGCGTCATTTGGATCGTTTTTCGCGCTTATGCGCATTCCGTCGTAATTAACCGAACATCGCAACCGTACGGCCAAACGAACCAACATCCGACATATTTTTGAGCATATTTTAAGTTCCCTATACTTTAACTTCATTTTAGAGCTTTGAAATGGGGTTAACGGGGCTTAAACGTGCCAAAAACGCATCGAAAACCAAGTTTTGGGGCTGCAGGGACCAAAACTGACAATTCTGTAAAGTTGTTACCGTACAGACCTCAACATTGTCAGCTTTGAGGTCCGTAAGCAAGTCCCCAGCACAGCAGAATTGCTGTAAACAGCCTATTCCAGCTGTTATACCCTTGTAAACCACTTGCAACTGGTTTGTAACAATCCTAGGGGCTCCCATGGGTTTGTATTTCAGTGGGTAAGTGTTGTACGGCTCAGATTAAACGCTTGGGGAACAAGAAACGATCCCAACGGTTCTACATTTCCTATAAATACCCCCATGTCTTGCCCATTTTCCCTCACATTTGAATCTGATTCAAAACTCTCTAAGTGGAAGTTTATAAGCTTCCTACCTGAGAGTGAATCGGGTTCGAATCTTGCGGGGACCTCCTGTAAGTATTCCTTCGTTCTTTTCTTTCGTTTTTATGCTTTAAAGTCAAACTGTGTTTGACTTTCTGCATTGACCAGTTTATGGTCAATGCGAAGTTCGTTTGAACTTCATAACGTGAGCGTAATCACGATGGTTATAGTCCCTAGTGACTATACCTACTGATTACCACGTTATCTAGGCTCAGTGACGAGTCGTAGTTTCGGGCAAAATGCGTGTTCTCACGTATTTTGTAACCAAACTACTCTAGGGTATCAAAACCGTTTATTTTGATACCAAACCTGTTTTCTAACTTGACTAAACATGTTCTAGCATGTTTAGCTCGTCACTTTTAGATTTGTGCTTGTTTAGGGTCGTAAGGGTAAGCGATCTAATCAATCGCTTATGCTTTCGAACCCGACCCATTTGGTCGATCATTAGGATCCGACCAAATACTTTAGGTGACCATAGTAGTATAGGGAATAACCTTCCGAGGTTATACCTTATGGTCACGTCGTTTAAGTAGTTGTATGATAAGTAATTCCTATGCCTTAGATAAATTACCAAAATGCCCTTTTTGCGCCAAAATTCATTTTAAGCCTATGTAACATAACTTTTGCCATCTAAACTGATTTAACAACAATATTAAACATGTTAAGGCATATCTTACTTGTCATAGGGCTAGTTAGGCGGTCCGAACGTGTTTTACGCAAACGACGCGTTAAAGTAGCATAAGCTACCTAAACGGGTCGTAACGGGTCAAAAGCACTTAGGATAAGTTTCATTTTAGTATGTAGGCTTTGTTAAACCATATTACATGAGTTCCTACACTCATTTGGTTTACGAACCCTCATGCTACCCGATCCTCCGATTAGGTCCGTTTATTAATGTAGTTACCTATATTAGGTGACGTTTGAATCCGTGATCTTCTAACCTTGCTTGGTGGATATCTAAAGTCTATTGAGCAATCTCAAGTGAGTCCATAGACCCCTCTTTTACTGTTTTCCAAACATTTTGGGGTGAAACACATGTGCCTACTTGTTACTTTCGTGCTTTTCATGTTTTCTCATCATACACATGCTATGTTCATTAGTACATTATTAGTACATTGTCTTACATGACATTTTATGCTATGTATGTTCATCATACTTAGTACATTGTTTTCATTACATTTCACGCTATGTATGTACATTTGATTGCATACCTAGTGCATTGTTTTACATTACCTTTTCATGCTATGTATGTTCATCATACTTAGTACATTTTCACATGCTTATATTTTGATATGACATTTGGTTTGTTAAGTGGGACCATATACATTCATTAACTTTGATCACGCCGCTCGTTAGTAGGTAATGGTACCATAGGAATTGACAACTCCCGTTCCTAACATCCTAGGTATGTTTGGATGAAAGGAATGACCGAATTCGATAAAACATAAGACAGATAGACCTTTAATTTGTTTAAAGGCTCATCACCACAGTCACAAGGCTTGGATGTATGCATTTTTAACAATACCGCATAAATGTTTGTATTCAGTATAGCATGCTTTTTTTTCACAACATAACGTTGATTTAAACCATGTTTTACTTCAATACATTATTTTGTGCATTTATATATTTCATTTGCCATACATGACATTTTGGTTACACATTGACATTTGACATGGACATTTTGATATTGATATACATATTTCCTGGTCTGTATTTTGACTTAGATATTTGACATGGTTTACACAAAGACATTTGACAAATGATTTGATATGGGTAAATTTACATTAGTGGTTTGTTTGGGTAAGTGATTTAAGTAACGAGGCATGTGTAATATGATACAAGCATGGTGGATACGCCGCTGGTACTTCCTATATATAAGTGTTTGTATGGTATTACATATTGTAGCGTTGTTTGAATCATTTCAATTTAAGACATATAACATATTATACAAATAACATATTTTTCACAAGACATTGTTTTACAAACAACTTAATTTATACAAATTCATTTTTACTTGGTTATTCATTTAACCTCACATTACTCTTTTACATATCATCGTTTTTCGAAAGATTTATAAAACAACACAATTAACAAGGTTCATGACTGACTTTTGTTAAACAACCTTTTCCAAACTTATAAGTCATGAATCCATTTTCATAAAACCTATGTTACTCACAGGCATTTTTATGCTGACGTACCTATTTTCACATGTGTTTCAGGAGCAGATGCTTAGGATGATCGTGACACTAGGGCGGACCTGTGCCTTAGAGACTTAAAAATAAAGATAGACTTAATTTAACTTTGTGATGTACTCTTTGGTTCTTGTTTTGAAACGATGTATTCCACTTTTGGTTGTTGAATAAAATAAATTTTAATTACCATGGTTGTGGAACAATAATTCTGTTACAACACTCCCCGACGTTTCCGCCACGATTTGATGTTTTACGTGGTCGGGGTGTGACAGAAGAGTTGGTATCAGAGCCAATGGTTATAGGGAATTAGGTTATTAGTAATACTTTGACCTAGATTATAACTTTCTAGTACCCCAACACAAGTTGTCTTGTGTTTAGATCTTAAAACATACACTTCGCCTATCCTTAGGTGATCACCAAAACAAGAACCCAATTTCCTAAAACGATTTTTGAAAATTCAATCATCTGTTTTTAAATAAATTGTTATATGGTTTTGAACCCTTTTGATTATTTAAATTGATTTTGAAAATTATCATTTGTTTTTGAATGATTCTTTTGGCCTTGTGCCTTCCAAGTTTTCAAAATCTCGTCAAAGTTTTGGGTTCTAAATAGTGTGAACACGTGCAAACTGGAAGAGTGAATGCCTGTATTCTGGGTTTTCTGTCTAGGTAAGCACTTCGTATATATCTCATCAGACGCGAGACCAGTTGTGCTTACCTGGGAATTCCTGGGATGAGTGTTCACTTATAGGCGAGCATGTCTTCGCGATACATTATTTTTGATCCATTTACTTTGATTAGTCACTGTGTGTCATTTGTTTGCTTTGTGATACGGAAGAATGACCACCATCTTTGCTTTTGTTGATTTTGTTTCATCTCGCTCTTTCATCAAACCATCTCACTCGTTTCCTTTCATGTTTCCTCTTTTAGAATGCCTCATCGACGCAAAAATCCGATGCCTAATGCCGCCGAACTGGCAGAAATTATTGCACAGCAAATGGCTGCTCAATTCCCAAACCTCTTTGCTCAATGGAACCAAGCCAACAACAACAACAATGCTCCATGCAATTTCAAGAGTTTTAACTCGGCTAAACCACTCAAGTTTAGTGGTACCGAGGGAGCAACTGGGCTTCTTCAATGGTTTGAGAGCATTGAGAATACTTTCCGTCACGTTCAGTGTCCTGATAATCGCAAAGTCGAGTTTGCTTCAAGCGTATTTCAGAAGAGGGCTTTAACATGGTGGAACGGGGTTATGAGGGATCGTGGTGCTGAGGTTGCCTTGGCACAAACATGGGCTGAACTTAGGACTCTTATGATCAGGGAGTTTTGTCCTCGTCATGAGCTGCGAGCCCTAGAAAAGGAGTTTGAAGATCTAAAGCAGGATAGTGGCGAGCACCGGGCGTATACTGATAGGTTTGAGGAGCTGAGTTTGTTATGCCCATCAATGGTTACCCCACTCGACAAGGCTATCGAAAGGTACATCGATGGTCTACCTGACTCCGTACAAGACACCGTTACTGGTAGTAACCCTACCACACTCTGTCAGGCAATTGAGCTATCTGCAACATTGACCGCGTCGCAGATTCGAAGGGGTAAGCTGCATAGGAAGGGTGATAAGGGTAAGAAACAGTCGTCTGACAAAGAAGATAGCAAGAAGGGTAAGAACGGAAAGGGTAAGGATTCTGGATCCTCAAGGAATTCAAGGAAGCGTAAGGCTTCCCAAAATTTCGCTGTTACTGCTCAGGCAAACCAAGCTGCACCAAATCAGCCCGCGCAGCCTCTAGCAAAGAAGCGGTATGAAGGGAATGCACCTTTGTGCAATAGGTGCAATAGTCATCATCAACAGCAACTTCTGTGCCGTTTCTGTACCAACTGTGGGAAGTCTGGACACACTGCAGAAGTTTTTCGTTCTGCTCGTAATCAAGCAGCTCAGAACCCGGCTCAACGAGCTGCTCAGCCTCCTGCTCAACAACAGGGTCAAGCTGCACGACCTCACTATCCTCCTGGCTCGTGTTATAATTGTGGAGACCTGACCCATTATCGAAACCAGTGTCCAAGGCTGGTTAATGCAAATCCAAATCAGGCTCCAGCTCGAGGTCGAGTTTTTAACATGAATGCACAAGAAGCGCAAGCAGACAATGAAGTGGTGAACGGTACGTTCTTTATTAATAATCAGCCTGCATCTGTTCTTTTTGATTCGGGTTCCGATAAGAGTTTTGTGTCATTATCTTTTGAGCCATTGCTTCGCGTGTCTAGAACGAAACTAGGTAAACCCTTGACAGTAGAGGTTGCCAGTGGTGAACCCATTGTTCTTAATTCTGTCCTTCGCAACTGCCAGTTGAACCTAAATAACCATCTTTTTCCCATCGACCTCACGCCAATGAAACTTGGGAGTTTCGACATTATAGTGGGTATGGATTGGTTAGCCAAGCATCGCGCAGAGGTAGTTTGTTTTGAGAAGACCGTTCGTGTGCCGCTTTCGTCCGGTGAGATCCTACAAGTTCGTGGTGAAAAACCTCCTAGTAGCCTCAAGCTTATGTCTTGTACACAAGCTCGGAAGTATCTACAGAAGAACTATGTGGCCTTTTTGGCACATGTTACAGAAGATAAGGGTAAAGATAAGTCCATTCGGGATATTCCGGTCGTTCGGGATTATCCGGAGCTTTTTCCTGAGGAGTTACCTGGATTACCCCCAGCACGCCAAGTCGAGTTCCGTATTGATCTCGTACCTGGTGCAAATCCCATTGCCAGATCCCCTTATCGTCTTGCACCGTCTGAGATGCTAGAGCTGTCCAAGCAGCTTCAGGAGCTTTCAGATAAAGGTTTTATCTGTCCTAGCTTTTCACCTTGGGGTGCTCCCGTTCTTTTTGTCAAGAAGAAGGATGGATCTTTCAGAATGTGCATCGATTACCGTGAGCTTAACAAGCTCACCATCAAGAATCGATATCCCCTACCTCGCATAGATGACCTCTTTGATCAGTTACAGGGCGCTTCTTATTTTTCGAAGATTGATCTTCGTTCTGGGTATCATCAACTTCGTGTGCATGAAGAAGATATTCCCAAGACAGCGTTCCGCACTCGTTATGGGCATTATGAGTTCACAGTTATGCCATTCGGTTTGACTAATGCTCCTGCTGTTTTTATGGACTTGATGAATAGGGTTTGCAAGCCTTATTTGGATAAGTTCATCATCGTTTTTATTGATGATATTTTGATATACTCTAAGACGAAAGCTGATCACGAGCAACATCTTCGTCATACTCTGGAACTCCTAAAGAAAGAGCAACTTTTCGCCAAATTCTCCAAGTGTGAATTTTGGCTTAAAGAAGTTCAATTCTTGGGACATATTGTCAACGAACAAGGTATTCATGTAGATCCCTCCAAGATCAGTGCGATTAAGGATTGGGATACGCCTACTACTCCTACGGAGGTTCGTTCTTTTCTTGGTCTTGCGGGTTATTACCGCCGCTTCATCGAAAACTTCTCGAAGATTGCAGTTCCTCTAACTGCTCTAACTCTGAAGAACAAGCCCTTTGAATGGGGTTCTAAACAAGAAGTAGCATTTCAGACCTTAAAGCAGAAGCTTTGTGACGCACCTATTCTGACTTTGCCTGAAGGCAATGATGATTTCGTAGTATACTGCGATGCGTCCAAATTGGGTCTTGGCTGTGTTCTGATGCAAAGGAACAAAGTCATAGCATATGCATCGAGGCAGTTGAAGGTGCATGAGAAAAACTACACCACTCATGATCTTGAGTTGGGTGCAGTTGTGTTCGCTCTTAAGATCTGGAGACACTATTTATATGGAACAAAATGTGTGGTTTTCACTGACCACAAAAGTCTTCAGCATATCTTCAATCAGAAAGAACTCAACATGAGGCAAAGACGTTGGGTGGAGCTTCTGAACGACTATGACTGCGAAATTCGCTACCATCCTGGTAAGGCGAATGTCGTAGCTGACGCTTTGAGTCGTAAGGAACATGTCAAGCTTCATTGTGTTCGTGTTCAATCTGATATTCAGACTCGAGTTGATATTCAAGCCCGCATTTCTCAGGCTCAACATGCTTGTGTTTCACAAGACTTGATGGGTAAGGAATTACCCTATCACATTAAGCCTGATCTTGTTTTGAAAGACAATGGATCTTACTATTTCATGGACTGTTTGTGGGTCCCAAGCCAAGATGGCCTTCGCACTTTGCTCATGGATGAAGCTCATAAGTCTCGTTATTCTGTCCATCCTGGCTCGGACAAAATGTTTAAGATCTTCGTACTCAGTATTGGTGGCCTGGTATGAAGAAAGACATTGCCTTGTACTTTTCAAAATGCCTTACTTGTCTTAAGGTTAAGGCTAAACACCAACATCCTTCTGGTCTTTTGGAGCAACCAGAGATCCCAGTTTTTTTTGGGTAAAGGGTTACCCCGGTAAATTTTATAAATCACCAAACAATAAAACAGGGTGTGCCAAGACACTGACACACACTACTAGTCAAGACAAACCAAGACTAGAACAACCTAGAAAACAACCAACGACAAAAAACATACAACCAGAAATAAAAAAACAAAACCCGATCAAACAACCCCTATCACACAGGACAACGAACAAACAAGCTAACACAACAACTCTAGCCCAGATCACAATCCAAGTTCTTTTTCGAGATCTGCCAGGTATCCAAGAGGTTGCGGTGCTTCCGGTCCCTACCAAGCTTGAAACCCATAATCTTCAATCGAACCGTACTGATGATAACATGTGACAGCATATCAGGAGTTCGTTGGACACTAGAGAATAACCGGTTATTCCTGCCAGTTTGGAAATGGGAAAACATCACTATGGATCTCATTACTAAACTTCCATGCACTAAGAAAGGTCATGATGCCATTTGGGTAGTTGTTGATCGTCTTACTAAGTCAGCGCATTTCTTGCCAATCTGTGAGGATTTTTCTGCTGACAAGCTGGCTAAAATCTATGTGGATGAAATTGTAGCTCGACATGGTGTTCCTTTGAACATCATTTCTGACATGGATGCTCGTTTCACTTCTCATTTTTGGAGAACCATGCAATCTGCTATGGGGACCCAACTTAACCTAAGCACAACTTATCATCCGCAAACGGATGGTCAATCTGAAAGAACAATCCAGACTCTTGAGGATATGCTTAGAGCTTGCGTGATCGACTTTGGTGGTAGTTGGGATTCGCATCTTCCATTGATTGAATTCTCCTACAACAATAGTTATCACTCTAGCATCAAAATGGCTCCTTTCGAGGCTCTCTATGGTCGAAAATGTCGTTCACCAGTCTGCTGGAATGAGATCGGCGAGGCTCAGCTTACTGGACCTGCCCTCATTTTAGAGACAACTGACAAGATTAAGAAAGTTCGTGATAACCTTCAGACAGCTAGAAGCCGTCAAAAGAGTTACGCGGACCCAAAACGCAAGTCCTTGGAATTTCAAGTCGGTGATCGAGTATTACTTAAGGTCTCACCTTGGAAAGGTGTGATCAGATTTGGAAAGAAAGGAAAACTTGCACCTAGATACGTTGGACCATTCAAGATCGTCGAAAGAATCGGTAAGGTAGCCTACAGACTTGAGTTACCTCCTGAACTTGGAAATGTTCATCCAACTTTTCACGTGTCCAATCTCAAGAGGTGTTTAGCTGATGAGAACCTCCACATACCGCTTGACGAAATTCGTGTTGACAAAACACTGAAATTTGTTGAGAAGCCAGTGGAAATCATGGAACGTGAAGTCAAGTGGCTTAAACGCAAGCGCATTCCTTTGGTCAAAGTTCGCTGGGAAGCTAAACGTGGACCCGAGTTTACTTGGGAACGCGAAGATCAAATGAAGGCGAAGTATCCACATCTTTTCCCACGAGTTTCCTCTAAACAAATTTCGGGACGAAATTTCCACAAGTAGGGGAGACTGTAACATCTGTGTCTGAAATCATTGTGAACAGTTCTGTTATCAATAAAACAATGTTATTTGATCCCAATGTTTGTTTGGTTGTGTTTTATATTTTTCATGTTTTGACTTTTATTAAATTCCAAACTCTATATCACTTTCTGGAGAGTTATACGCTAACTGGTGCGTAAACGTACTCGGTTTAATGCGACAAATACTCCGGAACATCAACATATACTTAACATACCTTAAATAACCTTTACATAACTTAGAAATAAGTTCTAAAGGCTTTGGTATGGCAAAAACAAGTTAATTCGCTTACAGGGACTAAACTTGACAAACTGTGAAAGTATGCCAATTTGAACAGTAACGAACATTCCGGAACATGACCATAAGTTAAACACACCTTAAATATCCTTTATATAGCTTATAAATAGGCTTTGAGGGGTTCGGTGTGCTTAATAAACTTTTGGGTCATTCAGGGACTAAAAGTGTCAAAAAGTGCACAAGTTTGCATTTTCGCGCATAACTTACGTTTTGAATACATCCGGACATCCAAAAATTTATGTAAGCATGACTATATTATGCTTTAGTGTTTGGCTTGCCAAAAATCCATTTGTCGCGTCATTTGGATCGTTTTTCGCGCTTATGCGCATTCCGTCGTAATTAACCGAACATCGCAACCGTACGGCCAAACGAACCAACATCCGACATATTTTTGAGCATATTTTAAGTTCCCTATACTTTAACTTCATTTTAGAGCTTTGAAATGGGGTTAACGGGGCTTAAAGGTGCCAAAAACGCATCGAAAACCAAGTTTTAGGGCTGCAGGGACCAAAACTGACAATTCTGTAAAATTGTTACCTTACGGACCTCAACATTGTCAGCTTTGAGGTCCGTAAGCAAGTCCCCAGCACAGCAGAATTGCTGTAAACAGCCTGTTCCAGCTGTTATACCCTTGTAAACCACTTGCAACTGGTTTGTAACAATCCTAGGGGCTCCCATGGGTTTGTATTTCAGTGGGTAAGTGTTGTACGGCTCAGATTAAACGCTTGGGGAACAAGAAACGATCCCAACGGTTCTACATTTCCTATAAATACCCCCCATGTCTTCCCCATTTTCCCTCACATTTGAATCTGATTCAAAACTCTCTAAGTGGAAGTTTATAAGCTTCCTACCTGAGAGTGAATCGGGTTCGAATCTTGCGGGGACCTCCTGTAAGTATTCCTTCGTTCTTTTCTTTCGTTTTTATGCTTTAAAGTCAAACTGTGTTTGACTTTCTGCATTGACCAGTTTATGGTCAATGCGAAGTTCGTTTGAACTTCATAACGTGAGCGTAATCACGATGGTTATAGTCCCTAGTGACTATACCTACTGATTACCACGTTATCTAGGCTTAGTGACGAGTCGTAGTTTCGGGCAAAATGCGTGTTCTCGCGTATTTTGTAACCAAACTACTCTAGGGTATCAAAACCGTTTGTTTTGATACCAAACCTGTTTTCTAACTTGACTAAACATGTTCTAGCATGTTTAGCTCGTCACTTTTAGATTTGTGCTTGTTTAGGGTCGTAAGGGTAAGCGATCTAATCAATCGCTTATGCTTTCGAACCCGACCCATTTGGTCGATCATTAGGATCCGACCAAATACTTTAGGTGACCATAGTAGTATAGGGAATAACCTTCCGAGGTTATACCTTATGGTCACGTCGTTTAAGTAGTTGTATGATAAGTAATTCCTATGCCTTAGGTAAATTACCAAAATGCCCTTTTTGCGCCAAAATTCATTTTAAGCCTATGTAACATAACTTTTGCCATCTAAACTGATTTAACAACAATATTAAACATGTTAAGGCATATCTTACTTGTCATAGGGCTAGTTAGGCGGTCCGAACGCGTTTTACGCAAACGACGCGTTAAAGTAGCATAAGCTACCTAAACGGGTCGTAACGGGTCAAAAGCACTTAGGATAAGTTTCATTTTAGTATGTAGGTTAAACCATATTACATGAGTTCCTACACTCATTTGGTTTACGAACCCTCATGCTACCCGATCCTCCGATTAGGTCCGATTATTAATGTAGTTACCTATATTAGATTACGTTTGAATCCGTGATCTTCTAACCTTGCTTGGTGGATATCTAAAGTCTATTGAGCAATCTCAAGTGAGTACATAGACCCCTCTTTTACTGTTTTCCAAACATTTTGAGGTGAAACACATGTGCCTACTTGTTACTTTCGTGCTTTTCATGTTTTCTCATCATACACATGCTATGTTCATTAGTACATTATTAGTACATTGTCTTACATGACATTTTATGCTATGTATGTTCATCATACTTAGTACATTGTTTTCATTACATTTCACGCTATGTATGTACATTTGATTGCATACCTAGTGCATTGTTTTACATTACCTTTTCATGCTATGTATGTTCATCATACTTAGTACATTTTCACATGCTTATATTTTGATATGACATTTGGTTTGTTAAGTGGGACCATATACATTCATTAACTTTGATCACGCCGCTCGTTAGTAGGTAATGGTACCATAGGAATTGACAACTCCCGTTCCTAACATCCTAGGTATGTTTGGATGAAAGGAATGACCGAATTCGATAAAACATAAGACAGATAGACCTTTAATTTGTTTAAAGGCTCATCACCACAGTCACAAGGCTTGGATGTATGCATTTTTAACAATACCGCATAAATGTTTGTATTCAGTATAGCATGCTTTTTTTTCACAACATAACGTTGATTTAAACCATGTTTTACTTCAATACATTATTTTGTGCATTTATATATTTCATTTGCCATACATGACATTTTGGTTACACATTGACATTTGACATGGACATTTTGATATTGATATACATATTTCCTGGTCTGTATTTTGACTTAGATATTTGACATGGTTTACACAAAGACATTTGACAAATGATTTGATATGGGTAAATTTACATTAGTGGTTTGTTTGGGTAAGTGATTTAAGTAACGAGGCATGTGTAATATGATACAAGCATGGTGGATACGCCGCTGGTACTTCCTATATATAAGTGTTTGTATGGTATTACATATTGTAGCGTTGTTTGAATCATTTCAATTTAAGACATATAACATATTATACAAATAACATATTTTTCACAAGACATTGTTTTACAAACAACTTAATTTATACAAATTCATTTTTACTTGGTTATTCATTTAACCTCACATTACTCTTTTACATATCATCGTTTTTCGAAAGATTTATAAAACAACACAATTAACAAGGTTCATGACTGACTTTTGTTAAACAACCTTTTCCAAACTTATAAGTCATGAATCCATTTTCATAAAACCTATGTTACTCACAGGCATTTTTATGCTGACGTACCTATTTTCACATGTGTTTCAGGAGCAGATGCTTAGGATGATCGTGACACTAGGGCGGACCTGTGCCTTAGAGACTTAAAAATAAAGATAGACTTAATTTAACTTTGTGATGTACTCTTTGGTTCTTGTTTTGAAACGATGTATTCCACTTTTGGTTGTTGAATAAAATAAATTTTAATTACCATGGTTGTGGAACAATAATTCTGTTACAACACTCCCCGACGTTTCCGCCACGATTTGATGTTTTACGTGGTCGGGGTGTGACATCTTGGAATGCATTGTTTAAACCAAACCATATTGACCCACGGCACTAAGTTCTCACGATGCCAAATATTATTCCAAACCTCCCAAGAAGAAAATTGACGAGGATTGCCTTCCAGATCTTTCCATATCAACCGATCCTGCCTGTCATGAAGAGTAGGAACCTGAACATTAATTAAAACTGGAAATAAATCATACCAAGAAATCGGCCACCTCCAATTCCCATTATGAGACACCAACTCAGCAACCGTAGAATGGAGGTTAAAACCAGCATTGGAAATGCGTCTCGGGCTAATAAAACTACGCAGAGGACAATGGTCACACCACATATCACTCCATATGTTCGTTTGGGCCCCATTACCAATAGAAGACCAGAAATAAGGACGGATCAAGCTCCGAATTGAAAGAAGCTTTCTCCAACTCCATGTCATACGACCTCGGCTAGGAACCTCCCAGAAACTCCTACCTTTAAGTTTATACATATGGATCCATTGAACCCAAAGCGACTTCCTGTTAGTAAGGATACTCCAAACATGAGCAGAAATAAGGGCTTTGTTAACATCAGACACACATCTAACACCCAAACCCCCCACATACTTAGGTAAACAAACAACCTTCCAAGCAACCTTAGCCTTAATAGATTGCTGGTTAGTACCTGACCAAAGAAACCCACGCATACATCTTTCGAGGTCATTAACAATTTTAACTGGCAACATGAAAACAGTAGCCCAATAAATATGCATAGCTGAGAGGACAGAATTGACCAGCTGAAGTCTGCCAGCAAAAGACAAAGATCTCGTCATCCAATTATCAATCTTCTTCACCATTTTATCAACTAAAATTTTGCAATCTTTATAAGAGAGCTTAGTTGAAATTAAAGGAACTCCCAAATACCGAACTGGAAGCGATCCCTCTTGGAAAGGCATAATGTTGAGGATTTCCTGCTTAATGGCATGAGGGACATTGCCAAAATAAGCTGTACTTTTCGGCAAGCTTGGAACCAAACCCGAAGCACGAGAAAATGATTGAAGCGTATCCCGAAGAATTCTAACCGAAGCCACATCTCCATTAGCAAATAAAAACAGATCATCAGCAAAAGAAACATTAAGAATCTTCTGTTTTTTACAATAGAGATGGAATCGAAATACATTACTAGAATCAGCTGCCTTCTTTAGTAACAACGTGAGAACCTCCATGACTAAAGTAAACAGATAAGGAGATATAGGATCACCCTGCCGGAGACCTCTTCTACCTTTGAAATACCCATATAGATTGCCATTTATGCTAAGCGAGTAAGAGACATTCGTAACACAAACCATGATCCATTTAATCATCTTTTGATGGTTTAACGCCTGCAAAACAACCTCAAGAAATGACCAGCTCACAGTATCATAAGCCTTCTGAATGTCAATTTTAAACGCACACCTGGACGGACCTATATTTAAGTGATAATTGTGCATAAGCTCCTATGTAAGAAGAATATTATCCGAGATTTTCCTGCCCGGGACAAAGGCGGACTGATTAATGTCAACAAGATAATCCAAACCACCTTTAATCCTGTCAGTTAAAATTTTACTAATGCATTTATAAATGACGTTGCAACAGGAAATCGGTCTATAATCCATCACAGAATTGAGAGATGGATTTTTCGGCACCAATGCAATAATCGTATGGTTAATTTGTTGAAGCATCTTTCCATTATAAAAAAAATCCAGAATTGCTTTCGTAACCTCATCACCCACAATCTCCCAAGAGTTTTTGAAAAACGCAGAAGTATAGCCATCGGGCCCCGGGGCTTTATTTTCTCCAATAGAGAACATAGCACTTTTAACCTCCTCACGAGTAACCTGACGAATCATAGAACTAGCCACATTCGAGTCAAGAACATTAGAGAATAGATCATTATTAACCAGCTTCACCACTTGATCCTGAGAACCCAAAAAAGTCGAGTAGTGCGAGACCAGAACCCCAAAAACATCATTACCTTTAAACCAATTACCATGAACATCTTGTATACTATGAATCTTGCTGCAAGCATTCCTCATTTTTACACAATTATGAAAGTATTTTGTATTTGAGTCACCAGCAGCTAACCATTCTGCCTTGGACTTTTGCTTTAGAAAACATTCTTCATCATAAGATACAGAATTGTACTCTTGAATATACCTGGATTCAGCTTCTCTAAGAGCAACGTCCGTTGGGTTGGCGTCAATATCCTTTTGAATGCCATCCAACTTCAATCTAGCCGCCTTAACACGATCATGAAGATTACCCTGAATAAATAAAAGACGTCTCAAAGGAGACTTGAGGGCCGTCAACTTCTTAACTACCGAGAACATGGTTACACCTGGAATCTCCTTAGCCCACTCCTTAGCAACACACGGAATAAAACTCTCCTTATTTGCTAAGAAGTTAGCAAACTTGAAAGGTTTAGGCCGAGTATGCTTAAAAGGAAATAAATGAAGAATGCATGGCGAATGATCCGAGACCCGATAAGGATGAAAAAGAACGTAAGCATCAGGATATAAATCAAGAAACTGAGTATTACTCATAACTCTATCAATTTTCTTTAACACTCCTACACCTTTTTTCGGCTTTTGATTCCAGGTAAACCTCAACCCATGACTTTTTACATCAGAAAGTTGATTATGCTGCACACAATCATAGAACTCTCTCATCCCAACCGGAATTGTAGAAGGCCCAACCAAATAATCATCCATCGAAAGGGCCGAGTTAAAATCCCCCATCACGATCCACGGTCTATCATGAATGAAACACTTGTGTTTACAAAGGTTATCCCAAAGAACTCTTCTATCTTGATATTTATTTTCAGCATAAACAAAAGAGCAGAAAAGGATTTTATCCTCAGATTTTATACGAATTTGAACATGTAAAACCTGATCCCAAAGGAATTCGGCTTTGTCCTTATTGAATCGTGATGTACGTATTGAATCATGCAAAGAATTCAATTAAGGACTCCAATGAATGATACCCATCCGCAAGGATCTAATTATGAGGATAGGAAGATCCTACATGGATTTTGGAATTTGTGTAACGAGAGATGTTCCGACACCTTGCACTAGGCGTGCTTAAGTCGATACATAAGATAGAAAGTTCATGAGGTTGAGGCGCTAGATATGCCAAGGCGACATATGAAGCAGAAATTGAAGGTTGAGCAGCAGCAGGATTTGTAACAGCTTTGCTTTGGATTGCAAAGCGGCACATGTTAACCAAATGTCTCCATCGTCCACCGTGGGTACATTTGAAACAGGATATTTGATTCGGATGATGACGGTGGCATTGATTGCACCAAGGAGCAGTTCCCTTATACGGCTTCATCCCTGAGGCGAGTCATGGTGATAGCTAAATCAACGTCCTTCTGGTAGTGCGACGCCTAATTGATGGATAATTGCAGCACCTGGTTCGGACATTGTTGTTGCGATGAAGAGGCACCATGAAGAAAATGGAAGACATGGGAGGAAACAAGGGAAAGATAGTCAAAAGAAAATGACAACGCATGTAGATTGCGACCATTTGTTTGTTACCAAAGGCAAACAAATGAGACATCGACTAATCAAAGTAAGCGGGTCAATATAATGTATCGCGAAGACATGCTCGCCTATAAGTGGACACTCACCCCAAGAGTACCCAGGTAAGAGTGACTGGTCCGATACTGCGGATTTGTACGAACACTCTAGCCTTAGACAGAAGACCCAGGGTACAGGCACCCACCCTTCCAGTTTGCACGTGTTCACATTATTCAGACCCAAACTTTGACGAGATTTTGAAAACTTTGAAGGTTCAAAACCTTACAATCAATCATCCTAGAACAGATGATTAGTTTTCAAAGCAGGATTGAAATTTGTGTTCTTATTGTGGTTGTCACCTAAGAATAAGTGACGGTATTGTTTTAAGACTAAACACGAGATAACTCGCGTTAGGGTCCTAGGAAGGTTATAGACTAGGTCAAAGCATTACTAATAACCTAATTTCCTATAACCATTGGCTCTGATACCAACTTTTCTGTCACACCCCGACCACGTGGAACAACCAAACGTGGCGGAAACGTCGGGGAGTGTTGTAACAGAATTAATTGTTTCAAATCCATGGCAATTGAAGTTTCGTTTTATTAATCAAACATGAGAGTTTACATTGTTTTAAACAAGAAACAAAGAGTACATAACTTAAATTAACTAGTTCTTGTCTCGTTTTAAGTCACTAAGGCACAGGTCCGCCTAAGTATGTCTTGATAAGTCCTATGCATCATCTCCTGAAAAACACATGTGAAAATAGGTACGTCAGCATAAAAATGCCTGTGAGATACATAGGTTTTGTGAAAATAGGTTTCATGACTTGTAAGTTTAGAAAGAGTTGTTTGATAAAGTTCAGTCATGAACCTTGTAAATTGATTTGTTTTGTAAATCGTTTGAAAAACAATAAGTTCAGATGATATGTATAAATAAGAGAATAATGTATGGTTAAATGAATAACCAAGTAAAATAAGTTTGTAAAAGATAAGTTGTTTGTAAAACAATGTCTTGGGAAAAGTATGTTATTTGTATAAAATGTTATATGTCTCAAATTGAAATGATACAAATAACGCTACGATATGTAATTCCATACAAACACTTATATATAGGAAGTACCAGCGGCGTATCCACCATGCTTGTATCATATTACACACGCCTCGTTACTTAAATCACTTACTCAAACCAAACCACCAACGTAAAATGTTTAACAATTGTAGAAATGTTTATGTATAGTCCAATGTCTATTGTCAAATGTAAATTATATCAACAGATACAAAAGGTTCACACGGTTCAACAGTTACAAACAGTTCATATAATCAAATGGTTATGATGGTTCACATAGTCAAATGGTTCACATGATGTAATATAATGTGTTCATATGCTGGATGAGCATATGCAACAAAATGTAATGTAAAACAATGTACTAAGTATGCACACAATGGACATACATAGCATAAAATGTAATGTAAAACAATGTACTAAGTATGCACACAATGGACATACATAGCATGAAATGTAATGTAAAACAATGTACTAAGTACGCACACAATGGGCATACATAGCAAAAACACAATGAAATCATGTACTATAAATGTACTAATGAACATAGCAAGTATTCGTAAGAAACAAACCGAAAAGTTGGACAAACAACCTGTTAAGGTGGATTCGTCCAAACCGAACCCATCTAAAGCACCGGGTATTCGTACGAGCAATGCTTTTGATGCACTTAATGATATGGGTGATGATGGGGGATCGGATGAAGATGAAGTCAGACTTAATGCTGAGATAGGTGGATATGATTTCATGGAAGGATCCAAATCTGGTATGTCTAATAATACAGGTGCAAGCACACCTGCTCAGGAGGTTATTAATGGATAGTATTGCAGCTTGGAATATCAGGGGTTTGAACCATCCCCTCAAACAAAAGGAGGTTCAGAAGTTTGTTAAAGATAATGGGCTGCAGGTTTTGGCTATTCTTGAATCTCACGTAAAGTTGGCAAATCTAGATAAAGTTTGCAAGAATGTTTTTAGGAGTTGGGATTGGACATCCAATGGGAATTTGTGCCCTAAAGGCACAAGAATCGTTCTAGGTTGGAATGTGGAAAATGTTGACGTAATGGTGGTGCATGCTATTGATCAAGTTATGCATATACAAGTTCTGTTTAAAAAACATAATACTATGACTAATGTATCGGTGGTGTATGCGAGTAATAGTGATCAAGAAAGGAAAAATCTTTGGGAATCTTTAACAATGCATAAAGGTGTGGTGCAACTGAGGCCGTGGATAATCATGGGAGATTTTAACGTGGCGTTGAACTTAGAAGATAAATGTTTCGGCTCTTCTACTTACACGGCTGCTATGAGGGATTTTAATGATTGTGTGAACGTGCTCGAGGTTTTTGATGTTAGAGCTCATGGGATGCAATTTACTTGGAATAAACGTCCAAAGAATGGTATTGGGATCCGAAAGAAGTTGGACAGAATTATGGCTAATGTCAGTTTCGTGGATACCTTTGTGGATGCTTATGCGGTTTTTCTTCCGAATGGTGTCTCTGATCACTGCCCAGGTCTGTAAAAAATGCATAATGCAGCTCGGGATAGACCAAAACCGTTTAAATTTACAAACTTTTTGACTCATAAAAAAGAATTTATGGATGTTGTAAGCAACGGTTGGAATGTGGAAGTGTTGGGGGTTCCGATGTTTCGTGTTGTCAAGAAACTTAGGGGTTTAAAGCATCCCTTAAGAGTGTTGTTGCGTAAACAAGGAAACATTCACAAGAAAGTGCTTGATCTAAAAGTTGAGCTGGATAATCTGCAGAAATATCTGGATTCTGATCCTTTCAATTCGGTAATCAAGGAAGCTGAAAGCGTGTGCAAAAAGAAGTATACGGAAGCATCGTTGGACGAGGAAAGATTTTTGAAACAAAAAGCTAAACAAAAATGGTTAGAAGCTGGGGACTCGAATACAGCTTTCTTTCATAATGTGTTGAAGTGCCGAAACCATGTCAATAAAATTAATGTTATCAAAGACACGGATGGAAACATGTATGAAGGAGCTCAGGTTTCTTCGGCTTTGGTTAACTACTTTCAAGGTTTTCTTGGTAATAATAGGAGTATGGCTGGTAGAGTAAACCGAGATGTTTTTGTGACTACTCTAAACCCTCTCGTGGCAAACAATATGTGCCGATCAGTGACACAAGAGGAGGTTAAATCTGCTATATTCGCTATTAGTGAGAATAAGGCGCCGGGACCAGATGGGTATACGTCGGGGTTCTTTAAAAAGGCTTGGCCTATTGTTGGTAGTGAGGTTACTGATGCTGTGATTGATTTTTTTGAGTCGGGTAGAATGCTTCAAGAGATTAATCATACATTCTTGGCTCTTATTCCTAAGGTGAATACTCCTGAAGTAGTGACGGATTACAGGCCCATTTCATGTTGCAATGTTGTATATAAGGCGATAAGTAAGATTTTAACGAACCGGATTCTTGAAGGGTTAAAGGATTTGATTAGCGACAACCAATCGGCGTTTGTTCCTGGAAGAAGGATCTCTGATAATATAATGTTAACTCAGGAGCTCATGCATAATTATCATCGTCCTACTGGTCCTCCTAGATGTGCTATGAAAGTGGACATTCAAAAAGCATACGATACGGTGGATTGGAGATTCCTTAGAGATGTTCTTCATGGTTTTGGATTTCGGCCTATTTTTATTTCTTGGGTTATGGAATGTGTCACAACTACATCCTTTTCTTTAAGTATAAATGGAAATGTTCATGGCTACTTTAAAGGAAAGCGTGGCTTACGCCAAGGAGATCCAATGTCTCCGTATTTATTTACTATGGTGATGGAGGTGCTAATGTTGACTCTCTCAAAAGCAGCTGAATTGGACTCCTCGTTTAGATTCCATAACAAGTGTGAGAAGCAAATGATAATAAACTTATGTTTTGCTGATGACCTTTTATTATTTGCTAGGGGAGATGTTGGCTCTATTAAGGTGATCATGCAGTCCTTGAAGAATTTTGAGGAGGTTTCCGGTCTCGTTCCCAGTAATTCTAAAAGCACCATATTCTTTTGTAATGTTTCCAGCTCCGTCAAGACAAGGATTGCAGAGTTGGTTCCGTTTGAAGAAGGGAAGCTTCCCATGAAATATTTGGGTGTTCCTTTACTGGCTTCGAGACTGTTAGTTAAAGATTGCAAGGTTTTAGTGGAACGTATGAATAAACGAATTTCAGACTGGAAGAACAGGTTTCTTTCGTTTGCTGGTAGGCTTCAATTAGTCCTTTCGGTGCTCTCCTCTATTCATGTGTATTGGGCGTCGGTTTTTATTTTACTAGCAAGTATTATTAAGGATCTGGAGAGCAAAATGAAATGGTTTCTATGGGGGTATGGCACGATTTCTAAGGGGCGAGCTAAAGTGGCATGGAAGGAGGTATGCCTTCCAAAATTGGAGGGCGGTTTGGGTATTAGACGTATTTCGGAGGTAAACAAATCCCTTATGGCCTACCATATTCACAGTATTTTATCGGGTAGGAATTCCTTATGGACGACCTGGGTTGGGATTTATAGACTTCGAGGGCGTAGTGTCTAGGATATTCCAGTGCAAGTAAACTCCCCGTGGGGTTGGAAAAAATTACTGAGATGTCGGCATATTTTTCGAGATTTCTTTTGGTCAAAAATCGGTAATGGTCAATCAACGTTTCTTTGGTTTGATAAATGGAGTGATGATTGTCCCCTTGCTAATGTTGTTACCCCTAGACAAATGGCTCGTTATGGCTTCTCCATCAAATCGAAAGTTGCTGATGTTGTTCAAAATGGTGATTGGATTTGGCCGGATGATTGGAGAAGGGTGTACCCGAATCTGTTTCAGCTTCGGTCGTTGAATTTGACAAATGCAAAGGATAGGGTATTGTGGCTGAATTCGGATGGTAAATTAGTCCCTTTCTCGTCTAAGGAAGTGTGGCAATCTATTCGTATACGAGAGCCTCCAGCTGATTGGTGGAACGTTGTGTGGTCGTCCTTCAACATTCCTAAACATGCTTTCATATGTTGGCTTATTTTTAAGAGGAAACTGTGGACTCAAGATCGCATTCTGAAATGGAACCATATGGTTACGGGTTCAATGAACCAAATGTGTTGCTTGTTGTGCTTTGCTGATCAAGAGACACATGAGCATTTGTTTTTTCAATGTGCTTATTCGAGATCTATTTGGCATAGTGTTCGGAATAAAGTTGGCATGAATTCGGTTCGAGAGACGTGGGATGATATTTCCAAATGGCTGATTCCGAGAGCTAAATCCAAAGCGGTTCATGCGGTTGCTAGTAAACTTCTTGTTGCGGCTATGGCTTATGCTATTTGGAGTGAAAGAAACACAAGATTTTTTAGCAACAGGTTGAGACCTCCAGAGCAGATTGTTGATATTGTTATAAACAATGTGAGAACAAAGTTAATATCCTTCAAGTATAAGAGAACAGCCAATGTCAAACGTTTTCTGGAGGAGTGGAAGCTGAATAATGAAGATCTCTTGGATGAAGATTGAAGACCTATGTTTATAGTTTTGTAATGAACTAGGTTGGTTGTTTTAGTTGGTTGTTTCCTTGTTTGGCTCTTTTGCGGTATGTCGCAAAGAGAACTAGGGGGTACGTTTGCCTTCCTACTTGTATTGTTTTGGTTATGTTATAAAATCACCGGGGTAACCCTTTACCCAAAAAAAACATAGCAAGTATTCGATGTGAAAACAGGAAGATTGTTAAGAAGATTGTTAACTGGATGACGAAGACATTATCATTTGCTGGCCGGCTTCAACTTATAAACTCGGTACTTTCATCTATGCATATATATTGGGCCTCTGTTTTCATTATCCCCACTCGTGTTATCAATGAGCTAGAGAAAAGAATTCGTAGATTTTTGTGGAATGTGGGTTCGGAGGGTAGAACCCGTGCTAAAGTTGCCTGGAAAGAAGTGTGCTTGCCTAAAGAAGAGGGGGGCGTTGGGCATTAGATGCATTTCGGATGTGAATAAATCGCTCATGGCCAAACATGTTTGGAGTATTATAAGTAAACGTGATTCTATTTGGGTGAAATGGATTCATGAATACAAACTTAAAGGGAGGAATTTTTGGGAGGTTCCTTGTCGGGGTAGCATGAGTTGGGGATGGAGGAAAATTTTGTCCATTCGGAGTATTATGAGACCTTTCATCTGGTATTTGATCAAAAGTGGTATGCAAACAAATGTTTGGAGCGATAATTGGTGCCATGTAAGTCCGCTGAGCTCATTTATTACTCCTCGTGCTATAGCAAATGCAGGGTTTAATTTGAAGTTGTCGGTTGCGGATGTCATTGATGCGAATGGGAATTGGAGATGGCCCCAAGCTTGGTTTGATTTGTTTCCGGTTCTAATAACTATTCAAACGCCTCAATTGGTTGAAAATGCCTTTGATCGATTGGTTTGGAAAGATTTGGAGGGTAATGTTGGTGACTTTGAAGCGGCGCAAGTATGGAACACGATTCGGAACAGGGATAATATTGCGAACTGGGCTCATATGGTTTGGTTCTCTCAATGTGTTCCACGACACTCTTTTCATATGTGGCTAGTGATTAAGAACAAACTGAAGACTCAGGATCGATTAGCGGTTTGGGAAGCTGGGAGTGCAACAAATCTTAACCTTATGTGTTGCCCGTTGTGTAAAAATGGTAGAGATAGTCGAGATCACTTGTTTTTTCAATGTGCTTTTGCGAACAAAGTTTGGACAAATGTGAAGAGCATGGTGAACTTAGATAGTGTTGATCATACATGGCATTCCTTAATGGGTTGGATTGATCAATATTCAAAGTCTAAGAAAGTGGATGATATAGTATGTAAATTGGTTATTGCTGCGGCTTCATATTATATTTGGCAAGAGTGGAATAGTTGGCTTTTTAGCTCATCTCATTTGACAGAGACACAAGTTGCGGAGAATATTAAAAAGTCGGTTTGTTTAAGACTTATGGGGTTCAAGTTTCGGCTGGAATCGGCTAGGAGGAAGATATTCAGCATCTGGAAGATTAATGATAGCAACGATGATCAACCTGATCCGGGCTAGAAGTTTTGATTTAGTGTAGAGTTCGGCTGAGTTGTTTTTTTGGCCGTGGTTGTGTCTAGTTCTTGTTACGTTGTGTGGTTGTTTTTGTTTTGTTGGTTGTCTTGTTTTGTCTTCCTAGGCTTGGTATGCCAAGCCTAGTTGGTGTGTCGCTTTGACACACCCTTGTTCTTATTGGTTCATTTATAAAATTCATCGGGGTAACCCTTTACCCAAAAAAAAAAAAAGAAAACAGGAAAGCACGAAAGTAACAAGTAGGCACATGTGTTTCACCCCAAAACAGTTTGAAAACAGTAAAAGAGGGGTCTATGTACTCACTTGAGATTGCTCAATAGTCCTAGGATAACCACCAAGCAATGCAAGAAGATCACGGAATCAAACGGTACCTAATATAGGTAACTATGTTAAAAAAACCGGACCTAATTCGGAAGATCGGATAGAATGAGGGCTTGTAAACCAAATGAGTATGAGAACTCATGTAATATGGTTTAACAAAGCCTACATACTAAATGAAACCTAACCTAAGTGCTTACGACCCATTACGACCCGTTTAGGTAGCTTATGCTACTTTAACGCGTCGTTCGCGTGAAACGCGTTCGGACCGCCAAACTAGTCCTATGACAAGTAAAATATGCCTTAACATGTCTAATATTGTTGCATAATCAGTTAAGTGACAAAAGTTTGGGTTACATATGCTTAAACATCAATTATGCATAAAAAGGGCATTTTGGTAATTTACCTAAGGCATATAAACTACCTATCATACAACTAACTAAACGTCGTGACCATAAGGTATAACCTCGGAAGGTTATTCCCTATATACTATGGTCACCTAAAGTGTTTGGTCGGATCCTAATGATCGACCAAACTGGGTTGGGTTCGAAGGTATAAGCGATTTATTAGATCGCTTACCCTTACGGCCCTAGACAACGTGGTAATCAGTAGGCATAGTCACAAGGGACTATAACCATCGTGATTACGCTCACGTTGCGAAGTTCAAACGAACTTCGCATTGACCATAAACTGGTCAATGCAGAAAGTCAAACAAAGTTTGACTTTCGGACTCGAAAAACAATAAAAGAACGAAGGAACACTTACAAAGGGTCCCCGCAAGATTGATAATCCAAGTATTCTCAGGTATGAGGTGATGAAACACCCCAACTTAGAGAAATCTCAGATTTCAAGTGGGTTTTGCAATGGGGATGGTTGGGTATTTATAGTAAATGGACCACCGTTAGGATCGTTCCTCGAATAACGTGATCGAATCTCATCCGTACAAGTGTTGGAATGTTGTGGTACCTCAATTGGCCACCCACCATAAGGTATCAACATGTGGAAGTGAGATTAGGAGTGGGAGATAGCTGTTAACAGCTGTTTAGGAAGCTTCTGATGTTCTGGAGACTGCTTGCGCACCGTAACACTCAGAGTGTTGAGGTGCACAAGGACCTACTTTCACAGAATTACACTTTTGGTCCCTGTTAGTGTTTTGAGCTATTTCCGACATGTTTAAGGCCCGTTAACCCCATTTCAAAGCTCTAAAATGAAGTTAAAGTATAGGGAACTTAAAATGTGCTAAAAAATATCTCGGATGTCGGTTCGTTTGGCCGTACAATCGCGATGTTCGCTTAATTACGACGGAATGCGCATAAGCGCGAAAAACGATCCAAATGACGCGACGAATGGATTTTTCTTATTCCAAACACTAAAATAAAATATTTTAGTGCTTACATAAATTTTTGGATGTCCGGATGTATTCAGAACGTAAGTTATGCGCGAAAGTGCAAACTTATGCACTTTTTGACGCTTTTAGTCCCTGAATGACCCAAAAGTTTATTTTAGCATGCCGAACCCCTCAAAGCCTATTTCTAAGCTATGTAAAGGATATTTATGGTATGTTTAACTTATGGCCATGTTCCGGAATGTCTGTTACAGTTTAAATTGGCATACTTTCGCAGTTTGTCAAATTTAGTCCCTGTAAGCAAATTAACTTGATTTCGGCATACCAAACCATCCAAAACTTATTTCTAAGTTATGTAAAGGTTATTTAAGGTATGTTAAGCTTATTTCACTATTCCGGAGTGTTCGTTGCATTAAACTGGTTATATTTACGCATTAGTGCGCGTATAACCTTCCAGAAAATGATTTAAAGCCCGGAATCGAACAAGAATTG
The DNA here is from genome assembly GCA_030545235.1 of Helianthus tuberosus. Lineage (NCBI taxonomy): Eukaryota > Viridiplantae > Streptophyta > Magnoliopsida > Asterales > Asteraceae > Helianthus > Helianthus tuberosus. The sequence continues at coordinate 108,758,048 of CM060370.1, read as the reverse complement.
ATATGTGCTAATGATACACATGTTTTTACAAATACCAAGTATGAAACACAATATTTCATTGGCTTGGTATTTGTTTGATGGTCGCAGTGACACAGGTGTCACACCGCCTGAGCTGCAGATCAGCAAACAAAGTTTCAGAAATGGCAGTTTTGGTCCCTGCATGCTTTTGTGGCCATTTTCGATGCGTTTAAGGCCCGTTAAGCCATTTTCAAGGCCCTGCAATGATGCCTAAGCATAGTGGACATGAAACATGCTCAAAAATATGTCAGATGTCGGTTCGTTTGGTCGTACGATCACGATATTCGGTTAATTACGATGAAACACGAACGGACGTGAAAAACGATCCAAATTACGCGAAGAATGGAATTTTATTATGCCAATCACTAAAATAAAATATTTTAATGATTACATAAATTTTTTGATGTCCGGATATATTCAGAACGTAAGATATGCGCGAAAATGCAAACTTATGCACTTTTTGACGCTTTTAGTCCCTGAATGACCAAAAATTTATTTTAGCACACCGAACCCCTCAAAGCCCATTTCTAAGCTATGTAAAGGATATTTAGGGTATGTTTAACTTATGATCAAGTTCCGGAATGTTCGTCACAGTACGAATCGGCATACTTTCGCAGTTTGTTGAAATTAGCCCCTGTAAGCGAATAAACTTTATTTTTTTTTGGTAAAGGGTTAACCCGGTTAAATTCCATTCATCAACCAAAAAAAACAAGTGAGGAATAGTGTACACCTCAATTCTCTAGAATGCCATGCCATTACTAGAGTTCACTCGCAAACAAACAACAATGCAACTCACACACAAACAAGCAAAACAAGTCAAAACCGACAAACAAGTAACCAAAACAGCTACAACCAAACGCACTCAAGAATCAGCCGCAATCATCTTGATCCATCAGCAACTCTCGAGGAAGACTCCACTTGATCAAAACTTGGTTCACGCTACTTGTTCTTCTAAACTTCATTGTATGTAATTTCATTCTAACGGTCATAAGAATCACCTCGATAACTTGGGCCGCACTCCTTTTATTTGAAGAGAACAATCTGTTATTACATTCCTGCCAAACAAAGTAAGCCGACGCCGCCACCACTAATTTGCCATTGATGTGAGAAGCACATTTTGAATCCGCATGTTGCACTAAATAATCCATAATCCTGTCCCACGTCTTCCCTATTGTTTGCATACCCGCCTTCTCACGAACCCCATACCAGACTTGAGATGCAAAATCACACTAAAAAAGAGGTGATCATGAGAGTCCGGTCCCGATGTACATAAAGAACAACATAAAAGGTTGTAGTTTGCATTACCCGACGATCGCCATTTGCACATAAAATCCTGAGTTTTTAGTTTCTTGCAAACTATAAGCCACATAAGAAAAGCATGCCGAGGGATAGCCTGAGGAAACCACACTATACGATCCCAAGCAACCTGATCTTTCACTTGACGAATATCGTTCCACACCCCATAAGTGCTATACTTCATATCTTTACCATCTCTAGAGCGCCAAATAGTCCTATCTTGAGCATGTGAGTCTAACATTACAATAGGGAAGTCTTGCAAAGCCACAAATCTGGTCACCCACGAATTCGGCCAAACCCACTCACCGTTTTGAACTATATCCGCAACCGTGAACCGCATATTGAACCCCGCATTAGATATCATTCTCGGTGTAATAAAAAGGTTCAAGGGACACAAGGTATCCCATGTATCTAACCAGACTAGAGTGTTAGCGCCATTACCCAGCTTAATCCAAATGTGCTGACGTATGATTGATCTCAGTTGTAACATCTTTCGCCAACCCCACGTGATATTATTCCGAACAGGTACATCCCAAAAACTTCTATCCCAGATACGATACGAGTGAACCCATTTAACCCATAAGGATTCCCTATGAGTCAGGAGACTCCAAATATGAGCAACCATAAGCGCGTTGTTCATGTCAGAAATTCTCCGAATACCCAACCCACCTTCTTTCTTAGGCAAACACACGCGACTCCATTTCACCATAGCCTTACCCTTAATATTATTTCCTTGAGCCCAAAGAAATCTTCGCATCATGTCTTCAAGATCATGGACAATTCTTTTTGGTAAGATAAAAACGGAAGACCAATAAACATGCATAGACGATAACACTGATCTAATAAGTTGAAGTCGACCAGCAAAAGACAAGCTTTTTGCTTTCCAATCAGTGATTCGAGATTCCAAGTTTTCGACAAGCTTTTTACAATCAGAATAATTCAATCTAGAAGAGATAAGAGGGACACCAAGATACCGAACCGGTAGAACGCCTTCTTCGAATTGCATAATACTACGGATTTGATCTTTTACATAATTCAGAACTCCACCAAAAAAAGCAGTGCTCTTCGTCATGCTAGGAACCAACCCCGACATATTCTTGAACAAATTCAAAGACTCTAGAATATCAGCAGCTGAATTTGGATCACCACGAGCAAACAAGAATAAATCATCTGCAAAACATAAGTTAATAATCCGTTGCTCTTCACATTTATGGTGGAATCTAAAATCAGCAGTAACATCAACTTGCTTTTGAAGAATCAACGTAAGGACCTCCATTACCAAAGTAAAAAGATATGGAGACATAGGGTCCCCCAGGCATAATCCCCGCTTACCCTTAAAGATAACCATGTAAATTCCCGTTTATAGCTAGAGAAAACATAGTAGAAGTAACACACGCCATAACCCATTTGATCATCTTCTGGTGAAACCCAAACCCACGAAGAATATTTTCAAGAAACCCCAATCAACAGTATCATATGCCTTCTGAATATCAACTTTAAACGCACATCTCGGCGGACCATGATTATGATGGTAATTGTGCATTAATTCCTGGGTTAGGAGGATATCATCTGAGATCTTTCTACCCGGGATGAAAGCTGACTGATTAATGTTAACAATATCTCCTAGGCCCTCCTTAATACGAGTGGTGATAGTCTTACTTATACACTTATAAAGAGTATTACAGCAAGATATAGGCCTATAATCCGTTACAGAAGCGGGAGTCTTAACCTTCGGAATTAAAGAGATTACTGTGTTGTTTAACTGATTTAGAAGCTTGCCATTCTCGAAAAAGTCTTTAATCGCTAAACAGACATCCTTTCCAACAACATCCCACGCCTTTTTAAAGAAAACAGAGGTATATCCATCCGGGCCTGGCGCCTTATTCCCGGCAATGGAAAACATAGCTTCTTTAATTTCATCATCAGTCACTAATCGAATCATATTATTTGCTTTCACCAACGACAACATGTTCCGAAAGAGATCCATATTAGGACTAAGAACAACCTGGCCGACACTCCCCAAAAAAATTAGAAAAATGATCAACCAAGGCTTGGGCCACTGCCCCCCCCCCTTCGTGTAAGATACCACCAGTATCACGAATTAAGAGAATTCGGCTTCGGTGGTTTTTAGCTTTCACAATGTTATGGAAATATTTCGTATTCGAGTCCCCAAGAGTCAGCCAATCGACTTTCGATTTTTGTTGTAAGAACACGGCTTCATCATGAATTGCATCCTTGTATTTTTGAAGAAGAAGACTATGTTTCGCTAGCACCTCCTCATTAGCCGGATCCTGATCCATAACACCATGCCAGTCATCCAGCTCCTTCCTCGCCTTCTTTACATTCTCATGCAGATTGCCTTGTTGAAAGAAAAGTTTTCGTAACGGGGTTTTAAGTAACTTAAGCTTCATAACGACTTGATACATACGAAAACCTGTAATCTCTTTACTCCAGATTTGACTAACTTCTTCCAAAAAACCATGCTTCTCGGTGATAAGATTCACGAATTTAAAAGGTCTTGGTTTATCTCTGGCTATACTCGGAAGCTTCAAGATGCATGGAGCATGGTCAGAGACCCGAAAGGGATGGAAATAAGCACCAGCATTAGGGAACTCAGTAATACAATTCATATTGCACATGATTCGGTCCTTTTTTTAAAATAGTACCACCTCGTTGATGATTATTCGTCCATGTGAAGTGTAAGCCTGTGCTATTAACATCAAAAACTTCAATAGTATTAACACACTCCCTAAATTCACTCTGATACTATAAGTGGAAGCACCGGTACTCGAATCATCATGAAATAAGGAGGCATTGAAGTCCCCCATAATTACCCACGGCTTATCTCTCATGAAAGAGCTATGACCACACAGATTGTGCCACAAGTCCCTTCTATTTCTATAATGGTTATCCGCATAAACAAACGAACAAAATAAGGACTTTCTATCGAGTTTAAACATCACTTGAGTGTGAATCACCTGGTCAGTTTGCGAGAGAACCATAACATCAACCATATTAGGATCCCACCCAAGCATGATCCGAGTTCCTTTCAAACAACAACTTGCATTCGTTGTCCAAAACCATGAACTGAAAACTTTCTGACACACCTTGGATACATTGGACACGTCAACGTGAATCTCCATGATAGCGCACACCTGAACATAATCATTATCCACAACCACCTGACGAACCTCCTTCTGTTTGAGGGAGCGGTTCAACCCCCTGATGTTCCAAGAAGCCACACTACCCATTGGCACCCGCTGAACCGGGTGTGCTTGCACCCTCAGAATTGTTATCAATCTTGTTCTCTATATACTTTGGAATATCAGCTAAAAGATTATCAACATCGGTGTCATCGGCCATTACCTCATCCGTGTTATGGCTCTTTCCTTCTGATTTCAATAAGGCTTCTAAATCAGCTCCCCCCCGTTTCCTCGTCCATATTACCAGCATCATTACTTAAAACGTCGAAAGGATTAGATGTTTGGACTCGGTTCAGGTTCGGATCTGCATTACCCGGTTTGGACTTGGGCTTAACCACCGGACGATACGTAAATTTGGGCTTCTGGTTCTTGACATTCACACCTTGACCATTAGTTCTTTTAGTTTTCGAGACAGGATCCTGAAAGTCATCATTGTGTTTGATAGTTACATCATTCTTAACCTGAATAGGTTTCTTTGGACATGAATTATCATTATGGCCGAACACACAGCACGAAGAGCATCTCATTGGTTCCCAGTCATAATAAACTTTTACCTCCACTTTTGCATGGCTATTCCCATCCAAGGATGGAATAGCAACCGTAATACTTTTCTTCAATTCCTTATCCGCATGGATTTCGACCAGCGCCCTTGCAAAACTGCTCCTACCCCATGATTCAGCACACATAGTCGCAGTGTATGAATCCAACATCTTCGGATTGCCTATCTTCGAAGCCAACAAGCTCAGTCCATCCTCGGTGAAGGCAGTCAACGGTATATCATGCATTTTAATCCAAACCGGTACCGTTTTAATATCATGTTTTTCCACCATCACATTCGGAGACCATTCATTTAAAATAATCGGAACATTCCTGATAGTCCACGACCCATCTTCCATTAGTTTATCCAGCTGCTCTTTCGTTTTAAATTTAAAGAAAAAGAATCCTTTTGCGTTCATCATAAGTCTTGAGAGACCATACTTCACCCAGTTATTTTTAACAAAGTAGTCCACAACCGGAAAGGCTAAACGTTTCCCCAAGAAATAACCGTATAACGTATTTTCATATCTATCATGCACCTGCTTCACCAATGAGATAGGAATTACGACATCAGCTCCTTCAACAGTTTCAGTCGACTCCATCGACCTGAAATTATCTTTAATTGGCTCCTTTTTAGACTTAACAGCATTAGCAAAATACATTGGTTCCTCGGCGTTGTTTGTTTTTGTTATTGGCACAGCTCCTGATGAGGTTCCAATATCAAGATCGACATGCAGCTTCTCCAAGTTCTGGGAGTCAAAAAACGATACGTTCTCATGACCTTCATCTAGACAAATCTCCGTAGGTTTCTGCGCTGCCAAGTTTGCAAACGTAACAGGTTTAACCAGAGGATTACCAACCGGCTTCGATATTTTCGACAATCCATCCAAGATCGATGCATCAGATGTTGAATACATACCCCTTCTTGGAAGCTTAAGGTTGCCGTCAATGTTCGTAACCCTTAACCCTATTCCACGTTTTGATAACAAATCCCCAGACTCATTCAACGAACCATCATTATTCTTCCCCATGCAATCGAACACACGTAAAACCCAGAAGGCAAACTCTCTCCAAGAAAACGAAACTAACAGAATACCATGCACGAAACCCTAATCTAGCACTATACCGAATGCAACTACACTATCAAAATAGGAATTCAGGTTAATCAAGGAACTGCCCAAAAAGGTAGGTCGATAACCCTAATCACTATTTCAATAATGTCGAAACACGAGGTAGAGGTAGGCGATGAAACTGAAAAAGAAAACCCTAGATTAAAACAATCGCTATTGCTAACAAGTTCGAATCAGATGTGTTGATGAATCAACAATCCAATGAATTAGACTGTATACAACGTTCATGAAGAAAATCGAGGGTTGCAAGAGAAGAAAAAATCGCCCATGCTAAAGAGAGAATTAGGGTTATAGATAACCATTAGCCTTCAAAACTTATTTCTAAGTTACGTAAATGTTATTTAAGGTATGTTAAGCATATGTTGATGTTCCGGAGTGTTTGTCGCCTTAAACTGATTACGTTTACGCATCAGTTCGCGTATAACTTTCTAGAAAGCGATTTAGAGCTCGAAATCGAACAAGAATTGTTATGTGCAAATGATACACATATTTATACAAATCCCAATTATGAAATACAATATTTCATTGATTTGGTATCTGTTTGATGGCCGTGAAGGCACAGATGTCACAGTCTCCCCTACTTCAGGAAATTTTGTCCCGAAATTTATTTAGAGGAAACTTGTGAGAGCTTGAAACATGAAGTCGAAAAGATAAAACAACACTGGTTAGGGTTTTGAACTTCTAGTAACTTTAATAACATCATGCTTGCAATATAAGAGTGACACTTATATACAAGTATATGAAGCGCCATTGGTGCGTCCACCGTACCTCCATTACATTGTTCACATTTCGTTATTTTTGCCACTACTGGTTCTTACACATGATAAATCTTACTATGGTTTCCGTGCACTGAAGTTCATAATTATGTATGCATCCATAATTACGTAATTCCTTGCATAGTCCACACAGTGTATCTTATAATGTGTAGGGGAAGAAACAATGAACGGACATGTGATGATTGTGACTAGATCTCCATAGGGTCCTTTTAATTAAATCAATAAATGATCTCTTTAAATAGACTACCAAGGAGTCTGTTTAGCTATATCATCACATGCCATTCTTAACCAGATTCTGAATCAGTCTTTTTGACTAGACCACTCAAGGGGTCTCTTTGAATTATGGAATGGTACTATATAATCCAAGGGTCTTAACTATTACGTAGAAGCCCATTAAGGATTTAAGGTAGTATCCTTGGATATACTACTGTGAATCCCTCATGTGAGGATATGGAAGATTCTACGAGGATTTGGATAACGAAAATAAAAACATAAAAGAAAACACATAACACGTAATCACAAAATTATTTAACTTGATCTTCAATTTGTTATCATTTTGTTAATTTGTTTGTTAATTGTGCACATATATTTAAAGCACACCAGGTATCCAATTCGTGGATTTCAATTGGCACTTTAAACATTTCAAGAATCTAACTATGAAGATAGGGAGATCTTAAAATGAAAATTCGGTTTCGATTACAAGGAATCGTAACATTCGAATTAAGGTGCACAAGGAATCCAATTAAGGACTCTGATTTGAACGTCAATCATCCACAAGGATCTAATTGTGAAGGTAAGAAGATCCCACATGGATTTTTAGAATTCGAATAGCGGGAGACGCTTCAAATCCTTTGCACTAGATGTGCTTAATACACGAGGTAAAATGCTCATGAAGTTGAAGTGCTAGATATGCCAAGGCGACATATGAAGCAGAATTTGAAGGTTAAGTCAATGTATGAGAAAATGCTTTTGAAAACTATGCATGGGGTTCTTTTAGAAATGTGTTTAATGTTTTTGAAACTTTACATAATACTTTTGAAATCATAAAATAGGTGTATTAGATAAGTATATTTATAAAATGTTTTAAAATCATGCGAGATGAATTTTGAAATTATCTATAAGGTTTTTGAAAACATGGATGATGCTTTTGAAATCATGCACTTGATGTATTAAGTAAATATACTATGTTAAAAATGTTTTCAAACTATATGGAATATTTTGAAATAATGAAGGTTGTTTTGAAAACTTATACTATGTATGTTGTTATGAAAACCATAATGTAATGGGTATGAGATCGAAAAATTACCCTTAGTTATCTAACCAAGGATTTATTTTTGGGTAAAGGGTTACCCTGGTGAATTTTATATATCAACCAACAAGAACAAAACAGGGTGCATCGTGACATCGACACACACTACTAGACTTGGCATACCAAGACTAGGACACAAACAAACAAACTCGACAAAATCTAACCAAGGATTTCAAGTGATATTTTGAGTAATTGTCTAAAAATTGTCACTTATATTCTGTAATTTGTTTCTTTTGAATGAAACGAGTACTTAAATTTTTTGAGAAAATCATGAGCGATCATTTGAATGGGAGAACCACAAGAGTAGTTTGTAAAGAACACAGTTCCTTGTTGTAGGTATCATAGGGGAATGCCATACACACATGTAACTACACTTGTACATCAGAATTACGAACAACGATTTATTTATAACTAAACACATTGTTCCAGAGTTCCAGAAAAACAAAAGCAACATATACAAACTATTTCAAGTAGCAACATCTTCAAATCAGCCAACTACTCATCTGTGGGTCAGATTTGCAACAGCCTTGTTTTGGATAGCAAAGCGACATATGCCAACCAAATGTCCCCATCGTCCACAGTGGGTACATTTGAAGCAGGGTATGTGATTCAGATGATGACGGTTGCATCGTTTACACCATGGAGCAGTTCCCAAATACGGCTTATTGGCTGGTGGTGCTGCCACCTGGCCAGGTTCTGCTTGATTTGGTGCAACCGCTGCGGGATTCTTTGAAGCTTTACGTTTCTTTGTTTTTGGTGAAGGCATGGCTTCTGTTTCCTTCAGTGTCTCTTGAGTAGCTTTATCTGTGGGACGAGCCATGGCAACAGCTAATTCAACAGTCTTCAGGACTACTTCGCCTATTTGCTGGCCAAATTTGGCAGTCTGCTCGGATATCTGAGCGTCGTTGCGATGAAGCGACATTCTAGAAGAAATGAAAGGCATAGGAAGAAACAAGTGAAATGTTATCGGATAATCAAAACAGAATGGCAACGTATAAAAATTGCAATCATTTGTTTGTTACCTAAGGCAAACAAATGAGACGGTGACTAATCAAAGTAATCGGGTCATATTAATGTATCGCGAAGACATGCTTTAGCCTATAAGTGGACACTCACCCCAAGAGTTCCCAGGTAAGAGTGACTGGTCTGATTATGCGGATTTGTACGAACACTCTAGCCTTAGACAGAAAACTCAGAGTACAGACATCCACCCTTCCAGATTGCACGTGTTCACATTATAAGACCCAACTTTGACGAGATTTTGAAAACTTAGAGGGTTCAAAACCTAGTAATCAATCATCCTAGAACAGATGATTGGTTTTGGAAGCGGATTCGAAATTTGTGTTCTTGTTGCGGTTGTCACCTAAGGATAAGTGACTGTATTGTTTTAAGATCTAAACACAAGAATCTTGTGTTAGGGTCCTAGGAAGGTTATAGACTAGGTCAAAGCATTACTAATAACCTAATTCCCTATAACCATGAGCTCTGATACCAATTCTTCTGTCACACCCCGACCGCGTAAAACAACGAATCGCGGCAGAAACGTCGGGGAGTGTTGTAACAGAATCATTGTTTCATAACACATGGAAATTTAAATTTTGTTTTATTGATTAACAGAAGTTACAATGTCTTAAAATCAAGGCAACATAACATAATTAACTAGTCTTGCATCTTTTATTGTCACTAAGGCCTAAGTCTGTCACACCCCGACCGCGTAAAACAACAAATCGCGGCAGAAATGTTGGGGAGTGTTGTAACAGAATCACTGTTTCATAACACATGGATTGAAGTTCTATTTTATTGAATTGAATGTATTACATTACATTGAAATTAGAATCAAAACATGAACAAATAGACTTTTATTGTTATTAAGTCACTAAGGCCTCGTCCGTTCCTATGTGAGCATGCATCAATATCATCATCAAACATCACCAACTATGGTACCTGAAACACATGTGAAAATATGTCAGCATAAAAATGTCGGCGAGTACATAGGTTTTATGTGAGTGTCAGATTCATGACTCATTTACATGTTGCAATACCTGATTTAAAAACCTTGTTTTGAAAAGTGTATAGTGTTGCAACATATTTAACCAACTCAAATCGAGTTGATTATAGTTTATAAAATCTCGCAGCCATGATTCTTAACCTAAAACATTTGTTTAAGTAAACCCAAATCGTAAATTGTTTTTGTAATAAGACTCGAATGGTTTATATTGTTAGAAAAACCTTGTAATATAACCTCGTTTTGATAACCTTTGCCCAAGTGATCTAGATAACGCAACGATATATAATGTGTTAAAAGCACTTATATATAGGAAGTACCAGCGGCGTATCAACCATGCTTTTATCACATTACACCCACCCCGTTACCTAATCACTTTCCTAACCCAACGGTTCAATCAGTTTCAAATGGTTCAGATCAATCAATCGGTTCCAAACAATTCACATAATCAATCAGTTTTAAACGGTTCACGTAGACCAAACAATTCCAACGGTTCAAACAGTTCAAAATGTAAAACAATGTGTCCATATGCTGGATGAACATATGCAACAAAATGTAATATATAAAAATCAATGTGCTAGCATGCTAAGTGAAGATACATAGCAAAACATAATGAAATCATGTACTATACATGTACTAATGCACATATTAAGTATATGATATAACAGCATGGAAAGCACGAAAGTAACAAGTAGGCACATGTGTTTCACCCCAAAACAGTTTAAAACGGTAAAAGAGGGGACTATGTACTCACTTGAGGATGCTTAGAAGTCTTGACTAACAACCAAGCAAAGCTAGAGGGATAACGGAATCAAACGGCACCTAAAATATAGGTAACTATGTTAATAAACCGGACCTAAATCGGAAGATCGGATAGAATGAGGTCTCGTAAACCAAATGAGTATTGGAACTCATATGATATGGTTTAACAAAGCCATCATTCTAAATCGAAACCTATCCTAAGTGCTTTCGACCCGTTACGACCCATTAAGGTAGCTTACGCTTGGTATGACTATTGGTGTAACATAGGGCGAAAATTTCAGCTTGGTATAGAATGTGGTCGGAAGTTGGAAATGGGTCGAAAATTTCAGCTTGGTATGACTATTGGTGTAACATAGGGCCGTTGGGTAATTTTCTAACACCGCGTATTATTACCAATGCGGGCTTTCGTTTGGATGATAAAGTTGCCGATATTCAAGCTAATGGAGTATGGTCCTTGCCGGTTGCCTGGAGGGATTTATTTCCGGTCCTAAATCAGCTGGATAACATCCATACCGATCCGAATAAGCGTGATAGGATAATGTGGCGAGACGGGGATAACTTTCATGATCTTACAGCTTCGGTTGCATGGCATTCGATTCGATATAGAGAGCCGGAGGTGGAGTGGAGTAATATTGTTTGGTTTGCACAATGTATTCCAAGGCATGCTTTCCTGATGTGGTTGATTATGGGAGGTAAATTACTGACTCAGGATAAAATTTTGAGATGGGACTTAGCTCGAAGAAAGAATATGAACATGATGTGCTGCTTATTATGTTATTCGAATAATGACTCCCATAGTCACTTATTTTTTGAATGCAATTTCTCTTCTCAAGTATGGTGTTCGGTCAGACAGAAGGGTGGTATGGAGTATGTCCATCCAAAGTGGACAGATGTTGTTGACTGGTTGATTCCTCGTGCTCGGTCGAGGTCTGCGGCTAACTATGTTGCTCGTCTTTTGGTTGCGACTACTGCTTATGTTATCTGGCAGGAGCGTAATGCTAGAATTTTCAAGAATCAAATGAGACCTCCGGAAGTGATAAGCAAAGTTATTCTTGATACGGTTCGATATAAGCTTATGGGAGCAAAGCTAAGGAATACTCCAAATGTGAAAAGGCTTTTGGCGGAGTGGAAGATATGCGGAAATAACATCAATGACGATGGTGGCTAATTTGTCTTAGTTTTATTGTTGTTCGGTTTGTGCTAGAAGTTTGTCTAGGTGGTTTGTTTTATGGTTGTTTCTTGTATCGTTTGGTTTACATTCATGAGGCATGTCTCATGTTTGAACTAGTGTAGGTTCTCTACACTACTTGTTTTGTTTTGGTTGTGAATATATAGAATCACCGGGGTAACCCTTTACCCAAAAAAAAAAAGGTAGCTTACGCTACTTTAACGCGTCGTTCGCGCAAACGTGCGTTCGAGACGTCTAACTAGTCCTATGACAAGTATTATATGCCTAAACATGTTTAAATATGTTGCATAATCAATTTAAGTGACAAAAGTTAAGTTACATATGCTTAAAATCTAATTATGCATGAAAAGGGCATTTTGGTCATTTTCCTAAGGCATATAAACTACCTATCATACAAGTACTTAAACTAAGTGACCATAAGGTATAACCTCGGAAGGTTATTCCCTATGCAACTAAGGTCACTAAACATGCTTGGTCGGATCCTAATGATCGACCAAACGGGTCGAGTTCGAAAGTCTAAGCGGTGGTTTAGACCGCTTGACTTACGACTCTATACAAGCACTAAACTAAAAGTGACGAGCTAAACATGTTGAAACATGTTTAACTAAGTTAGAAAACAGGTTTTGATATCAAAAGAAAGTGTTTTGATATCCAAGAGTAGTTTGGTAGTCAACGTGGTAATCAGTAGGTATAGTCACAAGGGACTATAACCATCGTGATTACGCTCACGTTGCAAAGTTTAAACGAACTTTGTGTTTACCAAAGACTGGTCAAAGCAGAAAGTCAAACACTCTTTGACTTTCAAGCTTGAAAAGCGAAAAAAGAACGAAAGAAGCTTACAAAGGGTCCAAGCTAGGGAGAACTTGATCTATAACACTCAGGTATGAAGCAAAGGCTTCAACTTAGAGCATTAAAATGATCAAGGGTGCAGAAAATGGAGTGAAGACATGGCTATATATAGTTTTCGGTAAACCCTTAGGATCATTTCTTGCTAAAGAGGGAATGATCTTGGCCATACATGTGGGCCAATGGTTTTAACATACCATGGGACATGTTAAACCATAAAAAATCAAGCAGATGGTATCCAAAAACCATGAACAAAACCATCAAAAACAAGCTGGAAGGCCAGGTTCAATGTTTCTGATCTTTAAGTCTGTCGCGGCCCGCGTAGTATTAGGACTGGGCTTACGCGGCCCGCCTAAGAACTTTGGCAAATTGTCAAAACTAGCCCCTGCAGGTCCAAAACTTGTATTTTGATGCATTTTTGACACGTTTAAGCCCCGTTAACCACATTTTAAGGCTCCAAAATGAAGTTAAAGTATAGGGAACTTAATATATGCTCAAAAACATCTCGGATGGCGGATCGTTTGGTCGTACTGTTGCGTTATTCGGTTAATTAAGACGGAAGTCGTAACGAACGCAAAAACGATCCAAATCAAGCGACGATTGGAATTTTATCATGCCAATCACTAAAATAAAATATTTTAATGATTACATAAATTTTTGAATGTCCGGATATATTCAGAACGTAAGATATGCGCGAAAATGCAAACTTATGCACTTTTTGACGCTTTTAGTCCCTATTGATCAAATAAGTTTATTTTAGCATACCGAACCCCTCAAAGACTATTTCTAAGCTATGTAAAGGATATTTAGGGTATGGTTAACTTATGATCAAGTTCCAGAATGTTCGTTACTATACAAATCGGTATAGTTTCGCAGTTTGACACAAATAGTCCCTACGATCGAACAAACTTGATTTCGACACACCAAACCATCCAAAACTTATTTCTAAGTTATGTGAAGGTTATTTAAGGTATGTTAAGCCTATTTCACTATTCCGGATTGTTTGTTGCAAACTGATTACGTTTTTTTTTTTTTTGGTAAAGGGTTACCCCGGTGATTTTATAAATTCAAAACAAAGAGCACATGTAGTGCATGAGAGTCATACACTAGATCATAGAAGGGACATACCCCTAACTATGGAAAACAAAAACACCAACATAAACACCCAGCAACACAAGACAACCAACTAGTCTAACATACTAGAATAAAACCCAACAAGACTACGTATCACCGTCAACTATCAGGTTCCCATGAATACTCCATTTCCTCAATGTTTCCACGACTTGACATGTATTCTTGAACTTCATTCCCATAAGCTTGTACCGAACAGTAACTAAAATATGCTTTGCTAACACATCCGGTGGCCTTGTGGTGTTCCTGAAAAGCCTGGTGTTTCTCTCTCTCCATATATAATAAGCCGCATCAGCAGTAATTAACCGGGCCACAACATTATTGAGTCTCTTTAAAGATCGTCTATCCAATAACCAGGTTATAATCTCCTCCCAAACCGGATTGACATCCTCCATATTTGCTTGAATACGAATCAAATTCCACACCTGTGCAGAGTATTTACATGAAAAAAATAGGTGGTCATGGGAGTCAACATTTTCGTAACACAACACACAGCACATCATATTCATACTCGACCCCCTCGTATGCTCCCAACGTAAAATCTTGTCTTGTGTTAACAGCTTCTTCCGCATAATGAGCCACATCAAGAACGCATGCTTAGGAATACATTTGGAGAACCAAACAATATCCACCCACGCTACCTCATTACCATTCGTTCGAGCCGATTGCCAAACCACAGAAGACGTAAAATCCAGCATTTTATTATCAGATTTCCAATAGAATTCATCTTGTATCTCTTCTACCAAAACCTGCTGAGGAATGTCGTTCAGAGTGGGGTATAACCGAAGCCATTCATCAGGCCAGCACCATCTACCATCGGCCCATATATCCTTAACTTTTGTTTTGAGATTAAACCCAGCATTTGAAATAGCCCGAGAAGATAAGAAGCTTTTAAGCTGACCCACTTCATTCCATTTGTCATACCAAGCAGAAATTTTTTCTCCATTACCCACCTTAGCCCAAACATACGGCTGGATAATAGAACGTACCTGAAGAATTTTACGCCAGCTCCACGAACTATTGTTCGGAATTTGGCAATCCCAGAAGTTCCTATCCTTCAACCGATAAGTATGTATCCACGCAACCCATAAAGACTCTCTATGAATCACAATACTCCAAGCATTAGACGCCATTAGAGCGATATTCATCTCACTAATCCGCCGAATTCCAAGACCCCCTTCATACTTTGGCATACAAACAGCATTCCATGACACTTTGGCTTTACCTCTAGCCATCGGCCCTTGACACCATAAAAAACCTCTCATCTTGGCTTCAAGCTCCTTAATAATCCTTGCTGGTAATATGAAAACCAGAGACCAGTAAACATGCATAGCCGAGAGAACAAAGATAACTAGTTGCAACCGACCCCCAAAAGAAAGATAACAATTTTTCCAGCTGGAAATACGGTCAGACATACGTTCCACAAGCACACAACAATCCGCATATCTAAGCCTCGAAGATATTAAGGGAACACCCAAGTACTTGACTGGAAGCACTCCTTCAGTAAACGGCATATGGCTTAGAATAAGACTTTTTACGTGATCAGGAACATTGCAAAAATAAACAATACTTTTAGCGATACTTGGCTTTAAACCTGACATCTTCGTAAACTTATTCAACGAATCCATAATACACTTCACAGGCCCAAACTCTCCTCTGGTAAAAATGAATAGATCATCAGCAAAGCACAGATTTATAATCTTTTGCTTTTCACACTTATTATGAAATCTGAATGACGTGTCAATCCGCATAGTTTGCTGAAGAACAAGAGTAAGAATCTCCATAACTAGAGTAAAAAGATAAGGCGACAACGGGTCACCCTGCCTCAACCCACGTTTACCTTTAAAATACCCATGGAGGTTGCCATTCACAGCAATCGAAAAGGATGATGTGGAAATACATGTCTTTATCCAATGAACCATCTTCGGATGAAAACGAAAACCACAAAGGATCATCTCAAGAAACTCCCAATTGACCGTGTCATACGCTTTTTGAATGTCAATTTTAAACGCACACCTAGGAGGCCCCACATTCCTATGATAGTTATGCATCAATTCCTGGGTTAATAATATATTGTCAGTTATCTTCCTTCCTGGAATAAACGCAGACTGATTTATGCTTACAATCATACGAAGGTAATCCTTAATTCGATCAGCCATTATCTTACTTATACATTTGTAAACAACATTGCAACAGGCAATCGGCCTGTATTCCGTAATAAGAGACGGCGTAGCAACCTTTGGGACCAATGCAATAATTGTATGATTCAACTCCTTCAGAAGCTTCCCCTCTTCAAAGAAATCTTGGGCCGCTTTAATCACATCATCCCCAATAACACTCCATGCTTTCTTGAAAAACGCTGAAGTATAGCCATCAGGCCCCGGAGCCTTGTTATCCCCAATAGAAAACATAGCATTTTTAACTTCCTCTCTATATACTGGCCGAACCATATAGTCTGCAGACATATCATCAAGCGTATGTGTAAATAAATCTGGAGACGGATGAACATCCATAGCTTCGTTTATTCCCAGAAAATTTTCAAAGTGGTTCACAAATGCATTCGGGACTTCACCTCCTTCATACAAGACCCCACTATTATCTTTAATCATATAGATTCTGTTACGATGATTTTTACACTTTAGGGATATATGAAAGAAAGAAGTATTAGCATCACCTTCCGCCAACCATTGAACCTTTGACTTCTGTTTTAAAAATCTTTCCTCATCAAGACTGGCTTCTTGAAACTCTTGGATACATTTAGCTTCATTAACTCGGATATTCACATCCAAAGGATCTAAGTCAATCGCTTTCTGGATATCATCCAGCTTATTCCGCAAGAACTCAACTTTTTTGTGCAAATTACCTTGCTGATGTAGTAATGCACGCATAGAACTCTTCATCAATCGCAACTTTTTGACAATCTGGAACTGTTTTACCCCGCTCACTTGAGTCTCCCAATTGTTTTTTACAATCTGCAAAAACGCTGGTTTATGTACCAGAAAGTTTGCAAACTTAAACGGTTGGGGTCTACATCTATTCATATTCGGGATTTTCAGCATGCAAGGAGAGTGATCGGACACTCTATATGGACTGAAAACAGCCACCGATGTTGGAAACATATCCGTAAAAGCCACATTCCCCATAATTCTATCGATCTTCTTCAGAATCCCTATCCCCGTCTTCGGCTTCTGGTTCCACGTATAATGAAGACCTGAACTATTCACATCAAAAAGCTCCACTCGCTCAATACATTCCTTAAAGTCTCGCATACCCGTATTAATCATGGAAGATCCCATATAATTATCTTCAAGGTTCAAAGCACAGTTAAAATCACCCAACAAGGTCCACGGAGCATCCTTGACAAACTGTTTATGGCATACTAAATTATCCCATAACTCCCGTCGGTTTATATAGTAATTATCGGCATAAATAATAGAACAAAACAGCAATTTTTTCTCTTTTTTAAACACCACCTGAGTGTGGATAACCTGATCAGTTTGCATCAGCACCATAACATCAAGAACAGATGAATCCCACCCTAGTATAATCCTAGTTCCTTTCGCACATAGATTACCATTAGATGTCCAATCCCAGCTCTTGAAAACATTCTTACAAACTTTAAACAGCGCTGAAACATCAACATGAGATTCTAAAATAGCACATAAACTTAGAGAATTTTCCTTAACAAAATGGCGAACCTCCTTTTGTTTTAGGGGGCGGTTCAACCCCTAATATTCCACGACGCTAGACTAACCATTTAAACCTTTCATCGCAGGAGTACTTGCCCCTGATGTCGTATTTGCTGCCATGAATACCGATGTTTCATTATAAATTTCCTCAACTTCATCATCATCAGATCCCTCATCATGCTTCCTCGTTCCACTTGTAGATTCCATACCACCAGAGATTTTAGGACCCATTTCCTGATCATTCTGCAGCAAATCAAAAGGATTCACGGACAGAAACTTTGATTGGTTATTGGACTCCTGTTTTTTGGTGCCACTCGTACCCGTATCTGTTGGACTCAGTATGCCCAAGACACATATTAAATTGATGTGGCTAGTACGTTATGATCCAAGTCGGGTCATACCCAATAACAAGCTAGACAAACACCTACAATATTTATTTATGATATGATCAAACAAATAAATATTAACACTTAGAATATTTAGAAATTGGTTTTCTAAATAATTGCACTTGAGAAACTAATAAATTATATGGATAATTTATTTTGAGAAAATATTTTGTTTTGTTATTTAATGGGTTAAATAACACTTAAAAGGTTGCAAAATTTTATAAAGAGGTCATATTATAATTTTATAAAAGTTGTGAATTAAAACCAATACTTAAAAATGCAAAAAAGGAAAATTTCTCATTGGCCTAATGGGGTGGCAAAAGGGGCCGGCCTTGGGGAGGCTTCCCAAGGTGTTTTCACCACTAATATTGCATGCAACTTTTTAGAAAATTGAAATATGATTCTTGTTGGTTTTAAAGGACAACCTACCTTATCATTTTGATATGCTTTTTTTCTCAAAAATTCAAGTGCAAAGAACTCTCTTCTCTCTAGTAATTTTCGGCCAAGGGTGGTCATTCAAGAGAGTTTACAAGTCAAAATCCTAGCAATCTTAAGGTGTTTGTTGAAGGCTTGGGGGTATACTAGCTTGAGGCTTTCTCGTTTGGAAGCTACCATTCAAGAATCATCATCATCTTCCATCTCCTTGCTCCAAAGAAAGGTTGAATTCTCAAACACCCTATGGTTGTATTTTGATAGCATGTATGTCATATATGGATCCGATTTTGGGTTTTTACATTTAAAAGAGTTTTAAATCTTGTAAAGTAACATGTTTTAAATCCTTATTCCGCTGCGTTTTAATTTTATTCGAATAAAATTACTTTGATAAACATGTTAAAAACCCAACAATGGCATCTAGAGCCGCTTATATGAGTGCATGCTTCATTGGATTTAAAATTTTGGGGTTTTGGGTTTGGTTAAACCCTATGGCCGAAAGTTTTGACCATGGTTCTCCTTTTATTTTTCAAGATTTAACTCCTACATGCATAAAGGAATCTTGAAAAAAAATTATGTCATATTGATGATTTGTTTTGTTTGGACAAAAACCCACATTTTTCGGTTTTTCATTCTTGGCCGAAAATGTAGGTTATAAAAGGAAACCATTTTGCTCTTGATATATATATATATATTTGGATATATATTTTGGTGTTCATAACCTAGCCATGACCTTGTGTGAATATGTTTGTGTTTGTGATTTTAGTTAATTAGTCAATGGGTTGTAATAATTATTATTTTGTCTTCCATTTGTAAAAATATGTAATTTATTTATTTTCATTTGGTATGTAAGTAAATAAGATTAGATGCATTTATTTTACTAGAAAAATGTATTAGGATACTTTTATGTAAAAGAAGATGCACACGAAAATGCGGTTTTGGTTTTTGCCTATTTCGGGCAAAAAGGACTTCATAGTTCTTAACGGGATTTTAGCCCAATAACCAAAACACATTTTTGAAGTCCAAAGGAGTTTGGAGCTGAATTTAAAAGACATTTGGAAGCTCAAAGATGTGAGGAAATCACAACACAAGATGAAGACTTGAAGCATTTGGATGCGGGATCAAGTGGGAGTTCACCGACATTTTTTTTGTGTCCATATTCACCCTTTAGGAAGGACCTTTTGACACACTTGTTTCGGCTAACAAATGTGGTCAAAATAGTTGGCTATGGTTATGCACCTTTTTACATATGTGTTGTGCTTGTATGGTTATATTTTATTTATGGTTGTTTGGATGATATTTGGATATGCATACTTAACAACTAATAACCCGTAACAAGCTAATTTTGGTTCTTACAAAATCATTAAAACGATTAATAAAAGGTTTTATTAAAAATTAATGATTTTATAATAAAATGGGTTTTATTAAAAGAACCTTGAAAATTGGTTTTCACTAAAGTACCATTGATTTGAATGCATGCAAATATATGGTACATAAAATTTTTCTAAACTAGAATTTTGAAAAATAAAAATCCCTTTTATAAAACAAGTCAAACACCATCCTTTTATACAACACTCAAATTACTTGGGAACTCTTTGTCGGATAAAGGTCACCTAACCACATTTGAGGAAACTTGTATATTTGAGGTGGGTTTACCGTGTTTGTGGGATAAAGGTCACCTAACCACTTATGTGTATAAACTCACACGTGTGTGTAAGTTGGACGACTTGATTTGGAAACCATGAACTTAGGGTCACCGAAGCATGGCGAACAAAAGGTGTTGATGGGATTAAACATGCCATCTAAACATAAAGATGTTTAACCGATCCCATATGACTAGAAGTTGCAAAGGGTTGCAATTGTCAAACGTTGACTACCTTGTTAATTTAAATTATGGGATAAAGGTCACCTAACCAATATTTAAATGTAACGTTGGATTCTAGATTTTAATTATTAATTGTCTATGAGACGTTAAAAGGGTATTAATGATTAAAATTTTAATAATATCGAAAATACTAAAATTGAACTTTGTTAAATTTTGTAGATGGCCGCTAACAATGCAAACCCGATTACCCAAACCGTCCGTAACCTATCACTAAGAACCATCCTTGAAAAGGATCGTCTCAACCATAACAACTTCATGGATTGGTTTCGAAACTTGAGAATTGTTCTCAAGCAAGAGAAGATATCCTATGTGTTGGACGATCCCATTCCCGATCAACCTGACGAGGAAGATGTAGAAGCCTACAATGATTGGGTTAAGTATACCGAGGACTCCATGCAAGCCTCTTGCCTCATGTTGGGAACTATGATTCCCGAGATTCAAAAAGACTTTGAACATCATGGGGCATACGACATGATTACCCAATTGAAGGAAATGTTCCTACAACAAGCAAGGGTAGAACGCTTCGAAACGGTTCGAGCGCTTCATGCATGTCGAATGGAGGAAACCCAATCGGTCTCATCTTACGTCCTTAAGATGAAAAGCCACATTGATCGCCTTGAGAGGCTCAATTGTCCCGTCTCTAAAGAGTTGGCTACGGATTTGATCCTCAACTCTTTAACAAAGAAATTTGAGAGCTTTGTTATGAACTATAACATGAATGGATGGGACAAGACCATTGGTGAGCTTCATGCAATGCTCAAAACGGCCGAAGCGGGAATGGGTAAAAAGGCTTTACCCGTTCTAACGATCAATGAGGGAGGCAAGAAGGGACATCACTCCGACTCCAAGGCAAATGTTGCCAAAGGGAAGGGGCACGTCAAAGGGAAGGGAAAACGAAAGGCTAAAGCAGAACCACCAAAACCAAAAGAGAAGAAGGCAAAGGTTGCCACGAGCGATCCATGCTTTGAGTGTGGAGAGATAGGGCATTGGAAAAGGAATTGTCCAACCTATCTCAAAGAGTTGAAAAACAAGAGGGATGCAGGGCAAACCTCAGGTACAATCTTTATGATACATATTGATCTAAATGTTATTTCTTCTAACACATGGGTATTAGATACCGGATGTGGAACTCATATTTGCAATTCGTTGCAGGGGTTCAAAAGAAATAAGTATTACAAGAAGGGAGACACTAGTCTCTTCATGGGCAATGGAGCAAAGGTTCAAGTCGAAGCCCAAGGAGACTATGTTTTAAAACTTCCAAGTGGTTTGGAAATATATTTGAAAAATGTTTTGTATGCTCCTAGTTTGACTAGGAACATTATTTCTGTTTCCCTTTTAAGACAATATGGATTTGATTTGAAGTTTGTGAACAATGAAATTTATGCTTTGATGAATGACATGTTCTACTTTAAAGCTACGCCTTCAAATGGTATTTATGAATTGGTTCATGATAATACATCATTTGATAATTCGATGTACCAAGCAAACACCAAGAAACTCAAAATGGATTTGAGTGAGACCTATCTTTGGCATTGTCGTCTTGGTCATATAAACAGAAATCGCATGCAAACACTTCAAAAGAATGGTCTTTTGGAAACAAATGAAATTGGTTCATTTGATACATGCGAATCTTGTTTACAAGGTAAAATGACCAAGAAACCCTTTAGTGGCACAAACCAAAGGGCAAAAGATTTATTAGGCATCATACATTCGGATGTATGTGGTCCTTTTAAGCCAATGACTAGGAATGGTGAAAGATACTTCGTAACGTTTACCGACGACTTCAGTCGTTATGGTTATGTGTACTTGCTAAGACACAAAGATGAAGTTTTTGAAACGTTCAAAATCTTCCAAAACGAAGTAGAGAATCAACTCACCAAGACAATCAAAGTTCTTCGTTCCGATAGAGGAGGTGAATACCTTAGTGATGCTTTTCAAGATCATCTTAGGAGTTGTGGGATCATCTCACAACTTACTCCACCTGGAACACCACAACATAATGGTGTGTCTGAGAGGAGGAATCGAACTCTATTGGATATGGTTCGATCAATGATGGCTAGAAGCACATTGCCTCTATCATTTTGGGGTTACGCTTTGCTCTCCGCGGCTCGTATATTAAATATGGCCCCAACCAAAAAAGTGGATAAGACACCTTTTGAAATATGGCATGGAACGGTTCCATCATTATCATATTTGAAGGTATGGGGTTGTGATGCTTATGTGAAGCAATACACCCCAAACAAGTTAGAAGTATGATCCATTAAGTGTATCTTCGTAGGATATCCTAAAGATGATATAGGATATTATTTCTACGATCCAACAGAGCAAAAGGTATTTGTTGCTCGAAAGGGTAAGTTCTTGGAGGATAAGTTCCTTATGGAAGGAACTAGTAGAACAGTGGAACTTGATGAGGATCAAGAACCACAAGCCGATACACGTTTGGTGATACTAGCACTCAACAAGAGGTTGTTGAAAATGATCAAATGGTTGATCAACATACACAAAACGTTCGCAGATCAGGTAGAATTAGTAATCCACCTGAAAGATATGGATTTTTCATGGATGGATGCTATGTGGTAGATTCAGATGAACCAACCACATACCATGATGCAATGTCAAAATCTGATTGCGACAAATGGCTTGAAGCCATGAACGTAGAGATGCAATCCATGTATGACAACCAAGTTTGGGAATTGGTTGTGCCACCTCTTAACTCCAAAGTTGTTGGAAGTAAGTGGGTTTTCAAGAAGAAAACAGATATGCATGGTAACTTGGATACTTATAAAGCGAGACTTGTAGCAAAAGGTTTCACTCAAACTCAAGGGGTTGATTATGATGAGACATTCTCGCCCGTGGCGATGCTAAAGTCGATTAGGATATTATTTGCTATAGCTGCATATTATGACTATGAGATTTGGCAAATGGATGTCAAAACGGCTTTCCTCAATGGATATCTTGATGAAGATGTCTATATGGTTCAGCCTGAAGGTTTTGTCGATCCAAAACATCCTAACAAAGTGTGCAAGTTAAAGAAATCAATCTATGTATTGAAACAAGCATCGAGAAGTTGGAATCACCGTTTTGATGAAGAAATTAGGAATTTTGGGTTCATCAAGAACGGGGATGAAGCTTGTGTGTATAAGAAAGCTAGTGGGAGCACTGTCACTTTCTTAGTATTGTATGTCGATGACATTCTACTATTTGGAAATGACATTCCAACCATGGAAGGTGTAAAAGCCTGGCTTGGAAGATGTTTTTCCATTAAAGATCTTGGAGAAGCTGCCTATATTTTGGGAATAAAGATCTATAGGGATAGATCAAGGCGCTTGATAGGTTTAAACCAAAGTGCATACATTGACAAAGTCTTGAAAAGGTTCAAGATGGAGAACTCTATGAAAGGTTTGGTACCTATTCAAAAGGGGACAATATTGAATGTGACTCAATGTCCAAGCTCAAAGGATGAGCAAGAAAGAATGAAAGGAATCCCATATGCGTCTGCTATAGGATCCATAATGTATGCAATGATATGCACAAGACCGGACGTGTCATGCGCCTTAAGCATGACAAGTAGATACCAGCAAAATCCAGGTAACAGTCATTGGATGGCTGTTAAGAGCATATTGAAATACCTTAGGAGGACTAAGGATATGTTTCTAATATATGGATCTGGTGAAGAGGAACTCGTTGTAAAAGGTTACACGGATGCGAGTTTCCAAACTGATCGAGATGGTTCTCGATCACAATCTGGGTACGTCTTCATTTTGAATGGGGCTGCAGTCTCTTGGAAGAGCTCGAAGCAGGATGTTGTAGCATTGTCCACTACAGAATCAGAATACATCGCCGCCTCATTGGCAGCACAAGAAGCTGCATGGTTAAAGAAGTTCATTGCCGACCTAGGGGTAGTCCCTACCATTCAAGACCCCCTAGAGATCTTTTGTGATAACGAGGGTGCGATTGCTCAAATTAAGGAACCTCGTGCACATCAAAAGACTAGGCACATTGAGCGGAGATTCAACTACATAAGGGATGAAGTTGAAAAAGGAAAGATATGTATTCGCAAAGTTCACACCGATCAAAACATTGCGGATCCACTCACGAAGCTCCTTGAACGGCCAAAACATGAGGGTCATACTTGTGCCTTAGGACTTCGGTATTCTAGTGATTGGATTTGATCTATTTTGTATTTGGATATTGGAACAATTGTTATTTTAACTCTTTTATGGTATTTTGAGTTATGTTCCATTTTAGCATGTTTAAATCCGTGAATAAATTAATTATTCTAAATGTCCGTAGTCGATCATACTTATGGGAACAAATATGAATGTAAGACTATTATGAACTTGGATTGGTGGATATTCATTAGGTATGAATATAGAGCAAAGTGTTGCTGCCAAAGTTCATAGATATTTGTGGGATACAAATATTGGACTGACCCGCTCTCAAATGTTACTGCATGGAATCATTTATGATTGATCATAAGTAAATTTGAGCAAAGGCGAATATCATAGTATCCTCTGACCTGAGATACATATTGGGTCTTGATATTCACCAAATATTATGCCTTGACTTAGTTCTTCGCTGACTGTAATAAGATAGTACATAAGACTAAGCTCAGGTATGGTACGAGGTGATTGTGAGAGACGTATGTAGTCAAGAAGGGATTTGTTCCTCTTATTCGTTGAGAGTAAGATGTCTAAGGCCTGCTTAAGTTAAATCAACAGAGAATGATCACACTGTGTCTCTGGATTTGACATGACATCTGTAACGAAAGGATAAATGATAGATTCACCTAAATCATGTTCAAGTAAGGGACTTTAAGGGGATGATGTTATTGAATGGCACTTCGTCATACGTATTAGGGGTAGTAAACCGTTGTTAGGCGTCATTTACTGCTTGCATCAATCTTCTATGTATCTTGTGCAAGTGGGAGATTGTTGGACTCAGTATGCCCAAGACACATATTAAATTGATGTGGCTAGTACGTTATGATCCAAGTCGGGTCATACCCAATAACAAGCTAGACAAACACCTACAATATTTATTTATGATATGATCAAACAAATCAATATTAACACTTAGAATATTTAGAAATTGGTTTTCTAAATAATTGCACTTGAGAAACTAATAAATTATATGGATAATTTATTTTGAGAAAATATTTTGTTTTGTTATTTAATGGGTTAAATAACACTTAAAAGGTTGCAAAATTTTATAAAGAGGTCATATTATAATTTTATAAAAGTTGTGAATTAAAACCAATACTTAAAAATGCAAAAAAGGAAAATTTCTCATTGGCCTAATGGGGTGGCAAAAGGGGCCGGCCTTGGGGAGGCTTCCCAAGGTGTTTTCACCACTAATATTGCATGCAACTTTTTAGAAAATTGAAATATGATTCTTGTTGGTTTTAAAGGACAACCTACCTTATCATTTTGATATCCTTTTTTTCTCAAAAATTCAAGTGCAAAGAACTCTCTTCTCTCTAGTAATTTTCGGCCAAGGTTGGTCATTCAAGAGAGTTTACAAGTCAAAATCCTAGCAATCTTAAGGTGTTTGTTGAAGGCTTGGGGGTATACTAGCTTGAGGCTTTCTCGTTTGGAAGCTACCATTCAAGAATCATCATCATCTTCCATCTCCTTGCTCCAAAGAAAGGTTGAATTCTCAAACACCCTATGGTTGTATTTTGATAGCATGTATGTCATATATGGATCCGATTTTGGGTTTTTACATTTAAAAGAGTTTTAAATCTTGTAAAGTAACATGTTTTAAATCCTTATTCTGCTGCGTTTTAATTTTATTCGGATAAAATTACTTTGATAAACATGTTAAAAACCCAACAGTATCAACCGATTTGACTTTTGGCCTATATTCCAGCTTCTTTTTTGTAACTTGATACCCAGTTTTCTTACTAGCTTTTCGCTTTTGCACTTCAGTATACCCATCCTCATCCACTAACCTAGTATTTTTAGATGCCGCCCTTATTTGCCTTGGGCATGTTTCATCCGAATGCCCAAATACACAGCAATGCCCATATCTGTGAGGAGCCCATTCATATTCAACATACATTGTTTCCTTATGGAAACCCTCTCCCTGAAGATCCGGTACAACCATCGTAAGTTCCTCTTTAAATTCATTTTCCGCAGAAATTTCTATCAAAGCCCTCGCATAGCTACTCCGACCCCAAATATCAACACACATCGATGTAGTATAGGAGTCTAAAGCTATCGGATTACCAATCGTCGTCGCTATTAAGCTCAATCCATCTTCCGTATAGGCTGCAATTGGAACATCGTGTATTTTTACCCAGACTTGTAATTTCTTTACCTCCTTTTTCTCCAACTTACTATTCGGGGACCATTCATTTAGGATTAATGGCTGGGATTTTATAATCCAGGGGCCTTCTTTCAACACATTCGTCATACCCATTTGATCTGCAAATTTAAAAAAGAAAAACCCGTTCGCGTTCATCATTGTTTTTTGTAAACCAAATTTCTTCCAGTTGTTCCTCACAAAGTATTCCACTACCGGGTAAGCTAATCTATCACCCAAAAAATAACCATACAACGTGTTCGCTAGCTTTGCTTGAACCATTCTAACAGACTCACGCGGTAGCACAACATCACATCCTTCCTGTTTAGCATCACTGATCAGAGGTCGAAAATTCACCTGTTTCTTTGATGAGTTTACCAGTGATTCAGCATATGACATTGGTTTTGGATCAGCCATACCCCCATCCTGCTCTGAACTCTTTAGACGAATCTCCTGCAAACATCCGCCGTCATCCATAGAATTATCAACCATCTCCATGTCCGGTGAAGATTCCTTGGCAGTGATGTCCACAGGAACCGGAACAGAGATCTTTTCAAGCTCATCGATTACATTAATCAGTCTTGGTTCTGGATTCGCCTTGAAAATTCCCCTTCGTGCAAGCTTCGGATTGCCTTCATTCATACCACGGCTACCACCTCCTTTAGAAGAAATTGGTGGTTTACCACGATCATGCTGAACATCTGACTTCTTACGTAAATCCATTCTGGAATATCTCCTCTCTCAAAAGCCACATAAATCAAAACACCATGCAAGACAAGAAACCAAAACACCGAATAAAAAAACAAGGAAAAAAACAAAACCCTAACCTAGCAAACCCTAACCCATGTTTCTTGCAAAATCATATAGATAATTCGGTAAATCAAAGTAAATGACAAACCAAATGATCTATACAATCTATCTGAAATACACGTTAGAGACGGCGATTTGAAGAGAAACAAAACCCTATCTCCGATTGATCACAAGTGCTAACGAGTTCGTTACAGAAATTAGATAATCCAACCTCTGATCACAGACTGTTATACACTTGATTACGAAAAGAAGGTAAGGATTATACAAGGAAGAAAGTCGCCATGCTAGGAGAGAGCATTAGGGTTTTTTCAATCATATACTAGATTGAAACACTTTTTCCAAGAAACAGAGTACAAACTGATTACGTTTACGTATCAGTTCGCGTATAACCTTCCAGAAAGCGATTTAAAGCTCGAAATTGAACAAGAATTGATTTGTGCAAATGATACACATATTTTTTTTACAAATCCCAAGTATGAAACACAATATTTCATTGATTTGGTATTTGTTTGACGGTTGAAGTGACAAAGATGTCACAGTCTCCCCTATTTTAGGAAATTTCATCCCGAAATTTATTCGTAGGAGTCTGTCTGTGACGTTGTGTTAAATGATTGTCTTGCACGGAATCTAGGGTGTTATCTATTTGCGTAGAGTAACTCATCAAAGATATGCAAGACATAATCCTGTCATTTCCCTCAACGGATATTCTTCAGAAGTGAAAATGAACGGAAGGAGTCATTTTCCTCAACGGGTTCTTCAGAAATGGAAATGAAGGAATAATCAAAAGGATATTCGTTTCCCTCAACGGATATTCTTTAGAAACAAAAAAGAAAAAACAGAGTCATTTTCCTCAACGGGTTCTTCAGAAATGGAAATGAAGGGTAAACAAAAGGATATCCATTTCCCTCAACGGATATTCTTCAGAAACGAAAATGAACAAATGGAGTCATTTTCCTCAACGGGTGTTCTTCAGAAATGGAAATGAAGGGTAAACAAAAGGATATTCATTTCACTCAATGGATATTCTTCAGAAACGAAAATGAACAAACGGAGTCATTTTCCTCAACGGGTATTATTCAGAAAAGGAAATGAAGGGTAAGCAAAAGGATATTCATTTCCCTCAACGGATATTCTTCAGAAATGAAAATGAACAAACGGAGTCATTTTCCTCAACGGGTATTCTTCAGAAATGGAAATGAAGGGTAAACAAAAAGGATATTCATTTCCCTCAACGTATATTCTTCAGAAGTGAAAAATGAATAGCTAGTTCATTTTTCCTCAACGGGTGCTTCATCAGAAATAGAAATGAAAAGGGTTAACTTTAGACACATGACAAAACTTGCTGTGGTTTATGTGCACTAAATTCCATAATTATGTATGCATCCATAATTACGTAATTCCTTGCACAGTCCGCACAGTTTGTTTTATAATGTGAAGGGAATAGAATTTGAACAAGCTCGAGACAACTTTGATTAAGTCAACACATAAGCACAAAATACTTTAATTGTGCTTATCCCAAAGAAGTCTACTCCAATGCTAGTTACGGATTATCGTCCTATAGCTTGTTGTAATGTGCTTTACAAATGCATTAGTAAAATTGTGGCGGATCGTATTAAAGGTGCTCTAAGCAGGATTGTTAGCATCAATCACTCAACATTTATCCCGGGCAGGAAAATATCAGATAATATTTTGCTGACACAAGAACTTATGCACAACTATCACAGAGATTATGGGCCCCCCGAGATGTGCGTTCAAAGTGGATATTCAAAAACCGTATGATACTGTGGATTGGAGGTTTCTCATGGATGTGCTTATTGGGTTCGGATTCGATAACAAGATGGTGGATTGGATTATGAATTGTGTGACGACTACTTCCTATTCTATTTGTGCCAACGGCGATGTGCATGCGTATTTCAGAGGTAGCCGTGGTTTAAGGCAGGGCGATCCGTTATCTCCGTATTTATTCACGCTTGTCATGGAGGTTCTGATGTGTATTTTGCAGCAGAATGCTAGGCTTGATTTGTCTTTCAGGTTTCACAATAGATGTGAAAAGCAAAAGATTATCAATCTGTGTTTTGCAGATGACCTTTTTCTTTTTGCTCGTGGTGATGTTAGCTCAGCTTCATGTATTATGAGGTCTTTAACAACATTCACTAACATGTCTGGTCTAATCCGAAGCATCCAGAAGAGTACGGTGTTTTTCTGTAATGTGGCCACACAGGTTAAAAATGCTATATTGGATATTTTGCCTTTTGAAGAGGGTGTGCTTCCGGTCAGGTATTTGGGGTGCCTTTAATATCGTCTCGGCTTCTTTTTAAAGATTGTAGTGTGCTGGTGGAGAAGCTAGATAATCGTATAATGAATTGGCGGAACAAGTTTCTATCTTTTGCTGTCAGGTTGCAGCTTATTTCTTCGGTGCTCTCGGCAATGCACGTTTATTGGTCTTCTGTTTTTATATTGTCGGCCCGAATCATTAAGGAGTTAGAGGCCAAAATGCGAAACTTCCTTTGGTCGCTGGAGAGTTCGTTCCATAAGGGTATGATCAGATTCTTATGAGAACTACATTCAGGGGAAGATAGAATCCTGCCACTTTAGATGAAGACTATGACCAGATTGATCCTGATGATCTTGAAGAGATGGATTTGCAATGGCAAATGGCCATGATTTCCAGAAGAGTCAAGAGGACATGAACAGAACAGGAAGGAAGTTTGTAGGGAGGACTGTTGGCTTCGACAAGACCAAAGTGAGGTGCTTTAACTGTCAAAGTTATGGGCATTTCGCTATGGAATGTCAAAAACAAAAGCAAGAGACTTCGATTCAGATTTCAAACAACAGGAATGCATCAAACAATTCTAGCTCAAAGGCTTTGATCTCTACAGCAAGAGAAGGTTCATATGATTGGAGTATTCATCTAGAAGATAATGAAAATGCCACTCAGGCATTCATAGCAGAGATAGTGCCAGTTGATGATGATGAAGCTACTGTGGGAGATGCTGAAGCAAAAGTGGATGCTGAGTTGAAGATAGAGAGTAAACTGAAGAAGAGAAGGGTGATCAGACAACAGATGCAGAAGAGGAAAAGCAAAAGTCTGACCATGAAAGGGAAGTTGAAGAAAAGGATGCTAAATATTAAAGAATGGAAGCTCAGCTTGCGGCCCTTATGGCCAACCTTGACAAACAAACAGGAGAGGTAAAGTCTAATTATGTGTGTTTAAAATGTCATGAATTACAGGGTGAGGTTGACAGGTTGTCAACACAAAACCAAAGTTTGGTAAGCGAGATGTCTAACATTAAAGAATCAAACTTTTTGCTAAAAGAAATGAATCTTTATACTTGAAGAAGATAAAAGGTTATGAAAGTGAAATTGAAGCTTTAACCTGCAAACTAAATGAAAAACTTCAAGTCATAGACTTAGCTCATGACATGATGACTGAGAAAACAAAAGATATTTCTCAAAAATGCAAAGAGTTGTCAGATGCACAACTCAAAATTGTTGAACTTGAAAAGAAATTAGGTCAATTCAGGGACTCTACTTTTGTTATGAAACACATGATGGGTGGGTTAAAAAAGAGTAATGACAAGACTAGTGTGGGATTCAAGGGCTTTAATGAAGTCCCACCTCCTCTTAGTCATGATTATTCATTCCTACCTGATGAAGATGAGCTAACAAATTTTATGTCAACAGCACCAAGTAGTTCCACATCAAGTCAAGGAAATGTGTCTGAGAGTGATGATGCTAAGAAGGATAATAACAGCAAACCTGTTTTGAAAAAGAAAACTTCACATCCTAAGAATAACAATCCAACTTTTGTTAAAAAGGTTAATTTTGTTCAAGGAAGTGACATGAAAAACGAAACAGTTGTTATTGAAAACGAATCAAATGTAGAGTTTGCTAAAAACAAAAACAGAGAAAATTTTGAAACTAAGCAAACTGAACCAAATCCTTCTAAGGCATCATCATCAAAACCTGAATCTAGTTCAAAGGCTTCAGATAAGAAGTCTTCAAAAAGGAGATCGTGCTTCAAGTGTCACACAAAGGGACATGTAGCTAGCTGCTGTCCTAACAAAAAGAATGAAGCACAAGTTAGTGAGAAAAAGAGAGAGAAGTCACCAGAGAAGAGTGGTGATAAAAAGGAGAGAGAGTCCAACTCACCAAAGAAGTCAGCGCCTAAGCAACCAGAGAATGTTGCTGTTGGTGTAGATAAGGCTGAAAAAGGAACTCCACAAGTTCCTCGTTTTCAAAGAACTCAACCAAGATTTCAGCCTAAATCTCCACCAGGCAGATATGAGAGACCTAGATGCAGTTCACCAAGAATGAACAATTATAATTCTAATAATTTCAGAAGTCAAGGTCAACATCAAAATCGATACCAAAATAATGGTGGTCGAACTTTTTATGACAATGGCTTTAGAAATTATAACAATCAAGCTTCTTGGAATCAAAATTTTCAAAGGTCAAATAGTCCAAACACATATAGGAACCCTCAGGACCAAAGACCTAGTGGAAATCAATATCAAATTCCATCAACAGGTCTGAGATCCAAGACTCCAGTTAGGAGTAATGGATATTGGATGGATGTTCCAGTAGTTGGTGAATTTGGACGACCCAAGACCATTAAGGCTTGGGTCCCCCAATCTAACTAATTTCTTGGTTGGTGTGTGCAGGAGCTGCTAAGGAGGATTATCAACTTATGGTATGTTGATATTGGCTGCTTCAGGCACATGACGAGGGATGCAAGATTGTTGACTGAGTTTGAAGATTATGATGGTGGACATGTGAATTTTGCGGGTGCTAAAGGTGGTAGAATTACAGGACGAGGAAAAGTGACCAATGGGAAGATCTTTTTTTTTTTTTGGGTAAAGGGTTACCCCGGTGATTCTATTATAGACAACCGCCAAATAAGTACAAGTAGCGAGGATGAGTTCCCCACTAGTTCATATACAGGACATGCCCCATATATGTAAGCAAAATAAACAAACAAACCAAGATACCACCTCAATCTAGCCTACTACAATCATAATAATGACTAACTAGTAGACAAACGAAAAAATCAACAAAAACGACTTCAACCGCCATCATCAAAAATGAAATTGCTACCAAGCGGCAGCCCTTTAGCGTGAAACATAAACCACCTATCCATTGGACAACTTTATGTGAGAGGTGCTTGCCCCTGTACTGGAAGACGTAGGATGTGTACCCGATGTCATAAATTCCTTCGTTTCATCATATACATCCTCTACCTCGTCATCGTCAGACTCCTCATCTAGATCACGTCCCCCTTTATATCTTCCCTGGGAGGATCCCCCGTTCCCCCCAACAAACCCAAGAGCACTAAACGAATTGTGAGTTTGAACCTTGGACGAACTAGTGCACCGCGCATTCATGCTCACTGCCTTTTTCTTTTTATCCACAGGTCTATATTCAACCTTGGGCTTTTGATTGTTAACCTGAAAGCCGCTCTTCTTTATATTCTTCTTTGTCTTGACTTCCGTATAACCATCCTCATCTACTTTCGGACTGTTTGTAGGAGGTTTCACTATCGATCGAATGCAATTTGGACACTCCTCATTGACATACCTGTTCTCATCCAACTCAGGAATAGCCATGGTTAGGACCTCTTTAAAATCATGTTCAGCAGAGATATCAATGAGTGCCCTAGCATAGCTGCTTCGTCCCCAAGCTTCATTACACATATCCCTAGTATACGAATCCAACCGCAAAGGAGAACCAATTTTAGACGCCAACATGCTTAACCCATCATCAGTATACGCCGCTAAAGGAACATCATGCAATTTCACCCAAACCGCAACCTTTTTAATATCTTCTTTTTTAAGAGTACTTGTAGGGGACCAAGTGTTGAGAAAAAGTGGTTTATTACGGATCAGCCATGGACCCCCTTCAAGCACATTATTCATACCCTTTCTGTCTTCAAACTTGAAGAAGAAGAACCCATTCGAGTTCATCATAGTTTTCTGAAGACCATGTTTCTTCCCATTTGTTCTCACAAAGTATTCAACAACCGGGTAAGCAATTCTATCCCCCAGGAAGTAACCATAAAGAGTATTCGCTAACCTGTCATTAACCTGACGAACAGATTCGATTGGTAGGACAACATCCACTCCATCCAATGAGACATCCGATTTTAATGATCGAAAGTTAATAATAGGGACTTGATCAGCCGACTCATTAGCCTTCCTAGCTGAATTATCAACATTCTGATTAAGATATTGAGTTTTCGAACCAAAATCCACCTTAACACCACCCTGATCAGCTTGTTTGTTTGACACAACATTAGCGTACGATTGATGTTGAGAATTAGCTCGGGAGCTAGGACTAACATCATTCAATGGAAGCACAAAAGCTACTTTTCGTTTATCAAAAACCTTCGCATATTGCTGATTAGGAGAATCAGAACGACCGTTAACATGTTCAACATCATTCAAAGGTAGCATAAAGGTTACCTTTTTATCAGAAACCCTAGCCGCCATGATGGATGTTTGTCTTGGCTCAAATAGTTTCCCATCAATATTCCTGATTTTCCTCGAAATACCATCTGATATATCTGCATTCTGTTCATCCATAACAACAGTCAAAGATGAAATTCCGATGAGTTGCCAAAACCTGAATATAAATCGCCGATGAAAAAGGTTGTCGAACCCTAAGTGGCAGCCGCAACCCTAGAGCAAATAGGATTAATCTGCTGAAAAGAAACAGCCCTGTCGAACCAATATCAGCAAAAGCAAAATCAAACAAAAGGAATCAGATCTGCTAATTGACAACACAACTCGCCGACCAAACCCTAATACTGAATGATTGTGCAAATCGAACTGCAACTGGTATCCCACAATCGCCGGAACTAACACCTTAATCTGATCAATAATACCTACTTACAATTGACATCAAACCGAAATCAAAAGTAAAAAACTGATCGGATCAAGAACACGAGAACAGCAACTCTAGCGAAAAAACCCTAAGCCGATCCTTCAATCACCCAACCCTTAAAGCTAATACAATCGATGAAGATCAGGTAGAGATTGAAAAACCTAGAGTTGTGTTGAATCGCTTAGGATCGCCCAAAATCGCCCAGAGCCCCTCATGATTGAACTTGAAGGTATTCAAATCGATATTCTTTTCAATGGGAAGATCACACTGGACAAAGTGAACTATGTTCAAATCCAAGTGCGAAGAAAGCCCTTTCTGATGCTTTGAGTGTTGGTAGTGCATACGGGACTTACAACAAACCGCCCAAGCTAATGGCAATTGAGGAATACAATAGATGGGCTAGTCTTTTTTTTTTTTTGGGTAAAGGGTTACCCCGGTGATTCTATTAAAAACAAACCCAAATAAGTACAAGTAGTGAGGATGTGTTCCACACTAATTCATATACAGGACATGCCCCATATATGTAGACCAATCAAAAACAAGAGAAACTAAAACACCACAAAACCTAGCCTACTATACATCAAGCAAAGATATAAAGTAGACAAGACCCAACAAAACCAAAAAACAACTAAAATCAACCTCCATCATCAAATACGAAGGTGCTACACGCTAGCAGCCCCTTAGCACGCAACAAGGACATCCTATCCATTGGAGAGTTTCGTGGAAGAGGAGCTTGCCACTGCTTTGGAAGGCAAAGGAGATGTACCCGAACTCATAAAAGCATTAGTTTCGTTATACACTTCAAGAACCTCCTCATCATCCGAGTCCTGCTGGTCATGGTGCTCGGTATTTGTTTTACCCCTAATCGGATCCTGATCCAGCAACACACCGAACCGATTTTGAGTATGAACCTTAGATGAAGGAACCAATGAAGGTGCCCCCCATTAGGTTTAGAGCCAACCGGCCTATATTCAAACTGCTGCTTCTTCTTATTAACAGGAAATCCAGCTTCCCTAGCCACTCTCTTACGATCCACATCCCTGAAACCATCCTTGTCTACAACAGGCGATTTCCCTTGTTGATGAGTATTGTTCCCAACCTGCTGTTTCAGATTCTTTACAGGCTAGTCGATTTGAAGAATGGCTAAAAGCTTTTGCATATTCAGATCCTTGTCTACAATAGATGGGCTAGTCGATTTGAAGAATGGCTAAAAGCTTTTGCATATTCAAGTTGGAAGAGCATGAAGAATGCTTTCAATATGGGAAGAACAAATTATGAAAATATAGATGAATCTGATATAGAAAGATTTACTGCTGAACAAAAATGCATTGCTTTACTTCATCAGTCTGTGAGAGATGACATTATATCACTAATCGAATACGTAAATGCCAAAGATCTATGGGAGAAACTGAAAGTAAAATGTGTGGGTAGTGCCGAGATTGTTAAAAACAAACAGAAATTGTTAAGAAAAGAATTCGATTTGTTTGGATGTTTGAAAAACGAATCTGTGTCAAAGATGATTGAACGATTCGGGCATTTGAAAATGGAACTTGCAATACACGGAATCGTGTACACTCAGGAAGAATTGGTTGACAAACTGTTTGACTCACTGCCTGATGAGAAAGACTGGCAGTACTTTGCTTTAATGCTGAAAAACACAGTGGAACCAGCCAAATTAACTGTTGATCTGTTAATCAAAAGATTGGAAAGCCATGAATTGGAGATCAGGAAGACCAACAAAGTCAACAATTCCTCATATCAACAGAATGTTGAGTTGTATTATCGAGGAAGTATGATCCCGAAGACTGTGTCCCCTAAGACAGCTTTCTCAGCAGAAAGTTCTAATACGTCAAATCAAGAAAGTTCAAGCAGTGGTTATCATGGAGGTTCATCGTCAACTACTCCAAGTCAATCAGTTCCAAAGAATTTGTTTCAATGTAACATTGCTGTGGATCTAAAGAATGCTCAAAATTTCAGTGAAGAATCCGCAAAGCAGTAAATGGTGTTTTTAGCTTCTGTTTTAGAATCTTATGAAAGTCTTGTTGCAGGTAAAATCGGAAACACCAACCTCACCAAGGAGGACTATGATCAGATCGACCCAGAAGAAATGGAATTGATAGATATCAGGTGGTGTATGGCGAGTGCGGTGAGAAGGGCTCAAAGATTCATGGAGATAACAGGCAGACACTCCATTGGCGGACCTTCCACAAAGCTCGGATTTGATAAATCAAAAGTCACGTGATTTTTTTGGGTAAAAGGGTATACCCTGGTGATTGTATTACTATCAAACCATAAAAAACCAAGTAGAGAGGCTGAATGCCAATCTAGTTCAATAGTGTGACATACCACACTAAAGTAACAACGCGCAATAAAAACACACTACCAATCAAACCAAAAACCAACACCTAAACACTAAACATTACGAAAAAGTAATTCTCATATTTAGGTTTTGTCAACCTCATCCGAAGATGATACCCTCCATGTCTTCAACAATCTTGCAACTCGATCATTCATCTTGAATTTGAAAAAGTCACGTGCTTTAGATGCAAACAAAAGGGACATTTTAAACGTGAATGTCGAAACGCACCTGCTGATGATACTGCAAATCCATTCAGAGAGGATTATTATAAAAGAGCAATTTATAATCAAAACAAATCCGAACCCCCCAGAATGAAGCAATTAGAAGATGCTCCTAAAGAAAAGTCGAGAGCACTTGCTGTTATTCATGATGACGAGGGATTCGATTGGAGCGAACTGCTACCAGAAGAAGATGATGTTGGGTATGCGTTTGTGACAAGATTGTTCCGTTCAAAGATACTAGAACAAAAGAAGTGAAATACATCAATAGAAAGATGCAAGCCCAATACATGAAGGGTAAAATCTATCACATATGGAAAGAAGCAAAGAAGGCAAACAGATGGGATCCTGATCGAGAGTGTTATCTAGATCCTAATGGAAACATTGCTGTTGGTCCAGATTCTGTCAGTGTTGAAACTCTCACTGAACAAATTGCTGAAGAAGAAGCAAGACAGAGAATGTGGTGGGGAGGAGGAGAAGCTGAAGAAAAAGAAAAAGAGAAAGAGTCGCAGCCGAAGAAAGTTGATGACGGGATAATTGATGCGTCGAAAGAGTTTACGGCTGAAAATTTGAAGAAAATGGCTGACAAAGTGCTTGCAGCGAAAGAGCTAGAGGTAGACTCTAAGTCCGAAACTGAGTCTAAAAGCAAGGTCAGTTCAAATGATGCAACCAATGAGTCAGGTAAGAAAGTCAAAATTGACAGCGACTGCAAAAATTGCATGAAAAACTGCAAGGTTTGTTGTACTTTTGCTTATCTCAACGGTAAAAAGACCGAAGATCTAACAGGAAGAGTTAGAGATGTTGAAAATCAGATCTTAAATCGTGACAAAATGTTAAAAGCTTCAAATGATCGAGTTAAAGATTTAACTGAGAAAATCGAAAATGATAAAATTGACGTAGAAAGAATTAGGAAAGAAAACGAAAAGTTAATTCATGAAAACCGTCAAATTTTAGAAAATTATGAGAAGCTAAAAAGAACGGTAAAAGATTCTGATGAAAGAAATGGAAAAACAAACAAAGAAAATGTGCAATTATCAAGAGTTCTTAGGATTAAAGAAGAGCAAATCAACCAACAATTGGATGAGATTGCTAAGTTGAAGCTTCAGTTTCAAGAAGCTAAAATTGAAAATGAACGCATTCAGTTGAAACTTAACAGTTACAACTCCGCAAGTTTTGTTCTTCAACATATCGTTCCTAAACCAATTGGGAAGAACAAAGCAGGCGAAGATGTATACGCGGATGGAACCGGGGTTGGGTATCATCAGGTTCCACCACCAGTTTTAAACAATTTTTCAAAGAAAAAATCTGGGTTGGTAAATGATGAAGAAGAAAATGAAGTTAAACTTCCAGACACAATTGATGTTACATTTTCTTCATCATCATCTGATGATAGTGTTCAATCAGAAATTGTTAAAAGCATGGCTGAAAATGTTTTGAAATCTGATAGTGATTCAGTTGAGGATGAAGAATGTTTTCTGGATAAATACATTCCGAAATCAAAATCCAAAAACAACTTAGGTGATGAACCGAGTCTTGTGATGTACAAGATGGCGGGATCTGATAAGTTGTATTCGGATCATGATTTTCCTTTGGAGAATGTGAATGTTGGCAAATTGAGAAATGTGTTCAAGTTGATTGAAATTGATGTGTCTGAAATTGAAGGATTGAAACATTCTGAAAGACAATTGAACTTTGAAAAACATAAATCTTACTATAAAAAACCTGTTGTACCACCGCGTTTTTCTAACAACAACAAAAACAGATGGTCGGACGGTTACCAGGGTTGTAAGAACAATCAAAGAAAGAATTTTCACAATAAGAAATTTGTTGAGAAAAAAAACCTAAGTCTCTCTCTCTAGTAGGCGATTTCTTCCCTCCTCCAAATCTTTGATTTCTTCGTGATTGGGTTCTATAAAAGTCTGTAATCGGAGGTTGATTATTCAATCCTCTGTAACGAACTCGTTAACAGCCTCGGATCGTTTTAGTCTTGGATTTTTTCTCATTATCGCCGGCTTTAGTCTAATAATCATAGCTGATTGAATAGCGTATTGGGTCTTTCGGTCCTACTGGTGAGGCAGTAACCTTGATTGATCGGGTTCTCTATTTGATTTCGTGATGGTTTTTAGATTAGGGTTTTGCTAGATTAGGGTTTTGGTTTGTTCTTTGTTGCCGTCTTGTTTTCGTGGTGTGCATGGTATTTTGCTGTTTAGAGTTCTGAGAGAGTTGCTGATTACAATATGGATGAACGTAAAAAATCTGAAGGAAACATTCATGATGGTCGGTTTAAGCCGCCATTATCGTTCCATGGTTTAGCAAGTAAAGTGGTGAATATTGAAGGAAATACTTTTGCTCCACGAAGGGGTGTTGTCCAACAGTCCAAGTCTGATCTGAAACCAATAAATTATGTCGGGGTAATGTTAGCTGGGGATGGAGGAAACTATTATCTATCCGTTCGAGTGTTCGTTCGTTTTTTTGGATGTCTATTCGAAGTGGCCGCCAAACTAACGTATGGAGTGACAACTGGTGTACATGCAGTCCGATTCGGTCATTCATATCCCCTAGAGCTATTGCTAATGCTGGCTTTTCTTTAAACACAACGGTGGCTGATATTGTTTCGGAGGATGGCCAATGGTTATGGCCCCAGGCATGGTATGATCTTTACCCAGTTCTTATAAACATCGGTTCTATTCAGATTACACCTAATACGAATGATCGGTTTTGCTGGAAAGACTTGGAAGGTAATCTTCAAGTATTTAATTCTTGGGAGGTTTGGAATTGTTTGCGGAATAGACATAATAAGGTCCTATGGACCAACTCGGTTTGGTAGCCAATGTATTCCTCGACATTCTTTTCACTTGTGGTTGGTTATCAAAAACAAGTTGAAAACTCAAGACAGGATGGCCATTTGGGAAGTGGGTAGTGCTACTAATTTGCGGCTTACGTTTGCCCTTTATGCAAGTTTGATCGTGATTCAAGAGATCACCTGTTTTTTCAATGTCCCTTTGCTTCAGAGGTTTGGAGATTGGTCAGGAATATGGTTGACATGGAGAACGTTACGGATACATGGGATTCAATCATGCAATGGATGGAGCTTAATACTAATTCTAGAACTATGGATCATATTATTTGCAATATTCTGGTGGCGGCTTCCACGTACTTTGTTTGGCAGGAAAGAAATAACAGGTTATTTTCTCAAAGTCAGCGGAGTGCTAATGTGCTTGCTAAGGTTATCAAAGATACGGTGCGGCTCAGAATAATGGGTTTCAGGTTCGGTAGAGACCCGAAACAAAAGAAGATTTTGGACAGGTGGCTGATCTCGAAGAAGAACATAGAGGTTGAACCCGGCTAGAGCGGTTTTTTTTGTTGTTTTAGTCTAGTCTGTGTTCAGGGTTGTGTTTTAGTCTTGTTGTTTTGTTTGGTTTTTGGTTGTGACTTTTGTCGGGTTTGTTGGTTTTTGTGGTCCTAGTCTTGGTATGCCAAGTCTAGTAGTGTGTTTCGGCTTCTCGGTGCACCCTGTTTTGTTTGTTTGGTTGATATAAAATTTCACCGGGGTAACCCTTTACCCAAAAAAAAACTAACTAAAATTACCGTACCTATCTATCCGGATGTTCATGAAGCTGAAACGAGTAATCGGGATAGTGGGATAACATGAAAGGGCAGACGTATGCGGAGAAGTTATCCACTGTTAAACCAACGATGAAGGTGAATTTTCGCTACATGGAAAACTCTAAGGCTGCTGATGATGTGGATGTAGATGTTACTATTCCGGTAGCATCGGTAAAACAAGTTCAGGAACGATTTAATAATGTGTTATTTGGATATTTTTTGGGAAAAAGGTTTGCTTTTCCGGTGGTTGAGTATTTTGTTAGCCACAGATGGGAAAAGTATGGATTGCAAAAGTGTATGATGAATGGTAAGGGTTTTTTCTTTTTTAAATTCAAGTCAAAGGACGGAATGGAGCAAGTAATGCAAGACGGACCATGGCTTATTAGAAATATCCCGCTTTTTTTGAAACAATGGTCTTTAAATACGGAGTTGAAGAAGGAAGAGCTAAAAAAGATACCCGTCTGGGTCAAGATGCATGATGTACCATTGGCGGCCTACACAGAGGATGGTCTAAGTTTGATTGCTTCGAAGGTTGGTACCCCTAAAATTCTGGATAATGAAACGACTAAAATGTGTCTAGATTCGTGGGGCCGAAGTGGATACGCTAGAGCGATAGTTGAGTTAGATGCGGACAAGGATCTGAAAGAAAGTGTCACTGTGGCAATTCCTAATGTAGAAGAAGGTGGGTACCTCAAGAGTAGCATTTGGGTGGAGTATGAATGGAAACCACCACATTGCAAAACTTGTAATGTGTTTGGCCATGGAGTTGATGAATGTCCGACAAGAGTCGCTGATACGATTGATAAGAGGCTGAATAATAAAGAAAAGGTGGATGATCAGGGTTTTAAGAGTGGAAATAATCGGATAAAGGGAGCAAAACAACAGTTTAACATGAAAGACAAGCAGAGGTTGATCTACAGGCCAAAGAAACCAGCTGAAAAAATGGAGTCGTCTATGCCGACCTCATCTAAAGGGCCTAGTGCTTCTAAGGGTTCGAGTATTCGAACACAAAATACATTTGATGCTTTAAATGACATGGATGATGAATGGGGATCCGATATGGATGAAGTTAGGCTGAATCCGAATGTGGGAGGATATGATTTTATGGATGACACAAATCCAAGTAACTCGAATAATACAGGTGCAAGCACACCTGCTCAGGAGGTTATTAATGGATAGTGTAGCAGCCTGGAATGTTAGGAGATTGAACCACCCCATCAAACAAAAGGAGGTTCAAAAGTTTGTAAAGGATAATGGGTTGCAAGTTATAGCTATTTTGGAGTCACATGTTCAGGTAGCTAATTTGGATAAGGTGTGTAACAAGGTGCTTCGGAATTGGGAGTGGACTTCGAATGGTAGTTTGTGTGATAAAGGTACGAGAGTTATAGTTGGATGGAATATGGATAATGTAGATGTTGTGGTCCTGCATGCTACTAATCAAGTTGTTCATGTTCAAGTTCGATTAAAAAAAGATCACACTATGTTAAATATGTCCTTTCTGTACGCTAGTAACAATGATCAAGAAAGGAAACAACTCTGGGAGTCGCTGAAAATGCATAAGGGGGTGATTCACTCGGACCCGTGGATAATCATGGGGGATTTTAATGTGGCGTTGAACCTAGAGGATAACTGTATGGGGTCGTCGAATGTGAATGCTGCTATGAAAGATTTTAATGAGTGTGTTAAGTGTCTTAAAGTTTTTGATGTCAGAGCTCATGGTATGCACTACACTTGGAGTCAGAGTCCGAAAAAAGGGATCGGAATCCGAAAGAAACTGGACAGGATTATGGCAAATGTTAGTTTTGTGGATAAATTTGTGGATGCTTTTGCGGTGTTTCTGCCACATGGTATTTCGGACCATTGTCCAGCTTTGCTTAAAATTCTTATGGCCAATAAGGTTAAACCTAAACCTTTCAAGTTTAGTAATTTTTTGACGCATAAGAAGGATTTTTTGGAAGTAGTCACAAATGGTTGGGATGTTGAGATTATGGGGGTTCCGATGTTTCGTATAGTCAAAAAGCTAAGGGGCCTTAAACATCCGCTAAGATTATTACTTAAGAAACAAGGAAATATCCATAAAAAGGTGATCGACTTGAAGGCAGAATTGGATTCGTTGCAGAGTAAGTTGGATGTTGATCCTTTCAACTTGACAATCAAAGAAGCCGAGTCCGTATGTGTGAAGAATTACCTGGAGGCGACGTTGGATGAAGAGAGATTCTTGAAACAAAAGGCAAAACAGAAATGGTTGGAAGTTGGAGACTCAAATACCACATTCTTCCATAATGTGGTCAAATGTCGCAATCATATTAATAAAATCAATGTTATAAAAGACACTTCCGGCAATGTTTATGAAGGGGATGAAGTCTCTTCGGCGTTAGTGAATCATTTTCGAAATTTTTTGGGTTCGGAGGGGAACATGGTCAGCCGAGTGGACCGAGACATTTTCTCAGTTACTGTTAACCCTATTGAGGCGGATTCTATGTGTAGGCAAGTGACTCCGAATGAAGTTAAAGCAGCTGTTTTTTCGATTAACGAAAACAAGTCTCCGGGGCCGGATGGTTACATGTCTGAGTTCTTTAAAAAGTCATGGTCAGTTTTTGGAAACGAGGTAACGGCTGCTATTATTGATTTTTTCGAGTCGGGTAGATTACTTCAGGAGATAAATCACACGTTTTTAGCTCTCATTCCTAAGGTTTCCACCCCGGGAGTGGTCACAGATTATAGGCCAATATCGTGTTGTAATGTGGTGTATAAAGCTATTAGCAAGATCCTCACGGCTAGGATTCTTGAAGGCTTAAAGGGCATTATAAGTGAGAACCAATCGGCTTTTGTTCCAGGTAGGAGGATTTCGGACAATATAATGTTGACTCAAGAGCTAATGCATAATTATCATCGTCAAACGGGTCCTCCTCGATGTGCTATGAAAGTGGATATCCAAAAAGCGTATGATACAGTGGACTGGAGATTTTTACGTGATGTTTTGCATGGTTTTGGATTTCGGCATCGTTTTATTGGGTGGATTATGGAGTGTACCACTTCTACATCATTTTCTTTAAGTGTGAACGGTAATGTGAATGGTTATTTCAAAGGAAAGCGGGGTTTGCGTCAAGGGGATCCAATGTCCCCTTATTTATTCACCATGGTCATGGAAGTTTTAACGCTGATTCTTATCAAAGCTGCTGAACTGGATTCCTCATTTAGGTTCCATAATAAATGTGAAAAGCAAATGATAATCAACGTATGTTTTGCTGATGATCTTTTCTTATTTGCTAGAGGGGATGTTGGCTCGGTTAAGGTTGTTATGCGTTCCTTGAAACAGTTTGAGGAAGCTTCTGGTTTAGTTCCTAGCAATGCAAAAAGTACCATATTCTTTTGTAATGTTCCATTATCTACTAGGACCAGAATTGATGGGTTGGTGCCATTCGATGAAGGGAGACTTCCTATTAGATATTTGGGGGTTCCTTTGCTTGCTTCATG
Source organism: Helianthus tuberosus (assembly GCA_030545235.1). Classification (NCBI taxonomy): domain Eukaryota; kingdom Viridiplantae; phylum Streptophyta; class Magnoliopsida; order Asterales; family Asteraceae; genus Helianthus; species Helianthus tuberosus. The sequence continues at coordinate 108,713,796 of CM060370.1, read as the reverse complement.
ACTTTTGATCAAAGATTGCAAAGTTTTGGTGGAGCGAATGTCTAAACGTATTAATGACTGGAAAAACAGGTTTTTATCGTTTGCGGGAAGACTTCACCTGGTTCTTTCGGTCCTTTCCTCTATTCATGTGTATTGGGCTTCGGTTTTCATTTTGCCGGTTAGTATCATTAAGGAGTTGGAAACCAAGATGAAACAATTTTTATGGGGCCAGGGCATGGGTTCGAAAGGTAGAGCCAAAGTGGCTTGGAGAGAGGTTTGTCTTCCAAAGTTGGAAGGTGGTTTAGGCATAAGACGGATATCGGATGTAAACAAGTCGTTGATGGCCTACCACATTTATAGTATTGTCTCGGGCAGGAACTCTTTATGGACAAACTGGGTATCTTTGCATAGACTGCGTGGCCGTAGTCTTTGGGACATGCCAGTTCAAGCTAACTCCCCGTGGGGATGGAAAAAACTAATGAAGTGTAGGGATAAAATTTGCAATCATTTGTGGAGTAAGATTGGTAATGGCCATAGCACTTTTCTGTGGTTTGATAAATGGACGAATGAATGCCCGCTTCGACAACTAGTTACTCCGCGTCAAATGGCCCGGTATGGTTTTACAATCAAGTCGAAAGTAACGGATGCGTTTATTGATGGTCAATGGGTATGGCCGGAAGATTGGAGGAGTGTGTTTCCGACATTATTCCAACTTCGGCCTCTTATGTTATCCAATATGCAAGATAGAGTTTTATGGATGAAGTCTGATGGAAAGCTTGCTCCGTTCTCGTCAAAGGAAGTGTGGGATGCTGTCCGGATCCTTGATCAGCCAAAACCTTGGGTGAAAGTGGTGTGGTCGTCGTTCAATATTCCGAAACATTCTTTCATGTGTTGGCTTATCTTCAAGAATAAACTTTGGACTCAAGATCGGATTATGAGGTGGAATCACGCTGTGACGGGCTCTATGAATCTTATGTGCTGCTTGCTATGCTACTCGGGGTTAGAGACACGTGAGCATTTGTTCTTCGAATGCCCATACTCGAAATCGATATGGCATAAAGTTCGACAGAAAGTAAACATGGAATCGGTTATAGAATCATGGGGGGATATCTCGGCTTGGCTGATTTCAAGAGCTAAGTCGAAGTCAGTTATGTATGTTGCTAGTAGATTGGTGGTTGCGGCTACAGCTTATGCCATTTGGAGTGAACGTAACTCTAAATTTTTTAGTAACCGGTTGTGACCTCCAGAACAGGTGGCTGATCTCATTATCAGCACTGTCCGAGCAAAGTTAATCTCTTTCAAGTACAAGCAAATGTCAAATGTCAAGCGCTTTTTGGAAGAGTGGAAGATGGATAAGGAAGATTTCTTGGATGAAGATTGAAGACCAATGTTTTAATTGTTTTTCGATGTAATTGGTTGTTTCTTTTGGTTGTTCTTGTTGAACTCTATAGTGGTATGCCACTAAGAGAACTAGAGGGTATTGTCAACCTTCTACTTGTTTGTTTTTGATATGTTATAAAATCACCGGGGTAACCCTTTACCCAAAAAAAGAAATTTGTTGATAAGAAAGTATTTGTGAAAAGTTCAAGTTCAAGTTCACTTTCTGAAGAAGAGTCTAAAATATTTTCAAAATCAAACAAAGAGTTCTTTGAGAAGAAGGTCTCACAGCCTCAGACTGAAGGCACAAGTCGGGTAGTTGATACTCGAACATGCTTCAAATGCAATCAAGTTAGGCACATTGCACGAAAATGCACCAACTCGAAGCCTAAGTCTGTGGTTGTCGAGAATCCAAAAGGAAAGGATGATGTAAAAGGAAAGGCTCCATTGATTGTTGAGAAAAAGATTTTAAAGAAAGAAAATGTGAAATCTGAGTCTGTAAATGAATCAGTTAAGAAAATTGAACCTGTTAAGAAGTTGGTAACTAAAACTGACAATTTTTACAAAAAAGTTGCTTCGTCTCAACAAACATGGAAGCCAAAAGTTGTTGAAAAGAAAACAAGTTCTCCAAAACCAAAGGTTTCAGAGTCGGAAAAACAATCATCTTCTACCACACCGGTAAAGATGAATTTTCCTTTGGATTACTATGAGAAACTTGAAAAACAAATGCTCACTTCTGAAAAGAAGGATGTTCCAAAGAAAGACCAATCATCTGGTCAACCTCAAAAAGATGAATTTTTCCTATACAAAGAGGTTGAGGTTGGGTCTGAAGAGAGTTTAAAGATGAATGATAAAAATTTTTCACCACTTTACACAACAAAATCTTACATCAAAGTTCAGCTACCTAAGTCAAAAGAGGCTTGGGTGGCATCCAAATCTAACTAAGTATTTTGAAACGTGCAGGAGCTTCCAAGATCCATCTCACGTTGGATAATGGATAGTGGAGCTTCTCGGCACATGACGGAGAAGAAGACCTTATTTTACGATGTTAGAGGATTCAATGGAGGTTATGTGGGATTTGCAGGAAATCAAGGTGGTCGAATAGTTGGTGAAGGAACTCTATCTAATGGAATTGTTACGTTTGAAAGAGTTAATAATTACATCGTCGAGCTGGAGAACAATTTGCTAAGTATTTCTCAAATTTGTGATCGTATATATACAACGCACTTCACAGACAAAGAATGTTTGATCTTGAAACCAGGATTTGTTGTTCCTGAAGAGTGGATTATCATGCGAGCACCAAGAGTCAATGATCTATACCTGTTGGACATGAGCATAGCTACTACAACCACGGGTCAGGCTCATTGCTTCATGTCAAGAGCAACGGAAAAAGAATCGAAATTGTGGCATCAAAAGATGGGTCACATTCACCTGCGAAAAATGAATCACCTGGTTCAAAATGATTTAGTAACTGGTGTTCATTTGAAAAATTTCCATCTGGAAGGGGAGTGCATTAGCTGCATCAAAGGCAAGCAGAAGAAGAAATCACATCCTCAAAAGAAAGTCAATTCAGTCTCAAGACCATTAGAGAGACTTCATATGGATCTTTTTGGTCCAATGAACGTCAAAAGTATAACTGGTGATCTCTACTGTCTAGTAGTGACTGATGATTATTCCAGATTTTCGTGGGTATCATTTCTAAAAACAAAGGATGAAACATTCGAAAGCTTGATGTCGTTGTTCAGAAAAATTGAAAACTTGTACCAAACTCGAATCAGAAGAACCAGGAGTGATAACGGTACAGAGTTTAAGAACAACAAGATGGAAGAGTATTGTGATGAGAGAGGTATATTGCATGAATTTAGTGCTCCTTACACTCCGCAACAAAATGGAGTAGCAGAACGAAAGAACAGGACACTAATTGAAACGGCCAGGACGATGCTTGCTGATTCAAAGTTACCAATTAATTTTTGGGCAGAAGCAGTGTCAGCCGCTTGCTATACTCTCAACAGGGTTCTCACAGTGAAGAAATTCAACAAAAAGTGTTTCGAGCTAATCAATAACCGCAAACTGAACCTGAAGTATCTAGAACCGTTTGGGTCTCCCTGCACAGTTCTAGAACCTTTTGGAAAGTTTGGTCCAAAGAGCATCGAAGGAATATTCATGGGATACTCAAGTCCACAAAAACGAGTCTTTATTCCAAGATTGAAGCGGATCATTGAAGCTCATAATGTTGAATGCCAAGGTTATACAATGCCACCTCAGAACCCAGGTGACTCATGGCGTTTCAACTATGATACTTTGTGGAATTCGTTTGACATAGAAGAAGAAATAGAGGAAGAAACGGAGTTCTTTGACGAATTGGATATTCTAAGAGAGTATGAGTCATCACAAGAAAGGTTCCCAGCAGAGTCTTTTAGACGACAACGGCAAACTTCAAATGATGATGAAGCCGGTCCAAGCAATGCTGAAGAACATGATGATATTCAGCAATCTTCAGAACATGCTCCTGATAATCAGACGGAAGTCAATGATAATTTAGAATCTGATGATAGACCGATATTTGATCGTGGGGATTCAGATTCTGAGGGGGAGCAAATCCAGATTTCAAGTCAAACACTTCCAGTTAGTGAACACGGTGCAAATCAAAATGTCACAAATTTGGAAGGCGAGGTAGATGTTCCAGGCGAGGTGATGCCACGAACTCTTTCATACCATCCAGAGGAGTTGATTATTGGAGAATTACAATCAGGCGTCCGCACAAGACGACAAATTGACCAAGGCCTTACTTGTTTTTATTCAACAGTTGCTCCATTACAAACTGAGTTTTCACTTAGTTGTTTTATTTCGCAGATTGAACCGAGAACATATAAGGAAGCACTAACCGAAGATTCTTGGGTCAACGCGATGCAGGAGGAGCTGAGTCAGTTTGAGAAGTTGGGAGTGTGGAAGTTAGTAGATTTGCCTGATGGTCACAGGAAGATAAACACTAAGTGGGTGTTCAAGTGTAAGAGGGATGATCGAGGAGTTATTATTCGTAACAAAGCTCGACTCGTAGTCCAGGGTTTCAGTCAGCAGGAGGGTATAGATTTTACCGAAGTGTATGCTCCTGTTGCTAGACTAGAAGCGATTAGAATCTTCTTAGCATTTGCATCGTGGAAAGGATTTAAAGTTTTTCAATTAGATGTTAAATCGGCTTTTCTCTACGGGAAGGTAAAAGAGGAGGTATATGTCGGACAGCCACCGGGCTTCACCGACCCAATCCACAAAGACAAGGTCTATTTGCTGGATAAAGCGCTGTATGGTTTACACTAGGCCCCGAGAGCTTGGTACGAGACATTGTCTCAACACCTGCTTGCCAACAGCTTCATCCGTGGAAAAGTGAATGCCACTCTCTTCACCAAAGAGGTCGATGGACATCTTCTGATAGTTCAGATATACGTAGATGATATCATATTTGGGTCAACAAATGAAGATTTGTGCAAAGAGTTTGAAAAAGTTATGAAGCAAAAATTTGAAATGTCATCGATGGGTGAGATGAAATTCTTCTTGGGTCTTCAGGTTGATCAACCACCCGAGGGAATTTTCATATATCAGACGAAGTATGTTCATGATATCTTAGAGAAATTTGGGATGTCCGGAACTACTCCAAATTCCACCCCGTTAGCGACGAACCATGGGATAAACCCTGATCTCACTGGAGACAAGGTAGATGAAACGATGTATCGTTCCATGATCGGATCGCTGATGTATTTGACAGCTTCAAGACCGATATCATGTATCCAACCTGCCTCGCAGCTAGGTTTCAGTCAAGCCCCAGAGCTTCGCATATGGTGATTGTGAAACGGATATTACGCTACCTGAAAGGAACTCCATCATTGGGGTTGTGGTATCCAAAGGAAGGTGATTTCACGCTCGAAGGGTATTCTGATTCGGACTTCGGATGCCGCAAAGTTAACGCAAAATCAACAACAGTGGGATGTCAGTTTTTCGGACCACGTTTGGTCACCTGGCAATGTAAGAAGCAGACCTCTGTGGCTTTATCCACATGTAAAGCTGAGTATGTATCTGCTAGCAGCTGCTGCTCTCAGATCTTGTGGATCCAGCAACAGATGCGCGACTACGGTTTGCAATTTCTTAACACCCCTATCTTTGTTGATAATGAGGCAGCGATAAACATCACAAAAAATCCTGTTCATCATGCAAAAACAAAAGCATAGAAATTCGTCATCACTTCATTCGCGATTGTTTCGAGAAGAAGCTGATACGAATTGAGAAAATCCACACTGACGAACAAAAAGCTGATTTACATACCAAAGCGTTTGATAAACTCGTTTTAAATATCTTTTAAAACTGAACGGTATGAAGCTTTTATCGGTGTCGGATGGAATCATTGGCGTTGATGAAGGTACCACTGTAGATGATGTCGAAAAGCAATCTGCAATGGTTTGTCGATTTTTTACTTGTTTTGGTATTGAGGGGGAGTTAGTATATTTTCAGAAAATACAAAAACAGTAAAAAATTCAAAAATCCAAAAACATGAAATATGTTAAAATCCAAAAACAACAGAAAACTGAAAAAGAGCTTGTGTAAAAAGGGAAAATGATAGTACATCAGTTAGACAGTTAAAGTAACACTAAAGAAATGAAAAGTTTTAAAGCATTAAACAGTCTCGCTGATGATGTGTCGGTAGGTTTTTACAGATTTAGTAGGTTTGTTCGAGATATAAACATAAAATCATCAATTGCTTATTTCGTAGGGAATATCTCTCGGATATATAGGTAACCCCTGAAATCCTGTTTGAAAGACGCTATTTCTGACATACTAGGTCTTTGTACGTGATGATATCTGGGGTATTTTACTAGGACTTCTGATTTTGCAGAAGCAATAGCCTAGTCCTCGTATAATGCTTTATATTGCTTTGTTCTTAAAAGCTCACCCTCAGCAAGTATGACCTCTTACCAGCCGGTCCAGAACCCTAATGCTCTCTCTCTAGTTTGGCGATTTTGATCCTCATGAATCCTCAGATTTTTCGTTATTCTCTGTATAACAGTCTGTGATTAGGGATTATCCTTCAATCCCTATAACGAACTCGTTAACAGATTTGATCGAATTCATCTAGGGTTTATTTTCTTTTCTGTTTTCCATCGCCGCCTTAATTCTGTGTTTGTCTGAAGTTGTGTATAGTTCTCTTGGTTTATCGATCTCTATTGGATCTAGATTAACCAGGTTTACTATATGTTACGAATGAATGCATGGATTAGGGTTTACTAGAATTAGGGTTTTCTGTTTGGGTTTTTCTTGTTGATTTTCGTTTTCTGTGGTTTCTTGTTTATGCATGCTGGTTTGATTCACGTCGTTTCTGAGAGAGTGGTTTAATCCAAGATGGATGCTCGTAAGAATTATGATGCACAGCCGGACCGTGGTAAGCCACCATTAAACTCAAAGGTTGCTGGTAGTCGCGGTATGAATGATGGTATTCCTAAGCTTGCTCGAAGAGGTAATTTCAAACCGAATTTAGTTCCTAAACCGGTTAATGTAATAGATGACCTTGAAAAGATCTATGTGACGGTTCCTTTGCCTGTCAAGGAATCTTCACCGGACATGGATTTTTCTCAGAATAGTATGGAAGACGGTGGGATTTCTGCTTCGAAAAGGATAAATATTATTGATGAATTAACTAAGGTTACTACTCCGGTTTCTCTTGATGAGGGTCGATCGGAAGGTGAGGAGTTTATAAAAAAAACAGGTTGATCAAGAAGGCGTTTTGGGGACCAACGTGGAGATCGGTAACACATCGAAACCCATGTCTTATGCTGATTCGCTGCTTGCAAATAAATCCGTAAAGTTGAAGTTTCGATCTCTAGCTAGTGATTCAGAGCATGACGGTTGTGATGTTGTTCTTCCTAAGGAATCTGCCCGCATGGTTCAGGATAAAATGGCAAATACTTTGTGTGGTTACTTCCTAGGGGATCGAGTGGCGTACCCGGTTGTGGATTATTATGTGCGGAACAATTGGAAAAAATATGGTATTCAAAAGTCCATGATGAACGCGAACGGGTATTTTTTCTTCAAGTTTGCTGATGAGGTGGGAATGAAGAGTGTGTTGGAGGACGGGCCATGGATTATTCGATCACAACCTCTTTTCCTTAATATTTGGACCCCGTCGACCAAATTAGAGAAGAAGGAAGTCAAGAAGGTTCAAATTTGGGTTAAAATTCATGATGTTCCGATTGCTGCATATAAGGAGGATGGCCTTAGCATGTTAGCGACTACTATTGGGGAACCAAAAGTTTTAGACTCGTATACGACGTCTATGTGCATGGATATGTGGGGTCGTAGTAGTTATGCAAGAGCCCTTATAGAGGTTTCGGCTGATAAGGAACTTAAAGAAGAGATAACAATGGCGATTCCTGTTCTGGAGGGGGATGGGTTTATTAAGGAGCATATGTCTGTTGAATATGAATGGTACCCTCTTCGTTGTGCCCACTGTTGTGTCTTTGGTCACTCTGATGATACTTGTCCTCATCAGGTGTCGAAACAGAGTAAAAAGATTGCTACAGGTGTGTCTCTGGAGATGGGAGGTAAGCAGCAAAATCAACCTAGACGGCCGATTAATAATCAGGTGGTTGATGAGGAGGGGTATACAGGGGTGCATAGTAAAAAGATTGCTAGAAGAACTGGGTTCCCGGTTAATAAGCCTAAGCCAAAGTTTGAATATCGACCAGTGGTTTCTAATAAGAAAGATGAGCCGGTAAAAGTTTCGCCTAATTTTCAGTCCTCTAATCCATTTGATGTTCTACATAGCACTAATGAGGAAGGGGATGGTAATACGCTAGCTTCAGCCCAAGGGGATTTAGAGGATGAAGAAGTTGTGGACGATTTTGATAAGTCGGATGGTTACGAGATGGATGGTTTTTTGCGACAAGGAACTATTAAGATTGATACTAAAAAAGGGGCAAGCACTCCTTCTTCAACGGTTCCCAATGGTTAGTATTGCTTCTTGGAACATTAGGGGTTTGAACCGCCCTAGTAAACAAACGGAGGTTCGCCAAGTTATTAAGGAGTTTAAGTTAAGTTTATGTGCTATTCTTGAGTCCCATGTGGAGGTGAGTAATCTTCCTAAAGTGTGCAAGTCAGTTTTCCGGTCTTGGCAATGGACGTCTAATGGAGCCCGATGTGACAAAGGAACGCGTATAATTGTTGGCTGGAATCCGACTATATTTAATGTTATGGTGCTTTTGGAGTCTGATCAGGTTATGCACCTTCAACTGATGTTTAAAAAGGATCAAAAAATGATTTTTTGTTCGATTATTTATGCAACAAACTATTATGTTACTCGGAGGGTGTTGTGGAATCATCTTTCTTTGCATAAAAATTTCGTTCGTAATGAGCCTTGGGTTATATTAGGTGACTTTAATTCTGCATTGAACCTTGAAGATAAGTCGATGGGGTGCTCTTCGGTTTCGTTGAGTATGAAGGAATTTCAAGAGTGTGTAGATGACATTGAGATGGTAGACTTAAATCGCTCTGGTTTACATTTCACGTGGAATCAGAAGCCCAAAAAGGGGATCGGGTTGATGAAGAAAATAGATAGAGTTATGGGTAATTCTCAGTTCATTGATAAGTTCCCGAGTGCTGTAGCGGTCTTCTATCTAGCTCGTTTATCGGACCATTGCCCGTGTGTTATCAAGTTCCCGGAAGATGAAAAATTAAAGCATCGGTCATTTAAATTTGCTAATTTTCTGGTTCATAAACCAGAATTCTTGCCGATTGTGGAAAAGGTTTGGGGTATGACCATTGCTGGTGTCTATCAATTTTCGGTTGTTAAGAAGCTTCGATATTTGAAATCTCCTTTACGCGCTTTACTTTTCAAACAAGGTAATTTGCACAAAAAAGTTCAAGATTTGAGAGAAAAGCTTGATAGGATCCAGTCTGATATTGATAAAAACCCGTCTAGTGAGACGCTTCGGGGTGAGGAAACTACTATTCGATGTGATTATCAGCTTGCCTTATTAGATGAAGAGCGATTTTTGAAGCAGAAGTCCAAAGTGGACTGGTTAGCGGCTGGAGATATGAACACGGCTTACTTCCATTCTGCGCTTAAGAATAGGATTCATTATAGCCGCATTGAGGTTATTCGAGATGTTAGAGGGAATGTATTTTCGGATGATATGGTTCCAAAAGCATTTGTTGATCATTATGAGAGTTTTTTAGGCAGCCCGGGTGATACGTCTATTAATCCGACTCCTGATTTGTTTTCTAAAACGTTAAATAGGGATGTTGCTGATTATATGGTTCGGTCGGTTACTCCTGAAGAGGTTAAAAAGGCGATGTTTTCTATGGGGTCGGATAAGGCTCCAGGTCCAGATGGTTTTACAGCTGGATTTTTAAAAATGCTTGGCCTATTGTCGGTAATGAGGTGTCAAAGGCGATTATGGATTTTTTTTTATACAGGGAATCTTCTTAGGGAATTAAACCACACTCTTATTGTTCTTATTCCTAAGATTCCTTCACCGTCTGTGGTTACGGACTATCGTCCGATTGCTTGTTGCAATGTTTTATACAAGTGCATTAGTAAAATTGTTGCTGAAAAATTAAAGGTGGTGCTTAATGATATTGTTAGTATCAACCAGTCGGCGTTCGTTCCAGGTAGAAAAATATCTGATAACATTTTGTTAACGCAAGAGTTGATGCACAATTATCATAGAAATATCGGGCCTCCTAAATGTGCTTTCAAAGTTGATATTCAGAAGGCTTACGACACTGTTGATTGGAACTTTCTAAAAAATATTTTGTTGGGTTTCAGTTTTCATAGAAGCATGGTTCACTGGATCATGGTTTGTGTTTCTACGACCACGTATTCAGTGTGTATCAATGGCAATGTTCATGGCTTCTTCAAGGGTAATAGGGGGCTTCGGCAGGGTGATCCTATCTCTCCATATCTTTTCACTCTTGTCATGGAGATTCTCACGGCTATCTTACAACAGAAGGTTAGGATTGATTCATCTTTTAAATTCCATAACAAGTGTGAACGCCAACAGATTATCAATCTCTGTTTTGCGGACGACTTGTTTATTTTTGCCAGGGGTGAGATTGCTTCGGCCAGGTGCATCATGGATTCGCTCAATTCTTTTACAAAGATGTCGGGTTTGATGCCTAATATTCAGAAAAGTACAGTTTTTTTCTCTAATGTCCCATCGTTTGTTAAAACTGCCATTTTGAATATTATGCCGTTTATGGAGGGTACGTTGCCTGTGAGATATTTGGGTGTGCCTCTTATATCGTCGCGGTTACTTTATAAAGATTGTCAGGTGTTGGTGGAGAAACTTGAAAAACGTATCATGCATTGGAGGAATAAGCTCCTTTCTTTTGCAGGAAGGTTGCAACTTATTATTTCGGTTTTGTCCTCTCTGCATATCTACTGGTCTTCGGTGTTTATCTTGCCTGCTCGGGTGATTCTTAATTTGGAGGCGCTGATGCGAAATTTTTTATGGTCTCATGACAAGGCGTTTCAAAAAGGCCGGGCTAAGGTTTCTTGGAAAGCAGTTTGTGTTCCTAAATATGAGGGTGGGTTAGGGATCCGTCGTATTGGAGATGTCAACAAAGCCCTTATGTCTTCGCATATATGGAGCATTCTCTCAAAGCGTGAATCGTTATGGGTTGAGTGGATACATTCTTACAGATTAAGAGGTAAAAGTTTCTGGGCGTGTAAAGTTCCCTCTTCTTGTTGCTGGTCGTGGAGGAAGATTCTTCAGGTTCGGCCGGTCATGAGGAATTTTGTTTGGTCCGAAATTGGGAATGGTTTGGATACTTTAGCTTGGTTCGATACGTGGAATGATTTAGGGCCATTGATTCAGCTCTTATCGCCAAGAATGATTGCTAATGCAGGCTTTAATTTGGATTCTAAAGTTTCGGATATTTTTTCGGAGTCCAGGTGGAGTTGGCCAAATGCTTGGAGAGATCTCTTTCCGGTCCTTATACAACTTGATAGCATGTCTATTAATCCGGATAAGAATGATAAACTCTTATGGCGTCAAGAGGATCATTTACATGGTTTTTCTACGGCTCGAGCGTGGGAATCTTTTAGACATCGAGAGGTGGAGGTAAACTGGTGTAGTATTGTTTGGTTCGCCCAACGTATTCCTCGTCATGCATTTTTATTATGAGGCAAAAATTACTTACTCAGGATAAGATTCTGAGCTGGGATATCTCGCGTAGAAAGAATATGAACATGATGTGCTGTTTGTTATGTTATGCTAACCATGATTCTCACAATCATTTATTTTTTGAGTGTAAATTCTCGGATCAAATTTGGCATAAGGTCAGGCATAAAGTGGGAATGGAGGCAGTTCCATCAAAGTGGGAGGATATTGTTAATTGGCTGCTAATTCGATCCAAGTCGAAGTCAGCGGCTAACTATGTTGCTAGGTTGTTGGTAGCGGCTAGTGCTTATTTCATCTGGCAGGAGCGCAATGCTAGATTATTCAAGAACGAGTTGAGGCCACCGGAAACTATTATTGATATTATTATTTTACAGGTGCGTTACAAGTTGATGGGAGCCAAGCTAAAGAATTGTGAAAATGTTACAAGACTTCTAGGCGAGTGGGGGATAAATGGAGCTGATTTGCATGTAGACGGTGGCTGATTAGATAGTCTTGATTTTTGCTCTAGAGTCTAGTCTAGTTGTTTTTCTGTTTAGTGGTGTTTGTTGTGTTTCTAGTTGTTTTACTTTCATGGGGCATGTCCCACGATTGAACTAGTGTAGATTATCTACACTACTTGTGCTTATTTTTTGTGAATATATAGAATCACCGGGGTAACCCTTTACCAAAAAAAAATGATAAAACATTGCAAAATGTTAATCATGTGCTTTTGAAATAAAAGATCCCTAAAGGGGACCCACCTAAAGTCGAACCATCATCTCTCTGTACGAACGGAAGTTCTAGCCTGAGCTCTCATGGTTTCGCATTTACCCCTTTATAGATATCATTAGTGTGCATTCACCTGTAAGATTGAATATAGTGGTCTGGATACGGGAGTATATTCTGAGATGGTACACGCGTATAAGCTAAGTTCCTAAAACACTAAATTCGTATCCTGAATAGATTGAAATTTGTGTGAAAATTTAAAATGGATCAGTATATCGACAATCTAAGCGAATCGTTTAATTCTTAGTATGTTATAAAGCTTAACGGTACTTGTAACTTGTTGACAGCTGATATGATTCCCTAACACGCTCACCAAAAATATGTTTGTAAATAGTTTATTTTTACTGCATTTCATTTCTGTAATTCATTTCTAGTTTAGAAACTTTATTCAAAATCCAAAAAGATTTTTCATTTCTGCTTTATTTTTCCGACAAACCAAAGTGGAAAGCTGATCTTCAGATTCGCAGTTTAAAGCAGATGCAGGAAGATTCTAAGCTGGATGATGAGTTGGGAGCTTATCATATAAAACCTGAAAGATGAAAAGTCTGAACAAGTTCATTAAGTTGAAACTTGAAAATTTCAGAAAATTGTTGAACAAGATTAGTTTTTGTTTTGTCTCAGGTCAACCAAGGTCATTAAGCTGGACTTGGTAGACAAATTGAGTACTCAGGGTCATTAGTTTGGACCTGAAGACTTAAGTGGATTTCTAAAAACTGATAAGAATGACAAAAGAAGTCAAAATGTGAATAAATTATAATGTTAAATTTTTGAGAAACAGGTAATAGGTTTTGTGAAAGCAACAATCCCCATGGCTAAGTTGTGTAAAGTTTGAGCCAGAATTCAAGTCCCAGCTGATCGAAAGGGGGAGTCTGGATTTTGGATCAACGTTTAAAGGGGAGTTTGTAGATAGAGATTGAAGGATGCTTTACAATGTCAGAACAAACTGGAAAAGAGTGAAGATAGATCAAGACCGAAGACAACCAAAGACTCGATCTCCAAAGACTTCGTCAACATCCAAAGGGGAGTCTGTTGGTGCATAAATGTCTGTTAACTTCGTCTTTGTAGAGTCTTGTGTCTAGTTAGGATAGAATGGTGCTTGGTATTTGAGAAATTAGGGTTTAAATGTTATAGGGTCATTTCGCACGAAATGAACAAGTCATTTCGTACGAAATGAGATTTGACTTTTTCGCACGAAATGAGGTGTGTTGGTTTCGCACGAAATACCACCTCTATAAATACCAAGCTTGCTAGTTCATTTGTAACTTTTGGATTTCAGAGCCGAGGTGCTGCCGATTTGTCTACTGACCTGTAAAAGCTTTGAAATCAATAAAAGAAGATAATTAGGGAGAATCAAGCTGTTATTACGTCTATATCATTAATACAAGATCTGCCCTGGTTGTTATTTTTTTGGGTAAAGGGTTACCCCGGTGATTCTTTTAAAACAACCGCAAATAAGAACTAGTGAGGAAGTGTTCCACACTAGTTCATATACAGGACATGCCCCATATATGTAAATCGAATAAAACAAGAAAAACTATGACACCCCATAACCTAGCCTACTAAACATCAATAGACAAGACAAAGAAATACAAAAAAAATAAAATCCTCATCCGCCATCATCAAAGATGAAATTGCCACCAACCGGCAACCCCTTCACACGAACCAAAAAGAGCCTATCCATTGGAGAACTTTGTGGAAGAGGTGGTAGCCTTTGCTCTCAAAGATGAAGAATGAATACCCGAGGTCATAAATTCACTAGTTTCATTATAGACTTCAACGACCTCCTCCTCATCCGAATCCTGCTTGTCAGTACTAGTCTGCACAGCTTTCTTCTCCACTCGACCCACAGTGATACCTCCCTGATTTCCATCATCGTCCTTAAGAATGTCAAACGGGTTTGACGTTGAAACCTGGTTATTCATCGGACTCCTCAAGGACGATTTTGGTTTAGGTTTGACAACTGGTATTTAAACTAACTTAGGCTTCTGATTTTTCATATGGAGGCCTTGGTTATTAACTTTCTTTTTCTTAGCACCCACATCCTGAAAATCATCATTATTCTTTTCAGAATCCCCACTTGAAGTAACCTGAGGGTTCTTTGGGCACGAGCTATCATCATGACCAAATACACAACAAGAGGAGCACCTTAGAGGCTCCCAATCATATTCAATTTTAACCTCCACCTTTGAATGGCCATTACCATCCAAAGTTGGGATTGCAACCGTAAAACTCTTCTTTAACTCAGCCCATGCCTGAACTTCAATAAGCGCTCTAGCATAGCTGCTTCTTCCCCAAGACTCAACACACATCGTGGCAGTATACGAATCCAACATCTTAGGAATCCCAATCTTAGAAGCAACCAAGCTAAGACCATCCTCGGTAAATGCCGCTAATGGCACATCATGCATCTTGACCCAAACTGGAACAACTTTAATATCCTCTTTTTCCATCTTGATAGAGGGCGACCACTCCTTCAAAATTATCGGTACACTTCTGATCAACCAAGGCCCATCCTCTAACATTTGATTCATCCCTTCCTTAGTTTTAAACTTAAAGAAAAAGCACCCGTTTGCATTCATCATTAGCCGTGATAGACCATATTTAACCCAGTTATTTTTTGCAAAGTAATCGACCACAGGAAAAGCCAATTGTTTACCCAGAAAATAACCATACAAAGTGTTGGCATACCTATCATTGACTTGTTGAACCGATGACAATGGAATAACAAAATCAGCATCGTCAACTGTCTCGGTAGATTCCATCACCCTGAAATTCACCTTAACATTCTCCTTAGTATTCTTAACAATGTTAGCGAATGATAAAGGATTTGCATGTAACACCTGTGTCACTTCAATCCTCAAACAAATGCCAAACCAATGAAATATTGTGTTTCATACTTGGTATTTGTAAAAATATGTGTATCGTTTGCACATATCAATTCTTGTTCGATTTCGGGCTCTAAATCGCTTTCTGGAAGGTTATACACGCACCGATGCGTAAATATAACCAGTTTAATGCAACAAACACTCCGGAATAGTGATATAGGCTTAACATACCTTAAAATACCTCTACATAACTTAGAAATGAGTTTTGGATGGTTTGGTATGCCGAAATCAAGTTAATTCGCTTACAGGGACTAAATTTGACAAACTGCGAAAGTATGCCAATTTGAACTGTAACAGACATTCCGGAACATGACCATAAGTTAAAAACACCTTAGATATCCTTTACATAGCTTAGAAATAGGCTTTGATGGGTTCGGTGTGTTAA
This sequence comes from Helianthus tuberosus, assembly GCA_030545235.1. NCBI lineage: Eukaryota > Viridiplantae > Streptophyta > Magnoliopsida > Asterales > Asteraceae > Helianthus > Helianthus tuberosus. Next base: position 108,698,239 of record CM060370.1, on the reverse strand, counting down.
AATAAACTTTTGTGTCATTCAGGGACTAAAACCATCAAAAAGTGCACAAGTTTGCACTTTCGCGCATAACTTACGTTCTGAATACATCCGGACATCCAAAAATTTATGTAAGAACTAAAATATTTTATTTTAGTGTTTGGCATAAGAAAAATCCATTCGCCACGCAATTTAGATCATTTTTCGCGCTTATGCGCATTCCGTCGTAATTAACCGAACAACGTAACCGTACGGCTAAACGAACCGACACCCGAGATATTTTTGAACACATTTTAAGTTCCCTATACTTTAACTTCATTTTAGAGCTTTGAAATGGGGTTAACGGGGCTTAAACGTGTCAAAAAAAAAAACGCATCGAAAACCAAGTTTTGAGGTTGCAGGGACTGAAACTGTAAATCTGCCAAACTAGGTCCGTAAGTAGGGGCCAGATGCAGCAAAACGTTTTTTTTTTCAGCTGTTAACAGCCCTTAACACTCTCCAAAGGCCAAGTGCCAAGTGTCAAACTCTTATGGTGGATGGCAAATGAGTTACCACAACTTTCCAACAAGTGTACGGTTTATATCGTGCCCCCTTTTCCAAGAGATGATCCTAACGGTTGTGGGTTTACTATAAATACCCACCTCAACTTCACTCATTCCTCACATTTGAATCTGATTCTACACTCTTTAAGTGGAAGTTTATGCTTCCTACCTGAGAGTGAATCGGGTTCGAATCTTGCGGGGACCCTTTGTAAGTATTCCTTCGTTCTTTTATTGTTTTTCGAGTCCGAAAGTCAAACTTTGTTTGACTTTCTGCATTGACCAGTTTATGGTCAATGCGAAGTTCGTTTGAACTTCGCAACGTGATTGTAATCACGATGGTTATAGTCCCTTGTGACTATGCCTACTGATTTCCACGTTGTCTAGGGTCGTAAAGGGTAAGCGATCTGATAAATCGCTTATACTTTCGAACCCGACCCACTTGGTCGATCATTAGGATCCGACCAAACACATTAGGTGACCATAGTATATAGGGAATAACCTTCCGAGGTTATACCTTATGGTCGCTTCGTTTAAGTAGTTGTATGACAGGAAGTTTATATGCCTTGGGTAAATTACCAAAATGCCTTTTTTCGCCAAAATTCATTTTAAGCATATGTAACATAACTTTTGGTATGTAAACTGATTTGGCAACAATATTAGACATGTTAAGGCATATTTTACTTATCATAGGGCTAGTTAGGCGTTCCGAACGCGTTTCACGCGAACGACGCGTTAAAGTAGCATAAGCTACCCAAACGGGTCGTAATGGGTCGTAAGCACTTAGGTTAGTTTTCATTTAGTATGTAGGCTTTGTTAAACCATATTACATGAGTTCCTACACTCATTTGGTTTACAAACCCTCATACTATCCGATCTTCCGATATAGGTCCGGTTTATTAACATAGTTACCTATATTAGGTACCGTTTGATTCCGTGATCTCTAGCATTGGTTGGTGGTTATCTTAGGACTTCTGAGCAATCTCAAGTGAGTACATAGAACCCATCTTTTACTGTTTTCAAACTGTTTTGGGGTGGAACACATGTGCCTACTTGTTACTTTCGTGCTTTCCATGTTTTCACATCATATACTTGCTATGTTCATTAGTACATTTATAGTACATTATTTCATTACATTTCATGCTATGTATGTCCATTGTGTGCATACATAGTACATTGTTTTACTTTACGTTTCTGCTATGTATGTTGACTGATAGCATGCTAGCACATTGATTTACATGACTTTCCTACTTTGTATGTTGACTGATAGCATACTTAGTACATTTATTATTCATCACATGCTTACATTTTGGTATGACATTTGGTTTGTTTATATGAATTTTCACAATACCGCATAAATGTTCGTATTCAGTAAAGCATGCATTATTCTACAAAGCATAACTTTTGATTTATTCAAATACTTCGTTTTGTACATTTTTACTTGTGGTTTAAGTAGACTCATTTTACTTACCATACATAACTTTTGACTATACATAAACATTTACACATTGATGGTTTTTACATAAACATTTGACATTTAACTATACATAAACGTTTACACATTACTAACATGCAAGAGGTGAAAAGCTTTACTTCTTATTGATTGGTCTGTGAGAAAAAACCCTAACTCTCTCTCCTTTAGGCGATTTCTGTTCTTCACCATGAATCCTTCAGTTTTTTCTTCGTAATCTTATGCATAACCGTCTGTGATTAGAGTTTTGTTTTTCAAAACCCTATAACGAACTTGTTAGCATTAGTGATCGATCCAAAAACTAGGGTTTTTCTTGTTTTTCAATCGCTGCCTTTGTAATCTTATTCGATTCTCTGATTTATTAATCTAGTTGTTATTGATTGCGGTTAGCTGAGACTAATTTAGCTAGATTGATACTCTAGATTAATCGATTAAGAGCTGAGATTTGATTCTAGGGTTTAAAGGATTAGGGTTTCTTGTTCGTAGCTTTTGGTTTTCTGGTTTTCGGCTGGTTTTCTTTGCATGGTGATTGGAGTCTTTTGCTGATGGAGAGAGGTGTCCATAACAATCTGAATGAACGTATTAAACCTGGGGAAAACTTGTTTTTTGATCGAGGAAAGCCTCCTACAAGAATCCAGGGTTTAGCGTCTCGGGTAGTCGATATTGAGGGTAAAACGCTCATGCCGAGGAGAGGTGTGGTGTCGTCGGCTGCTAGTGATCCTGGTAAGTTCAACGTCATTGATGAGTTGTCAAAAATTACTGTTCCGGTTGAACCTGTGTTGACAGAGGTTGATGATCCACTGAAACCTACTGATGTTGTGGCGGATGAAAACTCCAAACCTGGTCAGGGGCCACCGATGTCGTATGCAGATTCAGTTATGAATCAGAATGCTAGGAAGGTTAATTTCCGATCACTTAGTAGTTCTATAAAACATGATGAATGTGATATTGTTTTACCGAAAGAGTCGGTCCGAGTAGTTCAGGATAAGCTTGCAAATACGTTGTTTGGTTATTTTCTAGGAGACCGTATAGCTTATCCTGTAGTGGAGTATTTCGTGCGTAACAACTGGAAGAAGTTTGGGTTACAGAAGTCAATGATGAATGCTAATGGCTTCTTCTTCTTTAAGTTTGCGGACCAAAAAGGAATGTTGGGTGTTTTAAAGGAGGGCCCTTGGATTATACGGTCTCAACCACTTTTTCTAACTGAATGGTCTCCAAATTTGAAGCTGGAAAAGAAGGAAGTGACTAAGGTACAAGTGTGGGTTAAAATACATGAGGTTCCAATAGCAGCTTATACGGAGGATGGACTAAGTTTAATTGCAACAGCCATTGGGGAACCGAAACAATTGGATTCATACACTGCTTCGATGTGTATTGATAATTGGGGAAGAAGCAGTTATGCGAGAGCTTTAATTGAGATTTCAGCTGACAAAGAATTAAAAGAGGAGCTGACTTTGGCCATTCCGGATTTGGAAGGGGATGGATTTATCAAGGAGACAATGTATGTTGAGTATGAATGGTGCCCGCTCAGATGCTCGGGATGTTGTGTTTTTGGTCATTCGGATGAATCATGTCCAAAGAAACCACGTAAACCAATGGTTTTTGAGAATCATAATCCGGAAAGGAAATATGTTAGACAAGGGAATGGTAAAGATAAGGAGGTGCCTAGAGTTGATGCTGATGGTTTTACGGGGGTCCACGCAAGGAAAGTAGCAAGAAAAGGTGGAATTCAGCTCAAGAAACCAATGGCAAAATTCGAGTATAGACCTATTAGTGGTAAACAAGCTGCTGAGACAAAGGCAAAGTCATCGGGAGAGAATGTAGTTAATACGTTTACGTCTCGGAATCCTTTTGAAGTGCTGAATAATGTGAATACAGATGGAGGTCAAAGTAGTAAGACTGGTAATGTAAACATGGATGATTCTGATGAAGAGGAGGTAGTTGAAACGTTTAATGAAACGGATGGGTATCTCATGGAGGGAACGGATAAAACTAAAAACTCTAATGGGGCAAGCACTCCTTCAATGCAAGTTTCCGATGGTTAGTATCGCAGCTTGGAATGTTAGGGGGTTGAACCGCCCTCTGAAACAAAAGGAGGTTCGCCAGGTAGTTCGAAGTAATAAATTGAGTCTTTGTGCAATCCTGGAATCTCATGTTGATATGGATAATTTAGGAAAAGTGTGTAACTCTGTGTTTCGGGGTTGGGAGTGGACGTCGAATGGGAACAGATGTAATAAGGGTACAAGGATAATTACTGGTTGGGATTCTAGTGTTTTTGATGTTATGGTAATTGCTCAAACGGACCAAGTTATGCATCTACAAGTTATGTTTAAGATTGATAAAAAGGTTCTCTTCTGTTCGGTTGTATATGCAGCCAACTATTATGTTACTAGGAGGGATCTATGGCAACAACTTAACGTGCATAAACTGTTTGTCGGAGATAGGCCGTGGGTAATACTTGGGGATTTTAATTCAGCGCTCAATTTGGAAGATAAATCAATGGGAGTTTCTCAAGTCTCGATTGGTATGAGAGAGTTTCAAGAGTGTGTAGCGAATATAGAGGTGTTTGATATTAATCGATCGGGGTTCCAATTTACATGGAATCAGAAGCCTAAAAAGGGTGTTGGCCTTCTTAAAAAGATAGATCGTGTTATGGGTAATACTTCTTTTGTTGCTGAATTTCCGAACTCGGGAGCGTTTTTTCATCCATATAGAATGTCGGATCATTGTCCTGCTTTGCTTAAAATCCCCTCTACGTGTAAGTCTAATCGTAAACCTTTTAAGTTTGCGAATTTTTTAATTCATAAAACTGGGTTTGCTGAAATTGTCAAGAATATTTGGGATACGCATATAGATGGGGTTGACCAGTTTCGGGTTGTTAAGAAACTTAAGTTGTTAAAGGGCCCGTTGAGGAAGTTTATGTTTCAACAAGGAAATTTACATAAGAAAGTTGATGATTTGCGTGAACAATTGGATCTTATTCAACGAGAGATTGATAATGAGCCTATGAATGTTGATCTTCGATCTCAAGAAACCAAGATTAATGCTGAGTTTCTCGAAGCTTGCTTGGATGAGGAACGTTTCTTGAGACAAAAATCCAAAGTTGACTGGTTGCAAGCTGGGGATGCTAATACAAAATTTTTCCATGCTACGTTAAAGAGTAGGAATCATTTAAATAGGATTGATGTTATTATGGATTCGAATGGTGTGTTAATGGAGGGTGCCGATGTCCATAAAACTCTAGTACATCACTATGAGCAATTTCTTGGTTGTGAAGGTGATGTTACTTTATCCCCTTCGGCTGACCTTTTTGTTAATAGACTGAACCCGAATGATGCTATTCAGATGGTGAGACCTGTAACGGATGATGAGATTCGAAAAGCCATGTTCTCGATTGGTAATGATAAGGCCCCTGGGCCTGACGGGTTCTCGGCGGCTTTTTTCAAGAGTGTTTGGCACATTATTGAGCATGATGTTACTCGGGCTGTTAGGGATTTCTTTGATTCTGGTAAATTGCTCCGTGAAATTAACAATACGTTAATTGTGCTTATTCCGAAGAAGTCTACTCCTTTGAAAGTTACGGATTATCGACCTATTGCGTGTTGTAATGTGATTTACAAATGCATTAGCAAGATGGTGGCGGACCGTATTAAAGGTGATCTTGACAGAATTGTTAGTATCAATCAATCTGCATTTGTCCCGGGCAGGAAAATCTCAGATAATATTTTGTTGACTCAAGAGCTTATGCACAACTATCACAGAGATTATGGGCCCCCTAGATGTGCGTTCAAAGTGGATATTCAGAAAGCGTATGATACTGTAGATTGGAATTTTCTCAAGACGGTGCTTATTGGTTTCGGTTTTCATATCAGGATGGTGGATTGGATTATGCTTTGTGTGACGACTACTTCCTATTCTATTTGTGTTAACGGCAATGTGCATGGGTATTTTAGGGGTAGACGTGGCTTAAGGCAGGGCGATCCGTTATCGCCATATTTATTCACTCTTGTCATGGAGGTTCTGACGTGTATTTTGGAGAGGAATGCTACGCTTGATTCAACGTTCAGGTTTCACAATAGATGCGAGAAGCAACAGATTATAAATCTTTGTTTTGCTGATGACCTTTTTCTTTTTGCAAGAGGTGATGTTGCTTCAGCTTCGTGTATTATGAGATCGTTGGCAACTTTCACTAACATGTCTGGTTTGGTCCCTAGCATCCAAAAGAGTACGGCGTTCTTTTGTAACGTGGCCTTACAGGTTAAAAATAACATTTTGGATATTTTGCCGTTTGAAGAGGGTGTTCTTCCGTTTAGATATTTGGGGGTGCCTTTAATCTCTTCTCGTCTTCTGTTCAAAGATTGTAGTGTGCTAATAGAGAAACTTGATAATCGTATTATGAATTGGCGAAACAGATTTCTATCTTTTGCTGGTAGGTTGCAGCTGATTTCTTCAGTTCTCTCGGCTATGCATGTATATTGGTCTTCTGTTTTTATTTTACCGGCTCGTATTATTAAGGAGTTAGAAGCCAAAATGCGAAATTTCCTTTGGTCGCAGGAGAGCACGTTTCATAAAGGTAAGGCGAAAGTTTCTTGGAAGTCGATTTGTGTCCCTAAGTATGAGGGTGGGTTGGGATTAAGACGGCTCGAAGATTTCAACAAAGCGCTTATGGTGTCTCATATTTGGAGTATTCTTAATAAACGGAATTCTTTGTGGGTTAGTTGGATTTACTCGTATAGATTAAAAGGTCGAAGCTTTTGGGTTTGTAAAGAAGTCGCCAATTGTACTTGGAGCTGGAAGAAATTACTTCAACTTAGGCCTATTGTTAGGAATTATATATGGACGAAGTTGGGTGATGGGAGTCGTTCTTCAGCATGGCATGATACTTGGAGTTCTTTGGGTCCATTATCTAATATTGTCTCTCCCAGAGTCATTTCTAATGCAGGATTTCAGCTGAATGCTAAGGTCAAGGATGTTCATGTTAACGGGTCTTGGGTTTGGCCGGTGGCGTGGAGGGATTTATATCCAGTCTTGATTCAACTGGATCAAATCTCCCTAAGCCCGGATATGAATGATAAGTTATGCTGGAAAGATGGGGACAAACTTCTTGATTTTTCTACATCAAATGTGTGGCATTCGGTTCGTAAAAGAGAGGAGGAGGTTAACTGGGTTAAGTTTATTTGGTTCCCTCAGTGCATCCCTAAACATGCGTTTCTTATGTGGTTGATTGTTCGTCAGAAGCTGTTAACTCAGGATAAAATTCTAAAGTGGGATTTTTCAAGACGGAAGAACATGAACATGATGTGTTGCGTTTTGTGTTATGCAAATGTTGATTCTCACGATCATCTTTTCTTTGAATGCAAGTTCTCGACGCATATTTGGAATAACGTTAGACATCAGGTGGCTATGGATAGTGTTGAGTCAAAATGGAGCGCTATTATGAATTGGATGTTGGCTCGTGCTCGGTCTAAATCGGCAGCCAATTATGTTAGTAAATTACTCGTTGCTACGGTCGCTTATTTCATTTGGCAGGAGCGGAATGCTAGATTGTTTAAGAATCAAACGAGACCCCCCGATGTCATTTGTGATCTAATTGTCAAGACGATTCGGTACAAGCTTATGGGGGTTAAGTTCAAGGACTGTGCGAACGTTAGGAGGTTGCTTGGAAGTTGGGATATTGGAGGCGAGGAAGATATTCATAATGGGAGTTAATTGAGTTATAGTTTTTTTCTAGATGATAGTCTAGTGGTGCTTTACTTGTTTTGTGTTTGTTTTTTGGTGTACATTCATGGGGCATGTCTCATGTTTGAACTAGTGGAGGCGTTTCTTCACTACTTGTATTATTTTTGTGTGAATATATAAAATCACCGGGGTAACCCTTTACCCCAAAAAAAAAAAAAAAAAAAAACGTTTACACATTACTTGACTACTTTTGGACTTCTTAACATTTGACATGGTTTATACAAGGACTTTCTGACAAATTGGTTTAAACATAGACTTTATACATTGGTGGTTTGCTTAAGTGACTTAAGTAACGAGATGTGAGTAATATGATACAAGCATGGTGGATACGCCGCTGGTACTTCCTATATATAAGTGTTTGTATTATATTACATATCATAGCGTTATTTAAATCATTCAATTTAGACTTATACATTTTACACAAATGACACATTTTCACAAGACATTGTTTTACAAAACAACTTATCTTATACAAACTCATTTTACTTGGTTATTCGTTTAACCATACATTATTCTCTTATTTATACATATCATCTGAACTTATCGTTTTTTTTCAAATGATTTACAAAACAAAACAATTAACAAGGTTCATGACTAAATTTTATTAAACATTTTCTTAAACTTAAGTCATGAATCCCATTTTCACAAATCCTATGTACTCGCCGGCATTTTTATGCTGACGTACCTATTTTCACATGTGTTTCAGGAAATGATGCATAGGATTGATCAAGATACACTTAGGCGGACTTGGGCCTTAGTGACAATAAAAGATGGAAGACTAGTTAATTTTGTTATATTTCTTTGATTGTCAAGACATTGTAACTCTTTTAATCAATAAAACAATATTTCAATTTCCATGTGTTATGAAACAATGATTCTGTTACAACACTCCCCGACGTTTCCGCCACGTTTTGTTGTTTTACGTGGTCGGGGTGTGACAGAAAAGTTGGTATCAGAGCCCATGGTTATAGGGAATTAGGTTATTAGTAATGCTTTGACATAGTCTATAACCTTCCTAGGACCCTAACACAAGTTATCTTGTGTTTAGTTTTAAAACAATACCGTCACCTATCCTTAGGCGACAACCACAACAAGAACACAAATTTCAATCATGTTTTGAATACCAATCATCTGTTCTAGGATGATTGATTGTAAGGTTTTGAACCTTCAAAGTTTTCAAATCCTCGTCAAAGTTTGGGTCTAGATAATGTGAACACGTGCAAACTGGAAGAGTGAATGCCTGTACCCTGAGTTTTCTGTCTAAGGCTAGAGTGTTCGTACAAATCCACATAATCGGACCAGTCACTCTTACCTGGGAACTCTTGGGGTGAGTGTCCACTTATAGGCGAGCACGTCTTCGCGATACATTATGAGGATCTAATTGCTTTGATTCAGCCTTTGTGTGTCGTTTGTTTACTTCGTGGTTCAAACAAATGACCATCACCCATGATTTTGGTCGGTAATTGTAAACATCCTATTCTTACCCAATGCCATTTCATTTGTTTTCTCTCTTGTTTCCCCTTTTAGAATGCCTCCATGACGCGAAAATCCGGTATCTATTGAAGAGCTGGCAGCTGTCATTACACAGCAAATGTCTGCTGCAATCCCGAACATCGTTGCTCAATGTCACCAAGCTCTCAACAACAACAATGCCCCCTGCAACTTCAAGACGTTCAACTCGGCTAAGCCATTAAAGTTTTCTGGGTCTCAAGGAGCGACTGCACTTCTGCAATGGTTTGAGAGTCTAGAGAGCACCTTCAGACATGTTCAATGTCCAAACGAGTGAAAGGTAGATTTCGCATCTAGTGTCTTTGAGAAACGAGCTTTGACGTGGTGGAACGGTGTGATGAGAGATAGGGGTGCCGAAGTGGCACTGGCTCAAACGTGGGAAGAACTTCGGGCACTAATGATGAAGGAATTCTCTCCTCGTCACGAGATCAGGGCCTTGGAAAGGGAATTCGACGATCTTAAGCAAGACAGCGGCGAACATCGAGCATACACTGATCGATATGAGGAGCTGAGCCTGTTGTGTCCTACCATGGTTACGCCTTTGGATAAGGCGATCGAAAAATACATTGATGGTCTCCCTGACTCAGTTCAGGACATTGTTACTGGTAGTAACCCCACTACGGTTAGGCAGGCCATTGAGCTATCTGCAACCTTGACCAAATCTCAGATCAGGAAACGTAAGCTTTTCCGAAAGGGTGACAAGAAACCGGTCGAGGAATCGAAACGAATCGAGGAATCAAAGACCATGGATGAACAGACTGGATCCCCTAAGAAGTCAAAGAAGCGAAAGGCTTCTCAGAACTTCGCCATGGTTACTCACAATGATCAAGCCGTCCCCAACCAACCAGCTCAACCCCCTGCTAGGAAACCGTACAATGGAACTTCACCATTGTGCAACCAATGTAACCTCCATCATCAAGCTAATGTGAAGTGCCGCGAATGCCAAATTTGTGGACTTAAAGGTCATACAGCAAAAGTTTGCCGAGCTGCAGTTGCGCCAAATCAAGCGAACAACAATCCTGCTCAAGCTCGCTTTCCAACAGGTTCTTGCTACAAATGTGGCGAGATGGGTCATTTCCGAAGAAATTGCTCAAAGCTTGCTAATGCAAATCCAGCACAGGGATGATCATCTGACCGACTAGAAGACAACACCGTTTAGAAATAATCATGTCTTATGCATTATTTTCTTTTGTTGTCAAGGTCCATGAAACAATTGTTATCATTGTTAATAAATAAATCTTTTTATTTACATTGCAATGTATTTATGTGGTTGTATGCATAAACAACATATCCCCTACAATACCGACAATCAAGGAATCGTATTCCTTGAAAAGCAAACTACCCCCAAAATTCTTCCATTTTACAAATCTCTTGCGTTTTCCACAAAGATCCTAAGTAACCGTTTCTTGCAAGGAAACGAAGTACAAGGTGCAAGTTATAATTCTGTACGAATACCCAAAGTACCACTATAAATTCTTAATAGGGTACCCAAGGGTATTTCCGTATGTCCTAAATTATTGTGTACCTTAATTCGAATATTGCGTTTTCCTGAAAACAAAAATCGAATTTTTGGTAGATCATCCTATCTTCATAGATAGATTCTTGAAATGATTAAAGTGCCAAATGAAATCCACGGATTGGGTTCCTGGTGTGCTTTAAGTATCTGCGTCCATAGATAACAAATTTAAAAGTCAAATTTAACAATTATGTGATTATGTGCTTATGTGCTTTCTTATACATTTTGTGTTTCCACGTGATCCATCCAAATCCTCGTAGAATCTTCCATATCTTCGTATAAGGGATTCATAGTAGGATATCCAAAGGTACTATCTTACAACCCTTAATGGACTTCTACGTTGTAGATAAGTCCCTTGGGTTATGAAGTACTATTCTATAATTGGACCCCTTGAGTGGTCTAGTTAAACAGATTGATCCAAAAAAATCTAGTTAGGGATATCATGTGATGATATCGCTGAGGGGACTCCTTGGTGGCCTAACTAAGAAGATCCTCTGTCGATCTAATTAAAAGGACCCTATGGTAGTCTAGTCACCCTCATCACAAGTTTGATATCCTTCCCCACAACATTACAAAACGAACTGTGCGGACTGTGCAAGGAATTACGTAATTATGGATGCATACATAATTATGGAATTTTGTGCACGGAAACTACAGCAAGTTTTGTCGTGTATCTAGAGTTAACCCTATTCATTTTTGTTTCTGAAGAAATTGAGGTAAATGACTCATTCTGTTCATTTTCGTTTCCGAAGAAATTGTGAAAAATGACTCGTTCTGTTCATTTTTGTTTCTGAAGAAATTGTGGAAAATGACTCGTTCCGTTCATTTTCGTTTCTGAAGAAATGGTGAAAAATGACTCGTTCCGTTCATTTTTGTTTCTGAAGAAATTGTGGTAAATGACTCGTTCCGTTCATTTTCGTTTCTGAAGAAATTGTGAAAAATGACTCGTTCCATTCATTTTTGTTTCTGAAGAAATTGTGGAAAATGACTCGTTCCGTTCATTTTCGTTTCTGAAGAAATGGTGAAAAATGACTCGTTGCATTCATTTTTGTTTCTGAAGAAATTGTGGTAAATGACTCGTTCCGTTCATTTTTGTTTCTGAAGAAATTGTGAAAAATGACTCGTTCCGTTCATTTTTGTTTCTGAAGAAATTGTGAAAAATGACTCGTTCCATTCATTTTCGTTTCTGAAGAAATTGTGGAAAATAACTCATTCCGTTCTTTTTCGTTTCTAAAGAACGCCTGTTGAAAATAACTCCGTTCATTTTTCATTCCTGAAAAATGTTCGTTAAAGAGAAATAACAGGATTATGCCTTGCTTATCTTTGAGGTTATTTAACACAAAGTCACAGATAGACTCCTACGAATAAATTTCGGGACGAAATTTCCTAAAGTAGGGGAGACTGTAACACCTGTGTCACTTCAACCCTCAAACAAATGCCAAACCAATGAAATATTGTGTTTCATACTTGGTATTTGTAAAAATATGTGTATCGTTTGCACATATCAATTCTTGTTCGATTTCGGGCTCTAAATCGTTTTCTGGAAGGTTATACACGCACCGATGCGTAAATATAACCAGTTTAATGCAACAAACACTCCGGAATAGTGATATAGGCTTAACATACCTTAAAATACCTCTACATAACTTAGAAATGAGTTTTGGATGGTTTGGTATGCCGAAATCAAGTTAATTCGCTTACAGGGACTAAATTTGACAAACTGCGAAAGTATGAAAATTTGAACTGTAACAGACATTCCGGAACATGACCATAAGTTAAACACACCTTATATATCCTTTACATAACTTAGAAATAGGCTTTGAGGGGTTCGGTGTGTTAAAATAAACTTTTGTGTCATTCAGGGACTAAAAGCATCAAAAAGTGCACAAGTTTGCACTTTCGCGCATAACTTACGTTCTGAATACATCCGGACATCCAAAAATTTATGTAAGCACTAAAATATTTTATTTTAGTGTTTGGCATAAGAAAAATCCATTCGCCACGCAATTTAGATCATTTTTCGCGCTTATGCGCATTCCATCGTAATTAACCGAACAACGTAACCGTACGGCTAAACGAACCGACACCCGAGATATTTTTGAACACATTTTAAGTTCCCTATACTTTAACTTCATTTTAGAGCTTTGAAATGGGGTTAACGGGGCTTAAACGTGTCAAAAAAAACGCATCGAAAACCAAGTTTTGAGGTTACAGGGACTGAAACTGTAAATCTGCCAAACTAGATCCGTAAGTAGGGGCCAGATGCAGCAAAACGTTTTTTTCAGCTGTTAACAGCCCTTAACACTCTCCAAAGGCCAAGTGCCAAGTGTCAAACTCTTATGGTGGATGGCAAATGAGTTACCACAACTTTCCAACAAGTGTACGGTTTAGATCGTGCCCCCTTTTCCAAGAAATGATCCTAACGATTGTGGGTTTACTATAAATACCCACCTCAACTTCACTCATTCCTCACATTTGAATCTGATTCTACACTCTCTAAGTGGAAGTTTATGCTTCCTACCTGAGAGTGAATCGGGTTCGAATCTTGCGGGGACCCTTTGTAAGTATTCCTTCGTTCTTTTATTGTTTTTCGAGTCAGAAAGTCAAACTTTGTTTGACTTTCTGCATTGACCAGTTTATGGTCAATGCGAAGTTCGTTTGAACTTTGCAACGTGATTGTAATCATGATGGTTATAGTCCCTTGTGACTATGCCTACTGATTTCCACGTTGTCTAGGGTCGTAAAGGGTAAGCGATCTGATAAATCGCTTATACTTTCGAACCCGACCCACTTGGTCGATCATTAGGATCCGACCAAACACATTAGGTGACCATAGTATATAGGGAATAACCTTCCGAGGTTATACCTTATGGTCGCTTCGTTTAAGTAGTTGTATGATAGGTAGTTTATATGCCTTAGGTAAATTACCAAAATGCCTTTTTTCGCCAAAATTCATTTTAAGCATATGTAACATAACTTTTGGTATGTAAACTGATTTGGCAACAATATTAGACATGTTAAGGCATATTTTACTTATCATAGGGCTAGTTAGGCGTTCCGAACGCGTTTCACTCGAACGACGCGTTAAAGTAGCATAAGCTACCCAAACGGGTCGTAATGGGTCGTAAGCACTTAGGTTAGTTTTCATTTAGTATGTAGGCTTTGTTAAACCATATTACATGAGTTCCTACACTCATTTGGTTTACAAACCCTCATACTATCCGATCTTCTGATATAGGTCCGGTTTATTAACATAGTTACCTATATTAGGTACCGTTTGATTCCGTGATCTCTAGCATTGCTTGGTGGTTATCTTAGGACTTCTGAGCAATCTCAAGTGAGTACATAGAACCCCTCTTTTACTGTTTTCAAACTGTTTTGGGGTGGAACACATGTGCCTACTTGTTACTTTCGTGTTTTCCATGTTTTCACATCATATACTTGCTATGTTCATTAGTACATTTATAGTACATTATTTCATTACATTTCATGCTATGTATGTCCATTGTGTGCATACCTAGTACATTGTTTTACTTTACGTTTCTGCTATGTATGTTGACTGATAGCATGCTAGCACATTGATTTACATGACTTTCCTACTTTGTATGTTGACTGATAGCATACTTAGTACATTTATTATTCATCACATGCTTACATTTTGGTATGACATTTGGTTTGTTTATATGAATTTTCACAATACCGCATAAATGTTCGTATTCAGTAAAGCATGCATTATTCTACAAAGCAAAACTTTTGATTTATTCAAATACTTCGTTTTGTACATTTTTACTTGTGGTTTAAGTAGACTCATTTTACTTACCATACATAACTTTTGACTATACATAAACATTTACACATTGATGGTTTTTACATAAACATTTGACATTTAACTATACATAAACGTTTACACATTACTTGACTACTTTTGGACTTCTTAACATTTTACATGGTTTATACAAGGACTTTCTGACAAATTGGTTTAAACATAGACTTTATACATTGGTGGTTTGCTTAAGTGACTTAAGTAACGAGATGTGAGTAATATGATACAAGCATGATGGATACGCCGCTGGTACTTCCTATATATAAGTGTTTGTATTATATTACATATCATAGCGTTATTTAAATCATTCAATTTAGACTTATACATTTTACACAAATGACACATTTTCACAAGACATTGTTTTACAAAACAACTTATCTTATACAAACTCATTTTACTTGGTTATTCGTTTAACCATACATTATTCTCTTATTTATACATATCATCTGAACTTATCGTTTTTTTCAAATGATTTACAAAACAAAACAATTAACAAGGTTCATGACTAAATTTTATTAAACATTTTCTTAAACTTAAGTCATGAATCCCATTTTCACAAATCCTATGTACTCGCCGGCATTTTTATGCTGACGTACCTATTTTCACATGTGTTTCAGGAAATGATGCATAGGATTGATCAAGATACACTTAGGCGGACTTGGGCCTTAGTGACAATAAAAGATGGAAGACTAGTTAATTTTGTTATATTTCTTTGATTGTCAAGACATTGTAACTCTTTTAATCAATAAAACAATATTTCAATTTCCATGTGTTATGAAACAATGATTCTGTTACAACACTCCCCGACATTTCCGCCACGTTTTGTTGTTTTACGTGGTCGGGGTGTGACATTGCAGCCCCCGAATTTCTTGGATTTCCTTGTGCAGCCGACAACTTCACTCCATTCAGACCTGATGATGGCGAATACCCCATATTGGGGTAATCCCAAAAGTGTTCCGATCTCTCACCAGCCGGTTTCTCCACTTGAACGGGCACCGTGAACTTTGTTAGTTCATCGATGATGTTAGGACGCTTTGGATCAATCTGATTGTTCATCAATGAACCCCGCCTAGGTTTTTTTGGGTAAAGGGTTCATTGTTCATCAATGAACCCCGCCTAGGTTGCAACGTGTTCCCGTCAACATCAATCACCCGATTGGCTAAATCCTGAAACGACATAGACGGCTTCCCACGGATATCTCCACCAGGATTTTTACGTTCATCGATATAAAAATTGACAACTCTCTTATCCCAACGTTAAACTGAAAAAAGCAACACGAAGACCACACAAACCCCGACGAAAAGCGAACTCAGAAAAAGCAAAAAACCCTAAACTAGCGAAAACCCTAACCCATGAATGTTACTGAATCATATAGACAATGGTAAATCAGGAATGTAAAACCGATCGACCAAAGCTAAACAATAAGCTTGAAACAGGGAATTAGGGCCGGCGATTAAAAGAAAAGCAAACCCTAGTCTTGAAACGATCAATCCCGATAACAGAATTCGTATTAGATGTTAGAGATCCCTAATACCAGTTCTGCGTTACAAGAATCACGATAAAAAAACCAGGGTTTCGAGAGGGGCAGAAATCGCCATAGCTAGAAAGAGAATTAGGGTTTTTGGAATGCGGTTTTTGCCCTGGTTGTTATGCCTGTACTTTGATGAGCATATTTTCGCACAATACGATTCAGTCGATACAGAGTCTCTCCAAGCGTCGAGCAGGGCCTCATTCACTTGATTCATTTGACGAATGCCTAATCCTCCCTTTAGGCGTACAGACATCCTCCCAAGCCAGCAATCTTAAAGCTGAGTCAAATATGAGAA
This sequence comes from Helianthus tuberosus, assembly GCA_030545235.1. Classification (NCBI taxonomy): domain Eukaryota; kingdom Viridiplantae; phylum Streptophyta; class Magnoliopsida; order Asterales; family Asteraceae; genus Helianthus; species Helianthus tuberosus. Next base: position 108,681,840 of record CM060370.1, on the reverse strand, counting down.
TTGAAATGCCTTGTTCTTTCTCTAATAATCTGCAGCCCCATGTACCTGTTAAGGTTGAACAACACCAATTGTAAGCCTCTCTGTTATTATCAATGAAATGCTGACACAGAACCAAGCTTCCAATCTCTAAAATACATACACATACCTCCCAAGCATCATCCACTGTGATAATGCCACAAGGTACTTACTGGACGACGGCATAAATCGGCCATCTGAAGGTAATTTGATTGATCAAGGGGTGCCCTATATATCTGAAATCTTGAACCCCAAGCCAATTTGTGAACTTAAAATCATTCATTGACCGAATGAGTTGAACATAGTGAAACGAATACGTAATGAGTTGAATTGGGAAGAATAAATTGTTTGCAAGAAGGAGGGGGTTCAAGGTAATTCAATTCTTTCACTAGTCTCAGAAGCTCTTTGAGAAGCTGTTGAGAGTAAAGAGGAATGCCCTTTCCCTTTAGCATAGATAATCCATATTTCTTATTCTTATATATAGCTTACTCGAAGGTTAGCCCCCTCTGCTAGCCTTGAGGGAAGCAAAAGAAGTCAGGCAAGTGAAAGTGAAGTTGACTATAGCTTTTTGGCAAGCGATCTCAACAAAGAAGCATAGCTCAGTGAAGACTATTAATTTACTGAGAGAAGAAAGATCGGATTGTAGGCTAGATTCAAGGTATGCCAGTTTCTTGATTCTAATCAACTTTCCAGATTGGCTTAGTGTTACATCTATCAACTGACTGAGCTTCCTTAGCTGACTGGGCTTTCGGCACTGAGTTTCAAGACAAAGCGAGTTACAAGACTCTGGGACTAAAAAGTTTCTCTTCATCACGGGGCGCATTTGTCTATCGATCTTAGTCTTAGAGAAATGGACGGTAGTAAGGAGGGATCCTTTCTTTCTATCTTGACGAACTTTCTATCTTGACGAAGGCTGGAAATGACAAGGGATTGATAATTGCCACTAATCATCCAACTTTGAGATGAAGGACATGGGTGAAGCTAGTTTATTCTTTTTTCTTTTCAATTCAGATAACCTTTATGCTTATAAATGAATCCGTAAAAAGCTATATTCATCTTGGCTTCGTGACCAATCTATCGGACATAGAAGACTTAGTGTGTTTTACAGCTTGAGTCCCATTACATCTGCATCATATCATGTAGTCGAGGAAGGAAACTAACAGCTTGATGAAGAACGTTAGTTAGATTCGATTTAGTCTTGACACAAGCCCGACTGGATAAAGAGAGGAAAAAAAGACAAATCTTTCTATCTTAGTGCAACTGAGCCCTGACTTGAGATGAGATTGAGAAGGCGAAAAAAGAGCTATAATCGCCTTACGCTGCTCTGAGATCGTAAAGCCGTAAATCAGTCATTCTATTGTGATCCCGTCCCCTTCAGCAGATCTTGGACGCCTGGAAGTCGTTGAGTCTTTCAGACAAGCCACCCAGGTCTACTGGCTCACATTTAAGGCCCTTTCAGGTAGTTAGATTTGTAAGTTAGCGGGGGATTAACCTATATGATCATCCTATTCCTCAAGAGTGGACTGAAGTCTATCGGGGGAGGATGTTACAGGTGTTTGAAGAGAACAAGTCTTTCTATTGAGTTACATTCCCTTATCCACTAAGAGATCAATAGGCTATGACAGCTTCTTCACAGCCAGTTAGTATTCCCGGTGAAGTAGTTACTCTTCCATTAACTGCCCTTCCATTCCGAAACCCTTAGGGAACAAGACAGCTTAGGGAGGCACAGCCCCCTTGGTTGGGGTCGGTTCTTTCCCTCAAAAAGAATGAAGTCGGATTCGCCAACCTTTCGGCCGGAGTCATTCACAACAACTGATGCCTGACTTCTTCAGTCTCATGCTTCTATAAGGCTTTTAGAGACTCCACCTATTGTGATCCAACAGCCTATACGTTCAAGCTTTCAAGCCCAAGCTAGTCTTCTTATCACCTAGCTACTTCACAGTTTCCTTTCGCGTACTCTTCTTCCTAACTCCTCTCTTCACGAGACCTGTACATAAAAAACAAAGGTCTAGGTAGCTCATTTCCTTCTAAGAAGTCAGATCTCCTTCTTCCAATATTATAAAAGGAATGAATAAGAGCCTTTCTTAACTCTTGAATTGTGTAAGGCATTTAGGAGCGCTCTTTGAATCCAACTAGAAATATCATTAGAGAAGAAAGCAACTTCACCGAAAGGGCAGGTCTTTCTTTATATTACTGATCTTATCAAGTAGTGCTTCGATAAGCCACCGCCCAATAGAGCTTAGTCATGTGTAGATCGAAAAGGTCTCGCGAAGCTGGTCACTGGTAGGTCTAAGAACGGACTGAAAGATTGATAAGCTGCAAACTATGGACTAATGATAAAATAGATAGATTATACTAATGATAAAATCGATGAAACTGCAAATGATACGGGTTGGATCTTCAGTGAGATTGAATTGATTTCGCAGTGCTAGGGCGTTCATTCCGTTTCTCTTATTCATCGCTCTTCTGATGCTTTTCTATCTTCTCTGTCTTTCGATAGGGGGGATCTCGTTTTTTATTGATGTACTTTCAAAAGTAGCGGGCTTCATAGGGGTGAAGGCCCTCTCTTTGCTTTTTAGCAAGATGGGTTGCTCCTCCGCTCTGGCCTTCGTGATTGGTTATAGAAGACGGGCAGCGTTACGACGAACTTGAGGGTCGCCTCAATCAGCACCTCTTGGAGAATAGTGATCAAATCAGTACAACAGCTTATCATGGGTTGGTGGACAAACAGCATATCATAGAAAAAAGCATAGAGGAAGAGCTGCTCCACGATGAGTATAGTAGAGATCGCATTTACACGAATCGGTATGAGATAAGGGAATGTCTCTTGAAGGAAAAAACTTTGGATCTTTATTTAAAAGAGATTCAAAGGAACCCTTCTCACAGTATCCTGTATCGAAAGATACAAAAAAAATAAAATCTTTTAAGATTGATTTTTTTTCTAAATAGCTCATTTGGAATAGAACTTTCCTTAGAGACAATTTCCTTAGTCCCCACTCTTCCACATAGTGCGCTTAGTGTGTGAGACCGCGATCCACAAACTGACGCATGGGACGTAGCCTTCCTAGCCGCGTGATGCCTACCTTCTTCTTCAGACCGTAACGTATGTAACTCAGTGCCCCATACGTGGGAAATGAAAGCAGAATTCGTTCGGATCCTCCCACATGTTCAATCTTTTTAGCGGTTTCCCCAAAGATCTTCATTTTGCTCATTCATGGAGTTGTCTTTAGTACGTCTAAGAAATTTGATTATCCACAGTTAGTCAGTAATGTGGGTTGGCTTGGATTAATTAGTGTTGCGCGCCTAGGAAGGTAGCGCGCTTTGGGATGCGGAGGAGATATTATCGCCCAGTTCCCTAACCTAATGCGGCACCGGGTTCGGACCGCAGGGAACCGTAGCATGGGGGGGCTAGATAGAAAGTTCGTCAAGATAGAAAGAAAGGATCCCTCCTTACTACCATCCAATTTCTCTAAGACTAAGATCGGTAGACGAATGCGCCGCGTGATGAAGAGAAACTTCTTAGTCCCAGAGTCTTGTAACTCGCTTTGTCTTGAAACTCAGCGCTGAAAGCCCAGTCAGCTAAGGAAGCTCAATCAGTTGATAGATGTAACACTAAGCCAATCTGGAAAGTTGAGTAGAATCAAGAAACTGGCATACCTTGAATCTAGCCTACAATCCGATCTTTCTTCTCTTAGTAAATTGATAGTCGTCACTGAGCTATGCTTCTTTGTTGATATTGCTTGCCAAAAAGCTATAGTCAACTTCACTTTCACTTGCCTGACTTCTTACGCTTCCCTCAAGGCTAGCAAAGGGGGCTAACCTTCGAGTAAGCTATATATAAGAATAAGAAAGATGGATTATCTATGCTAAAGGGAAAGGGCATTCCTCTTTACTCTCAACAGCTTCTCAAAGAGCTTCTGAGACTAGTGAAAGAATTGAATTGCCTTGAACCCCCTCCTTCTTGCAAACAATTTATTCTTTCCAATTCAACTCATTACGTATTCGTTTCACTATGTTCAACTCATTCGGTCAATGAATGATTTTAAGTTCACAAATTGGCTTGGGGTTCAAGATTTTAGATATATAGGGCCTGCTTTGCCCCTTGATCAATTGAATTACCTTCAGATGGCCGATTTTTGCCGCCGTACAGTAAGTACCTTGTGGCATTATCACAGTGGTTGATGCTTGGGTATTGAAGTAAAACATGGTTTAAATCAAAGTTATGTTTTGTGGAACAGATGCATGCTATACTGATACAAACATTTATGCGGTATTGTGAAAATGCATACATCCAAGCCTTGAGACTGTGGCGATAAACCCTTAAACAAATTAAAGGTTTATCTAAGTTATGTGTATCGAATTCGGTCATTCCTTCCAATCCAAACAAACCCAGGATTTCAGGAACGGGAGTTATCAATTCCTATGGTACCACTACCTACTAACGAATGGCGTAGCTAATGTTAATGAATGTATTGTTCCATTTTAAACAACCCAAATGTCATACCAAAATGTAAACATGTGATGAAAACAACTGTACTAAGTATGCACACAATGGGCATACATAGCATATGACGTGAAACAAATGTACTAAGTATGCACACAATGGGCATACATAGCATGAAATGTAATGTGAAACAATGTACTAAGTATGCACACAAGGGACATACATAGCATGAAATGTAATGTAAAACAATGTACTAAGTATGCACACAATGGACATACATAGCATGAAATGTAATGTAAAACAATGTACTAAGTATGCACACAATGGACATACATAGCATGAACACAATGAAATCATGTACTATAAATGTACTAATGAACATAGCAAGTATATGATGTGAAAGCAGGAAAGCACGAAAGTAACAAGTAGGCACATGTGTTTCACCCCAAAACAGTTTGGAAAACAGTAAAAGAGGGGTCTATGTACTCACTTGAGATTGCTCAGAAGTCCTAAGATAACCACCAAGCAATGCTAGAGATCACGGAATCAAACGGCACCTAATATAGGTAACTATGTTAATAAACCGGACCTAAATCGGAGGATCGGATAGAATGAGGGTTCGTAAACCAAACGAGTGTGGAGACTCGTGTAATATGGTTTAACAAAGCCTACATACTAAATGAAACCTAACATAAGTGCTTACGACCCATTACGACCCGTTTAGGTAGCTTATGCTACTTTAACGCGTCGTTCGCGTGAAACGCGTTCGGACCGCCTAACTAGTCCTATGACAAGTAGAATATGCCTTTACATGCCTAATATTGTCGCCAAAATCAGTTTAGATGTCAAAAGTTATGTCACATATGTTTATAATGAATTTTGGCATCAAAGGGGTATTTTGGTAATTTACCCAAGGCATATAAACTACCTATCATACAACTACTTAAACGAAGCGACCATAAGGTATAACCTCGGAAGGTTATTCCCTACCTACTATGGTCACCTAATGTATTTGGTCGGATCCTAATGATCGACCAAATGGGTCGGGTTCGAAGGTATAAGCGATTTAGTAGATCGCTTACCCTTACGACCCTAGACAACGTGGTAATCAGTAGGCATAGTCCCAAGGGACTATAACCATCGTGATTACAATCACGTTGCGAAGTTCAAACGAACTTCGCATTGACCATAAACTGGTCAATGCAGAAAGTCAAACAAAGTTTGACTTTCGGACTCGAAAAGCAATAAAAGAACGAAGGAATACTTACAAAGGCTCCCCGAATGCTAATCTCGATCCAAGTAGCTCAGGTATGAAACAAAGGTTTCAACTTAGAGCTTCTCAAATCAGGATTCTTGTGGGTTTTACAAGTGATGGGGGTGGGTATTTATAGGAATACTAGCACCGTTAGGATCGTTTATCAGGAAACGTCCTTTGATCTTGGCCATACACTTGCACACATGGTATTGTAATACCATGTGCACATCCAAAACCAGCCCCTAGTATTAGAATTACCATGTGCAAGTGGGTTTTGTGGGTAATGCAGCTGTTAACTGCCTGTTTAAACATCGAATCTGGTCTGAGAGGCTGACGCAGGCCGTGTAAAGGATAGCCCTGGTTTTACGCGGGCCGCCTGGGTCCTCTGATCAGGAGAAAGTTTGCTGAAATGACAGTTTCAGTCCCTGTTATGTGTTTAAGCCATTTTCGACATGTTTAAGGCCCGTTAAGCCAACTTTAAGGCCCTAACATGATGTCTAAACATTGTGGACATGAAACATGCTCAAAAATATGTTGGACGTTGGTTCGTTTGGTCGTACGAACGCGATGTTCGCTTAATTACGACGGAATGCGCATAAGCGCGAAAAACGATCCAAATGACGCAACGAATGGATTTTTCTTATGCCAAACACTAAAATAAAATATTTTAGTGCTTACATAAATTTTTGGATGTCCGTATGTATTCAGAACGTGAGTTATGCGCAAAAGTGCAAACTTGTGCACTTTTTGACACTTTTAGTCCCTGAATGACCCAAAAGTTTATTTTAGCACACCGAACCCCTCAAAGCCTATTTCTAAGCTATGTAAAGGATATTTATGGTATGTTTAACTTATGGTCATCTTCCGGAATGTCTGTTACAATTCAAATTGGCATACTTTCGCAGTTTGTCAAATTTAGTCCCTGTAGGCGAATTAACTTGTTTTTGCCATACCAAAGCCTTCAAAACTTATTTCTAAGTTATGTAAAGGTTATTTAAGGTATGTTAAGTATATGTTGATGTTCCGGAGTATTTATCGAATTAAACTGATTACGTTTACGCATCAGTTTGCGTATAACTCTCCAGAAAGCGATGTAGAGTTTGAAATTGAATAAAAGTCAAAACATGAAAAATGTAAAACACAACCAAACAAACATTGGGATCAAATAACATTGTTTTATTGATAATTAAACTGTTCACAAAGATTACAAGCACAGATGTTACAGTCTCCCCTACTTGTGGAAATTTCGTCCCGAAATTTATTTAGAGGAAACTCGTGGAAAAAGATGCGGATATTTCGCCTTCATTTGATCTTCGCGTTCCCAAGTAAACTCGGGTCCACGTTTAGCTTCCCAACGAACTTTGACCAAAGGAATGCGCTTGCGTTTAAGCCACTTGACTTCACGTTCCATGATTTCCACTGGCTTCTCCACAAATTTCAGTGTTTTATCAACACGAATTTCGTCAAGCGGTATGTGGAGGTTCTCATCAGCTAAACACCTCTTGAGATTGGACACGTGAAAAGTTGGATGAACATTTCCAAGTTCAGGAGGTAACTCTAGTCTGTAGGCTACCTTACCGATTCTTTCGACAATCTTGAATGGTCCAACGTATCTAGGTGCAAGTTTTCCTTTCTTTCCATATCTGATCACACCTTTCCAAGGTGAGACCTTAAGTAATACACGATCACCGACTTGAAATTCCAAGGGTTTGCATTTTGGGTCCGCGTAACTCTTTTGACGGCTTCTAGCTGTCTGAAGGTTATCACGAACTTTCTTGACCTTATCAGTTGTCTCTAAAATGAGGGCAGGTCCAATAAGCTGAGCCTCGCCGATCTCATTCCAGCAGACTGGTGAACGACATTTTCGACCATAGAGAGCTTCGAAAGGAGCCATTTTGATGCTGGTGTGATAACTGTTGTTGTAGGAGAATTCAATTAACGGAAGATGTGAATCCCAACTACCACCAAAGTCGATCACACAAGCTCTAAGGATATCCTCCAGAGTCTGGATTGTTCTTTCAGATTGACCATCCGTTTGTGGATGATAAGCTGTGCTCAGATTAAGTTGGTCCCCATAGCAGATTGCATGGTTCTCCAAAAATGAGAAGTGAAACGAGCATCTCTGTCAGAAATGATGTTCAAAGGAACACCATGTCGAGCTACAATTTCATCCACATAGATTTTAGCAAGTTTGTCAGCAGAAAAATCCTCACGGATTGGCAAGAAATGTGCTGACTTAGTAAGACGATCAACAACTACCCAGATGGCATCATGACCTTTCTTTGTGCGCGGGAGTTTAGTAACAAGATCCATAGTAATGTTTTCCCATTTCCAAACTGGGATCTCTGGTTGCACCAATAAACCAGAAGGACGCTGATGTTCAGCCTTAACCTTAAGACAAGTAAGGCATTTTGATACGTATAAGGCAATGTCTTTCTTCATACCAGGCCACCAATACTGAATACGAAGATCCTTATACATCTTATCTGAGCCAGGATGAATAGAATAACGAGACTTATGGGCTTCATCCATAAGCAAGGTGCGAAGGTTATCTTGGCTTGGGACCCACAAACGGTCCATGAAGTAATACGATCCATTGTCCTTCAGTTCGAGATCAGGTGTTATGTGATAGGGAAATTCCTTATCCATCAAACCTTGTGAAACACAAGATTGTTGAGCCTGAGAAATGCGGGCTTGGATATCAGATCGAGCTTGAATAATAGATTGAACACGTACACAATGAAGCTTAGTACGTTCCTTACGACTCAATGCGTCGGCTACGACATTCGCCTTACCAGGATGGTAGCGAATTTCGCAGTCATAGTCGTTTAGAAGCTCGACCCAACGTCGTTGCCTCATGTTGAGTTCTTTCTGATTGAAGATATGTTGAAGACTTTTGTGGTCCGTGAAAACCACACATTTTGTTCCGTACAAATAGTGTCTCCAGATCTTAAGAGCGAAGACAACTGCACCCAACTCAAGATCATGAGTGGTGTAGTTCTTCTCATGTATCTTCAACTGCCTCGATGCATATGCTATGACTTTGTTCCTTTGCATCAGAACACAGCCAAGACCCAATTTAGATGCATCGCAATAAACGACGAAATCATCATCACCCTCAGGCAATGATAGAACAGGTGCATCGCAAAGCTTCTGCTTCAAGTTTTGAAAAGCTTCCTCTTGTTTGAATCCCCAATCAAAGGGTTTGTTCTTCTGAGTAAGAGCAGTTAGAGGAACTGCAATCTTCGAGAAATTTTCTATGAAGCGGCGATAATAACCCGCTAGACCAAGAAAAGAACGAACCTCAGTAGGAGTAGTAGGCGTATCCCAATCCTTAATCGCACTGATCTTGGAGGGATTTACATGAATACCTTGTTCGTTGATAATATGTCCTAAAAATTGAACTTCTTTAAGCCAAAATTCACACTTGGAGAATTTGGCAAAAAGTTGCTCTTTCTTTAGGAGTTCCAAAGTAAGACGAAGATGTTGCTCGTGATCAGCTCGCGTCTTAGAGTATATCAAGATGTCATCAATAAAAACAATGACGAACTGATCCAAATAAGGCTTGCAGACCCTATTCATTAAGTCCATGAAAACTGCAGGAGCATTAGTCAAACCGAATGGCATGACTGTGAACTCATAATGCCCATAACGAGTGCGGAAAGCTGTCTTGGGAATATCTTCTTCATGCACACGAAGTTGATGATACCCGGAACGCAGATCAATCTTCGAAAAATAAGAAGCGCCCTGTAACTGATCAAAGAGATCGTCTATGCGCGGTAGGGGATATCGATTCTTGATGGTAAGCTTGTTAAGCTCACGATAATCAATACACATCCTAAAGGATCCATCCTTCTTCTTGACAAAAAGAACGGGAGCACCCCAGGGTGAAAAGCTAGGACGTATAAAACCTTTGTCAGAGAGCTCCTGAAGCTGCTTAGACAACTCTTGCATCTCAGATGGAGCAAGACGATATGGAGCTCTGGCAATGGGATTTGCACTAGGTACGAGGTCAATACGGAACTCGACTTGGCGTGCTGGGGGTAGACCAGGTAACTCTTCAGGAAAAACTTCAGAATAATCCCGAACGACAGGGATATCTGAAATAGACTTACCCTTGCCTTTATCTGCTGTAACATGTGCTAAAAAAGCCACATAGTTCTTCCGCAGATATTTCCGAGCTTTAAAACAAGACATGAGCTTGAGACCACCAGACAGTTTCTCACCTTGAACATGTAGGATCTCACCTATTGGAAGCGGCACACGAACGATCTTCTCGAAACAAACTACCTCTGCGTGATGCTTGGATAACCAACCCATACCCACTATAACGTCGAAGCTTCCAAGTTGCATTGGCGTGAGGTCGATAGGAAAAATATGATCGTTAAGGTTCAACTGGCAGTTGCTAAGAACATAATAAAGAATAATGGGTTCACCACTAGCAACCTCTACTGTCAAAGGTTTACCTAGTTTCGTTCTAGACACGCGAAGCATTGGCTCAAAAGACAATGACACAAAACTCTTGTCGGCACCCGAATGAAAAAGAACAGATGCAGGCTGATTATTAATAAAGAACGTACCGTTCACCACGTTATCATCCGCCTGCGCCTCTTGGGCATTCATGTTGAAGACTCGACCTCGAGCCGGAGCCTGAGCTGGATTCGCATTCACCAATCTTGGACATTGATTACGGTAGTGGGTCAGATCCCCACAGTTATAACAAGCACCTGGTGGGTAGTGTGGTCGTGCAGCTTGACCCTGTTGCTGAGCAGGAGGCTGAGCAACTTGTTGAGCCGGGTTCTGAACTGCCTGATTCTGAGCAAACCGACAAACATTGGCAAGATGACCCGACTTCCCACAGTTATTACAAAAACGACACTGATGTTGCGGCTGATGGTGACTGTTGCATCTATTGCACAAAGGTGCATTCCCTGAATAGGGCTTCTTTGCTTGGGGCTGTGCGGGTTGGTTGGGAGCTGCCTGGTTAGCTTGGGCAGTGACAGCATAGTTTTGGGACGCCTTACGCTTCCTTGCCCTTTTCGATGAACCAGAATCCTTTCCATTCTTGTTTTGACCTTTCTTGCTATCCTCTTTGTCCGACGATTGTTTCTTGCCCTTGTCACCCTTCCTGTGTAACTTATTCTTCCGAATCTGTGACTCAGTCAATGTCGCTGCTAACTCGATAGCCTGACGGAGTGTGGCAGGGTTACTACCAGTAATGATGTCTTGCACTGAGTCAGGTAGGCCGTCGATGTACCTTTCGATAGCCTTGTCAAGTGGGGTAACCATTGTTGGGCAAAGCAGACTCAACTCCTCAAATTTATCAGTATATGCCCTGTGCTCGCCACTGTCTTGTTTCAAGTCATCGAACTCTCTCTCCAAAGCTCGCTGTTCATGACGAGGACAGAACTCCCTCATCATAAGGGCCCTGAGTTCAGCCCATGTCTGTGCTAGAGCAACTTCTGCCCCACGGTCTCTCATAACCCCGTTCCACCATGTGAGAGCCCTCTTCTGAAACACACTCGAAGAAAACTCGACCTTGCGATTGTCAGGACACTGCACGTGGCGAAAAGTATTCTCAATGCTCTCGAACCATTGAAGAAGCCCAGTCGCTCCCTCAGAACCACTAAATTTGAGTGGTTTAGCCGAGTTAAAATCCTTGAATTTGCATGGAGCATTGTTGTTGTTGTTGGCTTGGTTCCATTGAGCAAAGAGATTTGGGAATTGAGCAGCCATCTGCTGCGCAATGATTTCTGCCAGTTCGGCAGTCGCTATCTGGTTTTCGTGTCGAGGAGGCATTCTAAAAGAGGCAAACATGAAAGGAAACGAGTGAGATGATTGGGTGAAAAGAATGAGATGAAACAAAAATTGACAACAGCAAAGATGGTGGTCATTTGTTTGTTACCATAAGGCAAACAAACAACACACAGTGACTAATCAAGGTAAATGGGTCAAAAATAATGTATCGCGAAGACATGCTCGCCTATAAGTGAACACTCACCCCAAGAGTTCCCAGGTAAGAGTGACTGGTCCGATTATGTGGATTTATACGAACACTCTAGCCTTAGACAGAAAACCCAGGGTACAGGCATTCACCCTTCCAGTTTGCACGTGTTCACATTATTTAAAACCCAAAACCTTGACGAGATTTTGAAAACTCAAAGGGGTTCAAAACCTTATAACAGAGGGTTCAAAACCTTACAATAGAGGGTTCAAAACCTTGTAATAAATCATCCAAAAACAGATGATTGTTTTTCAAAAATCGTTTCGGAAAATTTGGTTTTTGTTTTGATAATCACCTAAGGATAGGTGATGTGCATGTTTTAAGATCTAACCACAAGATAACTTGTGTTAGGGTCCTAGAAAAGTTATAGTCTAGGTCAAAGAATTACTAATAACCTAATTCCCTATAACCATTGGCTCTGATACCAACTCTTCTGTCACACCCCGACCGCGTATAACATGCAACCGCGGCGGAAAACGTCGGGGAGTGTTGTAACAGAATTAATTGTTTCATTGTCTTAAACAGGAAACAAAGAGTACATAACATAATTAAACTAAGTCTATCTTCATTTTATGTCTCTAAGGCACAGGTCCGCCCTAGTGTCATGATCATCATCCTAAGCAACAGCTCCTGAAAACACATGTGAAAATAGGTACGTCAGCATAAAAATGCCTGTGAGATACATAGGATTTGTGAAAAGAGGATTCATGACTTATAAGTTTAGAAAAAGTTGTCATGAACCTTGTAAATTGTTTTGTTTTGTAAATCATTCCAAAAAGCGATGATATGTATAAATAAGAGAATAATATAAGGTTAAATAAATAACCAAGTAAAATGAGTCTGTATAAGATAAGTTGTTTTGTAAATCAATGTCTTGTGAAAATAAGTTGTTTATGTAAAATGTAATATGTCAAATATTGAAATGATTTAAGTAACGCTACGACATGTAATATCATACAAACACTTGTTTATAGGAAGTACCAGCGGCGTATCCCCCATGCTTGTATCATATTACACACGCCTCGTTACTCAAATCACTTACTCAACCCAACCACCAATGTAAATTGTTTATGTATAAATGAATGGATTAAGTTTAATTGCTACTGCTCTTGGTGAACCGAAGATGCTTGACTCGTTTACTACGTCTATGTGCTTGGATGCATGGGGTAGGAGTAGCTATGCGCGAGCACTTATTGAGATATCAGCTGATAATGAAATTAAAGAGGGGTTAACGGTAGCGGTGCCGGTGTTAGAGGGGGGTGGATTTGTTAAGGAGAAGGTGTGGGTAGAATATGAGTGGTGTCCTCATAGATGTTCTCATTGCTGTATCTTTGGTCATTCTGATCAGGATTGCCTTCATCAAACTATGAAACAACCTATTCCAGAGGCTAGTGGGAAGAGCTATAAAGTTGGTGGTAACAATAAAGGTCCGATTGTGGATAGTGATGGGTATATGGGGGTTCAACAAGGAAGATAGCGAGGAAACCTGGATTCCAAGTTAACAAGCCTAAGCCTAAGTTCGAATATAGGCCGGTGACTTCAAGTAAAGGGGGGACACGGCCTGGTTCAGATTCGGTTAAGGTGAGTTCTAATAATAGGTTTGCTGCTTTAAATGTAAGTCAGGGGGATACTGGGCAAAGTAGTAGAGGGATTGGCACTGGTTCGGGTGTGCGTAATATTCAGTCTAAAAATCCTTTTGATGTCCTCAATGATCCAAGCCTTAATAATGAAGAGGGGGGTGATATTCCAGTTGCGGCCAAACATGGTGAGGATGATGCTGAGGTTCTTGATGATTATGACGTGACGGATGGATATGAGATGGATGGTTTTCTGAGGCAAGGAACTATTAAAATATACGATAAAAAAGGGGCAAGCACTCCTTCTACATCGGTTAATAATGGTTAGGTTCGCTTCATGGAACATTAGGGGTTTGAACCGCCCCATTAAACAAACGGAGGTTCGACATGCTATAAAAGATTTTAACTTGAGTTTATGTGCTATTCTTGAATCTCATGTGGAGGTGGGTAATCTTTCTAGTGTTTGTAAGTCAGTTGCGGCCAAACATGGTGAGGATGATGCTGAGGTTCTTGATGATTATGACGTGACGGATGGATATGAAATGGATGGTTTTCTGAGGCAAGGAACTATTAAAATATACGATAAAAAAGGGGCAAGCACTCCTTCTACATCGGTTAATAATGGTTAGTTTCGCTTCATGGAACATTAGGGGTTTGAATCGCCCCATTAAACAAACGGAGGTTCGACATGCTATAAAAGATTTTAACTTGAGTTTATGTGCTATTCTTGAATCTCATGTGGAGGTGGGTAATCTTTCTAGTGTTTGTAAGTCAGTTTTCCGCTCATGGCAATGGACGTCTAATGGGGCTCGATGCAGTAAAGGAACGAGAATAATTGTCGGTTGGAATCCTAATATTTTTGATGTTATGGTGCTGACCGAATCTGATCAGGTTATGCATTTGCAGCTGATGTTAAAAAAGGAGAAAATTATGTTATTTTGTTCGATTATTTATGCTGCTAATTATTATGTCACTCGGAGGGAGTTATGGAACAATCTTTCATTGCATAAGACTTTTGTTCGTGATCAACCTTGGGTCATTTTAGGTGATTTTAACTCTGCGCTGAATCTTGAAGATAAGTCTATGGGGTCGTCTTCGATCTCTTCGAGTATGAGGGAGTTTCAAGCTTGTGTAGATGATATTCAGATGGTGGATATAAATCGTTCGGGGTTTCACTATACGTGGAATCAAAAGCCAAAGAAGGGGATCGGATTGATGAAGAAGATTGATAGAGTGGGTAATTCTCAGTTCATTTCCTGTTTTCTGAATGCTGTTGCGGTCTTCCTCCGGCTCGGTTATCGGATCATTGTCCTTGTGTTCTTAAGATCTCGGATCCTGATAAGTTAAAACATCGGTCGTTCAAGTTCGCAAATTTTCTGGTGCATAAACCAGAGTTTTTACCGATTGTGAAAAGAGTTTGGAGTACTAGTATTAGTGGAGTCTATCAATTCTCGGATGTTAAGAAGCTTCGTCTTCTCAAATCTCCTCTTCGAGTCTTACTTTTTCAGCAAGGCAATTTACATAAAAAAGTTCAAGACTTACGTGATAAACTGGATAAGATTCAGCGTGATATTGATAGTGATCCGTCGTGTGAGACTTTTCGGAAGGAGGAAGCTGTTATCCGAAAGGATTTTCAGGTTGCTTTACTTGATGAAGAGCGTTTTTTGAAGCAGAAGTCCAAGGTAGACTGGTTAGCGGCAGGCGATATGAATACTGCTTTTTTCCACTCTTCGCTCAAAAATAGAATTCACTATAGCCGTATTGATGTTATTCGGGATGCTAGCGGGAGTGTTTTTGAAAATGATATGGTTCAGAAAGCCTTTGTTGATCACTATGAAAACTTTTTGGGATGCCCGGGTGATACTTCGCTCACTCCGTCTCCGGAATTATTCACTACAAAGCTGGAGTCGGATGTTGCTCAGCATATGGTTCGTCCAGTCACAGCTGAAGAGGTTAGAAAGGCGATGTTCTCGATTGGGTCGGATAAAGCGCCAGGGCCAGATGGGTTTACAGCAGGATTTTTAAAAAATGCATGGCCTATTATTGGTAATGATGTTTCAAATGCGGTTATTGATTTTTTTGTCACAGGCAAGCTTCTTCGGGAATTAAATCATACGCTCATTGTTCTTATTCCTAAGACCCCATCTCCATCCGTGGTTACGGACTATCGTCCGATTTCCTGTTGCAATGTTTTGTATAAATGTATCAGTAAGATTGTTGCTGAAAGAATTAAAGTGGTGTTGAATGATATTGTTAGTGTAAACCAATCGGCGTTTGTCCCGGGGAGGAAAATATCTGATAATATCTTGTTAACTCAGGAGTTGATGCATAACTACCATAGAAATATTGGTCCTCCTAAATGTGCGTTTAAAGTGGATATTCAGAAGGCGTATGACACAGTTGATTGGAAATTTCTAAAGAGGATTTTGCTTGGCTTCGGGTTTCATTCTAGCATGGTTCACTGGATTATGGTTTGTGTGTCTTCTACAACGTTTTCAGTATGTATTAATGGTGATGTTCATGGTTTTTTCAAGGGTAATCGGGGGTTAAGACAAGGTGACCCTATTTCGCCGTATCTGTTCACTCTGGTTATGGAAATTCTTACGGCAATTTTACAGCATGCGGTAAGGATTGATTCTTCGTTTAAATTTCACAACAAGTGTGAACGCCAACAGATTGTCAATCTTTGTTTTGCGGACGACTTGTTTATTTTTTCTAAGGGTGAGATTGCTTCGGTCAGGTGCATTATGAATTCTCTCAACTCTTTTACTAAGATGTCGGGATTGGTGCCTAGTGTTCATAAAAGTACAGTTTTTTTCTCTAATGTGCCTTCGTTTGTTAAAACTGCTATTTTGAACATTATGCCGTTTGTGGAGGGTACTTTGCCAGTTAGATATTTGGGTGTGCCTCTTATATCTACTAGATTACTTTATAAAGATTGTGATGTGTTGATGGAGAGATTTGAGAAGCGTATTATGAATTGGCAAAATAAACTTCTATCATTTGCGGGCAGGTTGCAACTCATTATTTCGGTTTTGTCCTCTCTGCATGTTTACTGGTCTTCTGTGCTTATTCTTCCAACTCGGGTGGTTCTTAATTTGGAATCATTGATGCGAAATTTTTTATGGTCTCAAGACAGTGCTTTTCAGAAGGGGCGGGCAAAAGTGTCTTGGAAAAAGGTTTGTGTTCCTAAGTATGAGGGTGGTTTAGGTATTCGCAGAATTGGTGATGTTAATAAAGCTCTTATGACTTCACATATCTGGAGTATTCTTTCTAGGCGTAGCTCTTTGTGGGTTGAATGGGTTCATTCTTACAGGTTGAAAGGTAAAAGTTTTTGGGCTTGTAATGTGCCTTCTACTTGTTGCTGGTCGTGGAGAAAGATTCTTCAGATTAGGCAGGATGTGAGGAGTTTCGTTTGGTCGGATGTGGGTAATGGTTCGAAGACATCAGCTTGGTTCGATACGTGGTGTGACTTAGGTCCGCTGATTCAGTTCATCTCGCCTAGAGTTATTGCAAACGCAGGTTATAATATGGAGTCTAAAATTGCTGACATTTATTCCAATCTTACTTGGACTTGGCCAGCCGCGTGGAAAGATACTTTTCCGGTTCTTATCCACCTTGATCAGTTGAATTTTGATCCGAATAAGGAAGACAATCTGTTATGGCGCAAAGGGGACCAGTTCTATGAGTTTTCCTCGGCTCGTGCTTGGGATTCAGTTAGGCACCGTGAGTTGGAGGTGGAGTGGTGTCCTATTGTTTGGTTCGCTCAGTGTATCCCACGGCATGCTTTTTTAATGTGGCTAATCATGAGACGTAAGTTGCTTACTCAGGATAAAATTTTGGATTGGGGTTTCTCGCGTAGAAAGAACATGAATATGATGTGCTGTCTGCTTTGTTATGCCAATTATGATTCTCATAATCATCTGTTTTTCGAGTGTAAATTCTCTACTCAAGTTTGGCATATGGTGAGGAATAAAGTGGGAATGGATTCGGTTCAAGCGAAATGGGAGGATATTGTTGACTGGCTTCTAGTGCGGCCCAAGTCCAAATCTGTAGTGAACTATGTTGCTCGATTATTAGTGGCGGCCAGTGCTTATATGATTTGGCAAGAACGTAATGCAAGATTATTCAAGAACCAGTTGAGGCCTCCTGAGACTATTAGTGAAAGTATTATCCAACAAGTCCGATACAAATTAATGGGTGCGAAGCTCAAGGATTGTGATAATGTGAGAAGGCTTTTGGGTGACTGGGAGATTTATGGAGCTGAGCTCAAAGATGGCGATGGCTGATTGAGTAGTTGTGTTTGTTTGGTTTCTTTTCCTAGAGTGTTAGTCTAGTCGTTTTGTTGCCAGGTGGTAGTGTTCCTTGTTTTCTCATTGTTTTACTTTCATGGGGCATGTCCTGTGATTGAACTAGTGTAGACTCTCTACACTACTTGTTTTGTTTTGGTTGTGAATATATAGAATCACCGGGGTAACCCTTTACCAAAAAAAAAAAAATTGTCATGTGTTAATGTGTAAACCAAATCAAAATGTCTATGTCCAATGTAAACCACTAATTGTGTATATCAATGTCAAAATGTTTATGTTTAATGTAGATCATGTAATGTATACCCAAAAATATCATGTATGGTAAGTGAAATATATCAACTAAACCATATGTGAAATGCACAAAAACAAGGTATTGAAGTAAAACATGGTTTAAATCAAAGTTATGTTTTGTGGAACAGATGCATGCTATACTGATACAAACATTTATGCGGTATTGTGAAAATGCATACATCCAAGCCTTGAGACTGTGGCGATAAACCCTTAAACAAATTAAAGGTTTATCTAAGTTATGTGTATCGAATTCGGTCATTCCTTCCAATACAAACAAACCCAGGATTTCAGGAACGGGAGTTGTCAATTCCTATGGTACCACTACCTACTAACGAATGGCGTAGCTAATGTTAATGAATGTATTGTTCCATTTTAAACAACCCAAATGTCATACCAAAATGTAAACATGTGATGAAAACAACTGTACTAAGTATGCACACAATGGGCATACATAGCATGAAATGTAATGTGAAACAATGTACTAAGTATGCACACAAGGGACATACATAGCATGAAATGTAATGTAAAACAATGTACTAAGTATGCACACAATGGACATACATAGCATGAACACAATGAAATCATGTACTATAAATGTACTAATGAACATAGCAAGTATATGATGTGAAAGCAGGAAAGCACGAAAGTAACAAGTAGGCACATGTGTTTCACCCCAAAACAGTTTGGAAAACAGTAAAAGAGGGGTCTATGTACTCACTTGAGATTGCTCAGAAGTCCTAAGATAACCACCAAGCAATGCTAGAGATCACGGAATCAAACGGCACCTAATATAGGTAACTATGTTAATAAACCGGACCTAAATCGGAGGATCGGATAGAATGAGGGTTCGTAAACCAAACGAGTGTGGAGACTCGTGTAATATGGTTTAACAAAGCCTACATACTAAATGAAACCTAACATAAGTGCTTACGACCCATTACGACCCGTTTAGGTAGCTTATGCTACTTTAACGCGCCGTTCGCGTGAAACGCGTTCGGACCTCCTAACTAGTCCTATGACAAGTAGAATATGCCTTTACATGCCTAATATTGTCGCCAAAATCAGTTTAGATGTCAAAAGTTATGTCACATATGTTTATAATGAATTTTGGCATCAAAGGGGTATTTTGGTAATTTACCTAAGGCATATAAACTACCTATCATACAACTACTTAAACGTCGTGACCATAAGGTATAACCTCGGAAGGTTATTCCCTACCTACTATGGTCACCTAATGTATTTGGTCGGATCCTAATGATCGACCAAATGGGTCGGGTTCGAAGGTATAAGCGATTTATTAGATCGCTTACCCTTACGACCCTAGACAACGTGGTAATCAGTAGGCATAGTCCCAAGGGACTATAACCATCGTGATTACAATCACGTTGCGAAGTTCAAACGAACTTCGCATTGACCATAAACTGGTCAATGCAGAAAGTCAAACAAAGTTTGACTTTCGGACTCGAAAAGCAATAAAAGAACGAAAGAATACTTACAAAGGGTCCCCGAATGCTAATCTCGATCCAAGTAGCTCAGGTATGAAACAAAGGTTTCAACTTAGAGCTTCTCAAATCAGGATTCTTGTGGGTTTTACAAGTGATGGGGGTGGGTATTTATAGGAATACTAGCACCGTTAGGATCGTTTATCGGGAAACGTCCTTTGATCTTGGCCATACACTTGCACACATGGTATTGTAATACCATGTGCACATCCAAAACCAGCCTCTAGTATCAGAATTACCATGTGCAAGTGGGTTTTGTGGGTAATGCAGCTGTTAACAGCCTGTTTAAACATCGAATCTGGTCTGAGAGGCTGACGCGGGCCACGTAAAGGATAGCCCTGGTTTTACGCGGGCCGCCTGGGTCCTCTGATCAGGAGAAAGTTTGCTGAAATGACAGTTTCAGTCCCTTTTATGTGTTTAAGCCATTTTCGACATGTTTAAGGCCCGTTAAGCCAACTTTAAGGCCCTAACATGATGTCTAAAAATTGTGGACATGAAACATGCTCAAAAATATGTCGGACGTTGGTTCGTTTGGTCGTACGAACGCGATGTTCGCTTAATTACGATGGAATGCGCATAAGCGCGAAAAACGATCCAAATGAGGCAACGAATGGATTTTTCTTATGCCAAACACTAAAATAAAATATTTTAGTGCTTACATAAATTTTTGGATGTCCGGATGTATTCAGAACGTGAGTTATGCGCAAAAGTGCAAACTTGTGCACTTTTTGACACTTTTAGTCCCTGAATGACCCAAAAGTTTATTTTAGCACACCGAACCCCTCAAAGCCTATTTCTAAGCTATGTAAAGGATATTTATGGTATGTTTAACTTATGGTCATGTTCCGGAATGTCCGTGACAGTTCAAATTGGCATACTTTCGCAGTTTGTCAAATTTAGTCCCTGTAGGCGAATTAACTTGTTTTTGCCATACCAAAGCCTTCAAAACTTATTTATAAGTTATGTAAAGGTTATTTAAGGTATGTTAAGTATATGTTGATGTTCCGGAGTATTTGTTGCATTAAACTGATTACATTTACGCATCAGTTTGCGTATAACTCTCTAGAAAGCGATGTAGAGTTTGAAACTGAATAAAAGTCAAAACATGAAAAATGTAAAACACAACCAAACAAACATTGGGATCAAATAACATTGTTTTATTGATAATTGAACTGTTCACAAAGATTACAAGCACAGATGTTACAGTCTCCCGTACTTGTGGAAATTTCGTCCCGAAATTTATTTAGAGGACACGTGGAAAAAGATGCGGATATTTCGCCTTCATTTGATCTTCGCGTTCCCAAGTAAACTCGGGTCCACGTTTAGCTTCCCAGCGAACTTTGACCAAAGGAATGCGCTTGCGTTTAAGCCACTTGACTTCACGTTCCATGATTTCCACTGGCTTCTCAACAAATTTCAGTGTTTTATCAACACGAATTTCATCAAGCGGTATGTGGAGGTTCTCATCAGCTAAATACCTCTTGAGATTGGACACGTGAAAAGTTGGATGAACAATTCCAAGTTCAGGAGGTAACTCTAGTCTGTAGGCTACCTTACCGATTCTTTCGACAATCTTGAATGGTCCAACGTATCTAGGTGCAAGTTTTCCTTTCTTTCCAAATCTGATCACACCTTTCCAAGGTGAGACCTTAAGTAATACACGATCACCAACTTGAAATTCCAAGGGTTTGCATTTTGGGTTCGCGTAACTCTTTTGACGGCTTCTAGCTGTCTGAAGGTTATCACGAATTCTTGACCTTATCAGTTGTCTCTAAAATGAGGGCAGGTCCTGTAAGCTGAGCCTCGCCGATCTCATTCCAGCAGACTGGTGAACGACATTTTCGACCATAGAGAGCTTCGAAAGGAGCCATTTTGATGCTGGTGTGATAACTGTTGTTGTAGGAGAATTCAATTAACGGAAGATGTGAATCCCAACTACCACCAAAGTCGATCACACAAGCTCTAAGCATATCCTCCAGATTCTGGATTGTTCTTTCAGATTGACCATCCGTTTGCGGATGATAAGCTGTGCTCAGATTAAGTTGGGTCCCCATAGCAGATTGTATGGTTCTCCAAAAATGAGAAGTGAAACGAGCATCTTTGTCAGAAATGATGTTCAAAGGAACACCATGTCGAGCTACAATTTCATCCACATAGATTTTAGCAAGTTTGTCAGCAGAAAAATCCTCACGGATTGGCAAGAAATGTGCTGACTTAGTAAGACGATCAACAACTACCCAGATGGCATCATGACCTTTCTTTGTGCGCGGGAGTTTAGTAAAAAGATCCATAGTAATGTTTTCCCATTTCCAAACTAGGATCTCTGGTTGCACCAATAAACCAGAAGGACGCAGATGTTCAGCCTTAACATTAAGACAAGTAAGGCATTTTGATACATATAAGGCAATGTCTTTCTTCATACCAGGCCACCAATACTGAATACGAAGATCCTTATACATCTTATCTGAGCCAGGATGAATAGAATAACGAGACTTATGGGCTTCATCCATAAGCAAGGTGCGAAGGTTATCTTGGCTTGGGACCCACAAACGGTCCATGAAGTAATACGATCCATTGTCCTTCAGTTCGAGATCAGGTGTTATGTGATAGGGAAATTCCTTATCCATCAAACCTTGTGAAACACAAGATTGTTGAGCCTGAGAAATGCGGGCTTGGATATCAGATCGAGCTTGAATAATAGATTGAACACGTACAGAATGAAGCTTAGTACGTTCCTTACGACTCAATGCATCGGCTACGACATTCGCCTTACTAGGATGGTAGCGAATTTCGCAGTCATAGTCGTTTAGAAGCTCGACCCAACGTCGTTGCCTCATGTTGAGTTCTTTCTGATTGAAGATATGTTGAAGACTTTTGTGGTCCGTGAAAACCACACATTTTGTTCCGTACAAATAGTGTCTCCAGATCTTAAGAGCGAAGACAACTGCACCCAACTCAAGATCATGAGTGGTGTAGTTCTTCTCATGTATCTTCAAGTGCCTCGATGCATATGCTATGACTTTGTTCCTTTGCATCAGAACACAGCCAAGACCCAATTTAGATGCATCGCAATAAACGACAAAATCATCATCACCCTCAGGCAATGATAGAACAGGAGCATCGCAAAGCTTCTGCTTCAAGTTTTGAAAAGCTTCCTCTTGTTTGAATCCCCAATCAAAGGGTTTGTTCTTCTGAGTTAGAGCAGTTAGAGGAACTGCAATCTTCGAGAAGTTTTCTATGAAGTGGCGATAATAACCTGCTAGACCAAGAAAAGAACGAACCTCAGTAGGAGTAGTAGGCGTATCCCAATCCTTAATCGCACTGATCTTGCAGGGATCTACATGAATACCTTGTTCGTTGATAATATGTCCTAAGAATTGAACTTCTTTAAGCCAAAATTCACACTTGGAGAATTTGGCAAAAAGTTGCTCTTTCTTTAGGAGTTCCAAAGTAAGACGAAGATGTTGCTCGTGATCAGCTCGCGTCTTAGAGTATATCAAGATGTCGTCAATAAAAACAATGACGAACTGATCCAAATAAGGCTTGCAGACCCTATTCATTAAGTCCATGAAAACCGCAGGAGCATTAGTCAAACCGAATGGCATGACTGTGAACTCATAATGCCCATAACGAGTGCGGAAAGCTGTCTTGGGAATATCTTCTTCATGCACACGAAGTTGATGATACCCGGAACGCAGATCAATCTTCGAAAAATAAGAAGCGCCATGTAACTGATCAAAGAGATCGTCTATGCACGGTAGGGGATATCGATTCTTGATGGTAAGCTTGTTAAGCTCACGATAATCGATACACATCCTAAAGGATCCATCCTTCTTCTTGACAAAAAGAACGGGAGCACCCCAGGGTGAAAAGCTAGGACGTATAAAACCTTTGTCAGAGAGCTCCTGAAGCTGCTTAGACAACTCTTGCATCTCAGATGGAGCAAGACGATATGGAGCTCTGGCAATGGGATTTGCACTAGGTACGAGGTCAATACGGAACTCGACTTGGCGTGCTGGGGGTAGACCAGGTAACTCTTCAGGAAAAACTTCAGAATAATCCTGAACGACAGGGATATCTGAAATAGACTTACCCTTGCCTTTATCTGCTGTAACATGTGCTAAAAAAGCCACATAGTTCTTCCGCATATATTTTCAAGCTTTAAAACAAGACATGAGCTTGAGACCACCAGACGGTTTCTCACCTTGAACCTGTAGGATCTCACCTGTTGGAAGCGGCACACGAATGATTTTCTCGAAACAAACTACCTCTGTGTGATGCTTGGATAACCAATCCATACCCACTATAACGTCGAAGCTTCCAAGTTGCATTGGCGTGAGGTCGATAGGAAAAATATGATCGTTAAGGTTCAACTGGCAGTTGCGAAGAACAGAATCAAGAATAATGGGTTCACCACTAGCAACCTCTACTGTCAAAGGTTTACCTAGTTTCGTTCTAGACACGCGGAGCATTGGCTCAAAAGACAATGACACAAAACTCTTGCCGGCACCCGAATAAAAAAGAACATATGCAGGCTGATTATTAATAAAGAACGTACCGTTCACCACGATATCGTCCGCCTGCGCCTCTTGGGCATTCATGTTGAAGACTCGACCTCAAGCCGGAGCCTGAGCTGGATTCGCATTCACCAATCTTGGACATTGATTACGGTACTGGGTCAGATCCCCACAGTTATAACAAGCACCTGGTGGGTAGTGTGGTCGTGCAGCTTGACCCTGTTGCTGAGCAGGAGGCTGAGCAACTTGTTGAGCCGGGTTCTGAACTGCCTGATTCTGAGCAAACCGACAAACATTGGCAAGATGACCTGACTTCCTACAGTTATTACAGAAACGACACTGATGTTGCGGCTGATGGTGACTGTTGCATCTATTGCACAAAGGTGCATTCCCTGAATAGGGCTTCTTTGCTGGGGGCTGTGCGGGTTGGTTGGGAGCTGCCTGGTTAGCTTGGGCAGTGACAGCATAGTTTTGGGAAGCCTTACGCTTCCTTGCCCTTTTCGATGAACCAGAATCCTTTCCATTCTTGTTTTGACCTTTCTTGCTATCCTCTTTGTCCGACGATTGTTTCTTGCCCTTGTCACCCTTCCTGTGTAACTTATTCTTCCGAATCTGTGACTCAATCAATGTCGCTGCTAACTCGATAGCCTGACGGAGTGTGGCAGGGTTACTACCAGTAATGATATCTTGCACTTTGTCAGGTAGGCCGTCGATGTACCTTTCGATAGCCTTGTCAAGTGGGGTAACCATTGTTGGGCAAAGCAGACTCAACTCCTCAAATCTATCAGTATATGCCCTGTGCTCGCCACTGTCTTGTTTCAAGTCATCGAACTCTCTCTCCAATGCTCGCTGTTCATGACGAGGACAGAACTCCCTCATCATAAGGGCCCTGAGTTCAGCCCATGTCTGTGCTAGAGCAACTTCTGCCCCACGTTCTCTCATAACCCTGTTCCACCATGTGAGAGCCCTCTTCTGAAACACACTCGAAGAAAACTTGACCTTGCGATTGTCAAGACACTGCACGTGGCGAAAAGTATTCTCAATGCTCTCGAACCATTGAAGAAGCCCAGTCGCTCCCTCAGAACCACTAAATTTGAGTGGTTTAGCCGAGTTAAAATCCTTAAATTTGCGTGGAGCATTGTTGTTGTTGTTGGCTTGGTTCCATTGAGCAAAGAGATTTGGGAATTGAGCAGCCATCTGCTGCGCAATGATTTCTGCCAGTTCGGCAGTCGCTATCTGGTTTTCGTGTCGAGGAGGCATTCTAAAAGAGGCAAACATGAAAGGAAACGAGTGAGATGATTGGGAGAAAAGAATGAGATGAAACAAAAATTGACAACAGCAAAGATGGTGGTCATTTGTTTGTTACCATAAGGCAAACAAACAACACACAGTGACTAATCAAGGTAAATGGGTAAAAAATAATGTATCGCGAAGACATGCTCGCCTATAAGTGAACACTCACCCCAAGATTTCCCAGGTAAGAGTGACTGGTCCGATTATGTGGATTTATACGAACACTCTAGCCTTAGACAGAAAACCTAGGGTACAGGCATTCACCCTTCCAGTTTGCACGTGTTCACATTATTTAAAACCCAAAACCTTGACGAGATTTTGAAAACTCAAAGGGGTTCAAAACCTTATAACAGAGGGTTCAAAACCTTACAATAGAGGGTTCAAAACCTTGTAATAAATCATCCAAAAACAGATGATTGTTTTTCAAAAATCGTTTCGGAAAATTTGGTTTTTGTTTTGATAATCACCTAAGGATAGGTGATGTGCATGTTTTAAGATCTAAACACAAGATAACATGTGTTAGGGTCCTAGAAAAGTTATAGTCTAGGTCAAAGAATTACTAATAACCTAATTCCCTATAACCATTGGCTCTGATACCAACTCTTCTGTCACACCCCGACCGCGTATAACATGCAACCGCGGCAGAAAACGTCGGGGAGTGTTGTAACAGAATTAATTGTTTCATAACCATGGCATTCAAAGTTGTGTTTTATTTATCAACATAAGAGTTTCATTGTCTTAAACAGGAAACAAAGAGTACATAACATAATTAAACTAAGTCTATCTTCATTTTATGTCTCTAAGGCACAGGTCCGCCCTAGTGTCATGATCATCATCCTAAGCAACAGCTCCTGAAAACACATGTGAAAATAGGTACGTCAGCATAAAAATGCCTGTGAGATACATAGGATTTGTGAAAAGAGGATTCATGACTTATAAGTTTAGAAAAAGTTGTTAACAAAAGTCAGTCATGAACCTTGTAAATTGTTTTGTTTTGTAAATCATTCCAAAATGCGATGATATGTATAAATAAGAGAATAATGTAAGGTTAAATAAATAACCAAGTAAAATGAGTCTGTATAAGATAAGTTGTTTTGTAAATCAATGTCTTGTGAAAATAAGTTGTTTATGTAAAACGTAATATGTCAAATATTGAAATGATTTAAGTAACGCTACGGCATGTAATATCATACAAACACTTGTTTATAGGAAGTACCAGCGGCGTATCCCCCATGCTTGTATCATATTACACACGCCTCGTTACTCAAATCACTTACTCAACCCAACCACCAATGTAAATTGTTTATGTATATATGAATTGTCATGTGTTAATGTGTAAACCAAATCAAAATGTCTATGTCCAATGTAAACCACTAATTGTGTATATCAATGTCAAAATGTTTATGTTTAATGTAGATCATGTAATGTATACCCAAAAATATCATGTATGGTAAGTGAAATATATCAACTAAACCATATGTGAAATGCACAAAAACAAGGTATTGAAGTAAAACATGGTTTAAATCAAAGTTATGTTTTGTGGAACAGATGCATGCTATATTGATACAAACATTTATGCGGTATTGTGAAAATGCATACATCCAAGCCTTGAGACTGTGGCGATAAACCCTTAAACAAATTAAAGGTTTATCTAAGTTATGTGTATCGAATTCGGTCATTCCTTCCAATCCAAACAAACCCAGGATTTCAGGAACGGGAGTTGTCAATTCCTATGGTACCACTACCTACTAACGAATGGCGTAGCTAATGTTAATGAATGTATTGTTCCATTTTAAACAACCCAAATGTCATACCAAAATGTAAACATGTGATGAAAACAACTGTACTAAGTATGCACACAATGGGCATACATAGCGTATGACGTGAAACAAATGTACTAAGTATGCACACAATGGGCATACATAGCATGAAATGTAATGTGAAACAATGTGCATACTATGCACACAAAGGACATACATAGCATGAAATGTAATGTAAAACAATGTACTAAGTATGCACACAATGGACATACATAGCATGAAATGTAAAGTAAAACAATGTACTAAGTATGCACACAATGGACATACATAGCATGAAATGTAATGTAAAACAATGTACTAAGTATGCACTGTGACACCTGTGTCACTGCGACCATCAAACAAATACCAAACCAATGAAATATTGTATTTCATACTTTGGACTTGTATAAATATGTGTATCTTTTGCACATATCAACTCTTGTTCGAATTCAAGCTCTAAATCGCTTTCTGGAAGGTTATACGCGCGCTGATGCGTAAATATAACCAGTTTAACGCAACAAACACTCTAGAATAGTGACATATACTTAACATACCTTAAATAACCTTTACATAACTTAGAAATAAGTTTTGAAGGCTTTGGTATGGCAAAAACAAGTTAATTCGCTTACAGGGACTAAACTTGACAAACTGCGAAAGTATGCCAATTTGAACCGTAACAAACATTCCGGAACATGACCATAAGTTAAACATATCATAAATATCCTTTACATAGCTTAGAAATAGGCTTTGAGGTGTTCGGTATGCTAAAATAAACTTTTGGGTCATTCAGGGACTAAAAGCGTCAAAAAGTGCACAAGTTTGCACTTTCGCGCATAACTTACGTTCTGAATACATCCGGACATCCAAAAAATTATGTAAGCACTAAAATATTTTATTTTAGTGTTTAGCATAAGAAAAATCCATTCGTTGCGTCATTTGGATCGTTTTTCGCGCTTATGCGCATTCCGTCGTAATTAAGCGAACATCGCGTTCGTACGACCAAACGAACTGACATCCGACATATTTTTGAGCATGTTTCATGTCCACAATTTTTAGTCATCATTTTAGGGCCTTAAAGTTGGCTTAACGGGCCTTAAACATGCCAGAAATGGCTTAAACACACAACAGGGACCAAAACTGTCATTTCTGAAGGATGTTTGCTGATACATCGAATCTGGTCCGTTCCACTTGTTTCACATGGTTTTGGGGAATCTATGGGCTGGTTTTGAGGTGCACATGGTATTGGGCAATACTAGGGGCTCACATGGTTTTGTAAAACCATTGTCTTGAGGTGTATGGCCAAGATCAAAGCACGGTTTCCAAGAAACGATCTTAACGGTTCGGGAAATACTATAAATACCCCACCCCCATTTGGTTTAAACTCACTAGAATCTGATTTGAGAAGCTCTAAGTTGAAACCTTTGTTTCATACCTGAGCTACTTGAATCACGATTAGCATTCGGGGACCCTTCGTAAGTATTCCTTCGTTCTTTTATTGCTTTTCGAGTCCGAAAGTCAAACTTTGTTTGACTTTCTGCGTTGACCAGTTTATGGTCAATGCGAAGTTCGTTTGAACTTCGCAACGTGATTGTAATCACGATGGTTATAGTCCCTTGGGACTATGCCTACTGATTACCACGTTGTCTAGGGTCGTAAGGGTAAGCGATCTGATAAATCGCTTATACCTTCGAACCCGACCCATTTGGTCGATCATTAGGATCCGACCAAACACATTAGGTGACCATAGTATACAGGGAATAACCTTCCGAGGTTATACCTTATGGTCGCTTCGTTTAAGTAGTGGTATGATAGGTAGTTTATATGCCTTAGGTAAATTACCAAAATACCCCTTTGATGCCAAAATTCATTTTAAACATATGTAACATAACTTTTGACATCTAAACTGATTTGACAACAATATTAGACATGTTAAGGCATATGTTACTTGTCATAGGACTAGTTAGGCGGTCCGAACGCGTTTCACGCAAACGACGCGTTAAAGTAGCATAAGCTACCTAAACGGGTCGTAATGGGTCGTAAGCACTTATGTTAGGTTTCATTTAGTATGTAGGCTTTGTTAAACCATATTACACGAGTCTCCATACTCGTTTGGTTTACGAACCCTCATTCTATCCGATCCTCCGATTTAGGTCCGGTTTATTAACATAGTTACCTATATTAGGTGCCGTTTGATTTCCGAGATCTATAGCATTGCTTGGTGGTTATCTTAGGACTTCTGAGCAATCTCAAGTGAGTACATAGACCCCTCTTTTACTGTTTTCCAAACTGTTTTGGGGTGGAACACATGTCCCTACTTGTTACTTTCATGCTTTCCTGTTTTCACATCATATACCTGCTATGTTCGTTAGTACATTATAGTACATGATTTCATTACATTACATGCTATGTATGCCCATTGTGTGCGTACTTAGTACATCGTTTTACATTACATGCTATGTATGCCCATTGTGTGCGTACTTAGTACATCGTTCTACATTACATTTCATGCTATGTATGTCCATTGTGTGCATACTTAGTACATTGTTTTACATTGCATTTCTGTTGCATATGATCATCTAGCATATGAACACATTATACTACATTTTGAACCGTTGTAACTATTTGACTATGTGAACCGTCGTAACCATTTGATTATATGAACCGTTTGTAACTGTTGAACCATGTGAATCATTTGTAACTGTTGAACCATGTGAACCATTTGTATCTGTTGACCTGATTTACATTTGACAATAGACATTTGACTATACATAAACATTTCTACAAATTGTTAAACATTACATCTTGGTGGTTTGGTTTGAGTAAGTGATTTAAGTAACGATGCGTGTGTAATATGATACAAGCATGGTGGATACGTCGCTGGTACTTCCTATATATAAGTGTTTGTATGGTATCACATATTGTAGCGTTATTTGAATCATTTCAATTTGAGACATATAACATTTTATACAAATAACATACTTTTCACAAGACATTGATTTACAAACAACTTATCTTATACAAACTCATCTTACATGGTTATTCATTTAACCATACATCATTCTCTTATTTATACATATCATCTGATCTTATCGTTTTTCAAATGATTTACAAGACAAAGCAAATTACATGGTTCATGACTAAACATTTTCTCAAACATAAGTCATGAATTCTGTTTTCACAAAACCTATGTATCTCACAGGCATTTTTATGCTGACGTACCTATTTTCACATGTGTTTTTCAGGAGATGATGCATAGGACTTATCAAGACATACTTAGGCGGACCTGTGCCTTAGTTACTTAAAACGAGACAAGAACTAGTTAATTTATGTTATGTACTCTTTATTTCTTGTTTAAAGACAATGTAACTCGCTTGTTTGATGAATAAAATGAAACTTTAATTTTCCATGGTTGTGAAACATTAATTCTGTTACAACACTCCCCGACGTTTCCGCCACGTTTTGTATGTTCTACGTGGTCGGGGTGTGACATGCACACAATGGACATACATAGCATGAACACAATGAAATCATGTACTATAAATGTACTAATGAACATAGCAAGTATATGATGTGAAAGCAGGAAAGCACGAAAGTAACAAGTAGGCACATGTGTTTCACCCCAAAACAGTTTGGAAAACAGTAAAAGAGGGGTCTATGTACTCACTTGAGATTGCTCAGAAGTCCTAAGATAACCACCAAGCAATGCTAGAGATCACGGAATCAAACGGCACCTAATATAGGTAACTATGTTAATAAATCGGACCTAAATCGGAGGATCGGATAGAATGAGGGTTCGTAAACCAAACGAGTGTGGAGACTCATGTAATATGGTTTAACAAAGCCTACATACTAAATGAAACCTAACATAAGTGCTTACGACCCATTACGACCCGTTTAGGTAGCTTATGCTACTTTAACGCGTCGTTCGCGTGAAACGCATTCGGACCGCCTAACTAGTCCTATGACAAGTAGAATATGCCTTTACATGCCTAATATTGTCGCCAAAATCAGTTTAGATGTCAAAAGTTATGTCACATATGTTTATAATGAATTTTGGCATCAAAGGGGTATTTTTGTAATTTACCTAAGGCATATAAACTACCTATCATACAACTACTTAAACGTCGTGACCATAAGGTATAACCTCGGAAGGTTATTCCCTACCTACTATGGTCACCTAATGTATTTGGTCGGATCCTAATGATCGACCAAATGGGTCGGGTTCGAAGGTATAAGCGATTTATTAGATCGCTTACCCTTACGACCCTAGACAACATGGTAATCAGTAGGCATAGTCCCAAGGGACTATAACCATCGTGATTACAATCACGTTGTGAAGTTCAAACGAACTTCGCATTGACCATAAACTGGTCAATGCAGAAAGTCAAACAAAGTTTGACTTTCGGACTCGAAAAGCAATAAAAGAACCAAAGAATACTTACAAAGGGTCCCCGAATGCTAATCTCGATCCAAGTAGCTCAGGTATGAAACAAAGGTTTCAACTTAGAGCTTCTCAAATCAGGATTCTTGTGGGTTTTACAAGTGATGGGGGTGGGTATTTATAGGAATACTAGCACCGTTAGGATCGTTTATCGGGAAACGTCCTTTGATCTTGGCCATACACTTGCACACATGGTATTGTAATACCATGTGCACATCCAAAACCAGCCCCTAGTATCAGAATTACCACGTGCAAGTGGGTTTTGTGGGTAATGCAGCTGTTAACAGCCTGTTTAAACATCGAATCCGGTCTGAGAGGCTGACGCGGGCCGCGTAAAGGATAGCCCTGGTTTTACGCGGGCCGCCTAGGTCCTCTGATCAGGAGAAAGTTTGCTGAAATGACAGTTTCAGTCCCTGTTATGTGTTTAAGCCATTTTCGACATGTTTAAGGCCCGTTAAGCCAACTTTAAGGCCCTAACATGATGTCTAAACATTGTGGACATGAAACATGCTCAAAAATATGTCGGACGTTGGTTCGTTTGGTCGTACGAACGCGATGTTCGCTTAATTACGACGGAATGCTCATAAGCGCGAAAAACGATCCAAATGACGCAACGAATGGATTTTTCTTATGCCAAACACTAAAATAAAATATTTTAGTGCTTACATAAATTTTTGGATGTCCGGATGTATTCAGAACGTGAGTTATGCACAAAAGTGCAAACTTGTGCACTTTTTGACACTTTTAGTCCCTGAATGACCCAAAAGTTTATTTTAGCACACCGAACCCCTCAAAGCCTATTTCTAAGCTATGTAAAGGATATTTATGGTATGTTTAACTTATGGTCATGTTCCGGAATGTCTGTTACAGTTCAAATTGGCATACTTTCACAGTTTGTCAAATTTAGTCCCTGTAGGCGAATTAACTTGTTTTTGCCATACCAAAGCCTTCAAAACTTATTTCTAAGTTATGTAAAGGTTATTTAAGGTATGTTAAGTATATGTTGATGTTCCGGAGTATTTGTCGCATTAAACTGATTACGTTTACGCATCAGTTTGCGTATAACTCTCCAGAAAGCGATGTAGAGTTTGAAATTGAATAAAAGTCAAAACATGAAAAATGTAAAACACAACCAAACAAACATTGGGATCAAATAACATTGTTTTATTGATAATTGAACTGTTCACAAAGATTACAAGCACAGATGTTACATAACCCTTTACCCAAAAAAAATATACGCATAAGAGTATTTTCTGAAATATTCCATAAGTCACGTTTTAAAGTTCACGTTGTAACAACAATACCGGCGTAACTTACATAATTATTTGTGAGAGCGTTGGTATTAATTTGGAATCGTAATTTCATAGTATCTTCAAGTTATATTATTTTTACCCTAAAAATAATATATCTAGTTCACAAAATAACCACATAATCACACAAGCATCTTATCATGAAATATATATATTCTAAATATATATTTAACAAGTTTTATTTACGAAAACCCACCTCCGGTACTTGGTAATTTTTGAAATAAAATGATGGCGAAGTTTATATTTGAAACACAAGTTATAAAATATACTTGTAATAATTGTTAGAAAAATATATTCTAAGTGTTGGGTTTTTAGGAAAATTTCGCCAGAGTTTCCTTTGTAAATGGAGGCGTCCACGCTTACTAGCGTATCATTTTCTTTAACATATAGTACGTTAGATCGCTTTCAAATAACCAACCCGACATTTAGGCATTCAAAATACTACATATATCGTTTCAGTTTTAATACACAAAACTGGGCTGTTTTCGGGTATTTTAATAAAATAGTTATCTTATTCCAAAAGTTCCCAAATTTTTACAGAATGTCTTAAACGATCCAAATATTATTGTGTAAAAATATCGGGATCCAAATCATTACCAATATTTTATAGAAAAACATTTTCCGGACTGAAATCAGATTTATCTATTTCTGACTGCAGTCCACGGAATAATTTATTTAAAATTCATCGAGATTCCGATTTATGAAATTCCAGTCAGGGAATTACAAATACATCGGTGGTCATCTACAGTACAAATTTTATGATCTAAATCTACACAGAATTTAAGTTATGACTGAAAAAAACAAGACACATATTTTCAGCAGCAAAAATGCAGCTTTAGCTGCTGTTACAAAATGACACTTTAAAAATAGTAAACGGAGTCCAAAAATTATGATTCCAGTGCCATTAGAACCGTATTTCATAATACATAAACCTAGACTTCGGAAAATACATTTTTAGTTTTATTAAGGTCCTGTTACAGCCAGTTAAAGGTGGCTGAAAATGCAAATCAGCAAGCTGTTTATAAGTTAAGTGTTACTAAAACGCACACATACGATCGCCATACTTTCCAATATGATTAACATCAGACCATAAGTCATTTACAACAAATTTTGTTCATTTAATTCAGATTTACCATGTATTATCACATTTCATCTCATGACCTTTGTGTAAAGCTTTTATGTTCATGCTTTAAGTTATGATCTTTAGAGTTCTTGTAATTTCACCATTATTTCCACTATTAACCGCCAAAAATATGAACAAGATGAAGATCTAAGGCACTTACTACTAGCACAAGGCTAGGGGAGTTTGAAAGCGTAAAAGTGGTGGATAAAAGAAAACGGGAGCGGTCCTTGAGCTTCCGAGCACTCCAAGCTTGCTTGTATGATCTCTTGCACCCTTGGGTATGTATAGAATGCTTGAAGGAGCACTTGAAGGTGATGATATGGTGGTGGTATGATGGCAGCCGTGAGGGGTGAAGAAGGAGAGATGGAGAGAAGAGTTTGCAAGTGAATTGTGAATGCTCTGATGATCTTGTGTATAAATCCTCCATGGTTTCAATATCTTTTGGTCCTTATGTCCCCAAAGTACATGGCAATATACTAGCAAATCTCCATAATATCTTGCAAGATTATATAAAATCCTCAAATAGGCCATGTGGCCGGTTATAGCATGAGGGGGGGGGGGGGGGAGGGGGTCTAATTGTAAATTTTAACCAAATTAGTTATCTTGTAATTAAATTTCAAGTATATAGTTTGTGTAATTAATTACTAGATACTTTAGTGGGTGTTAAGGTGTTCGGGGATCATGACTAGCCAAGAAATAATTAAACAAGGTGTTTGGCAAAAATTTGGTGTCCCCGGTAATGTCCGGTTGTTCGGTTGGGTATCGTTCCGATAAAGTGCTTAATTGTTCCGTAAAGCGTCCTTTATAATGCTTTTTGTGTCACAATTAATTCTCAACACTTTGGAAAGTATCTAGGATTATTTTACCATGTTTTTACACTTCACTAGCATATCTAAATGCTGAATTTTGGTATACTAGTGCAGAATTCTGCACTTTAAGTATGTTTTAGGCACTTCCGGGCATTATAACTATCACCTAGTGACGCAGTTTAATGATCCTCACCTCCCTACACTCCCTACCAGTGTAGTACTTATTTCCCGGCTCATACTGGCCTCAAAACAATATCTGTATAGGTGCTGGTATAGTCAGCATGCTTCTGGGTTATCTGCTTAGTGTGCTAACTGTGCTTTTGCGCATCAAGGTTGTTGCTAATGTTTGTGTGTAAATAATAGAGTGACAGTATAACATGTGATGCATGAGTATGGATGTATCAGAAAGCAGAAAACAGTTTGATCATAATTGTAATCAAGCACAGTAATTAAGCACTAATTAAATATTAATTTAGTGTACGGATACCTGTAAATGTGAGGGTTGTCACATTCTCCCCCCGTTAAAGAAATTTCGTCCTCGAAATTTGTACTACCATAACTCCTTATGGTTACGTCACATATGTATATATATATGAACAATATCGAAGTAGATAATCATCAACTGAATCAAACCTTACCTACATGAGGTGAGTCCAAGAACATGTAATAACTTGAACCCTATGGTTAAAAGGTATGTTCTTTTAGCATTTGATGTCCCAGTTTTAGGACGTATTTGACGTATAGTCTAGTGTAAACCAGCTAGCAGGGGGGGTTTCCTCAAAAGAGGAGTTTTAACTAATATGATTCTCAAATGATCGATCGCAAAATGCAAACGAGTTTTCACGAGCCATAGCATCCGCTATGAATTCAAAGTCAACAACTGAAATGAAATAGTAAAATGATGATGATCTGTCAACTTCCGAATAAATGAATGATAAGGATTAGCGTGTTGAAAATCCTGAGTTGTGAGAATACGCCCAATGAATACGAGCGAATCTGGTGTATCCTTGCCTTAATTTGTAGTAGCATCAGAAATGTTTAAACGATAAGTCAAACAAAAGTATATGTAGTTCTGTGTGAAACGGTTGACCATGATTAGCACAAGCTACATGTTTGTAATGACACCACAAGGTGTCGTAATGACATAATTCTTATAATAGCGGTGACCGAACAAGTTCACCGTGTTTGAGATCAAATGAAGGTGTACCGAAACAAGCCTGAAGATTTGACTTACACAATGTCATAAAGTTTTCGGTTTAATTACGGAACATCAAAGAGCCACTGTTCTTGATCGAAGATGAAAAAGTATTCAGTATTGTAAGGTATTCGATTGACAACGAAAGAATCGTTAGGAGGTACATTGTGCTTACGAAATGAATATATGTACCATTGCCTTAACTCACAATTGTGTTAAGACTGCTTTGATCGTGAATATCAAGATGGATTGTTAACAAATAAATAGGCAATTAAATCCGAGTATGAACTGAGTAACCCAATTAGCGCAAGCTTCAATTCTGTGAAAGTATCACTGCAAGGTATCGAAATCATTCAACGACTTAGTGGAGTTGTAGACCAACCGAATTTGCTACGACTCAAAATGAAAGAATTTTGCAAAAATATTTGAATATGATACTCCCAATACATCATATGACGTCTGAAACAGAATGTGCGAAGTGGATAAGTTCAAGCAATCGAACTTAATCTCAGTGTAGCCCGACAATAAACGTATGTATCAACAAGGGAATTATTGGCATGGTAACAAATAAACCATGAATGTATTTTGTAATAAAGAAGCTTTCAAGAGAGTGTGTTGACTTGATAGCAAAGGAGCCAACAATTTCAATAACGTAGGTCGTTCGGATCACCAACCAGTAATTAGATT
Organism: Helianthus tuberosus; assembly: GCA_030545235.1. NCBI lineage: Eukaryota > Viridiplantae > Streptophyta > Magnoliopsida > Asterales > Asteraceae > Helianthus > Helianthus tuberosus. The sequence continues at coordinate 108,645,268 of CM060370.1, read as the reverse complement.
TAGCAACGTAGTATTTGAACTTTAATGAAGCGTTTATTCGAAATGGAACCGCATGTGTAGCAAAAGGTGCATGGGTTATATATAAGTTTTCTAGTGATGAATCGATGCGTTTCTACCAAGCAATCGACCTTAATCTCAGCGAAGAAAATCAACGTGATGCAACTACCTTGAGGGGAGTAGAGATGCAAACATCTACTCATTAGAAGTAAAAGTGAAGATTTCCACGAAAGAAAATTTAAGTACTTTTGGTTTTGTTAACTGAAGTGACAAGTTGTCAAGTTAATGATGTTTGATTGAGTTGACAGATAGGGTTCCTAAGTAAAACCCTTACGAGTTTAGTCCTGGGTTCCCAAAGGTCCTAAATATATGTCTTCTAGATCCTCCAGATTTCGTATCCTGTGTAGATCTGGTTTGTGCATTGTGTAGGAAGCACCATTTTTGTGTACGTCTAAAAACAAGTCATTGTCCCACAATTTCTCCGGTCTACTTTTTTCCCGAATTCACCGCTAACGACACTCGATCGTCGTCCAGTCGTGTAATAGTAGTTGGGTCCTCACAGTCAGTTATGTAAGAAGTTCGTAAATCCTCAGCAAGAGTCACCGACTCACGTGGGTTAGCTCGTTCGGCTCCTAGTAGTTGATGCTTATTTGAAAATCATCGTCCTCCTTCTTGACAAGTAGAATTAGGGGTTACCCAAAAGGGGATTTTGGTCTGTTATCTTCCTTCTCTATCCACTACTAAAACTTCCCTGCCAATCCTTGCATTTCCGAAGGTGTAAGTCGCTTAGGGTGCATTGACTACAGGCGCGACGCCTGGAATCGAATCGATGCAAAATTCGACTTGTCGTTGAGTGGATAATCTAGGAAAGTCTTCGAGAAAGACTTCAGGATATTTCCCTATCACGAGGGGTATCTACAAGTTTTAGTCCTTCGGCTCCCCTGTCCCCGACATGAGCCAGAAAGCAACACATCATTTCCGCAACAACTTTCGTGCCTTCAAGCAGAGGCGTATCCTGCTTCGTGAGTCACGATCGCTCCTTCATTTGTCATCGAGGTGCGGATATCAACCTCCGCTCGACCTCTTGGCAACTAATCCACCCCAATTACCTCATCGAAGCTTCCCAGCTCAACTGGCAGTAGATCTAGCGTAAACTTATGTTCTCCAGTTTTTTTCTTGTCGCCTCCAGTTACTGCGTTGGCTTCCACTAGCTTCCTCTAAGCTAGTTCTAATGGGTACTAGAATATCTACTTACTCGCTACTTAAACCAATTATACTCTCGAACCCTAGAGGTGCGAATCGTAAAATTTGCAACAGTATTTGGTAATACAGATGCATAACATTGAGTAATTCGGGACGTACCGATATCCATGCTTGAATCCCTGGCGTGTCTCCCTAGCTCCGGTGGGAAGCTTTCATCCTTGTGCCTGATTGTTTTTAGGGCAATATCTTCTGAAATGCTTTTTGCTTCCACAGTTTAAACATCCTCGAGCACGTTTCTGCTTATCGCTCATTCTGCCTTGGTAATTGTCATTGTTGTTGTTTCCTTCGTGATTCTCACTACCATCTTGGCCTCCATTACTATGTTCAGTATGTTGCCAACAAGTTTCTTTGGGATGCCCCCTCTTACCACAGTTATCACATTTTCCATATTTGCATCGCCCGACATGAAAACGTAAACAATTGTCGCACTTTGGTAGGATACCCTTGTAATCCTTTCCCTTTTTTGGCCTTCTTTTTGTTATTTGCCCGAGTAACCTTCTTGAAATTCGCAAGCTTTCTCTCGTTATCTCCAGATGGCTCTACAGGAGTCTCATTTTTCTCTTCCGAAGTGGAAAATTTTCCTTGTCTAATCGCTTCTTCAGTGAGCGCCACGCTTATATCGATAGCCTCGGTGATCGTTGAAGGTTTAGACGCTGTTACCAGGCTTAGAATCTGAGGTGCCAATCCCCCTATGAAACGTTCAATTCTCCTAAACTCTGGTCCCACCAGGAGCGTAGCAACTTGTGATAAATCGTTAAATTTCTGCACATACTCAGCTATCTTTGGTCCTTCCATCTTCAAGTTCCACAGTTCCGTTTCCAACTTCTGGACTTCTGCCTTCGAGCAATATCTCTTACGCATCAAATCTTTCAGCTCATCCCACGTCAAAGCATTCGCAGCGGTCTCGCCCATTGTCTGAACTTGAAGGTTCCACCATGACAGAGCCTCATCTACCAATAGTCCAGCTATATACGTGACCCAATGTTCGGGGTCACATTTGCTCAATCATAAAACAGAATCCGTCTTTTCAACCCAGCGCACGAAGGCTAAGGCACCCCCAGTGCCATCGAACTCTCGAGGTTTGTGGTCCAAGAACTGCTTGTAGGTGCAGCCTGCGATGTAAGCAACATTATTCGCGTAAGGCCTTAGCAAGGCACTCGTGGAAATGTCCAAACGTTTTGTAATGTGTCTTAAAGGACTAGACATTACCGTTGGGGAGGTTATTTCCTGAGGTACCTTCGCTGAAATCAGAGCGACGGGCCTCGTACCGTGCGATGGCCTGTAAGAGGCGCTCTAGCATTTCTGCCTATGTTGTCGGTACAATAAATGCGAAAAACAGCAAATTGTCAATCTTTGTTTTGCGGATGATTTGTTCCTTTTTGCTAGAGGAGAAGTTAATTCGGCTAGGTGTATTATGACATCGCTTTCTAATTTCACGAAGATGACGGGGTTAATGCCGAATAATAAAAAAAGTACGATATTCTTTTGTAATGTCAATGGCCATGTTAAAGAGGATATTTTAGAGCTTATGCCGTTTGTGGAAGGAAAGCTGCCTGTTAAATATCTGGGAGTGCCCCTGATCTCGTCCAGGCTCGGGTATAGTGATTGTCGAGTGCTTGTGGATCGTTTACAAAAACGTATAACGCATTGGAGGAACAAGTTGCTTTCTTTTGCTGGCAGATTACAGCTTATTACTTCAGTTCTTTCAGCTATGCACATCTATTGGTCGTCTGTGTTTATGTTGCCGTCTCGTATTATTCTTGAGCTGGAAGCTTGTATGCGAAATTTCCTTTGGTCTCAAGATAGTGTGTATTCTAAAGGTAAATCTAAAGTTTCTTGGAAAACCGTTTGTACTCCGAAATATGAAGGTGGGTTGGGTATTAGAAGGATTGGAGATATGAATACGGCTCTTATGTCTTCTCATATTTGGAGCATCGTGTCTAAACGGGATTCTTTATGGGTAGATTGGGTGCACAGTTACAGGTTAAAAGGTAAGAGTTTTTGGGTGTGTAAATCTCAAGCTAATTGTTGTTGGTCTTGGAGAAAGTTAGTGCAGTTACGGCCTCTTATCAGAAAACATATATGGTCGATTTTAGGTAATGGAGTCGATACATCTGCTTGGTTTGATTATTGGTGTGACATAGGGCCTCTTGGTGATTTTATATCGCTTAGAACTATTACCGATGCAGATTTTCATCTGGATGATTCTGTGGCTAACATATGTTCGCAGGGGTCTTGGGCGTGGCCGGTGGCTTGGAGAGATCTATTTCCAGTTCTAATTCAGTTAGACCAACATCAATTAAATCCAACAAAATCTGACAAATTGGTATGGAAAGATGGCAGCGATATAAAGGAGTTTTCAACTTCATGTGTGTGGCAGTCGGTTCGGTACATAGCTCCGGAAGTTAATTGGTGTAATATTGTCTGGTTTTCGCAGTGTATACCTCGACATGCTTTTATGATGTGGCTGGTCCTTAAAGGTAAGTTGTTAACGCAAGATAAAATTCTAAAGTGGGACATCTCGCGAAGGAAAAACATGAATATGACGTGTTGCATGTTGTGTTATCAGAATTTCGACTCACATCAGCATTTATTTTTTGAATGCAAATTTGCTTCTCAAGTTTGGCATCTAATTCGAAATAAGGTGAATATGGGTGATGTTAGTCCGAAATGGACTGATATTGTGGATTGGTTGCTGGTTCGGTCTAGATCTAAATCGGCTTCGACTTATGTTGCTAAAATTCTGGTTGCGGCTGCTGTGTATTTTATTTGGCAGGAAAGAAATGCTAGAATTTTCAAAAATCAGTTGAGACCTCCGGAGAAACTTAGGGAAATTATTTTAAACACGGTCAGATACAAACTGATGGGCGCTAGATTAAAGAACACTACAAGTGTGCGGAGACTTCTTGAAGAGTGGGAGATAAATGGAGGTCAATTGGAAGACGATGGCGGCTGATTAAGGTTTGAGTCACTTGTGTTTTGCGTTTGTCTAGTGGATAGGCTAGTTGGCGTTTTTTGTTTGCTTTTTAGTGGTTGTTTTTGGTAGTATGTGTTTTACTTTCATGGGGCATGTCTCATGATTGAACTAATGTAGGCATTCTACGCTACTTGTTTTGTTTGGTTTGTGAATATATAGAATCACCGGGGTAACCCTTTACCCAAAAAAATAATTGTGAAGGCAAGAAGATCCCATATGGACTTTTAGAATTCGAGTAGCGGGAGACGCCTCGAACCCTTGCACTAGACGTGCTCAAGTCAAAACATGATGTAAAATGCTCATGAAATTGAGATGCTAGATATGCCAAGGCAACATATGAAACAGAACTTGAAGGTTAAGTCAATGTATGAGAAAAAAATGTTTTTGAAAACTATGCATGGGGTTATTTTAGAAATGTGTTTAATGTTTTTGAAACCTTACATAATACTTTTTGAAATCATAAAGTAGGTGTAGTAGATAAATATATTTACAAAAATGTTTTAAAGAGATGATTTTTTGAAATTATGTATAAGGTTTTTGAAAACATGGATGATACTTTTGAAATCATGCACTTGATATGTTAGGTAAATATACTATGTTAAAAATGTTTTCAAACTATATATAAAATGTTTTTGAAATCATGAAGGTTGTTTTGAAAACTTATACTATGTATATTGTTATGAAAAACCAGAATGAAATGATATGGGTACGTGATTGAAAAATATCTTAGTTTTTTATCCAAGGATTTAAAGGCACAAATGTGTGAAAAGCATGATTACTCATAATGTCACTTTATTTTCTGTACTTTGTTTCTTAGAATGAAACGAGTACCTGAAATTTTTAAGGAAATCATCAGCGATCACTTGAAAGGGAGAATCACAAGAGTAGTTTGTAAAGAACATAGTTCCTTAATGTAGGTATTATAGGGAAGTGCCATACACACATGTAACTACACTTGTATATCAGGATTTGCGAACAATGATTTATTCATAAACTAAACATATTGTTTCCAAGTTCAACAAAAGAAAAGGAACAAAAGCAACAGATACAAATTATTCAAAGCAGCAGCATCTTGTAATCAGCCAAATGCTCATCCGTGGGTCAGATTTGCATTAGCAAGCTTTGATCACTTGTTCCTGAAATAGCTTGTCTCGCCGTAGTTGTACAAAGTACCAGACGGTAAATGAGTGTGACACCTGTGCCTCCACGGCCATCAAACAAATATCCAAATTAATGGAATACTGTATTTCATACTTGTGATTTGTAAAAATATGAGTATCATTGGCACATATCAATTCTTGATCGATTTCGAGCTTTAAATCGCTTTCTGGAAGGTTATACGCAAACCGATGCGTAAATATAACCAGTTTAATGCAACAAACACTCTGGAACATTAATTTATGCTTAATATACCTTAATTATCCTTTACATAACTTAGAAATAAGTTTTGAAGGCTTTGGTATGGCAAAATCAAGTTTATTTTATTTATTCGGGTTTTAAGGAAATGGCTGTTTTTCTCTCTAACCTTTGGCGATTTCCCTTCTTCACGTAAACCTTGATTCTTCTTTGCGATCTCTTGTATAACAGTCTGTGATTGGAGAATTGATTCCGTCAAAACTCCATAACGAACTAGTTAGCAAGTGTGACCGATTTCGAATTTAGAGTTTTGGTTTTCTTTTGTTTCGATCGCCTCCTTAGTGTTGTTTGATTCTCTGATTTATTAGTCTAGTTGTTTTTTATTGCGGTTAACTGAGTTTAATTTAGCTAGATCGAAAACTCTGGATTAATCGATTAAGGGTTGAAGATTAACACTAGGGTTTATAAGGTTTAGGGTTTTCTTTTGGTGGCTGCATGTTTCATTCGGTTTCTTCATCAGATTGATATTGTTGAATTCGTCTGCATGGAGAGAAATAAAGATCAAGGCTTGGATGATTTAGGGTTCCAGGCCTTCACCGATAAACTGCATGGGGACGTCTTTGTTCCTTCGATCACTACAAAGCCGGCGGCTCCACAAGAGTTGCGTGGTATTTTCCCCAAGTTTGGGAATACGCTTGATGTCAGATCACTTAAAATTGATGGGAACCCGTTGTTGCCGAAGCGAGGGGTAATCCAAAAAGAGCCGAGAATGATAAACATCATAGATGAGTTGGAAAAGGTGTCAGTTCCGGTACAGGAGACTAATGTTATGCCTGAACGTAATAATGAACAGGTAATTAACAACTTGTCATATGCTGAAAAGGTTAAGCACAGTTCAATGATAAAAAGGGAAGTTAACTTCAGGAAGATGGACTCAGGAGAGACAAAACCTGATGCAGATGTTGTTATTCCTCGTGAGGTAATTCGTAAAGTTCAGGAAAAATTTGAGAATGTGTTATATGGTTATTTTCTGGGGAATCGTTTACCATACCATGTAGTTGAATACTATGTAAAAAATGTGTGGGCTAAGTTCGGATTTGTCAAACTCATGATGAATTCGGATGGATTTTTCTTCTTTAAATTCGACTCTAAAGAAGGTATGGCAAAAGTGTTGGAGGGAGGTCCATGGTTGATCAGGAAGGTTCCCTTGTTTCTAAATGTCTGGTCTCCATCGGTTAGTCTAAAGAAAGAAGGCATTAAATCAGTTCCGGTATGGGTGAAACTCCATAATGTACCCATTGCGGTCTATACTGATGATGGGTTAAGCTTGTTAGCTTCTAAGTTAGGTGAACCAAGACGTTTGGATGGTTATACAGCTGATATGTGCTCGGAAAGTTGGGGTAGGAGTAGTTTCGCTCGGGCTTTAATTGAAATTAATGCGGAAAATGATCTTAAGGATCATATTGTTGTAGCGATTCCAAAACTTGATGAGGAAGGATATATCAATGAAGTAGTGAAAGTCGAATATGAGTGGAAGCCTCAAAGGTGCTCGATATGTTGCATATTTGGTCATAATGACCAAACGTGTGGGAAAAATGAAGCAAGAAAAGCGAAGCAAGTAGTTGTGGATGAAGACGGGTTTACTATGGATAAGAGAAAGATGGCTCGAGTGGGTGTTATCCCAAAGAAACCAAAAGCAAAATTTATTTACAAACCCAAGGTCAACAAGTCTGATCCGAGTTCGTCTGGTACAAAGGGAGTCAACGTAAATATAAAAGCTAGTGAAAATGTTAATACTCGGAACTCTTTTGAAGCTTTATCGAAGATAGAGGGGCTGGAAATAAAGGATGATAATGTTTTGACGGAAAAAGTGATCAAGAATAGTGGGAAGCAAACAAAGTCTGATGAAGAGGTGATAGAAACGGTTCCAACGGAAACGGCTGAATTCATGAGGAATGATAAACATGATGATGTTGCTGAGGGGGCAAGCACTCCCGGTCAAAGGGGTATCCATGGATAGTATTCTTACTTGGAATATAAGGGGTTTGAACCAACCCCTGAAACAAAATGAGGTTCGTGTTCTCATGTCAGAAAATAAAGTTTCGATGTGTGCTATTCTTGAGACTCATGTGAATGTCAGTAATCTTGATAGAGTTTGTAAAAATGTTTTTAGAAATTGGAATTGGACTTCTAACGGGGGGTTATGTCAGCGTGGCACTAGGATTATTCTCGGCTGGAATAATGATCTGATGGATGTAATGATTTTGTCTCAAACGGAACAGGTCATTCATGCTCAAATCTGGTTCAAAACTGACAATTCGACTATCTTTTGCTCTTTTGTTTATGCCAAGAATAAATACCAAGACCGAAGGAGCCTTTGGGAGGATTTATGTAGGCATAAGTTGTTGTGTAGGGATAAGGCTTGGTTCGTTATGGGTGATTTTAATGCTGCTCTTCATATGGATGATTCATTGTGTAGTACATCGAGTCACTCTATCGGAATGCGGGAATTTTCTGAATGTGTTCAGCAATCGGAGCTTATGGATGTTAAAGGTCATGGTATGCACTATACTTGGAGCCAGAAACCGAAAGAGGGGATTGGGTTGCTTAGGAAAATTGATCGTGTCATGTGTAATGTCAAGAGCCTAGAGGTATTCTCGGATGCTTATGTTATATATCACCCGAGTCGTGTTTCTGATCACACACCTTGCATTTTGAAACTGACCAATATGACTAAGTCTTATCGGCCGAAGCCTTTCAAGTTTGCGAATTTTATTACTTCCAAACCGGAATTCACTGTTTGTGTGGAGAATGAATGGGCGAAAAAGATTGATGGGGTCTCTATGTTTTCGGTTATTAATAAATTAAAGAATCTGAAACCAGGGCTTAGGAAGATCCTTTTTCAGCAAGGAAATTTGCATAAGAAAGTAGATGAGCTGCGTAAGAAATTAGATGAAGTTCAAAAGTTGATGGATAAAAACCCTCTTGATGTTGAAATTCGGAAAAAGGAACAAGAATGTCTTCGAGATTTTCAAGTTGCGGCTTATGATGAGGAGTGTTTTTTGAAACAAAAATCGAAGGTGGAATGGCTTGCTGCGGGGGATTCTAACACAGCTTTCTTTCACAATAGCGTTAAAAGCAAAAACATTCGTAGTAAAATCCAATGCATCCGGGATGTGGCAGGTAATCGGTTTGAAGGAGATGAAGCGGTGGCAGCGCTTGTTAATCATTACTCGAGTTTTTTAGGCACGGAAGATGCCGTATCCAGCTCTAACTTGAATGATGTCTTTGTCAATGTTGTCAGTACTAATGAAGCCGAAAATATGGTCAGAAGTGTTACGCGTGATGAAGTTAAAAAAGCCATGTTCAGTATAAGTGAAAACAAAGCACCAGGGCCTGATGGCTATACATCAGCTTTCTTTAAAAAGGCGTGGGAGATTGTTGGTGAGGAGGTTACAAATGCAATTCTTGATTTCTTTGAAAATGGGAAAATTCTGAAACAGTTAAATCACACAATTTTGGCGCTTATTCCAAAAGTGGATACTCCTGACTCAGTTCTTGATTACCGGCCCATTTCTTGCTGTAATGTCCTCTATAAGTGCATCAGTAAGATTATCACGGATAGATTAAAAGGGAGTTTGGACTCTTTGGTTAGCATAAATCAGTCTGCTTTCGTTCCAGGTAGGCGAATTTCTGATAATATTCTATTAACACAAGAGTTGATGCACAATTATCACTTGAATAAAGGTCCTCCAAGATGCGCTTTTAAGATTGATATTCAAAAAGCTTACGACACTGTTAGTTGGTCGTTTTTGGAGAAAATCCTTTACAAATTTGGTCTTCACAGGAAAATGGTGAAGTGGATAATGGTTTGTGTCAGTACGGCTACTTATTCTTTGAGTATCAATGGTAATCTTCACGGTTTTTTCAAAGGGAGAAGGGGCCTTCGCCAAGGGGATCCGATGTCCCTGTACTTGTTCACGCTTGTTATGGAGGTGCTTACTTTATTACTCCAAAAGGTAGCTCGCTCAAGCCCATCGTTTAAGTATCATGCTCATTGTGCTAAGCAACAAATAATAAATGTATCCTTTGCGGATGATTTGTTTATTTTTGTTCATGGGAATATGGAGTCGTTAGCAAGATAAAGGCCGCTTTGGAGGAGTTTACGAGTATTTCGGGTCTAGTCCCGAGTCATGCTAAAAGTACGGTGTTTTTTTTGTAATGTTCATCAGCAGGTTCGTCAGGAAATTCTGAATGCGTTACCATTTCGTGAAGGTTCCCTTCCGGTTCAGTACCTAGGTGTGCCATTGATCACATCAAGGTTAACTGCTGGGGATTGCAAGAGTTTAGTGGACCGAATGGATAAAAAAGTTAACAATTGGATGACAAAAACTCTATCGTTTGCGGGTAGATTGCAGCTTATTAACTCGGTCCTCTCTGCCATGCACATTTATTGGGCTTCGGTCTTTGTTATTCCTGCTCGCATCATTAATGATCTTGAGAAGCGTCTTCGTCGATTTCTATGGAATGCCGGTAAAGTGGGAAAAATTAAAGCGAAGGTTGCGTGGAATGATATTTGTCTTCCTAAAATGGAGGGTGGCTTAGGTATTAAACGTATAGGGGATGTGAATACAGCCCTTATTACCAACCATATCTGGAGTATCATTATTAAAAGAAAATCTCTATGGGTGCAATGGATTTATGAGCATAAATTGAACAATCACAATTTCTGGGAAGTTCAACCTAGGGGAAGCATGAGTTGGGGGTGGAGAAAGATTTTATCTATCCGCAATGTGGTCCGGCCTTTCATCTGGAAAGTGATTCGGAGTGGGCTGCAAACAAATGCTTGGAGCGATAATTGGTGTCATTTAAGCCCCCTCAGGGCGTTTATAACTCCAAGACACATTGCAAACGCGGGATTCAACCTACAAAGTTCAGTTGCGGATTTACTTGATGTGAATTCTCAATGGAAATGGCCTCAAGCTTGGTATGATATTTATCCGGTTTTAATTGGTTTATCAATTGATCGTCCTAATATTCAATTACATGATCGCACGGTTTGGAAGGATGTGGAAGGTAATGTCTCGCATTTCAGCTCTTTCATAGTGTGGGAAACCATTCGGTACCGTAACATTCCGACTACTTGGGCAAGCATGGTTTGGTTTAGTCAATGTGTTCCTAGACATTCTTTTCTTCTTTGGTTGGTTATAAAGAATAAACTGAAGACCCAAGACCGATTGAAAGTTTGGGAAGAGGGCAGTGAAACTAACTTAAGACTGATGTGTTGTTCTCTATGTCAACATGACCGTGATTCAAGAAACCATCTTTTTTTCTCGTGCACATTTGCATCGCAGGTATGGAAGAGCATTAAGTTGATGGTGGATATGGATAGTGTCAGCGATTTGTGGGAATCTATTTCGGATTGGATGGAGCAACATGCGAATTCAAAGAGACTGGAGCATGTTGTGTGCAAATTGGCTCTCTCGGCATCAGTCTACTACATATGGCAAGAACGCAACAATAGATTATTCACTCAAGTTGAGTGTTCGGCTTCCCAGGTTATCGAGAAGGTGAAGAATTCAGTTCGGCTTAGGATGATGGGGTTTAAATTCAAAGTCCAAGTTGATTGCAACAGAATTTTGAAGAAGTGGAAGATCCCGGAAAGGGCGCTTGAAGAAGATCCGGGCTAACGAAGTTATTTGAAAAGTGTTTTTGATAGAGTTATGTTGATTTGGTCGTGATGTCTGAGTTGTAACTGTCTTTGGTAGTGTCGTGTTTCTTGTTGTCTTTCAGTTTGGTCGTCTAGTCTTGGTATGTCAAGGCTAGCTGTGTGTGTTAGTTCAGGCACACCTGCTGTACTTATTTGATTTTTTTATAAAATTTACCGGGGTAACCCTTTACCCAAAAAAAAAAATCAAGTTTATTCGCTTACAGGGACTAAATTCGACAAACTGTGAAAGTATGCCGATTCGTACTGTAACGAACATTCCAGAACATGATCATAAGTTAAACATACCATAAATATCCATTACATAGCTTAGAAATAGGCTTTGAGGGGTTCGGTGTGCTAAAATAAACTTTTTGGTCATTCAGGGACTAAAAGCGTCAAAAAGTGCATAAGTTTGCATTTTCGCGCATATCTTACGTTCTGGATACATCCGGACATCCAAAAATTTATGTAATCATTAAAATATTTTATTTTAGTGATTGGCATGATAAAATTCCATTCGTCGTGTAATTTGGATCGTTTTTCGCATTCGTTCGTGTTTCGTCGTAATTAACCGAACAACGCAACCGTACGACCAAACTAACCGACATCCGAGATATTTTTGAGCATGTTTCATGTTCCCTATACTTCAACTTCATTTTAGAGCCTTGAAATATGATTAACGGGGCTTAAACGTGTCAAAAATGCATCAAAAACCATGTTTTGCACATTCAGGGACCAAAATTGACAATCTGCCATAGTTATCTTAGGAAGGGACCAAAGTTGAAAATCTGATTTCCAGCTTGTTCCAGCTGTTCCCCTCATTTTCACCTGGTTTTAATGAAACTAGGGGCTTGTTTTGGGGTACCCATGGTATTCTAAAACCATGGGCACACATGTAAGGTCCTGATTTAAGCTCGGTTTTCGATGAACGATCCTAACGGTTGTAAGAAAACTAAAAATACCCTACCCCCTTCACTTAAAACTCACACCTTGATCTGATTGCTCTCTAAGTTGAAGTGCTTTCACTTCATACCTGAGAATAATCGGGTCAAGCTTCCGTTCTTGGACCTTTTGTAAGTATCCTTTTGTTCTTTTATGCGTTTTTAGCACGAAAGTCAAACTTTCTGTATTGACCAGTTTATGGTCAATACGAAGTTTGTTTAAACTTCATAATGTGAGCGTAATCACGATGGTTATAGTCCCTAGTGACTATACCTACTGATTACCACGTTTTTTAGGCATAGTGACGAGTCGTAGTTTTGGCCAAAATGTGTATTCTTGCGTATTTTGTAACCAAACTACTTTTAGGTATCAAGACCCTTTGTTTTGATACCAAACCTGTTTTTAAACCTCGTTAAACATGTTTTAACATGTTTAGCTCGTCACTTTAGGTTTAGTGCTTATATAGGGTCGTAAGGTAAGCTGTCTAAACAACCGCTTAGACTTTCGAACCCGACACGTTTGGTCGATCTTTAGGATCCGACCAAACACATTAGGTGACTATAGTTGCATAGGGAATAACCTTCCAAGGTTATACCTTATGGTCACTTCGTTTAAGTAGTTGTATGATAAGTAGTTTATATGTCTTAGGTAAATGACCAAAATGCCCTTTTTGCGACAAAATTTATTTTAAGCATATGTAACATAATTTTTGATATCTAAACTGATTAGGCAACAATATTTGGCATGTTAAGGCATATTTTACTTATCATAGGACTAGTTAGGCGGTCCGAACGCGTTTTCCGCGAACAACGCGTTAAAGTAGCGTAAGCTACCTAAACGGGTCGTAACGGGTCGTAAGCACTTAGGATATGTTTCAATTTAGAATGTAGGCTTTGTTAAACCATATTACATGAGTTTCTATACTCATTTGGTTTACGAAACCTCATTCTATCCAATCTCCCGATTTAGGTCCGGTTATTTACGTAGTTACCTATATTAGGTGCCGTTTGATTCCGTGATCTCTCTAGCTTTGCTTGGTTGTTGTTCAAAACTTCTAAGCACCCTCAAGTGAGTACATAGTCCCCTCTTTTACTGTTTTTCAAACATTTTGGGGTGAAACACATGTGCCTACTTGTTACTTTCGTGCTTTCCATGTTTTCATATCATATGCTTGTTATGTTCATTAGTACACTATAGTACATGATTTCATTTTGTTTATGCTCTGTATGTCCATTGTGTGCATACTTAGTACATCGTTTTTTTTTTGGGTAAAGGGTTACCCCGGTGAATTTTATAACATCAACCAATAAAAACAAGTGAGGAAAAAACAGTCCCCAGTTCTCTAGCATGACATGCCATACCAGAGTTATACCAAAAAAACAAGCAAACAAGACTAGACACACACGCTAGTCAATACACTACAAAATTAAGACTTTAACCACAATCATCGTCTTCAACCACAAGCCCACGCGGCAGACTCCAATCTTGTAAAATTCTCTCCACTTGACTTGTTCTTTTAAACCGCATCGTATGAAGTTTCATCCTGACTGTAGCTAAAATAATTTATGTTAGCCGAGCAACACTTCTTTTCTTGGACGAAAACAATTGAGCATTCCTCTCCTGCCATACAAAATAACCCGCCGCACTGACTACCAACTTGCCAATCACATGCTCTTAGAGTCCCCGAACTGCACTAGATGATTATAGATGTTATCCCAAGAATTATTAACAACACTTAAGCCCGCTATATCCTTTACTCCGTTCCAAACCTGAGTACCATACGAGCATTCAAAGAATAGGTGTTCATGCGAATCCGGCCCCGAAGTACACAATGAACAGCACATCAAGTTAAAGTTCATATTACCCGAAGAGATCCACCTGGCCATAATATCCTGCGTCTTCAATTTCTTGTTGACCAATAGCCACATGAAAAAAAAATGGCGCGGAACAGATTGCGAAAACCATACCATAGCTGACCATGGAACTTCATCCTGAGCGGTCCGAATATCATTCCAAACACTCGAAGCACTATACTCCAACTCCTTCCCTGTTGAAGATCTCCAAACCACCTTGTCACTACACGGCCGAAGGTCGATATGCTGCATATTGTGGAGGATCGGGTAGTGGGTAAGCCACTGATCAGGCCATCCCCACTCCCCTTGTCTATTCACATCCGCTACCTTCGTATTTAACGTGAACCCCGCATTAGCTATGGCTCTCGGAGTGATGAAAGAGCTCAAAGGACAAATGACATCCCACTTGTCAAACCACATAGATGTCTGCGTACCATCACCAATCTTGGTCCAAAAATGTTGCTGAACAATAGGCCGAAGACTTAACAACATTCTCCAAGTCCAAGTGACATTACCTCGCAACGGGATGTCCCAAAAATTCCGGCCCCTAATACGATAGGAGTGCATCCACTTAACCCAAAGCGACTCCCTCATTGTGAGAAGACTCCATATATGAGCTACCATAAGCGCGTTGTTCATATCCACATACTACGAATGCCCAAACCACCTTCCTTTTTAGGCAAGGAAACTCTCTCCCACCTCATTTTCCCTTTACCTTTAATATCATTACCTTGAGCCCAAAGGAAACGCCTCATCTTGCCTTCCAGCTCACAAATAATACGTTTTGGTAGAGTGAAAACTGCCGCCCAATAGATGTGCATCGAGGAGAGAACTGATCGAATTAGTTGAAGCCTACCACTAAACGAAAGGCATTTACTCTTCCAATCAGTTATTCGCCTTTCCATATTTTCTACTAGCCGATTACAATCCTTGTAGGAGAGCCGAGACGAAATAAGAGGAACACCAAGACAACGAACCGGTAGCTGGCCCTCCTTAAACGGCATGATGTTTCGAATTTGGTCTTTCACACTATTTGGAACATTTGCAAAAACACAGTACTCTTGCTCATACTTGGCACCAGACCTGACATGTTTTTAAAACCGTTAATAGCCTCAAGAATAACCTTAGCTGAACCATGATCACCTCTAGCAAATAAAAAGAGATCATCAGCAAAACAAATGTTTATTATCCATTGACTTTCACACTTGCTATGGAATCTGAACTCCGAAGAAAGCGAAACTTGGTTTTGCAGGATTAATGTGAGGACCTCCATCACCATCGTAAACAAGTAAGGAGACATGGGATCTCCCTGACGAAGCCCTCTCTTACCTTTAAAATAACCGAATAAATTACCATTTCATGGCTAAAGAAAACGATGTTGATGTAACACACGCCATAATCCACTTCACCATTTGACTATCAAAGAGAAACCCCATCAAAGTGTGCCGAAGAAAATTCCAATCTACAGTATCGTAAGCTTTTTGAATGTTGACTTTAAAAGCACATCTAGGCGGACCCACATTCCAATGATAGTTGTGCATAAGCTCCTGAGTTAGAAGAATATTATCTTGTATCCTCCTGCCCGAAACAAAAGCTGACTGGTTGATACTAACGATGCCACACAGCCCTTCCTTAATTCGATTCGTGATAATCTTACTTATACACTTATATAAAGTGTTACAACATGAGATTGGTCTATAGTCCGTAATTAAAGAGGGAGTAGGAACCTTAGGAATAAGCGAGATGATCGTATGATTAAGCTGTTGCAACAGCTGGCCATTAGAAAAAAATCCTGAATTGCCTCACAAACATCCTTACCCATAATGTCCCATGACTTTTTAAAAAATACCGAGGTGAAACCATCGGGCCCCGGGGCTTTGTTACCCGAAATCGAGAACATAGCCATTTTAATTTCCTCATCAGTCACTTGTCGAACCATATGAGAAGCTTGATCACGCGTTAAAACCTTCTGGAATAAATCAGGAGTTGGGGCCGCACCTATGTTATTCTCGGTTCCAAAGAACGCCGAGAAATGGTCCACCATAACTTGTGGGACTGAACCTCCTTCATGAAGCGTACCCGCAGAATCCCGAACCGCGAAAATTTTACTCCGGTGATTCTTGGCTTTAACAACATTATGAAAGTACTTGGAATTTGAGTCGCCCAACTTGAGCCATTCAACCTTCGCTTTTTGCATTAGAAAAACCCCTTCATCATAAACCGCTTCCTTGTATTTCGTAAGCAAAATACCATGTTGATTAAGTAACCCATCATTATCCGGATTTACATCTATCGCACGCTGACAATCTTCCAAATCTTTTCTAGCAATCTTAACCTTTTCATGCAAATTGCCTTGCTGAAAGAATAGTTTTCGCATCGGGGGTTTTCAAGTACTTCAACTTCTTGACAACTTGGAACATTTTGTGCCCCAAATGAGCTGGCCATCTTGTGCCCTACCATGGTGGACCCTCCCATCAAACGAATTGAGCTGTATCTCAAGGGCCTTGTACCAGAAATTCAAAGTCACGTGACTTCAGCCAACCTGGGTACCATACAGCAAATCATCAAGTTGGCCCATCGACTCACTGACCAGGCGGTGGAGCAAAACACGCTGCCCAAACATATCAGTGCCACAGCTACTTCTGATGCACCTACCGACAACAAGCGAAAATGGGATGGGAACTCCAGTAAGGGTTCTGCTTCAGTTCAGTCTCAGCAGCGAAAGACTGATGACTACCAGAGTCCTGGTTAGCAATCTTCCGATAATCAAGGACAGGGTGGATACCGAGGAAACCACCCCAAGTGCAACCGGTGCAGCAAGCATCACAGCGGGCGGTGCAACAAAGGTCGATGTCAGAGATGTCACAAGCTGGGCCATGAAGCTAAGGATTGCAGGAGCCCGCGTCCTGCAAATCAGAATCGCCAACAACAACAACAAGCTCCACAGAATCACCAGCAGCAGCAACAGCAGGGCAATAAAGGATGCTTTCAGTGTGGCGCTGAAGGCCACTTTAAGAGGAACTGCCCCCAACTGAACCAGAATCAGAACAACAACAATCAAGGAAACGGGAACAACAATGGAGGCAACAATGGAGCCAACAACGGGGGTAACAACAATGGTAATGGAGCAAGGGGTCGTGTGTTCGTGATTGGTCAAGGTGATGCAAGGAACGATCCCATCGTTGTGATGGGTAAGTTTCTTCTGGACGACTTCTTTGTTACTGTTTTATTCGATTCGGGTGCCGATACTAGTTATGTGTCCTTAAAAGTTAGCCAAATGCTTAAGCGCACTCCAACACTTCTAAACACCAAACACACGATAGAGCTAGCAAATGGTAAAAGTCTTGAAGCCACACACGTAGTTAAAGGTTGTAACCTCGTCTTAGTTGGTCAGACTTTCTCTATCGATCTTATTCCTATCACACTTGGTAGTTTCGACGTCGTTATTGGGATAGATTGGCTATCTCATCATCAAGCAGAGATTGTTTGCAAGGAGAAAATCGTCCGCATTCCTCGTTCTGGTGCAGAACCCCTCGTGATTCATGGCGACAAGAGTGGTGCTGTCGTAGGCATTATCTCTTTCCTTAAGGCCCAGAAGTGTTTGCGAAAGGGCCACACTGCCATTCTAGCACTCGTTACTGACACATCAATGGAAGAGAAGAGAATTGAAGACATCCCTATTGTACGCGATTTTCCTGAGGTATTTCCTGAGGAATACCTGGTCTTCCGCCTCATCGCCAAGTTGAGTTTCAAATCGAGCTAGCTCCTGGAGCAGCGCCCATAGCTCGAGCACCTTATCGTCTAGCTCCATCAGAACTTGAAGAACTATCCACACAACTACAAGAACTCTTGGAAAAGGGTTTCATACGTCCTAGCTCTTCGCCATGGGGAGCTCCAGTGTTATTCGTGAAAAAAAAGGACGGTGCCTTCATAATGTGTATTGACTACCGCGAACTCAACAAGGTGACCGTGAAGAATCGTTATCCTCTTCCACTTATTGACGACTTATTCGACCAGTTGCAAGGGTCGAGCTATTACTCCAAGATTGATTTAAGATCGGATACCATCAGCTGAGAGTCCGAGAGGAGGACGTCTCCAAAACAGCATTAAGAACTCGTTACGGCCATTACGAGTTTCTAGTTATGCATTTCGGATTGACGAATGCACCTGCGGTCTTCATGGATCTCATGAACCGAGTGTGCAAGCCTTACCTGGATAAGTTTATCATTGTTTTCATCGACGATATCCTGATCTATTCTAAGAGTCAAGAGGAACACGAGCAGCATCTACGACTTATGCTGGAACTCCTTCGAGCAGAGCAGCTGTATGCTAAATTTTCGAAATGTGACTTCTGGCTTCGCGAAGTTCACTTTCTAGGCCACGTGGTAAACAAGGATGGAATTCATGTGGATCCATCCAAGGTTGAATCGATCAAGAACTGGCCTGCACCCCGTACACCAACAGAAATCCGCCAATTCTTGGGTTTGGCGGGATATTACAGAAGATTTATCAAAGACTTCTCCAAGATTGCGCAACCTCTCACTTCACTGACTCAGAAGGGTGTCATCTATCGTTGGGGTGATGCACAGGAGTCCACATTTCAGCACTTGAAGGATAGACTTTGTAGCGCGCCTATCCTCTCATTGCCTGAAGGCACAGATGATTTTGTGGTTTACTGCGATGCTTCCATCCAAGGACTTGGTTGCGTGTTGATGCAACGTGATATGGTCATTGCCTACGCATCACGCCAACTTAAGGTTCACGAAAGGAACTACACTACACACGACTTGGAACTGGGAGCAGTTGTTTTCGCGCTTAAGATATGGAGACACTACCTGTACGGTACCAAGTGCACCATTTACACCGATCACAGGAGTCTCGAGCATATCTTCAAGCAAAAGGAGTTAAACATGCGTCAACGCCGATGGGTCGAACTCTTGAATGATTACGAATGCGCGATCAAGTACCATCCAGGCAAAGCCAATGTTGTGGCCGACGCCCTCAGTCGAAAGGATACTATACCTAAGCGTGTACGTGCGTTACAGCTTACCATTCACTCTAGCCTTCCCGCTCAGATTCGCGATGCTCAGGTTGAAGCGTTGAAAGCATAAAACATCAGGGCTGAGTCCCTACGAGGATCGAGGCAACGGCTAGAACAAAAGGAAGACGGCGCCTACTATGTTAACGGACGCATCTGGGTTCCACTTTATGGAGACCTACGCGAGCTTGTGATGGATGAAGCACACAAGTCTCGTTATTCGGTACATCCTGGTTCGGATAAAATGTACCACGACCTCAAGACTACGTATTGGTGGCCTGGCATGAAAGCCCACATAGCAACCTACGTCAGTAAGTGCTTAACTTGTGCGAGAGTCAAGACTGAATATGAGAAACCATCAGGCCTACTTCAACAACCAGAGATACCTAAATGGAAATGGGAGCAAATTTCCATGGATTTTGTTACTGGCCTACCCAGATCTCAACGGGGAAACGATACCATTTGGGTAATCGTGGATCGACTGACCAAGCTGCACATTTTCTGGCAATCAAAGAAACGGATAAGTTTTCTACTCTTGCAGACATTTACCTAAAGGAAGTGGTATCAAGGCACGGAGTGCCAACCTCCATCATTTCTGATCGTGACGCGCGTTTTACTTCTGAACTATGGCAAGCAATGCACAAGTCTTTTGGCTCACGTTTAGATATGAGCACCGCTTATCACCCACAGACGGATGGGCAATCTGAACGCACCATCCAAACCCTTGAAGACATGCTTAGGGCATATGTAATCAATTTTGGAAATGGCTGGGAAAAGCACCTCCCGCTAGTGGAGTTTTAGTATAACAACAGCTACCACACCAGCATCCAAGCCGCTCCGTTCGAGGCATTGTACGGACGCAAATGCCGATCACCTCTCTGTTGGGCAGAAGTTAGTGACAGCCAAATCACTGGCCCAGAACTTGTGGTAGATACCACCGAGAAAATTGCTCAGATACGACAGTGAATGGCGGCAGCTCGTGACCGTCAGAAAAGCTATGCTGATAAGGGAAGAAAACCACTCGAGTTCCAGGTTGGGGATCGAGTGTTACTCAAAGTCTCACCTTGGAAAGGTGTAGTCCGTTTTGGCAAACGAGGCAAGCTCAATCCGCGTTACGTTGGACCCTTCGAAATCACCGAGAAAATTGGGAAAGTCGCCTACAGGTTGAATCTACCTGAAGAACTCAGCGGAGTTCACAATGTTTTCCATGTGTCGAATCTGAAGAAGTGTCTGTCAGATGAGACCCTCATAGTTCCTCTCAAGGAGCTCACAATCGACGACCAGCTGCGATTCGTCGAAGAACCCATGGAGATTACGGATCAAGATGTTAAGATCCTCAAGCGTACCAGGATACCTCTTGTCCGAGTTCGTTGGGATTCCCGTCATGGCCCAGAGTATACCTGGGAACGAGAAGACCAAATGAAACTCAAGTACCCCAGCTGTTTAAGAAAAACGCAACCACTACTGAGGCTGAAGCTACTGAAGAATTTCGGGACGAAATTCCAAATCAACGGGGGGATGATGTGACACCCCAGGAAAACCAGGAAAACAACGCAACTTAACTAGCTTCCTCAGTAACCAGGTGCTAAATTTCGGGACAAAATTCTCTTAACAGGGGGAGAATGTGACAACCCTCAAAATTCCATGTATTCCGTACAATTTATTAATGATAATTAAAGTGCTTGACGACTGTGTGGGATTACTTAACTGCTCTCTGATTACTGTGTTATACTTACATGTGCTTGTTAACATACTAGTAGTGTACAGAAAAGTCATTAAACAGTCCTGTGTGTTTTCCTAAGTGTTAGAAATTAAAAACGTTACAAAAATATATATATAGGACGCTTTACGGATTAATTAAGCACTTTAACGGAACAACGCCGAACCAAACAACCGGACTTTACCCGGAACATAAAAATATTGCTAAATACATTGTTGAGACTTTTCTGAGCTAGTGAGGGTCCCCGAACACCCTAACACCCTTTATATTACATAACACACTTATATTTTGACTAAACACCTAAAAAGCCTAACTAGTCCCTAACTAAAGTGTAACCTAATTCCCAACCCCATACCCCCTCCCTAATTCACGGTTACTAAGTGTGGGGGGGGACACCCCCACATTCTTTTCATTATTTAATTGGTACATGTTGGTAAGTTAGAGACATAATACATGATGGATATTCATGAGATTGGTTTATAAATATACTCAAGAGATAACCCATCTCTTTCATCAAACCATCACCAAACAAAACTCTCTCCTTCTCTACACCACACTCCAGCCGCCACCTTTAACAACCATCTCACCATCATCAACCTCCATTTCAACCATTCTTCATACATACAAAGGTGCTACGAGTCCTACAACGAAGCTTGGTGCTCTCGGAAGTGGAAGGACCTTCTCCATTCGGTATTAACCACCACCACTTTTCTACACTCGAACTCCCCTAGCCTTGAGCTAGTGGTAAGAACTTAGATCCGTTCATTCTTCATGTTATTTAAGTGGTTAATAGTTGTTTGATGATGAAAATCCATGAACACTAAAGAACCATGAACAAAAAGTCTTGCATATAAACTAACTTGTAATGAAATATTGATGAAACATAATGAAGTGATGATAAACTGAAGTTGTCTTGATTATGTTGCTGATTTACTTGCTGATCTACTTGTAATATTGATGTTTGATGTTGTTGTGATCACTAAACATGTTAACGGAATCAATCGAACACAAGTTAAAAAGATAAAAGCTGAAACAGTAGGCTGTTTGGTTTTTACAGCCAACTTCAGTTGGCTGTAACCAGACCGTAACTTAACGAAAAATGTATTTTCTGAAGCCTAGATTTATGTATTATGAAATACGGTTCTAGTGGCACTGGAATCGTAATTTTTGGACTTCGTTTACTATTTTTAAAGTGTCATTTTGTAATAGCAGCTAGAGCTGCATTTTTACTGCTGAAAATATGCATTTTGTTTTCTGTCATAACTTAAGTTCGGTGTAAAGTTGGATCATGAAATTGGTACTGTATATGGACACTGATTTCATAGTAATTGTCCCACTGGAATTTCGTCAATCCGACTTACAATGAATTTTTAATGAATTATTCTGTGGACTGTGGTCAGAAAAAGATAAATCTGAGTTCAGTCCGGAAAATGAATTTTTATAAAATATTGGTAATGAACTGAACCCAGATATTTTTACACAATAATATTTGGATCGTTTATGACATTCTGTAAAAATTTGGGAATTTTTGGAATAAGTTAACTATTTTATTAAAATGTCCGAAAACAGCCTGGTTTTGAATATTTATGCTGAAACGACATAAGTCGTAATTTGCGTATCTAAATGTCGAATATGCTATCTGTGAATGATCCAACATGATTATGTCTCAATAAAAGTGTTAGGTGCATTATCGTATGTTTGTTTATGAGTGGGGAATGGATGGGAAGTGTCACACCCCGACCACGTATAGCATACAAAACGTGGCGGAAAACGTCGGGGAGTGTTGTAACAGAATTATTGTTTCACAACCATGGCATACAAAGTTATATTTTATTTATTAAACAAGAGTGTTTCATTGTCTTTAAACAGGAAATAAAGAGTTCATAACATAATTAAACTAATTCTATCTCCGTTTTATGTCTCTAAGGCACAGGTCCGCCCTAGTGTCACGATCATTGTCCTAAGCAACAGCTCCTGAAAACACATGTGAAAATAGGTATGTCAGCATAAAAATGCCTGTGAGATACATAGGTTTTGTGAAAATAAGATTCATGACTTGTGCTTTAAGAAAATGTTTAGTCATGAACCTTGTAATTTGCTTTGTCTTGTAAATCATTTGAAAAACGATAAGATCTGATGATATGTATAAGTAAATGTAAGGTTAAATGAATAACCATGTAAAATGAGTTTGTATAAGATAAGTTGTTTGTAAAACAATGTCTTGTGAAAAGTATGTTATTTGTATAAAATGTCATATGTCTTAAATTGAAATGATTTAAATAACGCTACGATATGTAATACCATACAAACACTTATATATAGGAAGTACCAGCGGCGTATCCACCATGTTTGTATCATATTACACACGCCTCGTTACTTCAATCACTTACTCAAACCAAACCACCAATGTAAATTGTTTATGTATAATCAAATGTCAAAATGTTATTGTGTAAACCTTATCAAATGTCTGTGTTTTATGTAAATCATGAATTGTGTACATCAATGTCAAAATGTTTATGTCTAATGTAAATCATGTAATGTGTATCCAAAAATGTCATGTATGGTAAGTGAAATATATCAACTAAACCATATGTAAAATGCACAAAAACAAGGTATTGAAGTAAAACATGGTTTAAATCAAAGTTATGTTTTGTGGAACAAATGCATGCTATACTGATACAAACATCTATGCGGTATTGTGAAAATGCATACACTCAAGCCTTGAGACTGTGGCGATAAACCCTTAAACAAATTAAAGGTTTATCTAAGTTATGTGTATCGTTCCAATTTTATCGGATGTCTTTTACTTCTGAGGGGGCAAGCACTCCCGTTTTGGCTGGTTTGAATGGATAGCATCGCTACTTGGAACATAAGGGGTTTGAACCGACCCCTGAAACAAAGTGAGGTTCGGATTTTTTTGTCTGAAAATAAGTTAGCGGTTTGTGCCATCCTTGAGTCGCATGTCGATATCATGAAGATTGATAAAGTTTGTAAAGGTGTCTTCAGAAATTGGAGTTGGACGTCTAATGGTAACTTGTGTGATCGGGGCACTAGAATAATTTTGGGGTGGAATTCGGATGATGTTGATGTCATGGTTTTGTCTCAAATGGACCAGGTTATTCATGTCCAACTTCGATATAAGTCATGCATGAAAGTTATTTTCTGTTCGTTTGTGTATGCGAAGAATAAATATCAGGAAAGACGAGAGCTTTGGGATAATCTTTGTAAGCATAAGGGCTTATGTCATGATAAACCATGGGTAGTCATGGGAGATTTTAATTCAGCTTTGCACCATGAAGATTCTATATGCGGATCGTCCACTCAAACTATTGGCATGAGAGAGTTTTATGATTGTGTTCAGGTTACGGAATTGCTTGACATTATGGGCCATGGTTTGCACTATACTTGGAACCAGAAACCGAAAGAGGGAATTGGGTTGCTGAAAAAGATTGATCGGGTGATGGGTAATATGAAGTTCTTAGAGACATGTCCGGATGCCTTTGTTCTTTATCATCCTTTCCGTGTGTCAGATCACACTCCTTGTATTCTAAAGATGGGAGACGCGACTAAGGCTAAGCCTAAACCTTTTAAATTTGCAAACTTTATCACTTCTAAACCAGAGTTTAGGTCTTCGGTTGAGCAGGAGTGGAGGAAAACGATTAACGGGGTGGCTATGTACTCGGTTACTAAGAAGCTCAAGAACTTGAAGCCGTCTTTGCGGAAGATTCTATTTAGACAAGGTAATTTGCATGATAAAGTATCTGAGCTGAGAAGTAAGTTGGATGATATTCAAACAAAGATTGATGCTAATCCGCTTAATAGAGAGTTGAGAAACATGGAAGCTGAATACTTAAAAGAGTTCAAGTCAGCGGCTTATGATGAGGAATGTTTTTTAAAGCAGAAGTCTAAAGTGGAATGGTTATGTGCGGGGGATTCTAATACAGCTTTCTTCCATAACAGTGTGAAATGTAGGAATGCGAGATCAAAAATTCAATCTATTAAGGATGTTGCTGGGAACCGATTTGAGGGTGAAGATGTGTCGATTGCTTTAGTCAACCATTATGCAAATTTTCTGGGCAAAGAGGATCAAGTTATTCAACTTAATCAGGAAGATATTTTTGTTAATGTGCTTAGTCCTGCTGTTGCGGATAATATGGTTAGACAGGTTACGCGTGAAGAGATCAAGAATGCTATGTTTTCTATTGGTGAGAATAAAGCTCCGGGTCCTGATGGCTATACGTCAGCGTTTTTTAAACATACATGGGACATTGTGGGTGATGAGATCACTATGGCCATATTAGATTTTTTTGATAATGGTAAGATCCTGAAACAACTTAATCATACTATACTGGCTCTTATTCCAAAAGTGGAGACTCCGGATTCGGTTCTTGATTATCGCCCTATTTCTTGCTGTAATGTCTTGTACAAATGTATCAGCAAGATCATCACTGATAGATTGAAGGGGAGCCTGGGTGATTTGGTGAGTATTAATCAGTCTGCCTTTGTTCCGGGTAGGAAAATATCAGATAACATCCTTCTTACTCAAGAATTGATGCATAATTATCATTTGAATCGGGGTCCGGCTAGATGTGCGTTCAAAATAGATATCCAAAAAGCTTATGATACTGTTAGTTGGGCGTTTTTGGAGGATGTTTTGCATGGATTTGGGTTTCATCAAAAGATGGTTGCGTGGATTATGGCTTGTGTAACCACAACCACTTATTCTCTTAGCATTAATGGTAATTTGCATGGTTTTTTCGGGGGTAAGAGGGGCTTGCGGCAAGGTGATCCTATGTCACCATACTTATTCACATTGATTATGGAGGTTCTCTCAATGCTTCTTCAACAAGCTGCCCATTCTAGCACTATGTTTAAGTTTCATGCTAACTGTGTTAAGCAGAAGATTATAAATGTTTCATTTGCTGATGATTTATTCATTTTTGTGCATGGGGATATTGTTTCGGTGAAAAAGGTCAGAGATGCGCTTGAGAAGTTTACTAATCTTTCTGGATTAGTTCCGAGTTCAGCTAAGAGCACGGCTTATTTCTGTAATGTGCCGAATAATGTCAAGCAAGATATACTTCGGATCATGCCTTTCCAGGAAGGTTCGTTGCCGGTCAGGTATCTGGGGGTGCCGTTAATTTCCACTAAGTTAGTATTTAAGGATTGCAAACCTCTTCTAGATCGGATGGAAAAGAGAATCAATAGCTGGCTGAATAAGTCTCTTTCTTTTGCTGGTAGACTACAACTTATTAACACTGTTTTATCGGCCATGCATATCTATTGGGAATCCGTGTTTATTATTCCTTCTCGGGTCATCAATGATCTTGAGAAGCAGATGCGACGGTTCTTGTGGAATGGCAATAATCTGAGTAGAGTTAAGGCGAAAGTTCCTTGGGCTGATGTTTGCTTGACGAAGAGTGAGGGTGGTTTAGGCATAAAATGTATTTCGGATGTGAATAAGGCGCTTATGACTAATCATATCTGGAGCATTCTGGTTAATAGGAAATCTCTTTGGGTCCAATGGATATATACACACAAATTGAAGGGTAGGAGTTTTTGGGACATTAACAGCAAAGGTAGAAAGTTGGGGATGGAGGAAACTCTTGTCTCTTCGCAGTGTTGTCAGGCCTTTTATATGGAAGGTTGTTCGAAGTGGGGCTCAAACGAATGCCTGGTGGGATAATTGGTGTCATCTAAGTCCGCTAAGTTCATTCATTACGCCACGGAGAATAACTAATGCGGGCTTTAACTTCTTCTCTTCTATTTCGGACCTTGTTGATGAAAAACGGAAACTGGAGGTGGCCTCAAGCTTGGTATGATTTATATCCGGTTTTAATTGGGTTAAATGTTCCTCAGTTGATGCAAAATATGGTGGACCGTACGGTTTGGAAAGATTTGGATGGGAATTCTTGCTCGTTTCGGTCTTTTGAAGTGTGGCATACCATTCGGTCTAGGCAGATTCCAGTCTCGTGGGTTGATGGGGTATGGTTTTCTCAATGTATTCCAAGACATTCGTTTCACTTATGGTTAGTCATAAAGAATAAACTTAAAACCCAAGACCGGCTTGCTGCTTGGGAGGTGGGAAGTGTAACGAATTTAAACCTCATGTGTTGTCCGCTTTGTAGAATCAATCGGGACTCTAGAGATCATTTATTTTTTCAGTGTTCGTTTGCTTCCAAAGTGTGGAATGAAATTAAGAGTTTGGTTCAAATGGGTAATGTTGATAGCACGTGGCAATCGATTATGATCTGGATGGAACAAAATTCAAGCTCGAAGAAGACGGAGCATATTATATGTAAGCTGGTTATTGCGGCTTCGACTTACTTCATATGGCAAGAGAGAAATAACTGTCTATTTTCAAATGATTTGGCTGATCAGAATGCGGTGATTCAGAGGATCAAGGAAGTTGTCCGGTTACGTTTAATGGGGTTCAAGTTTAGAAGACAATCGAGTATCGCGAGTCTTCTGAGGACGTGGAAGATCGGTTCGGAAGACGAGGCTAATGATCCGGGCTAGCTGATCTTATTTGTTTTCTCGGTTTTTGTTTAGAGCTGGTCGTTTTGTTATAGTTTGTTTTTGGATGGTTGTGTTTGTGGGTTGTGTTGTCTTGTGTTCCTAGGCGTTGGTATGTCAAGCCTAGTTGGTGTGTCCGTTTTGGGCATGCCCTTGTTCTTATTTTCCATTTATAAAATTTACCTGGGGTAATCCCTTTACCCAAAAAAAAGTTATGTGTATCGAATTCGGTCATTCCTTCCAATCCAAACAAACCCAGGATTTCAGGAATGGGAGTTGTCAATTCCTACGGTACCACTACCTACTAACGAACGGCGTGATTACTATTAATGAATGTATTGTCCCATTTAAAACAACCCAAATGTCATACCAAAATGTAAGCATGTGAAAGCAATGCACTAAGTATGTAATCAAATGAACATACATAGCGTGAAATGTAATGTAAAACAATGTACTAAGTATGCACACAATGGGCATATGTACCATGAAATGTATTGTAAAACAATGTACTAAGTATGCACACAATGGGCATATATAGCATGAAATGTTATGTAAAACAATGTACTAAGTATGCACACAATGGACATACATAGCATGAAATGTAATGTAAAGCGATGTACTAAGTATGCACACAATGGACATACATAGCATAAAATGAAATGAAATCATGTACTATAATGTACTAATGAACATAACAAGCATATGATATGAAAACATGGAAAGCATGAAAGTAACAAGTAGGCACATGTGTTCCACCCCAAAATGTTTGGAAAACAGTAAAAGAGGGGTTTTATGTACTCACTTGAGATTGCTCAGAAGTCCTAAGATAACCACCAAGCAATGCTAGAGATCACGGAATCAAACGGCACCTAATATAGGTAACTATGTTAATAAACCGGACCTAAATCGGAGGATCGGATAGAATGAGGGTTCGTAAACCAAACGAGTATGGGAACTCATGTAGTATGGTTTAACAAAACCTACATACTAAATGAAAACTAGTCTAAGTGATTACGACCCATTACGACCCGTTTAGGTAGCTTATGCTACTTTAACGCGTCGTTCGCGTGAAACGCGTTTGGACCGCCTAACTAGTCCTATGACAAGTAAAATATGCCTTATCATGTCTAATATTGTTGTCCAATCAGTTTAGATGTCAAAAGTTATGTCACATATGTTTAAAATGAATTTTGGCATCAAAGGGGTATTTTGGTAATTTATCTAAGGCATATAAACTACCTATCATAAAACTACTTAAACGAAGCGACCATAAGGTATAACCTCGGAAGGTTATTCCCTATACACTATGGTCACCTAATGTATTTGGTCGGATCATAATGATCGAACAATGGGTCGAGTTCGAAAGCATAAGCGACTGATCAAGTCGCTTACCCTACGACCCTAGACAACGTGGTAATCAGTAGGCATAGTCACAAGGACTATAACCATCGTGATTACAATCACGTTGCGAAGTTCTAACGAACTTCACATTGACCATAAACTGGTCAATGCAGAAAGTCAAACAAAGTTTGACTTTCGGACTCGAAAAGCATAAAAGAACGAAGGAACACTTACAAAGGGTCCCCGAATGCTAATCTAGATCAAAATAGCTCAGGTATGAAACAAAGGTTTCAACTTAGAGTACAATTGATCAGATTCTAGTGAGAAATGAGTGAAAATGTGATGGGTATTTATAGATTTCGGTTCACCGGTAGGATCGTTTCTTGGAGAAGAGGGAAAGATCTCGCCCGTATAGTTGTCGGAATGTTATGGTACTGATTTGGCACTCACCATAGGGTTTTGACACTTGGCATTGGCCCTTTGGAGGGGTTAAGGGCTGCTAACAGCTGAAAAAAAAACGATTTTCTGCATCTGACCCTAGCTTACGGACCTCAACATTATCAGTGTTGAGGTCCGTAAGGACCTTGCAGACCTGAATCTTTCAAAAATGGCAGAACAGGCCCCTGTGCGCGTATCGTCGTGTTTTGGCACTTCTAACACCCGTCAAACCCAATTTCAAGCTCCACAATGATGTTAAAGTATAGGGAACTTAAAATGTGCTCAAAAATATCTCGGATGTCGGTTCGTTTAGCTGTACGGTTGCGATGTTCGGTTAATCACGACGGAATGCGCATAAGCGCGAAAAACGATCCAAATGGCGTGACGAATGGATTTTTCTTATGCCAAACACTAAAATAAAATATTTTAATGCTTAAATAAATTTTTGGATGTCCGGATGTATTCAGAAAGTAAGATATGTGCGAAAGTGCAAACTTATGCACTTTTTGACACTTTTAGTCCCTGAATGACCCAAAAGTTTATTTTAGCACACCGAACCCCTCAAAGCCTATTTCTAAGCTATGTAAAGGATATTTCCTCACTAGTAGGACCGAAAGACCCAATACCCTATTCAATCAGATCAGACACTTAGATTAAGGCCAGCGATGAAGAAGAAAAAGAAAAATCCAAGATTGAACGATCAGAAGTTGCTAACGAGTTCGTTACAGATGTTTGATAAATCAAACACTGATCACAGACTGTTATACATCTAAATCTCGAAGAAATCAAGGATTCCTGGAAGGATGAAATCGCCAGCTAGAGAGAGAATTAGGGTTTTCTTTAGGGTTAACCTGAGTTAAAAGCTTCCTCAAGTTTTTATTTATATTCCTTCTTACGGTTATATCCTCTTTAATATGACCTTCAGGTATAGGGTAGTAAGTAAGGTTTTCATTCCTTCCTTTCAATGCTTCCTCCATGCCTCTAGTACCGTAATATGAGGGAAAGCTCTAAGAGGAAGAATTCTAAATCCTATTACATCTATAAGATAGAGAGGTAAAGTCCTTCCTAGGAGAGTGAAGCAACGAAGGCTGGAAGTAAGAACTTTAAACTTTCTCTTTAGGTATCCCCCCTTCGTACCCTGTGTGAAGGAGCTGTAGAATCAGTCCTAGCTATCTGATAATAGCAGCTGGAATCACAGAGAGTAGCCAACCCAGTCCAGTAGCACAGTCCTACAAGCCAACGGTTGCTAACTTTCTTTTAAATAAGATCTGTCCCAACTGGCATTATTCTTTAAACCACCTTTTCTTGATGTAGAAAAATCCCCTTTATTTGAGGGTAATATAGAATTAGCTCTATCTTATCCAATGGAAAACTTTAGAGTTCATCCTTTAGCTGTCCTGGTACTGCAGTAGTTCCTCTCGAGATATTGGTGTATAGATCCTTCCCAGTCGGACAAGGAGCCTGTGTTACTAATTGGCTTGAAAGTTCAAGCAGTAAAGGAGGTCTGTGGTAGTCAAGTATGTCTATGGCTAGAGGAGAAAAGCAGTGAATCTTAGTACCCTTTAAGCGTGAAGTCAGGCTTTTCTAACTCCTAGTCGGCTAGTAGAAGGATAGAGACTAAAGAAAGTTAGTTTACCCGAAGCAAAGTCAAGAGAGAAAGGTGGTAGCTCTCCATGCAAGCTATTCTAGCAAGTTTTCTGTGGAGGAGGAGTAGCACTAGGCAAGTAACTTATTTCACTGGTTGAGATACACAGATTACTCAAGGTTGTACGAGCTGTAATAGTAGTTGAAAAGACCTTTGAATACACATTGGACCTTGGAAATCACAATCTTAATGGCCCTATACCAGAGAATCTTGCTGACTTGGCTCAACTACAATGCCTAGTTATTTCTCATAATAATCTATCCAGGTCGATCCCTTCCTAGTCATCTTTGTCTTTTTCTCAGGTTAATATACCTGATCTGAGCTACGCTCAACATCGTGGAGTTTTTTATATTTCCTACAATAGGTTGTCTGGGACCATACCTGGGGAACTGTGTGGTCGTGGTAGATCTTTTGATAAGCAATAACATGCTTTCTGGATCAATTCCAAGATCACTCTCTCGCCTGACAAATCTTACAATGTTGGATTTATCTGGGAATTTGCTTACTAGTCTCATTCCTCCGGAGTTTGGCGATTCACTTAAGCTTCAAGGCTTGTATCTGGGAAAGAATCAGCTTTCTAGCACCATCCCTGAAAGGTTGGGGCATTTAAGCAGTTTGGTAAAGCTGAACTTTACTAGTAATAAGAATTTATCTGGTCCAGTACCAACAAGTTTTGGGAACTTGAAAGGGCTGACTCATTTAGATTTGAGTTCTAATGATTTCAGTGGTGAGCTTCCTTCATAGCCTTCATAGATAGAGTAGAGAGAAATGGGAGTAAGCCTTTGGTATTCTGTTCTTATTGCTTAGTTCTTGTCGCTCTCTATCTATCAAAATAGACCCTCTTTTAAACGGAAAAAGATCTGTCCATATAACTAGATCGGAAAATTCACATACATGAGGGGGTGAGGCTTGAGTCTACTTTCTATTACAAAAGTAGAGTAGAAAGAAGACTCACTACTCAATTCGAAGGCGACACACCTTGCTGCCTTTACGAGGATTTCCCTTCTTTGCTTCTTTTGTTTGAAATAGGACCGGGCTGGTTGAATCCGGTTGGAAAGAAAGAAAGAAACCGCTGGAGTGGGGGATTGTCCTGTCCTCCTCACTGACCCCAAAGAAGGTGGCTCTGCCACTAAGCAGGCCGACAGAGAGGGCACCAAATGCCTAAACAAGACAAGAACCAACTATATGCTTAACACAAACTTTCTGGTCCTCCTTTTAGCACACGTGGATCGGCCCTACGCACCGGGGTGAAGCGTAGAGGTCACTTTAGCTTGTTGTACCGGAGTGGTTCTTCGTCAAAAGAACAATAATGGCTTGTAGCATTTCCTATTGATTTTTCTAGGGGATGGGATGTAAAAGAAGGCTTTATCGTCTAAAGGAAGGGGTGAGCTTTCTCACTATACCTCGCTCTTCTTTTATCCCGCCTGCTTTCTTATCCCTATTCCGTAAATTTCGTACGTAGATAGTTAGTTGCTCTGACTAGTTTTTTAGTGCAAAAAAGGACCAACGACGACCCTACCCTAAAGGAGAAGAAGGAGTAGAGCGGAGAATCTTTTTTGATTCCAGCCGAGAAGACTAGTAAAAGGAAGGATCAAGAATGTTATATATTTCAGGAGCTAGATCAGTTGCCGATGAACAAGTAAGAATTGCCTCAACAAAAATAGATGGAATTGGGCCTAAAAAAGCCATTCTGGTTCGTTATGGATTAGGTATTAGTGGGAACATAAAGATAAAAGAATTAACTAAGTATCAGATCGACCAAAATGAACAAATGATAGGTCAAGATCATGTTGTTCATTGGGAATTGAAGAGGGGAGAACGAGCAAACATCGAACGGTTAATTTCCATTTCTTGTTATTGTGGTATTCGTCATTAAGATGGATCACCCTTACGCGGTCAACGAACTCATACTAATGCTAGGACTTTTTTTTTTGGGTAAAGGGTTACCCCGGTGAATTTTATATCAAAACAAAACCAAGTGAGAAGCAAAGGCACTTCACAGTTCTCCCAAGCGACATGCCGCTAGGGAGTTACAACTCGAAACAAACGAGGACAAAAACCACCAGAAAAAATAACACACTCCTAACCAACAAGGAGGCCACTACAACCAAAAACAAAACACAAGACACTAGCCGCAATCATCGTCCGCTACCAGCAAACCACGAGGCAACATCCATTGTTGTAACACTCTTTCTGTCTGATTGGACATTCTAAACCGCATTGTCTGAAGCTTCATCCTTACTGTATTTAGGATAACATCAACAAGTTGCTCTGTATTTCTCTTCCTAGTCGAGAAGAGGCATTCCTCTCATCCCATACAAAATAGGCAGCGGCACTAACCACCAATTTAGATATAATATGCTTTGCTGATTTGGAGGTCGCTATAACCATTAAAAAGTCCAGAATCTGGCTCCAATGATGCTGGATAGAAACCATACCTGCCCGGTCTTTCACCCCATCCCAAACTTTAGAAGCATACTCACACTCAAATAATAAGTGATCATGGGAATCGGGGCCTCTAATACAAAGAGAGCAACACATCAGGTTTAGATTAGCATTACCCGATGAGTTCCATCTACTCATAATATCCTGTGTCTTTAATTTTCTGTTAAGAATCAACCACATGAGAAAAGCGTGCCTTGGGATAGCTTGAGGAAACCACACAACCTTAGCCCATTGAACTTCATCTTGCGCTATCCTAAGATCATCCCAAGCCGTAAAAGAAGTAAAATTGGTATCCACCCCTTGTCGACTTCTCCATACTATTTGGTCCTTTCTAAGAGAATTCAGCTCAACGTCTTGAACATGTTGAAGTAAAGGAAACCGGCCCACCCAATCCATCGGCCACCTCCATTCCCCATTAACAAGAATATCCGCCAGCTTCGTTCTTAACGTGAAACCCGCATTCGCTATCAATTTAGGAGTGATAAAGGATCTAATCGGACATATCTCATGCCACTTATCAAACCAAATCATCGTCTCTGTACCATCTCCAACCCTTATCCATATGTAATTACGTATACTCGTTCTTAGTTGAAGTAATTTCCGCCAACTCCAAGAAACGTCATTCTTTAAAGGAACATCCCAAAAACTTCTATCTTTAATCCGGTAAGCATGAACCCATTTCACCCATAAAGATTCTCTATTATTAACCAAGCTCCATATATGAGACGCCATAAGGGCATTATTCATGTCTTGCACTCTGCGAATACCCAACCCCCCTTCACACCTTGGAAGACAAACCGTTTTCCATCTGACTTTAGATTTGCCTTTAATCTTATTTCCCTGAGACCACAAAAAACATCTCATCTTCTCCTCCAGTTCATTAATAACCCGTTTAGGTAATATGAAAACCGAAGCCCAATAAATATGCATAGAAGCCAAGACCGAACGAATCAGCTGCACTCTTCCCGCAAAAGACAAACATTTAGCTTTCCAGTCAGTGATTCTTGACTCCATACTCTCAATAAGCCTTTTACAATCCTTATATTTCAACCGAGTAGAAACAAGCGGAACCCCCAGGTAGCGAACCGGAAGGACCCCCTCCTCAAACGGCATAATACTAAGGATACTCGCTTTCACCTGATCCTTAACATTACCAAAGTAGACTGTACTTTTCGCCATACTAGGAACTAGGCCCGACATAGACTTAAACTTGTTGATAGCCGTCATTATAACCCGAGCAGATTTCTGATCTCCTCTAGCAAAGATGAAAAGATCATCCGCAAAACACAAGTTTATAATTCTTTGCTTTTCACATTTATTATGGAATCTGAAGTCATTAGAGATCGATACCTGTCTGTTCAATATCAATGTAAGAACTTCCATAACCATAGTAAAGAGATATGGAGACATTGGATCTCCCTGGCGAAGACCCCGTTTCCCTTTGAAATACCCAAAAAGATTTCCATTAATAGCTAGCGAAAAAGAAGTAGATGAAACACACGCCATAATCCACTTTATCATTTTATCATGAAAGCCAAAACCTTTCAAAGTGTTCTCCAAAAAACTCCATTCGACCGTATCATACGCCTTCTGGATATCTATCTTGAAAGCACATCTAGGAGGACCAAAGTTACGGTGATAGTTATGCATAAGTTCCTGCGTTAAAAGAATGTTGTCCGAGATCCTTCTCCCCGGCACAAACGCGGACTGATTAATACCAACAATATCCGCCAACCCATTCTTCATCCGGTCACTAATAATTTTACTAATACACTTATATAACGTATTACAGCAAGAGATTGGCCTATAATCCGTTATATAATCAGGAGTAGGGACCTTAGGGATTAACGAAACCACAGTATGATTGAGTTGTTGAAGAAGTTTACCATTATGGAAAAAATCTTTCACCGCCCAACACACATCATTGCCAACCTCATCCCACGCCCTTTTAAAAAATACCGAAGTATAACCATCAGGCCTCGGAGCTTTGTTTCCTGCTATCGAGAACATAGATTTTTTTATCTCGTCATCCGTAACATCTCTAACCATGAACTCAGCCTTCTCGCTTGTCAGCATAGTATGGAATAGGTCCTGAGTAGGCTGCACACTAACATTCATAGTAGTCCCAAAAAAGTTGGCATAATGATCAACCAAAGCATAATAAACGCTGTCACCTTCGAACACTTCACCACTCGCATTTTTGATAGACAAAATTCTACGCCGGTGATTTTTCGCTTTGACAACATTATGGAAATACTTAGTATTTGAGTCTCCCAGTTCTAGCCATTCCAACTTAGATTTTTGTTGAAGAAACAACGCTTCATCTCGAACCGCTAACTTGTAAGCTTGAAGTTGTTGGGATTTTAACATGTTTATCAAAGCAATTTCATCCATATGAAATAAAAACGCAGCGGAAAATGAGTTTAAAACATGTTTACTTTCAAGATATAAAACCCATTTTATATGTAAAACCCAAACTCGGATCCATATACGAATATGCATGCTATCAAAATAAACACAACCATAGGGTGTTTAGAATACTACCTTCCAAGGAGTAATGGATATGAAGAAGATGATGCTTCTTGAACGGTTGCCTTCAAGTGTAGAAGACCTCAAGCTTGTATACCCCAAGCCTTCCAACAAACACCTTATGTTTAGCTAGGATTTCTACACTTATGAACTCACAATTGAAGCCCTCTTGAAACCATCATATGGCCGAAAATAGAGGGGAGGTTGTTGAGTTCTTGCACTTTATTTATGAACTTGAAAAAGCCTCTTGATCAACCACCCTTTGGCCGAAAATTAGAGATGCCTTTTGCAAGACCTTCACTTGAAAATCATCTCCTCAAAATGGCATTACTTGGCCGATTTTTGGAGAGCTCAAGTAAGTCTTCTCAAGTTCATCCATGTCTTGCAAATTTATTCATTTGTTATCTTGGTATTTATAGAACCAAGAGAGAGAAGATAGCCACCCTCATGCCCAATCAAAGAGCTTCTTACACATGCATTTGCATGTACATGCATTGGACCTTTCTTGCTTGGGAAGACCATCCAATCAAGAGGCTTCTAACTTATGACAACATGCATGGAAGATAATTGGACAAGAATATTTTGGGAAGACCCCATGGGGGGGGGGTGGCGGCCTAGTATTTTATAAAAAAAAACAATTTTCTTTTATAAAATATTATAAGTCTTACATATGTATTTTATAACTTTTATAAAATATAACATCATATGTTATAAGACTTATGCTATTTTTATTATGTTATTTAACCCATTAAATAACAAAATAAAATATTCTCTCAAAATAAATTATCCATATAATTTATTGGTTTGTCAAGTGCAATTATTTAGAAAACCAATTTCTAAATATTATAAGTGTTAATATTTATTTGTTTGATCATATCACAAATAAATAATATAAGTGTTTGTCTAGCTTGTTATTGGGTATGACTCGACTTGGATCATAACGTACTAGCCACATCAATTTAATATGTGTCTTGGGCATACAGAGTCCAACAGAAGTAACTTCGAACCTTTTTCCACTAAATCAGAGTTTGTTGGGTCATTATCAATGGCACGTTGGCATTCATCTACCTCCTTTCTAGTCCAAATAACATTCTCATGTAAGTTCCCCTGTTGCTGCATGAGCTTACGTAATGGAGTCTTTAATAACTTCAGCTTCTTTACAATTTTAAACATACTCACTCCCTGAATATCCAAACTCCATATCCGTTTAACCTCCTCCATGAATCCTTCTTTATCCGCTAAAAGATTAACGAATTTAAACGGTTTTGGCTTTTCTCTAGTAATATTTGGCAATACTAGAACACATGGCGTGTGATCCGATGACCGATACGGCTTAAAGCATGCAGCAGACGATTGGAATGTGTCTATAAATTTCGTATTTCCAAGAATTCGATCAATTTTCTTAAACACCGCCCGTTGGTTCTGCTGTTTATTTGTCCAGGTATAGTGAAGGCCTGAACGATTAATGTCAAACACCTCTATGGAATCCACACACTCCTTAAACTCAACCATCCCTATATTGTTAGAGGACGATCCCGAAAGAGTATCTTCCAGATATAAAGAACAGTTGAAATCGCCCATAAGAATCCATGGTTTATCTCGCATGAAGGATTGATGCATACACAAATTTTCCCATAAAGCTCTTCTATTTTTGTAATTGTTATCAGCATAAACAAACGAGCAGAAGAAAGCTTTATTATCAACTTTAAAAACAACTTGAGTGTGGATCACTTGATCAGATTGTGCAAGAATCATAACATCCACCAGATTTATATCCCACCCCACTATTATTCGAGTACCCTTGCTACATTGAGCCGCATTATCTGCCCAACTCCACGAAGCACAAACTTTCTTACAAACATTATAGACGTTAGACGCATTAACATGGGTTTCCAAAATGGCACAAAGTTGTAAATGATTATCCTTTACCAGCTGTCGAACCTCTTTCTGTTTAAGAGGGTGGTTCATCCCTCTAATGTTCCAAGCCGCTAAACTACCCATCAACACCCTCTAGACCGGGTGTGCTTGCACCCTCAGACTTGTTACCATCACTTTTACTATCACCAGCAATGGTTGAACCCTTCACTCGTTGGTCTCCCTTATTGTTTTCCATAACCTTCGGTATATCAGCAAGAAGGTCATCAATCTTCACCTCATCAACAATCGGTTTTTTGTTTCCATTTTTAACATTTTCTCGAATCGGCATACTGGCATCCCTATTACCTTTGTTCGAAGCCTCATAATCCACGCCCACCTCATCTCGCAAAGCGTCAAACTTGTTAGATGTGGGAACCCTATTGTCGTTCTGACGCATATTAGATTTTGGTTTCGGGTTAGCAACTGGTCGGTACACCAATTTTGGTTTCATGTTTTCATCTGAATACCTGGATTATTATGTTTCTTTGTTTTTTTCACAGCCTCTTGAAAACCCGCATTCTCCTTTCTATTTTCCTCCTCTTGAGGTTCTCTCGGATGTTTCGGACAAGAAGCTTCATCATGGCCAAAAACACAGCAATTAGAGCATCTCAACGGAACCCAGTCATATTCTAATTTAACCTCAGCTTTAGTAAAACCTTTCCCATCAAGCGACGGGATAGCCAAAGTAATGCTTTTTTTCAACTCCGATCCAGCATGAACCTCTATCAAGGCCCTCGCAAAACTGCTACGCCCCCATGATTCTAAACACATAGTTGCCGTGAATGAATCTAACATCTTGGGAGTTCCTATTTTAGAAGCTAACATACTAAGCCCCACCTCCGTAAAAGCAGCCAACGGAACCTCGTGCATTTTTACCCAAACCGGGACAGAAGTAATGTCCTCTTTCTCCACCGCCACCGACGGAGACCATTCCTTCAAGATTATTGGAAAATTCCTGATCATCCACAGCCCCTCTTCTAACAACTTATCCATACCTTCTTTCGTTTTAAACTTAAAGAAAAAGAAGCCTTTTGAGTTCATCATTAATCTTGACAATCCATATTTCACCCAGTTATTTTTAACAAAATAGTCTACTACGGGAAACGCAAGCCTTTTGCCCAAGAAATAACCATACAGGGTATTAGCATAACGATCACTAACTTGCTTTACCGATTCTAACGGAATAACTACATCCGCTCCATCCATAGTTTCAGTATTCTCCATCATTCTAAAGTTAACTTTAGCACTAACCTTTTTGTTTTGAACCACTGTTGCAAATGACGGCTTCTGATTATTATCTCCCTTCCCCTCCGACATCTTTAAGTCATCCACAACTGTTGAAGAGCTAGGTTGTGATCCAGACGAGTACCCCTTCTCACCATATACATTCAGATCAATATGTCTATTCTTGAACAAATTCGTAACAGGTATAGATATGGCCTCCAACCCATCAAGAATAGATGTATTATTAGTGGAATACAACCCCCTCCTTGGAAGCATTGTATTGCCTTCTATGTTTGTTACCCGTAACCCAATGCCACGAACAGGAGCAGTACCTGGAGTTGTGTCAGCATCCTCATTCACCACATCAGCTAAGTTAATGTTACCACTTGTATTACTCGACTTTTGATACCCATCACCATCTAAGAAATCACCTCTCTCCATCAGTACTTATAACACAGAACCATGCAAACAAAACCCACCAAAGTACGTAAACGAATGACACAAGAAACCCTAAAACCCTAGTACCAATCTTCAACCCTTAATCAATTAAAACAGTGAATCGATCTAGCTAAATTAATCTCAGTTAACCGCGATCAATATCAACCAAGTTAATCAATCAGGGTTTCGAATTACTTACTAGGGCAGCGATTAATACAAAACAAGAAACAAAAAACCCTAGATTCCAATCGGTCACAACTGCTAAGAGTTCGTTATAGAGATTCAAAAGATCAAATCTCTAATCACAGACTGTTATACAGATGATCACAAGAAAAAACTAGGGTTACAAGAAGGAACCAAATCGCCTAAGGGGAGAGAGATTTTTCGCATAAGGTCTTTAAACTATGGTTAACACTAATGCTAGGACTTGTCGCAAGCAAATTTGGAAATGAAAGAAGTATACCGAAAGCCTTGGTACTTGTCTGATCAATCACACTGATAGCTTCAATAGTTGACAAGAATTTTATTTGGGAATTTCACCGGTTACTAATCCAGTATCGGTATAGTAGGCCTCCTTGGCCACTCCACTAGTGGCCCA
The DNA here is from genome assembly GCA_030545235.1 of Helianthus tuberosus. NCBI lineage: Eukaryota > Viridiplantae > Streptophyta > Magnoliopsida > Asterales > Asteraceae > Helianthus > Helianthus tuberosus. The sequence goes on along the minus strand of CM060370.1, from coordinate 108,605,321 downwards.
GCTTCGTCCTAGAAGCTACTGCTTCCGCCTCTCTAGGCTTCGCTCTCGCTCATGACTGGTATATGGATCTCTCTATGTAGTGATAGGCCTTCTAAAAGCTTCGCCAGAAGCGACTAGTCGCTTCCCGAATGCCCCTTTCCTTCGCTACTAGGAGAGTCGCTAGCTTGCTTGCATTCTAGAAACGGTAGCTTCCGCGCCCTTCCTGCCTACTGAAAGGGATGTGAATGGTCGTGACAGCTCTTAAAATCCTATTCAGTCTGATTAGATATGTCACTGAAAGAAAGTGATTATGTTCCCTCTCTTTTTTTTAGGATTCCGAGGAAGGGCCGGCCCATCCTAACATCATTTATGAGGAGCCGGACGACGAAGCCTCCTCTTCAGATAAAGATGTCTCCGACGCAACTCTCCCGGCAAGAAAAACTTGATCTATTTATCTTTTTTTGCGGGTTCGGTCAGGAGGGACAAAAGAGAGATGCTTTCTATCAGTCAAAAGCAAATACCCCATGCTCCTACGGTCAGCTTACCGAGGAATAGAAAGGAAGGACCTGGGGCCAGAGCAAGTTGGGTTGGGGTATAGAGCCGTAAGTGCTATGGGGGGGGGTGACAAAGGACGTGCTCGTACGGTTCATATGAGGAAATTAAAAAGTCATTGATTGTTGGGAACTTTAACTCCTCTATATTCGAAATATGCCTTTCTAGGAGCATTACGATCTGCAGCTCAAATGGTCCCTTATGAAGTCTCTATTGGTCTTATTCTTATTGTGCGCCATGGGAGCGCGTTTGGATCCGCGAAGGAAATCGCTCGGATGTTCCCCTAACCCAACCTGGGAACGGATCGGAGGGAACCGCAGCATGGGGAATGTCCGCGTCTTGTCGCAAGGCTCATTTTGAGTTGTGGGTCATAGGGCGGGCAGCTTTATCTGATCAAGGGCCGGGACACAAGGGTCCTAGTACTATCCAGGTGCAAAGAAGCCCGGAGGTGACTGTAATGAGCAGAAATCTCACTCACCGGCCTAAACGACGAGCAAACACTTGAACGTGAGAGCAAGGGATCACCCAACAAATGGACGAGCTCAAAGGGGGGAGGAGAGAGGGGGGCAAGAACCATGTTTTCAGAGAAGTGGCGGTCCGAATCTTATCTGAACTGCGAGAATAACTAACTAAGCCGTGCCATAAGGGGTCATTCTCCAAACAGGACGCCTTTAGGTTGTTAAAGTAGGTTGGGTGACAGATCGGCCATAGGAGTACTCCGGGATATAAACCAGGGCAACAAAAGTGGAGCATACGAGAATGGCGTGAGCCGACGAAACCCTATGCTCTCTCTCCTTGGCGATTTTTTCTTGTTCTTCATGAAACCCTAGGTTTTTCCTTGTGATCTTTTGTATAACAGTCTGTGATTAGAGTTTTGATTTATTGAAATTCTATAACGAACTTGTTAGCAATTGTCATCAATCTAAAAATAGGGTTTTCTTCGTTTTCCTTCTTCAATCGCCGCCCTAGAATCTGATTCGAAATCCTGACCTATTAGATTGGTTGTTATTGATCGCGGTTAACTGAGATTAATTTAGCTAGATTGATACATTGGTTTAATCAGTCAAGGATTGAAGATCGGCGCTAGGGTATAAGGATTAGGGTTTTTCCTGTTCTAGTTGGTCTGTGTTTCTTTTAGTTTGGAGATCGTAATCAGGGGTGCATGGTTTCTTGTTTTTGAATTGATAAGGGAGAGTGGATTAATCTTGAATGAATGAATGTAAAATTCCAGGGGGTAACATCCCGAACAATCAGTTGAAGTCGACTTTATTTGATCAGGATGGGTACCCTTTATCGCCTGCTGCTGCTGTTAACATGAACGAACCTGTAATTGATGAGATAGAGTCTACACCTGGTACAACACCTGTTCGTGGTATTGGTTTACAAGTGACCAATATTGAAGGGAACCCACTGATGCCGAGGAGAGGTATGTTTTCTACAAACAACGCTTTGGTTTTAGATGGTTTGGCTGCCATATTCAAACCTGTTAACCTGGAGTATCAAGGGGGGAATACGGGGTTACTTCATGTTTCCAGTTCTACTGAAACAGGTGGTAGTATGCCACCTGATAGTGAACCTAAAGATCAACCACCATCATATGCGGCTAAGGTTCAAGCTAGACTGGGTCCTAAACGGGAAGTGAACTTCAGGAAAATGGAATCGTTGGAAACTGTGGAGAATGCGGATGTCGTCATACCAAGAGAGATAGTAAAAAAGGTCCAGGATAAATTCGAAAATGTGCTGTATGGATATTTCTTAGGGAATAGACTTCCGTTTCCTATGGTTGAGTACTATGCTAAGAATGTGTGGAATAAATTTGGATTCACAAAGCTTATGATGAACTCGAATGAATTCTTCTTTTTTAAGTTTGACTCGAAAGAAGGTATGATGAAGGTCCTTGAAGGTGGGCCGTGGTTAATCAGAAAAGTCCCTTGGTCTCCATCGATTAGCCTTAAAAAAGATGGTATTAAAACTGTCCCGGTGTGGGTAAAGCTTCATAACGTGTCACTTGCAGTCTACACGGATGATGGTTTGAGCTTATTGGCTTCCAAAATAGGGACACCGAAGAGGCTTGACTCATACACGGCGGATATGTGTGCAGAGAACTGGGGTAGGAGCAGCTATGCCCGTGCCATGATAGAGGTTAATGCAGATAACGAGCTGAAAGCCCATATTGTACTTGCTATCCCTAAGATGGATGAGGAGGGTTACGTTACTGAAAAAGTTAAGGTTGAGTACGAGTGGAGGCCGCAACGGTGCTCCGTTTGCTGCATTTTTGGCCATGATGATGCTACATGTGCCAAGGTGGATAAGGGTAAAGCTAAACAGGTTAAAGTTGATGATGAAGGCTTTATAACGGATGACCGAAGAGTGGTGAAAGTGTATAAACGTTCTTTTCCCCAGAAAAAACAAAAGCCGAAGTTTATGTATAAACCTAAGACTAACAAGACGGGTGCAAGTACCTCGGGAACGAAGGGGGTTGATCAATCACATAGTGGTTCAAGCACGGTGAAAGAGTCAAACCCATTTGCAGCTCTAGCAACTGATGGCGACGGTCTGGTGGAAGTGGAGGATCTGGGGAACACAAATGACCGCACAAAGGAAGCTACTATTAGTTCATTGAATCATGACCCGGAGGTTGTAGAGACGGTTCCCACTGAGATGTCGAAGTTCATGAGTAGCGATTGGGTGGGGAAAAAATCTGAGGGGGCAAGCACTCTCGGTCACGCGGGTTTTAATGGTTAGTTTAGCAGCCTGGAATATAAGGGGTTTGAACCGGCCCCTGAAACAAGCTGAGGTTCGGGTTCTCATTGCTGAAAATCATCTTAATGTTTGTGCTGTTTTAGAAACCCATGTTCAAGTTATTAACTTAGCCAAAGTTTGTAATAAAGTTTTTCGAAATTGGAGCTGGACCTCTAATGGGGGTTTATGTGAAAGAGGTACTCGAATTATTTTAGGTTGGAATGAGGATGCTGTGGACCTCATGGTGCTTTCACAATCGGATCAGGTCCTCCATACCCAAATTCACGTGAAAGCTGATAATAAAATGTTCTTGTGTTCTTTTGTTTATGCTGAGAATAACTATTATGATAGTCGGAAACTTTGGGAAGACCTAAGCAAGCACAAAAGCTTGGCTCACGATAAACCTTGGGTGGTGCTGGGAGACTTTAACGCGGCACTCAATATGGAGGACTGTCTCTATGGGCCTTCAAGCCACTCTATTGGCATGCGGGAAATTTATGATTGTGTCCAGGATACTGAGCTTCTTGATATGCAGAGTCATGGCATTCACTTTACTTGGAACCAGAAACCGACAGAGGGCATTGGGGTGTTGAAGAAAATTGATCGTATTATGGGTAATGTCAAGTTTCTTGAGGTCTTTCCAGATGCTTATGCGTTGTTTCAGCCATCTCGTATCTCGGATCATACTCCATGTGTTTTGAGGACGTCAACAGTGACCCGTACTAGGCGGAAACCTTTTAAGTTTCCCAATTTTATTACGTCAAAAGTGGAGTTTAGGCAATATGTTGCTATGGAATGGGCCAAAGGGATTCCGGGTCACTCTATGTTCGCTGTTGTTAAGAAAATGAGAAATCTGAAGCCATTGTTTCGTAAGCTACTCTTTCAGCAGGGTAACCTCCATGATAAGGTCTCTAGATTACGTAATGATTTAGATCAGATTCAACTTCAGGTTGATGCAAACCCGTTGGACTCTGCGCTTTGTGATTCTCATGCAAGAATTCATCGTGATTTTCAAATGGCGGTGTATGATGAGGAGTGCTTCCTAAAGCAAAAAGCTAAAGTTGATTGGTTGTGTGCAGGTGATGCAAATACATCCTACTTTCATAAATATGTGAAAAGTAGGAATGCCCGAACTAAGATCTCATGTATTAAAGATGTGCAAGGAAACCAGTTTGAGGGAGCAGATGTTTCAACGCCTCTTCTTGCTCATTATTCGAATTTTTTGGGCACAGAGGATCATGTCTCTACTCTTGATACGGATGACTTATTTGTCAATACTCTTAGCACTGGTTCAGCTGAGTATATGGTTAGACCTGTGACACGCGAGGAGGTAAAAACAGCTATGTTTGGCATTGGAGAGAATAAGGCCCCAGGTCCTGATGGTTACTCGTCGGCCTTCTTTAAACATGCTTGGGATATAGTGGGAGATGAGGTTACAAATGTTGTGCTTGATTTTTTTTTGATAATGGCCAAATGTTGAAGCAAATTAATCATACAATCATAGCTTTGGTTCCAAAGAAGGAGTCCCCTAATACGGTCTTAGACTACAGGCCGATTTCTTGCTGTAATGTCCTTTTTAAGTGCATTAGCAAGATTATCACTGATAGAATTAAAGGGAGTTTGGATGGTTTGGTGAGCATAAACCAATCTGCTTTTGTTCCAGGGCGGAAAATATCTGACAACATCCTTCTCACACAGGAGCTCATGCATAATTACCATCTCAATAGAGGTCCTCCTAGATTTGCTTTGAAAATCGATATTCAGAAGGCGTATGATAGCTGGTCTTTCCTTGAAGATATTTTGGTGCGTTTTGGGTTTCATCGAAAATGGTTAAGTGGATCATGACGTGTGTTACTACAGTGTCATATTCTTTAAGTATTAATGGTGAGCTTCATGGTTACTTTTATGGGAAGCGAGGCATTCGTCAGGGGGATCCAATGTCTCCGTATTTATTTACTCGCGTAATGGAGGTTCTTTCGCTGCTCCTACAGTGAGCAGCTATGGCTAACGCGTTCAAATACCATGCTCAATGTACTAAGCAAAAAATTATTAACGTGTCGTTTGCTGATGACTTATTCATCTTTGCTCATGGTGATAGCGGTTCAGTCAAGCTTGTAAGGGATGCTTTAGAGAAGTTTACTAAGATCTCGGGGTTGGTTCCTAGTGCCCCTAAAAGTACGATTTTCCTGTGTAATGTGCCGCCTCATACGAAAAATCAGATTTTGAGCTTAATGCCATTCCAGGAGGGTGCTTTACCTGTTCGCTACCTTGGAGTGCCATTGATCTCGTCAAGGCTTGCTTATAGTGATTGTAAAATTCTTGTTGAGAGAGGAGTGAAGCGACAGATTGAAAACTGGATGTCTAAGTCCCTTTCATTTGCTGGTAGGCTCCAGTTGATAAACTCGGTTATTGCGTCTATGTATACGTACTGGGCATCTGTTTTTATGTTCCCGATTCGGATAGTAAAGGAACTGGAAAAGTGTATGTGCCGGTTCTTATGGAATGGTAGTAGCCAGGGTCCTGCTCGTTCAAAAGTCTCCTGGAAGGATGTTTGTTTACCAAAAGAGGAGGGTGGTTTGGGTATTAGAAGGGTCATGGATGTAAACAAAGCGCTGACTTCTTCCCATATCTGGAGTATTATTACTAATCGCCACTCCCTTTGGGTACAATGGATTCATTCTCATAAATTAAAGGGTACTAGTTTTTGGGAGGTGAAATGTCGTGGTAACATGAGTTGGGGATGGAGAAAAATCCTAGCTTTGCGTAATCATGTTCGGCCTTTTGTGTGGAAGTCTATCCGAAGTGGTTGCCAAACGAATGCTTGGAGAGATAACTGGTGTCTATGTAGCCCTCTCCGTTTTTTCAACTCGCCTAGACGGATTGCAAATGCGGGTTTTAATTTAAACACGACTGTTGCTGAGCTTATTGATGAGAATGGTCAATGGAAATGGCCTCAAGCGTGGTTTGATTTATTCCCGGTTCTCATAAATGTCCCTATTCCCAATCTTCTAAATGATTTGGCGGACCGGAGTCAATGGAAGGATATGGCAGGTAATCTTCATTATTTTGGTTCTTGGGAGGCTTGGAATACTTTCCGTATTAGATATAATAAAGTTTATTGGGTAAGTTCGGTTTGGTTCAGTCAGTGCATCCCTAGGCACTCATTTCATTTGTGGTTGGTGGTTAACAACAAACTGAAGACGCAAGATCGATTGTCGAGTTGGGAGGCGGGTAGTGCTACTAATTTAAACCTCATGTGCTGCCCTCTTTGTAGTCATGATCGAGATTCTAGAGACCACCTTTTCTTCCAATGTTCTTATGCTTCTAAGGTGTGGGAAACTGTTAGGGAAAGGGTTGATATGGACAGGGTTGATGATACATGGAGCTCGATTTTGCAATGGATGGAGCAAAGTGCTAATTCAAAGCACTTAAATAGGATTGTTTGTAATATCCTTCTCGCGGCATCTACATACTATATATGGCAAGAAAGAAATAATCGGTTATTCTCTCAAGTCAAGCGTGATTCAAACTCTCTTTCTCAGGTTATTCTTAATACGGTGCGGTTGAAGCTAAAGGGTTTTAAGGTTAGAAGAGACCCGACGCAAAGGAAGATTCTTGAAAGATGGCAGATCTCGATGAATAGCATGGTTAATGACCCGGGCTAGGGCGGCTTAGTTGTTTATTTTCGTTTTGTTCGTTGTTTTTTGGGGCTGTGTTCTTGTCTAGTTTTGGTTTTGGTTGTGTTTTTCTTGTAGTTTCATGGGATTGTTTCCTAGTTTGGGCTTGACTTGACTAGTAGTGTGTGTCAATGTCTTGGCACACCCTGTTTTATTTGTTGGTTGATTTATAATATTCACCGGGGTAACCCTTTACCCAAAAAAAAAGTGGAGCATACGGCGATGCCGCCCGTTTTCATTTTGTGGAAGTCCCCGGCAGAGGAAAGGGTTGTAGGTGATGGCGCGTTCTGCTTCTTATCTAGAGAGGGCGCTAAAATCCTTTCTATGGGCTCGTGTGTGGCAGCTGTTATAGATGAAGAAAGGCGGACTGCTTGAACGGGACCTATTCTCTTAATAGGTTGCAAAGCGGAATACAAAAGCACGGACGAGCCGCATGCAGGGAAACTTGCACGTGTGGTTCTGGCCGGGGACCTCGGTATACTGTACTAATATGTGTAGGTCCCCGTAATTCGAGTGAGATTGTCATGGCGCAAAAGCAGATATGGTCCAGTATTCCCTTGTTCCCTGTATTGGTTATGTTCTTTATTTCTTGTCTAGCAGAAACTAATCGAGCTCCGTTTGATCTCCCAGAAGCGGAAGCTGAATCAGTTGCAGGCTATAATGTAGAATATGCGCAGGATGCGATCCTTAATAGTTCACTGTTGGCGGAAGCCAATGTCCCGGGGTCCCGGGGACTCATTCTGACTGAAACAAGGGGTGGGCCTTTACCAACTGAAAAATATGTTATTTTATTTTTTGGGTAAAGGGTTACCCCAGTGATTCTATATATTCACAACCAAAACAAAACAAGTAGTGAGGGGACATCCTCACTAGTTCAAACATGGGACAGACCCCCCAAGTTTGTGAAACAATCAAAAAACGATACATCAAAAAACCAACAAACCAACTCTATTATCTAGGATAATACAAAACAAAAAGACGTGCTATAGCTTAGCCTCCATCATCTTCCACACAGGTACCATGAATCTCCTATTTGTCCAGAAGCCTCCGCACATTATCTGTATTCTTAAATTTCATTCCCAGTAGCTTGTATCTAACCCGTATTAAATACTGTAGCACCAATAGTTTCTGGCGGCCTTGTCTGATTCTTGAAATGCCTAGCATTCTGCTCTTGCTAAATGAAATAAGCCGTCGCCGCAACTAGAATCCTAGAAACATAATCCGCTGCAAACTTTGAACGAGTGCGGGCCTTTAACCAATCCACAATATCATTCCATTTAGGATCCACATTATTCATGCCCACTTTATCTCTAACCATACTCCAAACTTTGGACGAGAACTTGCATTCAAAGCAAAGATGATTATGAGAGTCTACATTCGCATAGCATAAAAGACAACACATCATATTCATATTCTTCCTCCTCGATAAATCCCACTTTAAGATTTTGTCTTGAGTTAAAAGTTTCCCTTCAGAATCAGCCACATTAGAAAAGCATGCCTCGGAATACACTGAGAAAACCAAACTATGTGAGTCCACTCCACCTCCGGCTCCCTAGATCGAAGAGAATGCCATACACCCGAAGAAGAGAAATCATCAATGTCATTATCATCCTTCCAATACAGCCTATTGTTCTTTTCCGGGTCAAGATGCACTTGATTATGGTGATTCAGGACCGGGAAAAGATCCCTCCAAGCCATCGGCCATGCCCAAGAACCGTCTCTAACAATATCCTGAACCGTATCTTCCAAAGTAAACCCCCCATTGGTGATAACCCGCGGAGACAGGAACGACGAGAGGGGCCCAATATCACACCAATAGTCATACCAAGCCGATATGTGATTACCATCTCCAAGCTGCGACCAAACATGGTTCCTGATCAAAGGCCGAAGCTGAAGGATTTTCCTCCAGCTCCAGCAACAACTCGCAACTGATTTACAAATCCAAAAGTTTCGGCCTTTTAATCTTTAGTCATGAATCCAATGAACCCATAAGGACTCGCGCTTCGTAACGATGCTCCAAAGATGGGAAGCCATTAGCACTTTATTCATATCCCCGATACGCCGAATGCCCAAACCCCCTTCATATTTCGGAACACAAACAGCTTTCCATGAGACCTTCGCTTTCCCTTTCTGGAACGCAACATCTTGGCTCTATAGAAAATTCTGCATACGAGCCTCTAACTCATAGACCACTTTAGCTGGCAAAATAAACACCGAAGACCAATATATGTGCATAGAAGACAAGACAGACAAGATCAATTGCACTCTACCTGCAAATGAAAGAAGCTTATTCCTCCAATTTTTTATACGGTTCTCCAATCTTTCCACCAGAATATTGCAATCTTTGTATAAAAGTCTAGACGACACCAGCGGCACACCCAAATATCTCACAGGCAACGTTCCCTCCACAAAAGGCATAATATTTAAAATTGTCGTTTTAACATAACCAGGCACATTACAGAAAAACACGGTGCTTTTTTGGCTACTAGGCACTAACCCCGACATTTTAGTAAACTTTGTAAGAGACGTCATAATACAGGTAGCCGAAGCAATGTCCCCCCTAGCAAACAAAAAGAGATCATCTGCAAAACAAAGGTTCACACTCTGCTGCTTTTCACATCTATTATGAAATCTAAAGGATGAATCAATTCTCGTGGAATGTTGCAGGATACAAGTCAAAACCACCATAACAAGCGTAAACAATTAAGGAGAGATTGGATCACCTTGTCTTAAACCACGGCTGCCCTTAAAATACCCGTGAACATTCCCATTAACACAAACGGAATAAGACGTGGCAGAAACACACACCATAATCCATTCCCCCATTTTCTGATTGAAACCAAAGCCATTCAGCACAGCTCTCAGAAACCTCCAATTGACCGTACCATACGCTTTCTGGATATCCACTTTAAAAGCACAACGAAGGGGGCCAAAGTCTCTATGATATTTGTGCATTAATTCCTGGGTAAGAAGAATATTGTCTGAGATCTTCCTTCCCGGAACAAACGCTGACTGGTAATACTAACGATCCCATTCAGAGCACCCTTTATATGATCAGCAACAATTTTACTTATACATTTGTAAACGACGTTGCAGCACGCAATAGGACGGTAGTCCGTGACAACCGAAGGGGTGGACAGCTTCGGCACAAGAACTATAAGAGTATGGTTTAGTTCCCGAAGTAACTTCCCTGTATTAAAGAAATCAATAATGGCATTCGAAACATCTTGCCCAATGATAGACCAGACACTCTTGAAAAAAGCAGAGGAATAGCCATCCGGGCCTGGTGCTTTCGTTTCCAATAGAAAACATGGCCGATTTGACCTCATCAACCGTCACCTGCCGTGTCATGTTACCAGCAACTACAGGATTTAGGACTTTCGTAAAGAGCTCAGGAGACGGAGAGAGGGAAATATCACCTATACATCCAAGAAATTTCTCATAATGCTCAACGAAAGCTTTAGGAACATTCTCACCCTCATAAGAAACCCCATTTGCATCCATAATTACATCAATACGACTCCTATGATTCCTACTCTTCAGAGACGAATGGAAAAAAGCAGTATTAGCATCACCCGCCTTTAACCAGTCCACCTTAGATTTTTGTTTTAAAAACCGTTCTTCATCCAAAGCAGCCTCCTGTAAATCCCGAGTAAGCTTTGCTTCTTCAACTCTTAACTCCTCACACAAAGGGTTTCGATCAATATCCTGTTGAATATCATCGAGCTTCCAACGGAAATCCTCTACCCGTTTATGCAAGTTACCTTTTTTAAATAAAAGAGACCGCATCGGAGCCTTCAGCATCTGCATCTTCTTAGCAACTTGAAATTAGTAAACCCCATTTATACTAACATCCCAGCTCGTCTTCACAATATCTAGCAAACCCGGTTTGTGAATCAAAAAATTAGGGAACTTAAAAGATTTGGGTTTAGTTCTACCAGCACCTGGGATCTTAAGAACACAAGGACAGTGATTAGATAACCTATACGGCTGGAAGATTGCATACGAATCCGGGAACTCAACCACAAAAGTGGTATTGCCCAACACTATATCAATTTTCTTCAATAGTCCAATCCCCTTCTTTGGTTTCTGGTTCCATGTATAATGAAGACCTGTGCGATTTATGTCAAAAACTTCAATATGAGCAACACAATCTTGAAATTCTCTCATACCCGCTGAAATTGTCGAGGCCCCCAAAGATTTATCTTCCAGGTTCAAAGCTGAATTAAAATCACCCAAGATAGCCCAAGGTTAGCGGAAAATGAGTTCAAAGAGGACCTTTCTCTCTCCTTATGGCGATATCCTGTTCATCATGATTCCCTTGTTTTTCATTGTGATCTTATGCATAACAGTCTGTGATTAGGGTTTTGATTCTTCAAAATTCTATAACGAACTAGTTAGCATTAGGGATCGATCTAAAACTAGGGTTTTTGTTCTTTTTTCTTTTCAATCGCCGCCTTGGTAAGCTGTCTGAAACCCTGATTTATTAAGCTGGTTGTTATTGATTGCGGTTAATTGAGATTAATTTAGCTAGATTGATAATCTGGTTTAATCGATTAAGGGTTGAAGATTGTTTCTAGGGTTTTAAGGATTAGGGTCTTCGTTTTTTTCTCATTCGGTTGCATGGTTTCTGACGTTGACTGAGGAGTGGGATTGTTTACGTTTCCTTGTGCATGGAGAGAAATCGGGATAGGGGTTTGGAGGATTTAGGGTTTCAATCTTTTACTGAAAAGCTGCATGGGGATATTTTTATTACGTCGAAGGGTACAATGCCGATGCATGATCAGGAGACTCGTGATGGTAGGGGCTTGGAGAATCTAGGGTTTCAATCATTTGCTGATAAGCCTTCATTGTTTTGCAAGCCGATAAGCATTGATGGTAACCCTATGATGCCTCGTCGTGGAGTTATTAACATTATAGACGAATTGGAAAAAGTTACTGTTCCAGTTCCTTTGGTGTCCACTAATGCTGATGGTAGGGATGATCAGAACCAATCATCATCGACACCGGTCTCTTATGCTGAAAAACTCCAGTCTAATGTTCGAAATAAACGAGAGGTTAATTTTAGACTCATGGAGTCAATGGAGACCCGTGAAGATGCTGATGTTGTTATACCTAGGGAGGTTGTTAAAAAAGTTCAGGAAAGATTTGACAATGTCTTGTATGGTTATTTTCTAGGTAATCGGCTACCTTTTCCTGTGTTAGAGTATTATGCAAAGAATGTATGGTCAAAGTTTGGATTCGAGAAGATGATGATGAACTCCAATGGATTCTTTTTCTTTAAATTTGATTCAAAAGAGGGAATGGCTAAAGTGCTTGAAGGGGGGCCATGGTTGATTCGGAAAATGCTGTTATTCTTGAATGTTTGGTCTCCTTCTGTCAGCATTAAAAAAGAGGGGATCAAATCAGTTCCGGTATGGGTTAAGTTACACAATGTTCCCATTGCGGTATACACGGATGAGGGTTTGAGTTTGTTAGCTTCAAAGATAGGTAAGCCGAAGAGATTGGATAGCTATACTGCGGATATGTGTTCTGATAATTGGGGTAGGAGTAGTTTTGCTCGTGCCTTGATAGAAATTAATGCCGAAAAACCCTAATTCTCTCTCTCTAGCATGGCGAATTTCGTTCTTCATGCAATCCTCGATTCTTCTTCATGAATTTTGTATAACAGTCTGATTATTAGGGTATTGATTCTTCAATACATCTGATTCGAACTCGTTAGCAGAAGGATTGATTTGAATCTAGGGTTTTTTTGCTTGTTTTCTTTCCTATCGCCACCGATCCCGTGTTTGATTAGGTTATATAGATCTGTTGTTTTACTTGACAAGAACTCTATATGATTCTGATTGAGGCATGGGCTAGGGTTTTGCTAGATTAGGGTTTTTTTATCGGGTTTTTTTGGTTGTCTTCTTGGTTTTCTGGTTTTCTTCGTGCATGGTCTTCTGGTTATCGGTTTTTGCTTTGCATGGTCTGTTGCTGAATTGTTTTTGGAGAGAGTTGTTTGTTTCAATATGGATTATCGTAAAAAACCTTCAGGTTTTTTGCCGGATCTGCATCGGAAATCTGCTTCTTCTTTTCAGGGGTTAGCGAGCCGTGTTGTCAATATAGAGGGTAACACTTTAGCTCCGAGACGGGGAGTTGTTCAATCATCACAGTCTCAGATGTCTCAATCTGATCCAAAGTTGATAAACGTGATTGATGAACTGACAAAAATCACAGTTCCGGGAGATTTGGAGTTTGAGCAATGTGGTCAGGTTGCCGACGAGGAGGTGAATAAGGTTCATGCTGATCCTGCTCAGATTATTCAAGGTCAAGTCAATGGAGCTGATGTGTCTTATGCTTCGAAGCTGAAGTCGAGTAAGATTACGAAACCTGTTAACTTCAGAATTTTAAAATCTGAGGAAGTGCTTGATGATGTTGACATTGTTCTTCCCAAAGAGGCTGTTAGAACTAGCCAGGATAAATATGCAAACACGTTATATGGCTATTTTTTTGGGGAAAAGGCTTGCGTTTCCGGTTGTTGAGTATTTTGCTAGAAAAAACTGGGTGAAGTTTGGATTACAGAAATCAATGATGAATTCGAATGGTTTTTTCTTTTTCAAGTTCTCCGATGAAAAGGGAATGAAGGAGGTTTTGGAAGGTGGTCCATGGCTAATTAAAAACACCCTATTCTTGTTAAATGCTTGGTCTCCAACTACAATTCTGAAGAAAGATGATATCAAGAAGGTGGCAGTCTGGATTAAAATCCATAATGTTCCGTTAGCAGCTTATTCGGATGATGGATTGAGTATGTTAGCAACTAAATTGGGCACCCCGAAGATGCTTAATTCTTATACGGCTCAAATGTGTTCAGATGCATGGGGTAGGAGCAGTTTTGCTCGAGCCTTAATTGAATTATCGGCTGAAGAGGAATTAAAAGAGGAACTTAAAATTGCTATTCCTGTGATAGATGGTAAAGGATATGTGAAAGAAACTATGAAGGTGGAATATGAATGGCGACCTCCGAGGTGTGAAACATGTAAAGTTTTTGGTCATCAGGGTTCGAATTGTCCTAGGATGGTTAAGGTTGTGCAAAACAATGTGGAAGAAAAGGATGCTGATGGTTTTATCTTGAATAAGGGTAAAACTAATAAGAAGAAGGGGATCATGGTTAATAAAGCGAAACTGAATTTTGTTTATCGACCAGTAGAGAAAAAATCTGCAAACATTGGAGGGGGAGCGTCTACTAGTAGCTCGGTTCCTACCTCTAACCCGTTCTCTATTTTGGATCAGGAAGGTGATGATTCTAGGTTGTTAATGAAAACCATCTTAATGTTTGTGCCATTTTGGAATCGCATATGGATGTAACTAAAGTCTATTATGTTTGTCGGAGAATCTGTAGAAGGTGGAGCTGGATGTCCAATGGGGCGATTTGTGATAAGGGTACTAGGATTATTGTGGGTTGGAATGCGGATGTGGTTGATCTTATGGTCCTATCTCAAACAAACCAGGTTATGCATACTTAAGTGATTAATAAAGCTGATAACAAATCGTTTTTTGTTCTTTTATCTATGCGAATAATTATTTTGTTAAAAGGAAGGATTTGTGGCAGAATTTAAAGGTTCATGGTTGTTTTGTAAATAATAAACCGTGGGCCTTGTTGGGTGATTTTAATTCATCGTTGAACTTGGAGGATAATCTTTGTGGGTCATCAAGGGTTACTACGGCTATGAGGGATTTTAAGGAGTGTGTTGAGCAGATTGAGATCTTAGACATTAACCGGGCAGGGTTACATTATACTTGGAATCAAAAGCCGAAGAAGGGTATAGGTATTATGAAGAAAATTGATAGAGTTATGGGAAATGCACAATTTCTGGTGGAGTTTCCTTCGGCTCATGCTGTGTTTCAACCGTATCGTCTTTCGGATCATAGTCCATGTGTTTTAAAGCTCCCAAGTCTAGCGAAAGTGGGCCCGAAATCTTTTAAATTTGCTAATTTTTTAGTTCACAAGCCTGAATTCAGGGAGGAAGTCTCGAAAGTGTGGAGTTTGCCTTGCACAGGTAATCGTATGTATTGTGTTGTTAAACGTTTGAAGCAACTAAAATCTCCTATGAGAAAACTTTTGTACAAGCAAGGAAATCTGCATGAGAACGTTGTTAAACTAAGGGCGGAGTTGGATGCGGTCCAAATGGCTATTGATGGCGATCCGTTTAATGTTAGTTTACATGGAAAAGAGGCGGACTTAGTTAGTAGTTTTAATGAAGCTAAACTGGATGAGGAACGATTTTTAAAACAGAAATCCAAGGTGGAATGGCTTCAAGTTGGCGACTCAAATTCGGCTTATTTTCATAACTCTCTAAAGTGCAGAAATCATATTACCCGTATAGATTGTATTAAAGAACGAAATGGAATTGTTTTTGAAGGGGTGGACGTCCCCAAGGCTTTGGTTGAGCATTACACTCAGTTTTTAGGAGTTGAGGGTAATGTTACTGAGGTCATGGATCCGGAGTTATTTCATAGGAGGTTGTGTCCGCTGAAGGCTCAGAATATGGTTCGAGATGTTTCGTTAGAGGAAGTAAAGGAAGCTATGTTCTCTATTGGTAATGATAAAGCGCCAGGCCCAGATGGTTTTTCTGCTGCTTTCTTTAAACATTCTTGGGATGTGGTGGGTAATGATATCTCTTGTGCTATTCAAGAGTTTTTCTCTAATGGGAAGCTGCTTAAAGAGGTAAATCATACTATCTTGGCTTTAATTCCTAAAGTGAATACTCCTAATTCGGTTATGGATTATCGTCCTATTTCTTGTTGCAATGTTCTTTATAAGTGCATTAGCAAGATTATTACAAACATAATTAAGGTTGGTCTTGATGATGTGGTTGATATTAATCAATCAGCGTTTTTTCCTGGAAGACGAATTTCGGATAATATTTTGCTAACACAAGAGCTGATGCACAATTATCACCGTAATATTGGGCCGCCAAAATGTGCTTTTAAAGTGGATATTCAAAAGGCGTATGATACGGTAGATTGGTCGTTTCTAAAGTCTTTGCTGGTGGGTTTTGGATTTCACCCGAAAATGGTGCAGTGGATAATGGTATGTGTTACTACTGTCTCCTTCTCTGTTGGAGTGAATGGTAATATTCATGGTTTTTTTCAAGGCAAAAGGGGGTTGCGACAAGGTGATCCAATGTCTCCGTATTTATTCACTATGGTTATGGAAGCTTTGACACTTATTCTAAAAGATTTGGTTCATAAATCCTCTAATTTTAAGTTTCATAACCGTTGCAAAAAGCAAAGAATTGTGAATGTATGTTTCGCGGATGACTTGTTTATGTTTTCTAGAGGAGATGTTTAATCGGCTAGGATTATTATGGATGGCTAGGATAAGTTCAAGAATGTGTCGGGTCTAGTTCCTAGTATGGCGAAGAGTACCGTCTTCTTTGGCAATGTAGCTTGGGAGGTTAAACAAAGCATTTTACAGTTGATGCCGTTTGAGGAAGGCTCGTTACCTGTTCGTTATTTGGGCGTGCCTCTTATCTCCTCGAGGTTAGTGTACAAAGATTGCAAAATTCTGGTCGAAAAGATGGAAGCTAGAATTGATAGTTGGAAGAACAAAACTTTGTCTTTTGCTGGTCGACTTCAACTTATAAAATCCGTCTTATCTTCCACGCATATTTATTGGGCGTATGTTTTTTTTCTTCCGGCTAGCATCATTGCTGATTTAGAAAAAAAGATGAGGGCTTTTCTTTGGTGTCAAGGTCCAATGATGAAAGGCCGTGCGAAAGTGAAATGGTCTGATGTTTGTCTTCCCAATTTTGAGGGTGGGTTGGGTATTAGGAGAATACGTGACATGAATATGGCGCTTATGACCACTCATATATGGAGTCTCCTTACTAGACGGCATTCTATATGGGTTAATTGGATCCATGACCACAAAGTTAAAGGTCAGTCGTTTTGGCAGATTCGGTCTACGGGTAATAGTGCAACGGGTTGGCGGAATATTCTGAAACTTCGGGATCGAGTTCGTCCGTTTATTGTCTCCAAGATTGGGAATGGTATTAATACGTCCGCTTGGTTTGATCGTTGGGCTCACATTGGTCCGCTTTGAGAGATTGTTTCAGCTCGTCGGCTTCACAATGCGGGCTTTACTCTTGATTCCAAAGTTAGTGATATCTTGATTAATGGTGATTGGGGGTGGCCGAGAGCTTGGATGGATCTTTTTCCAGTTTTATTAAACATTCAACCGCCAATAATTATTCCTCATATATCTGATTTATTAGTTTGGAGTGATTCTAGGGGTATTGAGCAGGATTATTCAGCATCTGTTGTGTGGGATACAATTAGAAATCAGGGTGAAAGAGTCCCTTGGGTCGAGATTGTTTGGTTTGCGAATTGCATTCCTAGACATGCCTTTCATGCATGGCTTATCTGCAAGAAGAAGCTCAAAACACAGGATAAAGTAAGGCAATGGGATGTTGGTGCTAGCACTAACTTAAACCTGCTTTCTTGTCCGCTGTGTTGCTTGGAACCGGACTCGCATGATCATTTGTTTTTTGAGTGCCCATTTTCAATGCAGGTTTGGTCTTCCATTAAATCTTTTGCTGGAATCCAAATAATGTCGAGCAAGTGGGAGGATATTGTCGAGTGGTTGATTGATGTTCCTTCGAAAAAGTCCATGCGAAGTGTGATTGGCCGGTTATTACTCTCGGCGACTGCATATTTTATATGGCAAGAACGTAATCAGAGGCTTTTTAAATCCAAGAAACGAACGGTGCATGTGATTACTGAAGCTATTGTGGCTACGGTTAGATTGAAGCTAGCCTCGGTGAAGGTCAAGAGCTCTACGGCTGGGAAGAGCTTACTAGAAAAATGGAATGTGCCAAGCATGTAGATCATTGGTTGTCTCTAGTTAGTGTCTAGAGTTTGTGCTTGTTTTTATAGTGGTTTGCTTTTTTAGCTTGTTAACACTTCCTGGCATGTCAGGATAGTGAACTAGTGAGGACTCTCCTTACTACTTGTGTTTTTTTGGTTTTGTGATATATGAAAGTGAACCGGGGTAACCCTTTACCCAAAAAAAAAAAAGAAATTAATGCCGATAATGTTTTGAAAGATCATATTGTAGTGGCTATTCCAAAACTAGACGAAGAAGGGTACATCACGGAGAAAGTGGCTGTGGAATATGAGTGGCGGCCTCAGCAATGTTCTATGTGTTGTGTGTTTGGCCATACTGATCAATCCTGTGTGAAGAACGTCAATAATAAAGCTAAACAAGTGGTAGTTGATGATGATGGATTCGTTATGGATAAGAGGAAGACGGCCAGGCAGGGTACGGTTTATAAGAAGCAGAAGACGAAATTTGTTTATAAGCCTAAGCTTACCAAAGCTGGTCCGAGCACCTCTGGTACAAAGAATGATGACCAACGAAGCTTGGGAGAGAGTTCGAAGCAGAATCCGGTGGGGGGGGGTCACTACTCGGAATTCTTTTGAAGCGTTAGCTTCAAATGAGGGCAATGATAGGGAGAATGCCCAGCAACAGCCGAAGAATACAAACAAAACTGGTGGAAAACATGTTCAAGCTGATGTCAACATAACAGGTGGAAAGCATGTTCATTCTGAGGAGGTTCTGGAAGCAACGCCTACGGAGATGTCAGCATTTATGGGAAACGATAAGCCTGAGCACACTTCTGAGGGGGCAAGCACTCCCGTTTCTACAGGTTTAAATGGGTAGTATTATGTCTTGGAATATAAGGGGGTTGAACCGCCCCTTGAAACAAAATGAGGTTCGTCATATTGTAGCTGAAAATAAATTAAATGTTTGCGCGTTGCTTGAGTCTCATGTGGATGTTTCAAAGCTAGTAGACGACCTCTAATGGTGGCTTATGTAGTAGGGGCACGAGAATTATCCTTGGATGGAATCCAGATATGGTCGATGTTATGGTTCTCTCTCAATCGGATCAAGTCATACACACGCAGATCTTATTTAAAGCTGATAAAAAGGTTCTATTTTGTTCGTTTGTGTATGCAGAAAACAAGTATCAGGATCGTAGAAGCTTATGGGAGAGTCTCTGCAATCACAAAAGTTTGTGTCATGACAAACCTTGGGTAGTGATGGGAGACTTTAACTCAACGCTACACCCTGAGGATTCGTTGTATGGTCCGTCTAATCAAACGATAAGCATGAATGATTTCAATGAGTGCATCCAGTTCACGGAGTTGTTTGATGTTAAAGGTCATGGTCTCCACTATACATGGAACCAAAAACCAAATGATGGAGTTGGGCTTCTTAAGAAGATAGACCGTGTAATGGGTAACATTAAGTTTTTAGATATGGTCCCGGATGCTTTTGCCATGTATCATCCTTTTCGTGTGTCTGATCATACGCCATGTATCCTGAAAATGATTACTATGCATGACAATAAGCCAAGGCCGTTCAAGTTTCCAAACTTTATAACCACGAAGCCAGAGTTCAGGAAGTGTGTTGAGCTAGAATGGTCGAAATCTGTCAAAGGTATTTCTATGTTTTCGGTTATCAAAAAACTTAGGAATCTCAAACCTCATCTAAGGAAGATTTTATACAAGCAAGGTAACCTTCATACCAAGGTTACCGACATTCGGAAAAAGCTAGATGATATTCAGATTAGGCTTGATGAAAACCCGCTGGATCCTAGCATTCGTCAATTAGAAGCGCTGTGCCTTCACGAGTTTCAGATTGCGGCGTATGATGAGGAGTTTTTTCTCAAACAAAAGTCGAAAGTTGAATGGTTATGTGCTGGTGACTCGAATACTAGTTTCTTTCATAATGCTATTAAAGGTAGATATGCTAGGAGTAAAATCCATAGTGTTAAGGATTGTGCTGGGATCCGATATGAAGGAAATGGGGTTGCGGATGCTCTAGTCGCTCATTACTCGAACTTTTTGGGTGCTGATGATCAGGTTGAAAGCATGAATCTCGATGATCTCTTTGTCAATGTTCTTAGTCCGATCGATGCAGCTAATATGGTCCGCCAGGTCTCTCGTGAGGAGATTAAAACGGCAATGTTTAATATCGGTGAAAATAAGGCCCCGGGTCCAGATGGCTATACTTCAGCGTTTTTCAAGCAGGCATGGGATATTGTTGGGAATGAAGTTACGGATGCGGTGTTAGCTTTTTTTGAGAATGGTAAAATTCTTAGACAAATAAATCACACAATTTTGGCATTGATTCCTAAAAAAGAAACACCTGACTCTGTTTTGGATTATCGTCCTATTTCTTGTTGTAATGTATTATACAAATGCATAAGCAAGATTATTACGGACGTAATTAAGGGAAACTTGGATGCTCTTGTTAGTATCAACCAGTCCGCTTTTGTGCCTGGTAGGAAAATTTCGGATAATATCCTCCTCACTCAAGAGTTGATGCAATTGGGAATTCAGAGAATGGAGTGCTCTGGACGAATTTTGGCGATTTTGGGAAAATTGTGAAACCCTAGTTTTCTTCAATACAATCCTGGTCTTGATTGATCTTGCTTAGCAACTAGGGTGATCGATTCTTTACTAGTAAGGAATCCTGATTTGCTCCTTTGTTTCTAACCAATTGATATCAGATTAGGGTTTACTTTTTTAGGGTTTTGATTTCTTTTGTTTTTCCGATCGGCTGCTTTCAGATTACGGGGTTTAAAGGGCTGGTTCTTATTACATGTTCGGCTGTCCGGTTTGTATTAACGTTTCAGCAATTTCAAATCCATTTGTTCGCTGTTTGATTGGCGTTCGGTTTAATCAGTTCTGATTCATGGATAGAAATAGTGCCGACAACACAAATGTCTTCGCTAAGAAGATTAAGAACATCGACGGAAAGTCATACGAGCCAAGACAAGCTTTACGTATGGCGGCTAGGTTTTCTTATTCTCCGAAGAAGGTAAGGTTTATGCTACCGTTAAATGATGTGCTTCATGCTGGTCGTTCTGATTCTCCAATTCAGAATTATGCTAAGGTTGTTGATAAACGGAAGGTAGCTTTTGTCCTTCCGCTAAATGATGTGTGTCCTGATTCTTCTATCCAAGATCAGATTCCGGGAAGTCATGCGCGACATCAATCGTATGCTAGTGTGGTCTTAAATGATCAAGCTGAGCAAGGTGATGTTAACATGGGTCTCGGTTCAAACAAGAATCAGAATGGAGATGGTATAGTTAGAAATGCCAATGATCTGGCTGATCAAGCTCCAAAAATCAACTTTCGATCTTTAAAATCAGATGTTTCATTGGATGGAGTGGATGTTGTGTTACCAATTGAGTCCGTTCGTGAGGTTAACAACAAGTTAGCTAATACTCTCTATGGGTACTTTTTGGGGGATAGAATTGCTTATCTGGTTGTTGATTATTTTGTGCGAACGAATTGGAAAAAATATGGTCTACAAAAAACTATGATGAATTCAAATGGGTTTTTCTTCTTCAAGTTTGAAGACAGAAAGGGTATGATTGATGTGCTTGAAGGGGGACCTTGGCTGATTCGAAATAAACCAATATTTCTTAACATTTGGTCTCCTACAAACAACCCTAAAAAATAAGATATAAACAAGGTCGCGATTTGGGTTAAAATGCATGACGTTCCTCTAGTGGCGTATTCTGATGATGGGTTAGGCATGCTGGCGTCAAAAATTGGTACTCCCGTGCGGTTGGATAGGTTTACTATTGCTATGTGTAAGGAGGCTTGGGGACGGAGTAGCTATGCTAGAGCTCTCATTGAAATCTCGGCTGACCAGGATTTTAAAGAGGTTCTAACCATGGCTATTCCTGGATTGGAAGAGAATAAATATGTTACCGAGACTATTTCTGTGGAATATGAATGGAAACCCCCGAGATGTGCCCACTGCTGTGTGTTTGGGCATGAATCAGGGGAATGCCCTAAACATACTGGTCCGAGTCCAAATCCTCCTACAAACAGGCCGAGAGTAGACGCGGATGGTTATACAGAAGTAAAGGCTAAGAAGAGTGCAAAAAAGAATGGTTTTCAAGTTAATAATCTGAAACCTAAGTTTGAATATAGACCGGTGGATACAAAGAAAAAGGCAGGGACTTCTATCTATGTGAATGAGAAGGGTACTAAGTCATCGAAGTTCCAGACGCATAACCCGTTTAGTGCTCTTGATTCTGACAGGGGGAATGCTGGTCCCATCCAAAGGAAAGATAAGGGTGGTCGAGATACTAGGGAAGAGTCTGATAAGGATGAGGTTGAGGTTATCTATGATGAGACTGCAGCGCATCCTAAGTCTTCCAGTTCAGGGGCAAGCACCTCTTCCACAAAATCTTCCAATGGATAGTTTGTTTTTGGTTCGTGCCAGGTGGTCGCCTCTTGGTAGCAATTTCATTTTTGATGATGGCGGATGAAGTTGTTTTTGTTTTAGTTTTTGTCTACTAGATAGGTCATTATCATGATATGTAGTAGGCTAGTTTGATGTGGTGTCATAGTTTATTTTGTTTTATTTGCATACATATATGGGGCATGTCCTGTATATGAACTAGTGGGGAACTCATCCTCACTACTTGTACTTATTTCGCGGTTGTCTATATATAGAATCACCGGGGTAACCCTTTACCCAAAAAAAAAAAGAGTTGATGCACAACTATCATCTAAATCGTGTCCCAGCTAGATGTACTTTTAAAATAGATATTCAGAAGGCCTATGACACGGTGAATTGGTCTTTCCTGAGATCCATTCTTGTTTGCTTTGGGTTCCATCAAAAAATGGTCGACTAGATTATGACTTGCGTTTCGACGGCTTCTTATTCTCTTTCTGTTAATGGTCACCTTCATGGTTATTTTCCTGGTAAGAGGGGGTTGCTTCAGGGGGACCCGATGTCACCTTATCTTTTCACGCTTATTATGGAGGTGCTCTCCTTATTGCTTCAACAGGTGGCGGCCCCTGACTCGTCTTTTAAATTTCATCATCAATGTACCAAGCAGAGAATTATCAATGTGTCTTTTGCGGATGATCTATTCATTTTCGTGCATGCTGACACGGGTTCCGTTAAAAAGGTTAAATAGGCGTTGGAAACCTTCACTAGTATGTCTGGACTAGTACCAAGTCCTTCTAAGAGCACGGCTTATTTTTCGAATGTCCACAATTCGGTGAAGCAGGAAATTCTATCATTGATGTCGTTTCAAGAGGGTAGTATCCCTGTTCGGTATCTTGGAATTCCTCTAATTTCCACTAGGCTCATTTTTAAAGATTGCAAAGTTCGGATTGATCGAATGGAGAGCAAAATAAATAACCGGATGACTAAATCTTTATCGTTTGCGGGTCGTCTTCAGCTTATTAATTCGGTTCTGTCTTCTATGCATATTTATTGGGCCTCAGTTTTCATCCTTCCCGTAAGGGAAACAGCTGAGCTGGAGAAAAGGATGTGGCGATTCCTTTGGGGTACTGGCTTACAAGGTAGGGTTCGAGCTAAAGTAGCGTGGACCGATGTTTGCTTGCCTAAATCCGAAGGGGGGTTGGGTATTCGGAGTGTGATGGAAGTGAATAAAGCTCTCATGGCGAATCATATCTGGAGCATTATCTCTAAAAGAAACTCTTTATGGGTTCAATGGATTCACTCGTATAAGCTAAAAGGTCAGTGTTTTTGGGATGTCCTGTTGCGAGGTAGCATGAGCTGGGGATGGAGGAAGATTTTGTCCATCCATAACTTGGTTCGGCCTTACATTGGGTTCTCTATTCGAAGTGGTTATCAAGCTAATGCCTGGAGTGATAATTGGTGCCCTCTGAGTCCGATCAGTTCTTTTATTTCTCCAAGAGTGATAGCTAATGCTGGGTTTAATATGCAGTCTAGTGTGGCGGATCTTTTGGATGATTTGGGTAACTGGAAATGGCCCCAAGCGTGGTATGACTTATTTCCGGTTCTAATTAATCTTCCTCCTCCAACTCTAGTGCAAAATGTGAACGATAAACTCACCTGGAAGGATTTGCAAGGTAAAGATACTTATTTCAGTTCAGCACAAGTGTGGAATAACATTAGGCCTCGGGTTGATGTTGTTCCTTGGTCCAACATGGTGTGGTTCTCGCAATGTATCCCTCGACATTCGTTTCATATGTGGTTAGTGATCAGAAACAAACTCAAGACTCAAGATCGCCTAACCGTGTGGGAAGCTGGTAGCGATACGAATTTGAGGCTCATGTGTTGTCCTCTATGTAGATATGATCGAGATTCTCGTGAGCACTTGTTCTTCCAATGTGCTTTTGCGTCGCAAGTGTGGATCAATGTTAAAAGGATGGTGAATTTGGATAGTGTAGATGACTCTTGGCAAGCCATTGTTGCATGGATGGAGCAAAATGATGGCTCTAAGAAGAGTGACATTATTATTTGTAAGCTCATGATTGCGGCATCTTCGTACTTTATATGGAAAGAAAGAAATAATAGGTTGTTTTCTAACAACCACAACATGGCTGCTACGGTAACGGAGTGGATTAAGAGCACGGTTCGGTTGAAGCTCATGGGGTTCAAGTTTCGTGATGAAACTTGCCGTCGAAGGACCTTGAAGGCCTGGAAGATCTATACTAGCGAGGAGGAGGAAGACCTAGGCTAGATGTGATTCAAGTTTTTCGGTTTTTGATGCTTTTATGCTAGGTTGTTTTGTCTTTGTGGGTTTTGGTGTCGTGTTTGTATGTTGCAAACTGGTTGTGTGTTTTTTGTGTTCTCCTAGACTTGGGATGTCAAGTCTAGTTGGTGTGTCACTTTAGGCACACCCTTGTACTGATTTGGTTGATTTATAAAATTCACCGGGGTAACCCTTTACCCAAAAAAAAAAGATAGCCCAAGGTTTATTACTAACAAAACCTTTATGTAAAGATAATTGATGCCACAGATCCCTACGCGAAACGTAGTAGTTGGTTGCATAAACAACTGAGCAAAATAACACCCTTTTATCCATTTTAAAAATGATCTGGACATGCACAACTTGCGTCGTCTGGACAATAACCATAACATCAACCACTGATGGATCCACCCAATAATGATCCGAGCACCTTTATCACATAGCCCTCCATTAGACGTCCAATCCCAATTACGGAAAACCGCACTACACACTTTATCAAGTTTAGCAACATCAACATGAGACTCCAGAATAGCACAGAAACTGAGACCATTATTCTTAATCATTTTCCGAACCTCCATTTGTTTTAGGGGGTGGTTCAACCCCCTTATGTTCCACGCTGCAAGATTAACCATTGGACACTATAGAAGAAGGAGTGCTTGCCCCTTTGTTATCTTCAGCCTTTCGAGTTCCCTCCAAGATGAAATCACCCGTTTCATTATAAACCTCAATAACTTCCTCGTCATTAGAATCATCAGAAACCTCACCCGAGCCCTTGCTACATTGAACTACATCCTGACGAACGTCGTTTAGCACCTCAAACGGGTTACGGGATACCAGGTTATTCAGAGAAGATGTTGTAGACGGCCCTCCTTTAGGTTTAGATTCAACTGGCCTATATTCGAACTTAGGCTTAGGTTTATTAACTTGGAAACCAGTTTTCTTAGCAACTCGTTTATCAGGAACCCCATAAAACCCTCTTCGTCAACAGTTGGCCCCACCTTACCTAAACGCTGACCCTGGTTCATGGGTATACGTAAATGGTCTTCACTAGCAGGATTAAAATGTTTTTTCTTTTGTTTGGGCAGCCGTCATCAGAATGACCAAAGACACAACAACGAGAACACCTATGCGGACTCCATTCATATTCAACATACATAGTCTCCTTGATAAAACCTTCCCCTCAATAACTGGAACTGCCATAACAATTTCCTCTTTGAAATCATTCTTCGCAGAGATTTCGATAAGGGCTCTAGCATAACTACTACGTCCCCAAGCATCCATACACATCGAGGTAGTAAATGAGTCCAATAGCTTTGGTTCTCTAATCGCGGTAGCAATCAAACTTAAACCATCTTCCGTATAGGCTGCAATCGGAACGTCATGAATTTTTACCCAAACTTGCACCTTCTTCACCTCCTTCTTTTCTAGTTTAGAATTAGGCGTCCACTCACTGAGAAACAACGGTTGAGAACGAATTATCCAGGGACCCTCTTTCAGCACATCCAACATTCCAGCACGATCCGCAAATTTAAAGACGAAAAAACCATTTGCATCCATCATAGATTTCTGTAACCCAAATTTTCTTCCAGTTATTTCTAACGAAATATTCCACCACAGGATAAGCAAGACGATCTCCCAGGAAGTACCCATACAACGTATTAGCAAGCTTATTTTGAACGACACGAACAGATTCTATGGGCAACACAATATCACAACCCTCTTGTCTTACGGAACTAGCAAGAGTTCTGAAGTTCACTTTCCTGGATTTAGGGTTTACCACAGAATCAACATAAGTCATCGGTTTTGCCACACTATCAGCCCCATCCTGCTCCTGAGCAGACCTGTTCAGGTTTAACTCAGTTTCAGTATCCAGGTTTTTCACATTCTCCGACTGAGAAGTTTCATTCATCACATCATCCTGACCCTTATACATGAGTTGGTCATCCAACAGGCTATCCGTCCCAACTGAGTTCAAGTTTTCAGCAATAATATCATTCTCCAATTGAACAAGCACCGTAACCTTATTTAGTTCATCAATAATATTAATCAGTCTCGGCTCATTCTTGGAGTTCTTAGTAATACCACGACGAGGCAACATAGGGTTGCCGTCATTGTTAACAATTTTCTTGCCAAGTCCCTTGAGAAGATTTGGAGGTTTCCCTCATAAATCTTGAGAGGTTACAGGTTTAGAATTCATCAAACAATCAACTACAGAGACATGCAACGTAAAATCAAAGAGACAGACGAAAAAAAACTGAAAAACCTTAAAAAGAAACGAAAGACCTACACTTAACTTCAATCAATTAGAAACCCGGGTATAGTCTAGATCCCTTACCAATAAAGGAATCGGCAAACCCTAATCGCTAATCAATCTTGATCAAGAGCAGGATGACAAAGAACAAAACTAGGGTTTCTCACGAGATCGCCATAATCGCCCAGAGACCAAGACACTTATCCTCTTTGTTTGATGTATGCTGCAAAATCTTTAGACGGTTTTCCAGATTTTCGGCAGTAATCACTGATGAGAACTTTGCCACCGGGTTTCAACCACATAAAAAAGGTCCGGAACAAAAAGTATGCTATTTTAGGGAAGCCAAAAACGTGAGCGCCTAGCGCGAGCCTTATTGAAAAGGCCCTTTACTAAAAACATAGAAGTTAAGGCCGGATTTCGAGCTGTAGCTTTACAACCATAGGGCTTAGATAGGCCCTTATTATTATATTAGTAAGATAGGTTGCTTGAGCGCATTTTGACCCTTTCTATTAGTAAGGTTGTCGTATCGATCAAGGAGAAACTTGAGTTTGATTGCAGGGCGCGCGTTAGTGCTTTACTAAGAATATAGAAGGGGCTTTTCTTGTTTAGTAAAGTATCGCTTTCTAATAGGAGTAGGTGCGGCAGGGCACTCTTCATTCGAAACTAATGAATGTCAGGTCGGGGCTTTCTGCCTTGTTATCAAAAAGGGGGTTGGGTAAAGCAAACTCCCTCCTTGGACGAGCATGGGCTTAGTCAAGTAGAACCGGGTTGCGCTGCTGGATGCTCCGATCGAAAATAAATAAGTGGGGCCATGTCGGTAGGACTGAATATGCGTTAGAAAGGTCAATCCCTCCCCTACGACACAAAAAAAAGCGGGCCGAACTTCTAACAACTCGCCCGCTTCCATAGAACAATATCGTGGCAACGTAGACCTAAGTGAAGTGGTCATATTGGATCCTTGGGAACCGTCACAAGTACGACCGACATCTATTTATTTAAACGAGAATGTCGTGTCGTCCAGCGGAGCCTCGAAGAAGATGACTCGCGCAAACAGCTGACTCCTTTTCGATAGAAAAGAATAGCCAAACCAACCCAGCTGCCTGGTCAATCTCAGAAAGAAGATAGGCTGGCAAACCGGAGACATACGACCACGGTCTCGACCTTACCAGCACCGGGGGTGTACTAATCAATGAACCCCCGAAGCCTACTTTATTTTCTTACAAAATCAACCAAGCCTAACCGGTCAAGACATGTTGATATTGATTGAGTTGGAGGGACTTTCGATTACTGAATCCATCCATAAACCTATACCCCGATAACCTTCGTAACCAAAGTGTCACGACAACATCCAAAGGTCACCCTTGGATTCTTAGGGAGGCAAGGAAGAGGCTTTATGTTAGTTGTAGCGCGCCTTCCCTCTTTATAACACTTCGGAAAGATTTTGCATTGCATTTCTTATGATGACCTGGTCGAGAGAGTACGATACATCGGTGTAAAAGATTGATCCCTTTGGATCTTGGTCCATGATGGCCTTTTTATTAATAGAACTGAAAGAGTTGAAAATGAAAGAGATTCATTAGCTATGGAATCTGACAGGTATCGGTATGAAACAGAGAGGGCTATACACAAAGCATTCTGTGATGCGCTCTGGGAAAAAGTCTCGGGCTTAGAGGTATGGATGGTCCTAAGGCTTGCCTACTGCTTTGTTATCAGAGCTGGATCGATTGAATCTTTTTCCAGTGCCCATGTTCCTATTACTACTTCTGCTGCTATTCTTACTTCCATTGATGGCTATGGTGGTTCTCCAGCGGCTGCTCCTACTCCTTTGCCTGGTGCTCTAATCTGAGCTGAGAAATAGGAACTGCACTTCGACTTTATTTATTTAATCTATTCCCCCCTCTCTAACCCAAGCCCTAGAAGTGAATAAGGAATGATTGAACTTCTTCCAAAATGAGACGCTAAAGTCCTTTTTCAAGGAAATCACAATGCTTCTCTTATTCAGTAGTTCAATCTTACTTTCTTACCCCGGATCCCGCTCTTAATGAGCCGAAGAGAAGTGCATGAAATGGTGGAGCTACCATTAGTTGCGTAGACTTAAGACTCACTTTGCTTTCACGATTTGACCTTGACATTCCACCAATGAATTCATCTTCTGCTTTGCACTGACCCCATTCCTAAAGTTCGTGGTCTTCAATCATAAACTATCTCTCCCTCTCTTCGAGTAAGAATTTGCTGCTTTCTTATTTATTCCTAAACCTCTTCCTGCTCTTTGTCGCTTATCTTTCGCTGTCCAATCGGTCCTTGCTTTTTGCCTAATTCCTATTACTTCAAAGCTTGCTAGCTTCGACGTTCCATCGAGATAGCTAGTTAGTATTCGATCTCCCCGGAACACTCAAATCATTCTGCTTTCCTTCACCTCGTCTTCTTTTCTTAAGCCAATTTTCCAAGATTCCTTTCGGAAAGTTCCTACTTGAAACTCTAAAAGTTCAGGCCATTTGCAAACAAAAAACCTAAAGTAAATAGTAAGCTGAGACGGCACGGGTTTAGGTCTTTCCTTACCAGAAAAGAAGGGAGTTAAATGAAATAAATTCAAGATCGGGAACATCTGCTAGAGCTCGCAATTGGAATTTCTCACTAGGTAGAATATTACCGGGAGTTGAAGACCGACTGACTAATAGGCTTCAGACCAGCATAGTTGGTTTCAGCGGATGTCCTAAGGCTCTCTACAGAATGGATGGTGGTTAACTGTCTTGACTTGAGTTCTGATCTAAGAGTCCGATTGCTTCTTAGCCAAACGAGTGAATGAGAAAGAATGTAATTTCTAGTTATGATTCACACCAAGAAAGAAAAAGTTGGCACTTTGAAATCTATACCCTCCATCGACCAAGACTCCTTCAATATGCACTTTTATGTAAAGTGGCTATAGGTGCATGGTCATTGCCTCAGTAGGTCGATACTCGTGTTGAGCTTACTGGTCGTTGTATGTGTCCTTTTTCTTTTTGAAGACGGTGATCATAGGACTGCCTTTTATCAATGTAATTGGCTCAGTCTGCTTCTCCCGCTGTTTGTTCGAGAACTTGTCGCTCTTCTTCGAGTTTTTTAGGTTCCTTGGACTTTATCCTTCTATCCTATAGTCATAGTAGATTAATACAAGATCTGCCCTGGTTCTGTACTTTGATGAGCATATTTTCGCCCAATACGATTCAGTCGATACAGAGTTTCTCCAAGCGTCGAGCAGGGCCTCATTCACTTGATTCATTTGACGAATGCCTAATCCTCCCTTTAGGCGTACAGACATCCTCCCAAGCCAGCAATCTGAAAGCTGAGTCAAATATGAGAATTGAAATGCTTTGTTCTTTCTCTAATAATCTGCAGCCCCGTGTACCTGTCAAGGTTGAACAACACCAATTGTAAGCCTCTCTGTTATTATCAACGAAATGCAGACACAGAACCAAGCTTCCAATCTCTAAAATACATACACATACCTCCCAAGCATCAACCACTGTGATAATGCCACAAGGTACTTACTGTACGGCGGCAAAAATCGGCCATCTGAAGGTAATTCAATTGATCAAGGGGCAAAGCAGGCCCTATATATCTAAAATCTTGAACCCCAAGCCAATTTGTGAACTTAAAATCATTCATTGACCGAATGAGTTGAACATAGTGAAACGAATACGTAATGAGTTGAATTGGAAAGAATAAATTGTTTGCAAGAAGGAGGGGGTTCAAGGCAATTCAATTCTTTCACTAGTCTCAGAAGCTCTTTGAGAAGCTGTTGAGAGTAAAGAGGAATACCCTTTCCCTTTAGCATAGATAATCCATCTTTCTTATTCTTATATATAGCTTACTCGAAGGTTAGCCCCCTTTGCTAGCCTTGAGGGAAGCGGAAGAAGTCAGGCAAGTGAAAGTGAAGTTGACTATAGCTTTTTGGCAAGCAATATCAACAAAGAAGCATAGCTCAGTGACGACTATCAATTTACTAAGAGAAGAAAGATCGGATTGTAGGCTAGATTCAAGGTATGCCAGTTTCTTGATTCTACTCAACTTTCCAGATTGGCTTAGTGTTACATCTATCAACTGATTGAGCTTCCTTAGCTGACTGGGCTTTCAGCGCTGAGTTTCAAGACAAAGCGAGTTACAAGACTCTGGGACTAAGAAGTTTCTCTTCATCACGCGGCGCATTCGTCTACCGATCTTAGTCTTAGAGAAATGGATGGTAGTAAGGAGGGATCCTTTCTTTCTATCTTGACGAACTTTCTATCTAGCCCCCCCATGCTACGGTTCCCTGCGGTCCGAACCCGGTGCCGCATTAGGTTAGGGAACTGGGCGATAATATCTCCTCCGCATCCCAAAGCGCGCTGCCTTCCTAGGCGCGCAACACTAATTAATGCAAGCCAACCCACATTACTGACTAACTGTGGATAATCAAATTTCTTAGACGTACTAAAGACAACTCCATGAATGAGCAAAATGAAGATCTTTGGGGAAACCGCTAAAAAGATTGAACATGTGGGAGGATCCGAACGAATTCTGCTTTCATTTCCCACGTATGGGGCACTGAGTTACATACGTTACGGTCTGAAGAAGAAGGTAGGCATCACGCGGCTAGGAAGGCTACGTCCCATGCGTCAGTTTGTGGATCGCGGTCTCACACACTAAGCGCACTATGTGGAAGAGTGGGGACTAAGGAAATTGTCTCTAAGGAAAGTTCTCTTCCAAATGAGCTATTTAGAAAAAAAATCAATCTTAAAAGATTTTATTTTTTTTGTATCTTTCGATACAGGATACTGTGAGAAGGGTTCCTTTGAATCTCTTTTAAATAAAGATCCAAAGTTTTTTCCTTCAAGAGACATTCCCTTATCTCATACCGATTCGTGTAAATGCGATCTCTACTATACTCATCGTGGAGCAGCTCTTCCTCTATGCTTTTTTCTATGATATGCTGTTTGTCCACCAACCCATGATAAGCTGTTGTACTGATTTGATCACTATTCTCCAAGAGGTGCTGATTGAGGCGACCCTCAAGTTCGTCGTAACGCTGCCCGTCTTCTATAACCAATCACGAAGGCCAGAGCGGAGGAGCAACCCATCTTGCTAAAAAGCAAAGAGAGGGCCTTCACCCCTATGAAGCCCGCTACTTTTGAAAGTACATCAATAAAAAACGAGATCCCCCCTATCGAAAGACAGAGAAGATAGAAAAGCATCAGAAGAGCGATGAATAAGAGAAACGGAATGAACGCCCTAGCACTGCGAAATCAATTCAATCTCACTGAAGATCCAACCCGTATCATTTGCAGTTTCATCGATTTTATCATTAGTATAATCTATCTATTTTATCATTAGTCCATAGTTTGCAGCTTATCAATCTTTCAATCCGTTCTTAGACCTACCGGTGACCAGCTTCGCGAGACCTTTTCGATCTACACATGACTAAGCTCTATTGGGCGGTGGCTTATCGAAGCACTACTTGATAAGATCAGTAATATAAAGAAAGACCTGCCCTTTCGGTGAAGTTGCTTTCTTCTCTAATGATATTTCTAGTTGGATTCAAAGAGCGCTCCTAAATGCCTTACACAATTCAAGAGTTAAGAAAGGCTCTTATTCATTCCTTTTATAATATTGGAAGAAGGAGATCTGACTTCTTAGAAGGAAATGAGCTACCTAGACCTTTGTTTTTTATGTACAGGTCTCGTGAAGAGAGAAGATAGGAAGAAGAGTACGCGAAAGGAAACTGTGAAGTAGCTAGGTGATAAGAAGACTAGCTCGGGCTTGAAAGCTTGAACGTATAGGCTGTTGGATCACAATAGGTGGAGTCTCTAAAAGCCTTATAGAAGCATGAGACTGAAGAAGTCAGGCATCAGTTGCTGTGAATGACTCCGGCCGAAAGGTTGGCGAATCCGACTTCATTCTTTTTGAGGGAAAGAACCGACCCCAACCAAGGGGGCTGTGCCTCCCTAAGCTGTCTTGTTCCCTAAGGGTTTCGGAATGGAAGGGCAGTTAATGGAAGAGTAACTACTTCACCGGGAATACTAACTGGTTGTGAAGAAGCTGTCATAGCCTATTGATCTCTTAGTGGATAAGGGAATGTAACTCAATAGAAAGACTTGTTCTCTTCAAACACCTGTAACATCCTCCCCCGATAGACTTAAGTCCACTCTTGAGGAATAGGATGATCATATAGGTTAATCCCCCGCTAACTTACAAATCTAACTACCTGAAAGGGCCTTAAATGTGAGCCAGTAGACCTGGGTGGCTTGTCTGAAAGACTCAATGACTTCCAGGCCTCCAAGATCTGCTGAAGGGGACGGGATGACAATAGAATGACTGATTTACGGCTTTACGATCTCAGAGCAGCGTAAGGCGATTATAGCTCTTTTTTCGCCTTCTCAATCTCATCTCAAGTCAGGGCTCAGTTGCACTAAGATAGAAAGATTTGTCTTTTTTTCCTCTCTTTATCCAGTCGGGCTTGTGTCAAGACTAAATCGAATCTAACTAACGTTCTTCATCAAGCTGTTAGTTTCCTTCCTCGACTACATGATATGATGCAGATGTAATGGGACTCAAGCTGTAAAACACACTAAGTCTTCTATGTCCGATAGATTGGTCACGAAGCCAAGATGAATATAGCTTTTTACGGATTCATTTATAAGCATAAAGGTTATCTGAATTGAAAAGAAAAAAGAATAAACTAGCTTCACCCATGTCCTTCATCTCAAAGTTGGATGATTAGTGGCAATTATCAATCCCTTGTCATTTCCAGCCTTCGTCAAGATAGAAAGTTCGTCAAGATAGAAAGAAAGGATCCCTCCTTACTACCATCCATTTCTCTAAGACTAAGATCGATAGACAAATGCGCCCCGTGATGAAGAGAAACTTTTTAGTCCCAGAGTCTTGTAACTCGCTTTGTCTTGAAACTCAGTGCCGAAAGCCCAGTCAGCTAAGGAAGCTCAGTCAGTTGATAGATGTAACACTAAGCCAATCTGGA
Organism: Helianthus tuberosus; assembly: GCA_030545235.1. Taxonomy (NCBI): domain Eukaryota; kingdom Viridiplantae; phylum Streptophyta; class Magnoliopsida; order Asterales; family Asteraceae; genus Helianthus; species Helianthus tuberosus. The sequence continues at coordinate 108,571,586 of CM060370.1, read as the reverse complement.
AAGTTGATTAGAATCAAGAAACTGGCATACCTTGAATCTAGCCTACAATCCGATCTTTCTTCTCTCAGTAAATTAATAGTCTTCACTGAGCTATTCTTCTTTGTTGAGATCGCTTGCCAAAAAGCTATAGTCAACTTCACTTTCACTTGCCTGACTTCTTTCGCTTCCCTCAAGGCTAGCAGAGGGGGCTAACCTTCGAGTAAGCTATATATAAGAATAAGAAAGATGGATTATCTATGCTAAAGGGAAAGGGCATTCCTCTTTACTCTCAACAGCTTCTCAAAGAGCTTCTGAGACTAGTGAAAGAATTGAATTACCTTGAACCCCCTCCTTCTTGCAAACAATTTATTCTTCCCAATTCAACTCATTACGTATTCGTTTCACTATGTTCAACTCATTCGGTCAATGAATGATTTTAAGTTCACAAATTGGCTTGGGGTTCAAGATTTCAGATATATAGGGCACCCCTTGATCAATCAAATTACCTTCAGATGGCCGATTTATGCCGTCGTCCAGTAAGTACCTTGTGGCATTATCACAGTGGATGATGCTTGGGAGGTATGTGTATGTATTTTAGAGATTGGAAGCTTGGTTCTGTGTCAGCATTTCATTGATAATAACAGAGAGGCTTACAATTGGTGTTGTTCAACCTTAACAGGTACATGGGGCTGCAGATTATTAGAGAAAGAACAAGGCATTTCAATTCTCATATTTGACTCAGCTTTAAGATTGCTGGCTTGGGAGGATGTCTGTACGCCTAAAGGGAGGATTAGGCATTCGTCAAATGAATAAAGTGAATGAGGCCCTGCTCGACGCTTGGAGAGACTCTGTATCGACTGAATCGTATTGTGCGAAAATATGCTCATCAAAGTACAGGCATAACAACCAGGGCAAAAACCGCATTCCAAAAACCCTAATTCTCTTTCTAGCTATGGCGATTTCTGCCCCTCTCGAAACCCTGGTTTTTTTATCGTGATTCTTGTAACGCAGAACTGGTATTAGGGATCTCTAACATCTAATACGAATTCTGTTATCGGGATTGATCGTTTCAAGACTAGGGTTTGCTTTTCTTTTAATTGCCGGCCCTAATTCCCTGTTTCAAGCTTATTGTTTAGCTTTGGTCGATCGGTTTTACATTCCTGATTTACCATTGTCTATATGATTCAGTAACATTCATGGGTTAGGGTTTTCGCTAGTTTAGGGTTTTTTGCTTTTTCTGAGTTCGCTTTTCGTCGGGGTTTGTGTGGTCTTCGTGTTGCTTTTTTCAGTTTAACGTTGGGATAAGAGAGTTGTCAATTTTTATATGGATGAACGTAAAAAGCCTGGTGGATATATCCATGGGAAGCCGTCTATGTCCTTTCAGGATTTAGCCAATCGGGTTTCATTGATGAACAATCAGATTGATCCAAAGCGTCCTAACATCATCGATGAACTAACAAAGTTCACGGTGCCCGTTCAAGTGGAGAGACCGGCTGGTGAGAGATCGGAACACTTTTGGGATTACCCCAATATGGGGTATTCGCCATCATCAGGTCTGAATGGAGTGAAGTTGTCGGCTGCACAAGGAAATCCAAGAAATTCGGGGGCTGCAATGTCACACCCCGACCACGTAAAACAACAAAACGTGGCGGAAACGTCGGGGAGTGTTGTAACAGAATCATTGTTTCATAACACATGGAAATTGAAATATTGTTTTATTGATTAAAAGAGTTACAATGTCTTGACAATCAAAGAAATATAACAAAATTAACTAGTCTTCCATCTTTTATTGTCACTAAGGCCCAAGTCCGCCTAAGTGTATCTTGATCAATCCTATGCATCATTTCCTGAAACACATGTGAAAATAGGTACGTCAGCATAAAAATGCCGGCGAGTACATAGGATTTGTGAAAATGGGATTCATGACTTAAGTTTAAGAAAATGTTTAATAAAATTTAGTCATGAACCTTGTTAATTGTTTTGTTTTGTAAATCATTTGAAAAAAAAACGATAAGTTCAGATGATATGTATAAATAAGAGAATAATGTATGGTTAAACGAATAACCAAGTAAAATGAGTTTGTATAAGATAAGTTGTTTTGTAAAACAATGTCTTGTGAAAATGTGTCATTTGTGTAAAATGTATAAGTCTAAATTGAATGATTTAAATAACGCTATGATATGTAATATAATACAATACAAACACTTATATATAGGAAGTACCAGCGGCGTATCCACCATGCTTGTATCATATTACTCACATCTCGTTACTTAAGTCACTTAAGCAAACCACCAATGTATAAAGTCTATGTTTAAACCAATTTGTCAGAAAGTCCTTGTATAAACCATGTCAAATGTTAAGAAGTCCAAAAGTAGTCAAGTAATGTGTAACCGTTTATGTATAGTTAAATGTCAAATGTTTATGTAAAAACCATCAATGTGTAAATGTTTATGTATAGTCAAAAGTTATGTATGGTAAGTAAAATGAGTCTACTTAAACCACAAGTAAAAATGTACAAAACGAAGTATTTGAATAAATCAAAAGTTATGCTTTGTAGAATAATGCATGCTTTACTGAATACGAACATTTATGCGGTATTGTGAAAATTCATATAAACAAACCAAATGTCATACCAAAATGTAAGCATGTGATGAATAATAAATGTACTAAGTATGCTATCAGTCAACATACAAAGTAGGAAAGTCATGTAAATCAATGTGCTAGCATGCTATCAGTCAACATACATAGCAGAAACGTAAAGTAAAACAATGTACTAGGTATGCACACAATGGACATACATAGTATGAAATGTAATGAAATCATGTACTATAAATGTACTAATGAACATAGCAAGTATATGATGTGAAAACATGGAAAACACGAAAGTAACAAGTAGGCACATGTGTTCCACCCCAAAACAGTTTGAAAACAGTAAAAGAGGGGTTCTATGTACTCACTTGAGATTGCTCAGAAGTCCTAAGATAACCACCAAGCAATGCTAGAGATCACGGAATCAAACGGTACCTAATATAGGTAACTATGTTAATAAACCGGACCTATATCGGAAGATCGGATAGTATGAGGGTTTGTAAACCAAATGAGAGTAGGAACTCATGTAATATGGTTTAACAAAGCCTACATACTAAATGAAAACTAACCTAAGTGCTTACGACCCATTACGACCCGTTTGGGTAGCTTATGCTACTTTAACGCGTCGTTCGCGTGAAACGCGTTCGGAACGCCTAACTAGCCCTATGATAAGTAAAATATGCCTTAACATGTCTAATATTGTTGCCAAATCAGTTTACATACCAAAAGTTATGTTACATATGATTAAAATGAATTTTGGCGAAAAAAGGCATTTTGGTAATTTACCTAAGGCATATAAACTACCTATCATACAACTACTTAAACGAAGCGACCATAAGGTATAACCTCGGAAGGTTATTCCCTGTATACTATGGTCACCTAATGTGTTTGGTCGGATCCTAATGATCGACCAAGTGGGTCGGGTTCGAAAGTATAAGCGATTTATCAGATCGCTTACCCTTTACGACCCTAGACAACGTGGAAATCAGTAGGCATAGTCACAAGGGACTATAACCATCGTGATTACAATCATGTTGCGAAGTTCAAACGAACTTCGCATTGACCATAAACTGGTCAATGCAGAAAGTCAAACAAAGTTTGACTTTCGGACTCGAAAAACAATAAAAGAACGAAGGAATACTTACAAAGGGTCCCCGCAAGATTCGAACGCGATTCACTCTCAGGTAGGAAGCATAAACTTCCACTTAGAGAGTGTAGAATCAGATTCAAATGTGAGAAATGAGTGAAGTTGAGGTGGGTATTTATAGTAAACCCACAACCGTTAGGATCATTTCTTGGAAAAGGGGGCACGATCTAAACCGTACACTTGTTGGAAAGTTGTGGTAACTCATTTGCCATCCACCATAAGAGTTTGACACTTGGCACTTGGCCTTTGGAGAGTGTTAAGGGCTGTTAACAGCTGAAAAAAAACGTTTTGCTGCATCTGGCCCCTACTTACGGACCTAGTTTGGCAGATTTACAGTTTCAGTCCCTGCAACCTCAAAACTTGGTTTTCGATGCGTTTTTTTTGACACGTTTAAGCCCCGTTAACCCCATTTCAAAGCTCTAAAATGAAGTTAAAGTATAGGGAACTTAAAATGTGTTCAAAAATATCTCGGGTGTCGGTTCGTTTAGCCGTACGGTTACGTTGTTCGGTTAATTACGACGGAATGCGCATAAGCGCGAAAAATGATCTAAATTGCGTGGCGAATGGATTTTTCTTATGCCAAACACTAAAATAAAATATTTTAGTGCTTACATAAATTTTTGGATGTCCGGATGTATTCAGAACGTAAGTTATGCGCGAAAGTGCAAACTTGTGCACTTTTTGATGCTTTTAGTCCCTGAATGACACAAAAGTTTATTTTAACACACCGAACCCCTCAAAGCCTATTTCTAAGCTATGTAAAGGATATCTAAGGTGTGTTTAACTTATGGTCATGTTCCGGAATGTCTGTTACAGTTCAAATTGGCATACTTTCACAGTTTGTCAAATTTAGTCCCTGTAAGCGAATTAACTTGATTTCGGCATACCAAACCATCCAAAACTCATTTCTAAGTTATGTAGAGGTATTTTAAGGTATGTTAAGCCTATATCACTATTCCGGAGTGTTTGTTGCATTAAACTGGTTATATTTACGCATCGGTGCGTGTATAACCTTCCAGAAAGCGATTTAGAGCCCGAAATCGAACAAGAACTGATATGTGCAAACGATACACATATTTTTACAAATACCAAGTATGAAACACAATATTTCGTTGGTTTGGCATTTGTTTGAGGGTTGAAGTGACACAGGTGTTACAGTCTCCCCTACTTTAGGAAATTTCGTCCCGAGATTTATTCGTAGGAGTCTATCTGTGACTTTGTGTTAAATAACCTCAAAGATAAGCAAGGCATAATCCTGTTATTTCTCTTTAACGAACATTTTTCAGGAATGAAAAATGAACGGAGTTATTTTCAACAGGCGTTCTTTAGAAACGAAAAAGAACGGAATGAGTTATTTTCCACAATTTCTTCAGAAACGAAAATGAACGGAACTAGTCATTTTTCACAATTTCTTCAGAAACAAAAATGAACGGAACGAGTCATTTTTCACAATTTCTTAAGAAACAAAAATGAACGGAACGAGTCATTTTTTCACCATTTCTTCATAAACGAAAATGAACGGAACGAGTCATTTACCACAATTTCTTCAGAAACAAAAATGAACGGAACGAGTCATTTTTCACCATTTCTTCAGAAACGAAAATGAGCGAAACGAGTCATTTTCCACAATTTCTTCAGAAACAAAAATGAACGGAACGAGTCATTTTTCACAATTTCTTCAGAAACGAAAATGAACGGAACGAGTCATTTACCACAATTTCTTCAGAAACAAAAATGAACGGAACGAGTCATTTTTCACCATTTCTTCAGAAACGAAAATGAACGGAACGAGTCATTTTCCACAATTTCTTCAGAAACAAAAATGAACGGAACGAGTCATTTTTCACAATTTCTTCAGAAACGAAAATGAACAAAACGAGTCATTTACCTCAATTTCTTCAGAAACAAAAATGAATAGGGTTAACTTAGGGGTGAGCAAAAGGACAAACCCGACCCGACCATTACCCGACCCGACCCGAGAACCGATTAAACATAAAATACAGAACCGATTCACTACCCTAAATATAGGGTCGGTTCCGGTCCATAGGTCCAAGTCGGGTTTCACCATGAAAAGAACCGAGAACCGACCCGACCCGACCCTATTTTATATGAAAAATTGGAACCGATCTAAATACCTAAGTACTTGGGTTCGGTTCGGTTCTCGGTTATTTTCGGTCCGGACCTAAACTTGCTCACCCCTAGGTTAACTCTAGATACACGACAAAACTTGCTGTAGTTTCCGTGCACAAAATTCCATAATTATGTATGCATCCATAATTACGTAATTCCTTGCACAGTCCGCACAGTTCGTTTTGTAATGTTGTGGGGAAGGATATCAAACTTGTGATGAGGGTGACTAGACTACCATAGGGTCCTTTTAATTAGATCGACAGAGGATCTTCTTAGTTAGGCCACCAAGGAGTCCCCTCAGCGATATCATCACATGATATCCCTAACTAGATTTTTTTGGATCAATCTGTTTAACTAGACCACTCAAGGGGTCCAATTATAGAATAGTACTTCATAACCCAAGGGACTTATCTACAACGTAGAAGTCCATTAAGGGTTGTAAGATAGTACCTTTGGATATCCTACTATGAATCCCTTATACGAAGATATGGAAGATTCTACGAGGATTTGGATGGATCACGTGGAAACACAAAATGTATAAGAAAGCACATAAGCACATAAGCACATAATCACATAATTGTTAAATTTGACTTTTAAATTTGTTATCTATGGACGCAGATACTTAAAGCACACCAGGAACCCAATCCGTGGATTTCATTTGGCACTTTAATCATTTCAAGAATCTATCTATGAAGATAGGATGATCTACCAAAAATTCGATTTTTGTTTTCAGGAAAACGCAATATTCGAATTAAGGTACACAATAATTTAGGACATACGGAAATACCCTTGGGTACCCTATTAAGAATTTATAGTGGTACTTTGGGTATTCGTACAGAATTATAACTTGCACCTTGTACTTCGTTTCCTTGCAAGAAACGGGTACTTAGGATCTTTGTGGAAAACGCAAGAGATTTGTAAAATGGAAGAATTTTGGGGGTAGTTTGCTTTTCAAGGAATACGATTCCTTGATTGTCGGTATTGTAGGGGATATGTTGTTTATGCATACAACCACATAAATACATTGCAATGTAAATAAAAAGATTTATTTATTAACAATGATAACAATTGTTTCATGGACCTTGACAACAAAAGAAAATAATGCATAAGACATGATTATTTCTAAACGGTGTTGTCTTCTAGTCGGTCAGATGATCATCCCTGTGCTGGATTTGCATTAGCAAGCTTTGGGCAATTTCTTCGGAAATGACCCATCTCGCCACATTTGTAGCAAGAACCTGTTGGAAAGCGAGCTTGAGCAGGATTGTTGTTAGCTTGATTTGGCGCAACTGCAGCTCGGCAAACTTTTGCTGTATGACCTTTAAGTCCACAAATTTGGCATTCGCGGCACTTCACATTAGCATGATGATGGAGGTTACATTGGTTGCACAATGGTGAAGTTCCATTGTACGGTTTCCTAGCAGGGGGTTGAGCTGGTTGGTTGGGGACGGCTTGATCATTGTGAGTAACCATGGCGAAGTTCTGAGAAGCCTTTCGCTTCTTTCACTTCTTAGGGGATCCAGTCTGTTCATCCATGGTCTTTGATTCCTCGATTGGTTTCGATTCCTCGACCGGTTTCTTGTCACCCTTTCGGAAAAGCTTACATTTCCTGATCTGAGATTCGGTCAAGGTTGCAGATAGCTCAATGGCCTGCCTAACCGTAGTGGGGTTACTACCAGTAACGATGTCCTGAACTGAGTCAGGGAGACCATCAATGTATTTTTCGATCGCCTTATCCAAAGGCGTAACCATGGTAGGACACAACAGGCTCAGCTCCTCATATCGATCAGTGTATGCTCGATGTTCGCCGCTGTCTTGCTTAAGATCGTCGAATTCCCTTTCCAAGGCCCTGATCTCGTGACGAGGACAGAATTCCTTCATCATTAGTGCCCGAAGTTCTTCCCACGTTTGAGCCAGTGCCACTTCGGCACCCCTATCTCTCATCACACCGTTCCACCACGTCAAAGCTCGTTTCTCAAAGACACTAGATGCGAAATCTACCTTTCGCTCGTTTGGACATTGAACATGTCTGAAGGTGCTCTCTAGACTCTCAAACCATTGCAGAAGTGCAGTCGCTCCTTGAGACCCAGAAAACTTTAATGGCTTAGCCGAGTTGAACGTCTTGAAGTTGCAGGGGGCATTGTTGTTGTTGAGAGCTTGGTGACATTGAGCAACGATGTTCGGGATTGCAGCAGTCATTTGCTGTGTAATGACAGCTACCAGCTCTTCAATAGATACCGGATTTTCGCGTCATCGAGGCATTCTAAAAGGGGAAACAAGAGAGAAAACAAATGAAATGGCATTGGCTAAGAATAGGATGTTTACAATTACCGACCAAAATCATGGGTGATGGTCATTTGTTTGAACCACGAAGTAAACAAACGACACACAAAGGCTGAATCAAAGCAATTAGATCCTCATAATGTATCGCGAAGACGTGCTCGCCTATAAGTGGACACTCACCCCAAGAGTTCCCAGGTAAGAGTGACTGGTCCGATTATGTGGATTTGTACGAACACTCTAGCCTTAGACAGAAAACTCAGGGTACAGGCATTCACTCTTCCAGTTTGCACGTGTTCAAATTATCTAGACCCAAACTTTGACGAGGATTTGAAAACTTTGAAGGTTCAAAACCTTACAATCAATCATCCTAGAACAGATGATTAGTATTCAAAACAGGATTGAAATTTGTGTTCTTGTTGTGGTTGTCGCCTAAGGATAGGTGACGGTATTGTTTTAAAACTAAACACAAGATAACTTGTGTTAGGGTCCTAGGAAGGTTATAGACTAGGTCAAAGCATTACTAATAACCTAATTCCATATAACCATGGGCTCTGATACCAACTTTTCTGTCACACCCCGACCACGTAAAACAACAAAACGTGGCGGAAACGTCGGGGAGTGTTGTAACAGAATCATTGTTTCATAACACATGGAAATTGAAATATTGTTTTATTGATTAAAAGAGTTACAATGTCTTGACAATCAAAGAAATATAACAAAATTAACTAGTCTTCCATCTTTTATTGTCACTAAGGCCCAAGTCCGCCTAAGTGTATCTTGATCAATCCTATGCATCATTTCCTGAAACACATGTGAAAATAGGTACGTCAGCATAAAAATGCCGGCGAGTACATAGGATTTGTGAAAATGGGATTCATGACTTAAGTTTAAGAAAATGTTTAATAAAATTTAGTCATGAACCTTGTTAATTGTTTTGTTTTGTAAATCATTTGACAAAAAATGATAAGTTCAGATGATATGTATAAATAAGAGAATAATGTATGGTTAAACGAATAACCAAGTAAAATGAGTTTGTACAAGATAAGTTGTTTTGTAAAACAATGTCTTGTGAAAATGTGTCATTTGTGTAAAATGTATAAGTCTAAATTGAATGATTTAAATAACGCTATGATATGTAATATAATACAAACACTTATATATAGGAAGTACCAGCGGCGTATCCACCATGCTTGTATCATATTACTCACATCTCGTTACTTAAGTCACTTAAGCAAACCACCAATGTATAAAGTCTATGTTTAAACCAATTTGTCAGAAAGTCCTTGTATAAACCATGTCAAATGTTAAGAAGTCCAAAAGTAGTCAAGTAATGTGTAAACGTTTATGTATAGTTAAATGTCAAATGTTTATGTAAAAACCATCAATGTGTAAATGTTTATGTATAGTCAAAAGTTATGTATGGTAAGTAAAATGAGTCTACTTAAACCACAAGTAAAAATGTACAAAACGAAGTATTTGAATAAATCAAAAGTTATGCTTTGTAGAATAATGCATGCTTTACTGAATACGAACATTTATGCGGTATTGTGAAAATTCATATAAACAAACCAAATGTCATACCAAAATGTAAGCATGTGATGAATAATAAATGTACTAAGTATGCTATCAGTCAACATACAAAGTAGGAAAGTCATGTAAATCAATGTGCTAGCATGCTATCAGTCAACATACATAGCAGAAACGTAAAGTAAAACAATGTACTATGTATGCACACAATGGACATACATAGCATGAAATGTAATGAAATCATGTACTATAAATGTACTAATGAACATAGCAAGTATATGATGTGAAAACATGGAAAGCACGAAAGTAACAAGTAGGCACATGTGTTCCACCCCAAAACAGTTTGAAAACAGTAAAAGATGGGTTCTGTGTAAACCCACAACCGTTAGGATCATTTCTTGGAAAAGGGGGCACGATATAAACCGTACACTTGTTGGAAAGTTGTGGTAACTCATTTGCCATCCACCATAAGAGTTTGACACTTGGCACTTGGCCTTTGGAGAGTGTTAAGGGCTGTTAACAGCTGAAAAAAAACGTTTTGCTGCATCTGGCCCCTACTTACGGACCTAGTTTGGCAGATTTACAGTTTCAGTCCCTGCAACCTCAAAACTTGGTTTTCGATGCGTTTTTTTTTTACACGTTTAAGCCCCGTTAACCCCATTTCAAAGCTCTAAAATGAAGTTAAAGTATAGGAAACTTAAAATGTGTTCAAAAATATCTCGGGTGTCGGTTCGTTTAGCCGTACGGTTACGTTGTTCGGTTAATTACGACGGAATGCGCATAAGCGCGAAAAATGATCTAAATTGCGTGGCGAATGGATTTTTCTTATGCCAAACACTAAAATAAAATATTTTAGTGCTTACATAAATTTTTGGATGTCCGGATGTATTCAGAACGTAAGTTATGCGCGAAAGTGCAAACTTGTGCACTTTTTGATGCTTTTAGTCCCTGAATGACACAAAAGTTTATTTTAACACACCGAACCCCTCAAAGCCTATTTCTAAGCTATGTAAAGGATATCTAAGGTGTGTTTAACTTATGGTCATGTTCCGGAATGTCTGTTACAGTTCAAATTGGCATACTTTCACAGTTTGTCAAATTTAGTCCCTATAAGCGAATTAACTTGATTTCGGCATACCAAACCATCCAAAACTCATTTCTAAGTTATGTAGAGGTATTTTAAGGTATGTTAAGCCTATATCACTATTCCGGAGTGTTTGTTGCATTAAACTGGTTATATTTACGCATCGGTGCGTGTGTAACCTTCCAGAAAGCGATTTAGAGCCCGAAATCGAACAAGAATTGATATGTGCAAACGATACACATATTTTTACAAATACCAAGTATGAAACACAATATTTCATTGGTTTGGCATTTGTTTGAGGTTGAAGTGACACAGGTGTTACATGCAAATCCTTTATCATTCGCTAACATTGTTAAGAATACGAAGAAGAATGTTAAGGTGAATTTCAGGGTGATGGAATCTACCGAGACAGTTTTTTTTGGGTAAAGGGTTACCCCTGTGATTTTATATATTCACAACCAAAAAACACAAGTAGTGTAGAGAGCCTACACTAGTTCAGTCATAGGACATGCCCTAAGACTGTACAACCAGAAAAAAACAAACGAAAACAAAACAACCACTAAACAGAAACGCCACTAGACTACCACTTTCTAGACAAAACTAACACATATAAACCGTTAATCAGCTGCCATCATATTGCAATTCGGAACCCTTGATCTCCCAATCCCCAAGTACCCTTCGAACATTAGCACAATCCTTCAGCTTCGCTCCCATCAGTTTATACCGCACTTGTTGAGTAATAAGTTCACTAATAGTTTCCGGAGGCCGTAATTGATTCTTGAATAATCTAGCGTTACGCTCCTGCCAAATGAAATAAGCACTAGCCGCCACTAACAGTCTCGCAACATAGTCATTTACGGATTTCGACTTGGCACGATCACGCAACCACTTAACAACTTCATCCCATTTCGGCTGAACCACATCCATGCCAACCTTATGCCTAACCATAACCCACACTTGATTCGAAAACTTACATTCAAAGAATAGGTGATGATGAGAGTCGTGATCCGCATAACATAATAAACGGCACATCATGTTCATGTTCTTCCTTCACGAAAAATCCCAGCTCAATATTTTGTCTTGAGTAAGCAGTTTCCGTCTCATGATCAGCCACATTAAAAAAGCATGACGCGGGATGCACTGTGAAAACCACACAATACTACACCAATTAACCTGCTCTTCCTGATGCCTAACCGAATCCCAAGCGCGAGTAGAGGAAAACTCATGTTTATCATCACCATGGCGCCACATAAGTTTATCAGACTTGTTCGGATCCAGAGACAACCGATCAAGCTGATTTAGAACCGGGTAGATATCCCTCCACGCATCTGGCCACCTCCATAAATTATCAGAATAAATATCGGACACTTTAGAGTTCATGTCAAACCCCGCATTAGCGATGAGCCGAGGAGAGAAAATCTGCACAAGAGGCCCTAATTCGCTCCAAGTATCAAACCAAGCTGAGGTGTCTAAGCCATTACCAATTTCGGACCATATGAAGTTTCTCATAATAGGACGAAGCTGAAGAATTTTTCTCCAAGACCAACAGCAAGTAGACGGAACCTTGCAAGCCCAAAAGCTTTTGCCTCTTAACCTGTTCGCATGAACCCACTCAACCCACAATGACCGACGTTTCGTAAGGATACTCCAAATATGCGTAGCCATAAGAGCAATATTAACGTCTCCTATCCGACGAATCCCTAACCCACCCTCATGCTTAGGAACACAAACCGTTTTCCATGAAACTTTAGCACGACCTTTCTGAAAAGCACTATCATGGGACCATAAAAAATTCCGCATCAAAGCCTCCAAATTAACGATCACTCGGTTCGGTAACATAAAAACAGACGACCAGTAGATATGTAGCGAAGACAAAACTGAGATAATAAGTTGCAACCTGCCTGCAAAAGAAAGTAACTTATTCCTCCAATGCATAATACGTTTTTCCAGCTTCTCCACCAAGATTTGACAATCTTTGTAAAGAAGCCGCGAGGATATAAGAGGCACACCCAAATATTTCACCGGCGAACAACCTTCATTAAAAGGCATAAGGTTCAAAATAGCAGTCTTCACATAAGATGGCACATTCGAGAAATAAACTTGTAATAACCAAAAATTTAAAACCATTATTATTATTATTTTTATTTATTTTAGTTAATAGGAAACCCTAATTAAGACACCCAAGTAATTCTGTACAAACCCTAGAATTTTCAGAATTTTTCAGAATCAGGATTAGGGCCCCTAAAACTCAGGGGGGTATTACCTACTTGACGATTATCTCAATTGTGTGTTGTCAGATTCGAAATTATCTATTTTGTCAACTCAGCAAGCCTAGTTCCACGCGTGGCAAACCTATAGTGCATTAGTGTCCCTTACGGACCGTAACCTTATTATGCTTACGGTCCGTAAGCAGCCTTACGGACCTCAACCTTCTTAAGCTTACGGTCCGTAAGCTAGTCCAATTTCGTGTATAAATAGCAGGCCTTGGCACTTGATTCTGGGCACAAAAACGACGTTCAAACTTCAAATTCACTCTGAGATATCGTTCAATTACTCTCCAAACACACACAAAACACTAATTAAGAGTAGCGGGGTGCTGCAGAACAGGGTAATAACTCGATCGCTATTACGATTCATTGTCCGATCGATCAATATATCCAATGGATGTTTAAGTGCTGCCCACATTAGGGTTATACTTTGTCGTTCGTCATTAATTTGACGGATCATCGTTAATTCGATGGATAAAGTATTGTACTTTGTCGTTCGTCATTAATTTGACGGATCTTCGTTAATTCGATGGATGAAGTATCGCACTTTGTCGTTCGTTGTGAGAATTTGATCTCGTGAGTTATCGTAAAGGCTGTATTAAGTTACTAACCTAGTTTATGTGCATATTATTTAAATTAGGTTGAAAGACTAATCAGTAGTCTAAACTCTGTCCGTATAAATCTGAAATATTATCACAAGGTAGCATCAATTTGGAATTATTAAGGTACGGATCCTTACCCCACTCCTTGTTGTTTGATAATCAATTGTTATAAACCCATTAAATTCATATATCTTTTAAAAACTCCTCACGTCTTTGATTATCGATTCATTTGACAGTCCGTTCGAAATTCTTTTCTAATCATTTGAATTAAGCTTTCATGTCATGCGATAGTATTCTGTTAGTTATACTCATTATCGCATGTTCCAATATATGTTCTGTATTGTTATGAAAATAAGTTTTATAAGTTATGTGAATAAGACCATTTGTACTCTGATACCCTGAGTATCGCTTCTCGTGGAGTGTCCCACGAGCATGTTGTTGCGGCATCGACATCATGTGCTCCAACCGTGACGGAGAGATTAGTTCACGGCGTCTCTTAAGTACAAGTGTGGTACATAAGGCTATTAGGAGGCGTATGGATCGATCCTAGGATTTAAGTATAAGGAGGTGGATAACGGGTATGCCAATTCGCCATCTCGTGTGATAATTATGCAGGAGTAGCTACCTGTGTATTGTCACGTTTTAAGTTTGCTCATGGGTACATCCGTAAGATATGATTTTGGAAATTCGTTATTTGCATCAAGTTTCATCCGAATAAAGTATTATTTGTTATTTGAGCCTAATATTCCGTACTGAGCATTCGGCTCATTCCGTAAATTTTTGTATATACAGGTATGCATATTACTTTGGACGGAGAAAAGAGAGAAGAATAAAGCCTAGGAATAAATCTGAAGATATTAGTTAATGAAGTCGAATGTTTCCACTTATATATTAACCTTAAGTTTCGTTGTTATGTGGTTGTATCCTTGTCAAATAAATAAATGGAATTATGACTTTTGTTTATGATATCACTGTTATTGTGACATGTCAGCCCTTCCGGGTTGGGGTGTTACAGCTATGGTATCAGAGCAAAGGCTCTTTCCTGTAGAAAACTTGAAGATAGTAATTAAAACCTGTGAGGAATGGGTAGATATCTATGATAGGATTCAACTTGATCTCTTATTTGGTTTAACTCCTATGTCTATTCGTATAGATGCCTCCTCGTCGTCCGCCACGTAGGAACCATGCACGTAACAACACTTCTTCGAATGAGACTCCAGTTGATCCAAACGTAATTAATGCTATCAACCAGGCTGTTGCCGGGTTGCTTCCAAACCTTGTTGCTCAAACAGCTGAGGCAGTTATTCAACAAACTCGTCATCCAGAACGCACTAACACTAATCCAACCTCTGGTGGTGAAACTCGTGAGAATACCACAAATAATACTACTTATAGTATAGACATATGGATTAGTAAATTCCAAAAACAAAAGCCGAAATCCTTTAGTCACGCTAATAATCCAGTCGAAGCAAGGAACTGGATAGCTCATATTGAAAAGATCTTCGGAGTTCTTGGAGTTCCGGAGCAATACAAAGTTAGACTGGCTACCTACAAATTCGAAGATGACGCACAAACTTGGTGGGAAGGATATAAGAATGTCAAAGGAGGGGATGATTTTGACGCTAATCTTTCATGGGTCGACTTTCGTAATATCTTTTACGACAAGTATTTTTCGACCGCTGATAAAGAAGCTTATATCAGGGAGTATGCAGTGATTCGACAGGGGAGTGATGAACCAGCCTCTGAGTTCATTACTCGATTTTCAAGGTTGGCTAGTATTGTAGGAGACGTTGCAGGATCAGCAGAAGTCCAGGCAGAAAAATGCAAGTGGGCAGTCAATGATCGAATTCGGAAGTCGATCATGTACATGAAATTTAAGGATATCACCGAAGTTGCTGATGCAATCAAAACTTTTGAATTCGAAAGGAAAGAATTCTTATCTCGAACTGGGGATAATAAGAAGAGAAATAGGGAAGGACAATTTAAGCAGGAAAACGGCCAATCATCCACTACGACACAGCATCAAGACCGCAAAGTGCAAGGAAATCAAAACTCTGGAAATCAGGCACGTCCATGGCAACCTAGACTGCAAAACCCGAGGCCTGCTCAAAACCAGATTCAGTTGTATGCAGAACCTATTAGAGCTCAACCACTGAATCAACATGTAAACCCAAATCAAATTACATATCCTCTATGTAATATTTGTGGTAAGAGACATCAGGGCGTATGTCACCGAAGTACAGGAGCATGCTTTAGATGTGGCCAAACTGGACACATGATCAAGGAGTGTACCAAGAAAGACACTAGGAAGAATAACCGACCAAATGTTGCACCACCCAATGTTGGAGGAAGAGCTTTCACACTTTCTGCTACTGATGCTGCTAATGTCCCAGGTACTGTGTCGGGAACCCTTCAGCTTGGTAAACATAGTATCTATGTGTTATTCAACACAGGAGCGACTCATTCTTTAGTATCCCATTCGTTTACTAAGTACCTTCCGATAAAACCAACTCTCTTAAATCATACCTTAACCATTTCCACTCCCATGGAAAATTCATCCGTAATCACTTCCGTATATAAAGATTGTCCGATCCGTATTGAATCTATTGTGTGTAAGGCAGATCTATTTCCAATACATATGTGTGACTTTGATGTTATTCTAGGAATAGATTGGTTGTCTAGACATCATGTAACTATAGATTGTCATTCTCGCCGTGTTATTTTCGGTGATCTTCATCATCCTGATATTATATATCAAGGAACTCAAGCTCATAAATCTCTTAAGATTATCTCTGCGCTCAAGGCTCGAAAATTCATATCAAACGGTTGTACTGGATTCCTAACATCGATTAAGGATACTTCTGCTAGTGTTAAGAGTATCGATAGCCATTCCGTTGTTCGTGAATATCCTGATGTATTTCCGGATGAACTACCGGGATTACCACCTGACCGTCAGGTAGAATTCACCATCGACTTGATCCCTGGTGCCGAACCTATTTCTAAAGCTCCATACCGTATGGCCCCGATGGAACTGAAGGAGTTGAAGGAACAATTGCAAGAATTGTTAGATCTAGGATTCATAAGACCCAGTGTTTCACCTTGGGGTGCTCCGGTCTTATTTGTGAAGAAGAAAGACGGTAGTATGCGTTTATGTATTGACTACCGAGAGCTGAACAAGATTACTATTCGTAATCAGTATCCTCTGCCTCGCATTGATGATCTCTTTGATCAACTTCAAGGGGCTCAGTTCTTCTCAAAAATCGACCTGAGGTCCGGGTACCATCAGCTAAAGATCAAGAATGATGATGTTCCTAAGACCGCCTTTCGTTATTTGCATCAAGTTTCATCCGAATAAAGTATTATTTGTTATTTGAGCCTAATATTCCGTACTGAGCATTCGGCTCATTCCGTAAATTTTTGTATATACAGGTATGCATATTACTTTGGACGGAGAAAAGAGAGAAGAATAAAGCCTAGGAATAAATCTGAAGATATTAGTTAATGAAGTCGAATGTTTCCACTTATATATTAACCTTAAGTTTCGTTGTTATGTGGTTGTATCCTTGTCAAATAAATAAATGGAATTATGACTTTTGTTTATGATATCACTGTTATTGTGACACGTCAGCCCTTCCGGGTTGGGGTGTTACAAAACTGTACTCTTCTGAACACTCGGAAACAATCCGGACATTTTAGCAAAAGAATCAAGCGACTTCATAATGCATCTAGCCGAAGCAATCTCACCTTTCGAGAATATAAACAAGTCATCCGCGAAACAAAGATTGATAATTTGTTGATGTTCACACTTGTTATGAAATTTGAAAGAAAAATCAATCCTTACCACATGATGTAAAATGGCCGTTAGAACTTCCATGACTAGGGTGAATAAGTAAGGAGAGACCGGGTCACCCTGTCTAAGCCCACGACTACCCTTAAGATAACCATGAACCTCCCCATTAACACAAATCGAGAACGTAGTAGTGGAGACACAAAGCATAATCCAGTGAACCATATTATGATGAAACCCGAAACCAACCAAAATACTTTTGAGAAACTTCCAATCAACAGTGTCATAAGCCTTCTGAATATCAACTTTGAAAGCACATTTAGGAGGGCCGATGTTACGATGATAATTATGCATCAACTCTTGAGTTAACAGAATATTATCAGAGATTCTTCGACCAGGCACGAAAGCTGATTGGTTAATACTAACGAGGTCATCCAAAACCACTTTAATTCTATCAGCTACAATCTTGCTAATGCATTTATATAAAACATTACAACAAGCAATAGGACGATAATCAGTAACCATTGTCGGGGAGGGGGACTTAGGAAGCAGCACTATAAGGGTATGGTTTAATTCCCGAAGAAGCTTACCGGTAGAGAAAAAATCACTAACAGCCTTCGTCACTTCACTACCCACAATAGGCCAGGCACCCTTAAAGAAACCCGTAGTGAAACCATCTGGGCCCGAAGCTTTATCTGAACCAATCGAAAACATGGCCTTCTTAACCTCTTCTGAAGTGACCGGACGAACCATATGAGCCGCTACATTCACATCCAACGACTTCGTGAATAAATCTGGAGCTGGCATAAGAGACGAGTCTTCTGTGCCACCCAAAAATTTTTCATAGTGATTAACAAACGCTACGTGAACCAAATCATCCTCATACACCTTGCCACTAGTATCACAAATGACATTTATACGGTTATGATGAACTCTATTTTTTAGAGACGAGTGAAAAAACGCGGAGTTCATATCCCCAGCCGCCAACCAGTCCACTTTTGACTTTTGTTTCAAAAAACGCTCTTCATCTAAAAGAGCTTCCTGATAATCGCGTCGGGTATTAATTTCCTCTTCCCGAAGCAACGCAGAAGACGGATCATTATCAATGCTACGCTGAATCCCATCCAACTTAACACGCAAGTGTTGAACTTTATTATGCAAATTTCCTTGTTGAAACAGTAAGACTCGAAGAGGAGCCTTTAACATCCGTAGCTTCTACACGACAGAAAACTGAACCACCCCATTAATACACGTATCCCAACTTCGCTTAACAATGTCTAGAAACTCCGGCTTATGAACCAAGAAATTAGCAAATTTGAAAGACTTGTGCTTTAGGTTCCCAGGTTCCTGAATTTTCAACACACACGAACAATGGTCCGATAACCTAGCCGGATGAAACAACGCCACAGCATTCGGAAACAGAGTTATGAACTGCGAATTCCCCATGATTCTATCGATTTTTTTCATTAACCCAATCCCCTTCCTTGGTTTTTGGCTCCACGTAAAGTGGACGCCCGAACGATTCACGTCTAGCATCTCAATATCAGCAACACAATCCTGAAACTCCCTCATACTAGCCGAAACAGAAGAACAACCCATAGATTTATCCTCCAGGTTCAAAGCAGAGTTAAAATCACCAAGCATGACCCAAGGAGCGTCACGGACCAACGCTTTATGTAACGAGAGCTGGCTCCATAAATCCCTACGAGATACATAATAGTTTGCAGCATAGATAATCGAACAAAACATCATTTTTTTCTCCTGTTTAAAAAACAATTGCAAGTGCATAACCTGGTCCGTCTGCGAAAGCACCATAACATCAAAAACATAGGGATTCCAACCCACAATAATTCTTGTACCTTTATTGCAACGAGCCCCATTAGACGACCAATGCCACGAACGAAACACCGACTTGCATATATTAGAAAGATTACACGGATCGACATGAGTTTCAAGAACAGCACACAAACTTAATTTAAACTCTTTGATAGTTTGACGAACCTCAGCTTGCTTAATAGGGCGGTTCAACCCCCGAACATTCCAAGAGGCGATATTAACCATTAATAACTAGCGAAGAAGGAGTGCTTGCCCCTTTTTTATTATCGTTTTTAAAAGAACCCTGCCTCAAAAACTCACCCATATCGTAACCATCCACCTCGGAGTAAACCTCATCCACCACCTCGTCCTCCACATTAACCCGAGCATCACCAGATTTGCTACTCTCCCCTACCTCAATAACACTTGGATCATTAAGAATATCAAACGGGTTAGCCGATTGTAACGTCGGCTCACGTGACCCACTCCCCGTCTCTTGACCCTTCTTTGCTACCACGGGCCTGTACTCAAATTTTGGCTTAGGCTTGTTAATCGGGAATCCAGATTTCCTGGCAGCCTTCTTACCATAAACCCCTGTATACCCCTCCTCGTCCACCACCGGTTTCTTACCAGTCTTAATAACGTTCCGTGCATTTGTCTGAATCTTAGGCTGGTACGGACAGTGATCATCAGAATGACCAAATACACAACAGTGAGCACAACGCAGCGGGTTCCATTCGTACTCAACCGACATCGATTCCTTAATAAATCCCTCCCCTTCAGGTTCAGGTATTGCTAACGTGATCTCCTCCCTTAGTTGCTTATCAGCCGACACCTCTATTAAGGCTCTTGCATAACTGCTACGGCCCCACATATCCATGCACATCGCTGACGTATAAGAATCCATAGCTTTCGGCTCACCGATTGTAGTTGCAATCAAACTAAGTCCATCCTCCGTGTAAGCAGCAATCGGGACATCATGGATTTTTACCCATATCTGCACCTTTTTGACACCCTTTTTTTCCAGCTTAGAAGTCGGGCTCCAAACATTTAGAAATAACGGTTGTGACCTAATAATCCATGGGCCATCCTTCAAAACATTCAACATACCTACCTCGTCAGAGAACTTGAAGAAAAAGAATCCGTTATCATTCATCATCGACTTTTGAATACCATATTTCTTCCAATTATTCCGCACAAAATACTCCACTACAGGATACGCAACACGATCCCCCAGAAAATAACCATAAAGCGTGTTTGCCATCTTATCCCGAGCTAACCGGACAGATTCTCTAGGAAGAACAACATCACAACCCTCTTGTACCTTTTCACTCGCGAGAGAACGGAAATTCGGCTTCACTGACTTATTAGCAAGGAGTGAATCCGCATATGTTTTAGGTTTGGGAGTACTACCATTAACAATCTTGTCACTCATGATCCCATCTTGACCGTCTTTCCCACTACCCGAATTTTCTTGACCCTCTTTCACACTACCCGAAGTTTCACAGCCCGGTCGATCCGCTTCTAGGGTAACCGGAGTAGTAATCTTAGAGAGTTCATCAATAATATTTATCCTTTTCGAAACAGAAATCCCACCGTCTTCCATACTAGTCTGAGAAAAATCCATGTCCGGTGAAGATTCCTTGACAGGCAAAGGAACCGGCTCATAGATCTTCTCAAGGTCATCGATTACATTAACCGGTTTAGGAATTGAATTGGGTTTGAAATTACCTCTTCGAGCAAGTTTAGGAATACCATCATTCATACCGCGACTACCAGCAACCTTTGAGTTTAATGGTGGCTTACCACGGTCCGGCTGAGCATCATAATTCTTACGAGCATCCATCTTGGATTAAACCACTCTCTCAGAAACGACGTGAATCAAACCAGCATGCATAAACAATAAACCACAGGAAACGAAAAACAACAGGAAAAATCCAAACAGAAAACCCTAATTCTAGTAAACCCTAATCCATGCATTCATTCGTAACATATAGTAAACCTGGTTAATCTAGATCCAATAGAGATCGATAAACCTAAGATAACTATACACAACTTCAGAAAAACACAGAATTAAGGCGGCGATGGAAAACAAAAAAAGAAAATAAACCCTAGATGAATTCGATCAAATCTGCTAACGAGTTCGTTATAGGGATTGACAGATAATCCCTAATCACAGACTGTTATACAGAGAATAACGAAAAATCTGAGGATTCATGAGGATCAAATCGCCAAACTAGAGAGAGAGCATTAGGGTTTCCTTTCTACCGAGACAGTTGACGGTGCTGATGTTGTTATTCCATTGTCATCGGTTCAACAAGTCAATGATAGGTATGCCAACACTTTGTATGGTTATTTTCTGGGTAAACAATTGGCTTTTCCTGTGGTCGATTACTTTGCAAAAAACAACTGGGTTAAATATGGTCTATCACGGCTAATGATGAATGCAAACGGGTTCTTTTTCTTTAAGTTTAAAACTAAGGAAGGGATGAATCAAATGTTAGAGGATGGGCCTTGGTTGATCAGAAGTGTACCGATAATTTTGAAGGAGTGGTCGCCCTCTATCAAGATGGAAAAAGAGGATATTAAAGTTGTTCCAGTTTGGGTCAAGATGCATGATGTGCCATTAGCGGCATTTACCGAGGATGGTCTTAGCTTGGTTGCTTCTAAGATTGGGATTCCTAAGATGTTGGATTCGTATACTGCCACGATGTGTGTTGAGTCTTGGGGAAGAAGCAGCTATGCTAGAGCGCTTATTGAAGTTCAGGCAGGGGCTGAGTTAAAGAAGAGTGTTACGGTTGCAATCCCAACTTTGGATGGTAATGGCCATTCAAAGGTGGAGGTTAAAATTGAATATGATTGGGAGCCTCTAAGGTGCTCCTCTTGTTGTGTGTTTGGTCATGATGATAGCTCGTGCCCAAAGAACCCTCAGGTTACTTCAAGTGGGGATTCTGAAAAGAATAATGATGATTTTCAGGATGTGGGTGCTAAGAAAAAGAAAGTTAATAACCAAGGCCTCCATATGAAAAATCAGAAGCCTAAGTTAGTTTAAATACCAGTTGTCAAACCTAAACCAAAATCGTCCTTGAGGAGTCCGATGAATAACCAGGTTTCAACGTCAAACCCGTTTGACATTCTTAAGGACGATGATGGAAATCAGGGAGGTATCACTGTGGGTCGAGTGGAGAAGAAAGCTGTGCAGACTAGTAGTGACAAGCAGGATTCGGATGAGGAGGAGGTCGTTGAAGTCTATAATGAAACTAGTGAATTTATGACCTCGGGTATACATTCTTCATCTTTGAGAGCAAAGGCTACCACCTCTTCCACAAAGTTCTCCAATGGATAGGCTCTTTTTGGTTCGTGTGAAGGGGTTGCCGGTTGGTGGCAATTTCATCTTTGATGATGGCGGATGAGGATTTTATTTTTTTTGTATTTCTTTGTCTTGTCTATTGATGTTTAGTAGGCTAGGTTATGGGGTGTCATAGTTTTTCTTGTTTTATTCGATTTACATATATGGGGCATGTCCTGTATATGAACTAGTGTGGAACACTTCCTCACTAGTATCACCGGGGTAACCCTTTACCCAAAAAAATAACAACCAGGGCAGATCTTGTATTAATGATATAGACGTAATAACAGCTTGATTCTCCCTAATTATCTTCTTTTATTGATTTCAAAGCTTTTACAGGTCAGTAGACAAATCGGCAGCACCTCGGCTCTGAAATCCAAAAGTTACAAATGAACTAGCAAGCTTGGTATTTATAGAGGTGGTATTTCGTGCGAAACCAACACACCTCATTTCGTGCGAAATGACTTTGACTCATTT
The DNA here is from genome assembly GCA_030545235.1 of Helianthus tuberosus. Lineage (NCBI taxonomy): Eukaryota > Viridiplantae > Streptophyta > Magnoliopsida > Asterales > Asteraceae > Helianthus > Helianthus tuberosus. The sequence continues at coordinate 108,548,550 of CM060370.1, read as the reverse complement.
CGTACGAAATGACTTGTTCATTTCGTGCGAAATGACTTGTTCATTTCGTGCGAAATGACCCTATAACATTCAAACCCTAATTTCTCAAATACCAAGCACCATTCTATCCTAACTAGACACAAGACTCTACAAAGACGAAGTTAACAGACATTTATGCACCAACAGACTCCCCCTTGGATGTTGACGAAGTCTTTGGAGATCGAGTCTTTGGTTGTCTTCGGTCTTGATCTATCTTCACTCTTTTCCAGTTTGTTCTGACATTGTAAAGCATCCTTCAATCTCTATCTACAAACTCCCCTTTAAACGTTGATCCAAAATCCAGACTCCCCCTTTCGATCAGCTGGGACTTGAATTCTGGCTCAAACTTTACACAACTTAGCCATGGGGATTGTTGCTTTCACAAAACCTATTACCTGTTTCTCAAAAATTTAACATTATAATTTATTCACATTTTGACTTCTTTTGTCATTCTTATAAGTTTTTAGAAATCCACTTAAGTCTTCAGGTCCAAACTAATGACCCTGAGTACTCAATTTGTCTACCAAGTCCAGCTTAATGACCTTGGTTGACCTGAGACAAAACAAAAACTAATTTTGTTCAACAATTTTCTGAAATTTTCAAGTTTCAACTTAACGAACTTGTTCTGACTTTTCATCTTTCAGGTTTTATATGATAAGCTCCCAACTCATCTTCCAGCTTAGAATCTTCCTGCATCTGCTTTAAACTGCGAATCTGAAGATCAGCTTTCCACTTTGGTTTGTCGGAAAAATAAAGCAGAAATGAAAAATCTTTTTGGATTTTGAATAAAGTTTCTAAACTAGAAATGAATTACAGAAATGAAATGCAGTAAAAATAAACTATTTACAAACATATTTTTGGTGAGCGTGTTAGGGAATCATATCAGCTGTCAACAAGTTACAAGTACCGTTAAGCTTTATAACATACTAAGAATTAAACGATTCGCTTAGATTGTCGATATACTGATCCATTTTAAATTTTCACACAAATTTCAATCTATTCAGGATACGAATTTAGTGTTTTAGGAACTTAGCTTATACGCGTGTACCATCTCAGAATATACTCCCGTATCCAGACCACTATATTCAGTCTTACAGGTGAATGCACACTAATGATATCTGTAAAGGGGTAAATGCGAAACCATGAGAGCTCAGGCTAGAACTTCCGTTCGTACAGAGAGATGATGGTTCGACTTTAGGTGGGTCCCCTTTAGGGATTTTTTATTTCAAAAGCACATGATTAACATTTTGCAATGTTTTATCATTTTTTTTTGGGTAAAGGGTTACCCCGGTGATTCTATATATTCACAAAAAATAAGCACAAGTAGTGTAGATAATCTACACTAGTTCAATCGTGGGACATGCCCCATGAAAGTAAAACAACTAGAAACACAACAAACACCACCAAACAGAAAAACAACTAGACTAGACTCTAGAGCAAAAATCAAGACTATCTAATCAGCCACCGTCTACATGCAAATCAGCTCCATTTATCCCCCACTCACCTAGAAGTCTTGTAACATTTTCACAATTCTTTAGCTTGGCTCCCATCAACTTGTAACGCACCTGTAAAATAATAAGATCAATAATAGTTTCCGGTGGCCTCAACTCGTTCTTGAATAATCTAGCATTGCGCTCCTGCCAGATGAAATAAGCACTAGCCGCTACCAACAACCTAGCAACATAGTTAGCCGTTGACTTCGACTTGGATCGAATTAGCAGCCAATTAACAATATCCTCCCACTTTGATGGAACTGCCTCCATTACCACTTTATGCCTGACCTTATGCCAAATTTGATCCGAGAATTTACACTAAAAAAATAAATGATTGTGAGAATCATGGTTAGCATAACATAACAAACAGCACATCATGTTCATATTCTTTCTACGCGAGATATCCCAGCTCAGAATCTTATCCTGAGTAAGTAATTTTCGCCTCATAATAAGCCACATTAAAAATGCATGACGAGGAATACATTGGGCGAACCAAACAATACTACACCAGTTTACCTCCACCTCTCGATGTCTAAAAGATTCCCACGCTCGAGCCGTAGAAAAACCATGTAAATGATCCCCTTGACGCCATAAGAGTTTATCATTCTTATCCGGATTAATAGACATGCTATCAAGTTGTATAAGGACCGGAAAGAGATCTCTCTAAGCATTTGGCCAACTCCACCTGGACTCCGAAAAAATATCCGAAACTTTAGAATCCAAATTAAAGCCTGCATTAGCAATCATTCTTGGCGATAAGAGCTGAATCAACGGCCCTAAATCATTCCACGTATCGAACCAAGCTAAAGTATCCAAACCATTCCCAATTTCGGACCAAACAAAATTCCTCATGACCGGCCGAACCTGAAGAATCTTCCTCCACGACCAGCAACAAGAAGAGGGAACTTTACACGCCCAGAAACTTTTACCTCTTAATCTGTAAGAATGTATCCACTCAACCCATAACGATTCACGCTTTGAGAGAATGCTCCATATATGCGAAGACATAAGGGCTTTGTTGACATCTCCAATACGACGGATCCCTAACCCACCCTCATATTTAGGAACACAAACTGCTTTCCAAGAAACCTTAGCCCGGCCTTTTTGAAACGCCTTGTCATGAGACCATAAAAAATTTCGCATCAGCGCCTCCAAATTAAGAATCACCCGAGCAGGCAAGATAAACACCGAAGACCAGTAGATATGCAGAGAGGACAAAACCGAAATAATAAGTTGCAACCTTCCTGCAAAAGAAAGGAGCTTATTCCTCCAATGCATGATACGTTTTTCAAGTTTCTCCACCAACACCTGACAATCTTTATAAAGTAACCGCGACGATATAAGAGGCACACCCAAATATCTCACAGGCAACGTACCCTCCATAAACGGCATAATATTCAAAATGGCAGTTTTAACAAACGATGGGACATTAGAGAAAAAAACTGTACTTTTCTAAATATTAGGCATCAAACCCGACATCTTTGTAAAAGAATTGAGCGAATCCATGATGCACCTGGCCGAAGCAATCTCACCCCTGGCAAAAATAAACAAGTCGTCCGCAAAACAGAGATTGATAATCTGTTGGCGTTCACACTTGTTACGGAATTTAAAAGACGAATCAATCCTAACCTTCTGTTGTAAGATAGCCGTGAGAATCTCCATGACAAGAGTGAAAAGATATGGAGAGATAGGATCACTCTGCCGAAGCCCCCTATTACCCTTGAAGAAGCCATGAACATTGCCATTGATACACACTGAATACGTGGTCGTAGAAACACAAACCATGATCCAGTGAACCATGCTTCTATGAAAACCGAAACCCAACAAAATATTTTTTAGAAAGTTCCAATCAACAGTGTCGTAAGCCTTCTGAATATCAACTTTGAAAGCACATTTAGGAGGCCCGATATTTCTATGATAATTGTGCATCAACTCTTGCGTTAACAAAATGTTATCAGAGATTTTTCTACCTGGAACGAACGCCGACTGGTTGATACTAACAATATCATTAAGCACCACCTTTAATCTTTCAGCAACAATTTTACTAATGCACTTGTATAAAACATTGCAACAAGCAATCGGACGATAGTCCGTAACCACAGACGGCGAAGGAATCTTAGGAATACGAACAATAAGAGTGTGGTTTAATTCCCTAAGAAGATTCCCTGTATCAAAAAAATCCATAATCGCCTTTGACACCTCATTACCGACAATAGGCCAAGCATTTTTTAAAAATCCAGCTGTAAAACCATCTGGACCTGGAGCCTTATCCGACCCCATAGAAAACATCGCCTTTTTAACCTCTTTAGAAGTAACCGACCGAACCATATAATCAGCAACATCCCTATTTAACGTTTTAGAAAACAAATCAGGAGTCGGATTAATAGACGTATCACCCGGGCTGCCTAAAAAACTCTCATAATGATCAACAAATGCTTTTGGAACCATATCATCCGAAAATACATTCCCTCTAACATCTCGAATAACCTCAATGCGGCTATAATGAATCCTATTCTTAAGCGCAGAATGGAAGTAAGCCGTGTTCATATCTCCAGCCGCTAACCAGTCCACTTTGGACTTCTGCTTCAAAAATCGCTCTTCATCTAATAAGGCAAGCTGATAATCACATCGAATAGTAGTTTCCTCACCCCGAAGCGTCTCACTAGACGGGTTTTTATCAATATCAGACTGGATCCTATCAAGCTTTTCTCTCAAATCTTGAACTTTTTTGTGCAAATTACCTTGTTTGAAAAGTAAAGCGCGTAAAGGAGATTTCAAATATCGAAGCTTCTTAACAACCGAAAATTGATAGACACCAGCAATGGTCATACCCCAAACCTTTTCCACAATCGGCAAGAATTCTGGTTTATGAACCAGAAAATTAGCAAATTTAAATGACCGATGCTTTAATTTTTCATCTTCCGGGAACTTGATAACACACGGGCAATGGTCCGATAAACGAGCTGGATAGAAGACCGCTACAGCACTCGGGAACTTATCAATGAACTGAGAATTACCCATAACTCTATCTATTTTCTTCATCAACCCGATCCCCTTTTTGGGCTTCTGATTCCACGTGAAATGTAAACCAGAGCGATTTAAGTCTACCATCTCAATGTCATCTACACACTCTTGAAATTCCTTCATACTCAACGAAACCGAAGAGCACCCCCATCGACTTATCTTCAAGGTTCAATGCAGAATTAAAGTCACCTAATATAACCCAAGGCTCATTACGAACGAAATTTTTATGCAAAGAAAGATGATTCCACAACACCCTCCGAGTAACATAATAGTTTGCTGCATAAATAATCGAACAAAAAATCATTTTTTGATCCTTTTTAAACATCAGTTGAAGGTGCATAACCTGATCAGACTCCGAAAGCACCATAACATCAAATATAGTCGGATTCCAGCCAACAATTATACGCGTTCCTTTGTCACATCGGGCTCCATTAGACGTCCATTGCCAAGACCGGAAAACTGACTTGCACACTTTGGGAAGATTACTCACCTCCACATGGGACTCAAGAATAGCACATAAACTTAACTTAAACTCCTTAATAACTTGGCGAACCTCTGTTTGTTTACTAGGGCGGTTCAAACCCCTAATGTTCCATGAAGCAATACTAACCATTGGGAACCGTTGAAGAAGGAGTGCTTGCCCCTTTTTTAGTATCAATCTTAATAGTTCCTTGTCGCAAAAAACCATCCATCTCGTAACCATCCGACTTATCAAAATCGTCCACAACTTCTTCATCCTCTAAATCCCCTTGGGCTGAAGCTGGCGTATTACCATCCCCTTCCTCATTAGTGCTATGTAGAACATCAAATGGATTAGAGGACTGAAAATTAGGCGAAACTTTTACCGGCTCATCTTTCTTATTAGAAACCACTGGTCGATATTCAAACTTTGGCTTAGGCTTATTAACCGGGAACCCAGTTCTTCTAGCAATCTTTTTACTATGCACCCCTGTATACCCCTCCTCATCAACCACCTGATTATTAATCGGCCGTCTAGGTTGATTTTGCTGCTTACCTCCCTTCTCCAGAGACACACCAGTAGCAATCTTTTTACTCTGTTTCGACACCTGATGAGGACAAGTATCATCAGAGTGACCAAAGACACAACAGTGGGCACAACGAAGAGGGTACCATTCATATTCAACAGACATATGCTCCTTAATAAACCCATCCCCCTCCAGAACAGGAATCGCCATTGTTATCTCTTCTTTAAGTTCCTTATCAGCCGAAACCTCTATAAGGGCTCTTGCATAACTACTACAACCCCACATATCCATGCACATAGACGTCGTATACGAGTCTAAAACTTTTGGTTCCCCAATAGTAGTCGCTAACATACTAAGGCCATCCTCCTTATATGCAGCAATCGGAACATCATGAATTTTAACCCAAATTTGAACCTTCTTGACTTCCTTCTTCTCTAATTTGGTCGACGGGGTCCAAATATTAAGGAAAAGAGGTTGTGATCGAATAATCCATGGCCCGTCCTCCAACACACTCTTCATTCCCACCTCATCAGCAAACTTGAAGAAAAAATACCCGTTCGCGTTCATCATGGACTTTTGAATACCATATTTTTTCCAATTGTTCCGCACATAATAATCCACAACCGGGTACGCCACTCGATCCCCTAGGAAGTAACCACACAAAGTATTTGCCATTTTATCCTGAACCATGCGGACAGATTCCTTAGGAAGAACAACATCACAACCGTCATGCTCTGAATCACTAGCTAGAGATCGAAACTTCAACATTACGGATTTATTTGCAAGCAGCGAATCAGCATAAGACATGGGTTTCGATGTGTTACCGATCTCCACGTTGGTCCCCAGAACGCCTTCTTGATCAACCTGTTTTTTTATAAACTCCTCACCTTCCGATCGACCCTCATCAAGAGAAACCGGAGTAGTAACCTTAGTTAATTCATCAATAATATTTATCCTTTTCGAAGCAGAAATCCCACCGTCTTCCATACTATTCTGAGAAAAATCCATGTCCGGTGAAGATTCCTTGACAGGCAAAGGAACCGGCACATAGATCTTTTCAAGGTCATCTATTACATTAACCGGTTTAGGAACTGAATTCGGTTTGAAATTACCTCTTCGAGCAAGCTTAGGAATACCATCATTCATACCGCGACTACCAGCAACCTTTGAGTTTAATGGTGGCTTACCACGGTCCGGCTGTGCATCATAATTCTTACGAGCATCCATCTTGGATTAAACCACTCTCTCAGAAACGACGTGAATCAAACCAGCATGCATAAACAAGAAACCACAGAAAACGAAAATCAACAAGAAAAACCCAAACAGAAAACCCTAGTTCTAGTAAACCCTAATCCATGCATTCATTCGTAACATATAGTAAACCTGGTTAATCTAGATCCAATAGAGATCGATAAACCAAGAGAACTATACACAACTTCAGACAAACACAGAATTAAGGCGGCGATGGAAAACAGAAAAGAAAATAAACCCTAGATGAATTCGATCAAATCTGTTAACGAGTTCGTTATAGGGATTGAAGGATAATCCCTAATCACAGACTGTTATACAGAGAATAACGAAAAATCTGAGGATTCATGAGGATCAAAATCGCCAAACTAGAGAGAGAGCATTAGGGTTCTGGACCGGCTGGTAAGAGGTCATACTTGCTGAGGGTGAGCTTTTAAGAACAAAGCAATATAAAGCATTATACGAGGACTAGGCTATTGCTTCTGCAAAATCAGAAGTCCTAGTATAATACCCCAGATATCATCACGTACAAAGACCTAGTATGTCAGAAATAGCGTCTTTCAAACAGGATTTCAGGGGTTACCTATATATCCGAGAGATGTTCCCTACGAAATAAGCAATTGATGATTTTATGTTTATATCTCGAACAAACCTACTAAATCTGTAAAAACCTACCGACACATCATCAGCGAGACTGTTTAATGCTTTAAAACTTTTCATTTCTTTAGTGTTACTTTAACTGTCTAACTGATGTACTATCATTTTCCCTTTTTACACAAGCTCTTTTTCAGTTTTCTGTTGTTTTTGGATTTTAACATATTTCATGTTTTTGGATTTTTGAATTTTTTACTGTTTTTGTATTTTCTGAAAATATACTAACTCCCCCTCAATACCAAAACAAGTAAAAAATCGACAAACCATTGCAGATTGCTTTTCGACATCATCTACAGTGGTACCTTCATCAACGCCAATGATTCCATCCGACACCGATAAAAGCTTCATACCGTTCAGTTTTAAAAGATATTTAAAACGAGTTTATCAAACGCTTTGGTATGTAAATCAGCTTTTTGTTCGTCAGTGTGGATTTTCTCAATTCGTATCAGCTTCTTCTCGAAACAATCGCGAATGAAGTGATGACGAATTTCTATGCTTTTGTTTTTGCATGATGAACAGGATTTTTTGTGATGTTTATCGCTGCCTCATTATCAACAAAGATAGGGGTGTTAAGAAATTGCAAACCGTAGTCGCGCATCTGTTGCTGGATCCACAAGATCTGAGAGCAGTAGCTGCTAGCAGATACATACTCAGCTTCACATGTGGATAAAGCCACAGAGGTCTGCTTCTTACATTGCCAGGTGACCAAACGTGGTCCGAAAAACTGACATCCCGCTGTTGTTGATTTTGCGTTAACTTTGCGGCATCCGAAGTCCGAATCAGAATACCCTTCGAGCGTGAAATCACCTTCCTTTGGATACCACAACCCCAATGATGGAGTTCCTTTCAGGTAGCGTAATATCCGTTTCACAATCACCATATGCGAAGCTCTGGGGCTTGACTGAAACCTAGCTGCGAGGCAGGTTGGATACATGATATCGGTCTTGAAGCTGTCAAATACATCAGCGATCCGATCATGGAACGATACATCGTTTCATCTACCTTGTCTCCAGTGAGATCAGGGTTTATCCCATGGTTCGTCGCTAACGGGGTGGAATTTGGAGTAGTTCCGGACATCCCAAATTTCTCTAAGTTATCATGAACATACTTCGTCTGATATATGAAAATTCCCTCGGGTGGTTGATCAACCTGAAGACCCAAGAAGAATTTCATCTCACCCATCGATGACATTTCAAATTTTTGCTTCATAACTTTTTCAAACTCTTTGCACAAATCTTCATTTGTTGACCCAAATATGATATCATCTACGTATATCTGAACTATCAGAAGATGTCCATCGACCTCTTTGGTGAAGAGAGTGGCATTCACTTTTCCACGGATGAAGCTGTTGGCAAGCAGGTGTTGAGACAATGTCTCGTACCAAGCTCTCGGGGCCTAGTGTAAACCATACAGCGCTTTATCCAGCAAATAGACCTTGTCTTTGTGGATTGGGTCGGTGAAGCCCGGTGGCTGTCCGACATATACCTCCTCTTTTACCTTCCCGTAGAGAAAAGCCGATTTAACATCTAATTGAAAAACTTTAAATCCTTTCCACGATGCAAATGCTAAGAAGATTCTAATCGCTTCTAGTCTAGCAACAGGAGCATACACTTCGGTAAAATCTATACCCTCCTGCTGACTGAAACCCTGGACTACGAGTCGAGCTTTGTTACGAATAATAACTCCTCGATCATCCCTCTTACACTTGAACACCCACTTAGTGTTTATCTTCCTGTGACCATCAGGCAAATCTACTAACTTCCACACTCCCAACTTCTCAAACTGACTCAGCTCCTCCTGCATCGCGTTGACCCAAGAATCTTCGGTTAGTGCTTCCTTATATGTTCTCGGTTCAATCTGCGAAATAAAACAACTAAGTGAAAACTCAGTTTGTAACGGAGCAACTGTTGAATAAAAACAAGTAAGGCCTTGGTCAATTTGTCGTCTTGTGCGGACGCCTGATTGTAATTCTCCAATAATCAACTCCTCTGGATGGTATGAAAGAGTTCGTGGCATCACCTCGCCTGGAACATCTACCTCGCCTTCCAAATTTGTGACATTTTGATTTGCACCGTGTTCACTAACTGGAAGTGTTTGACTTGAAATCTGGATTTGCTCCCCCTCAGAATCTGAATCACCATGATCAAATATCGGTCTATCATCAGATTCTAAATTATCATTGACTTCCGTCTGATTATCAGGAGCATGTTCTGAAGATTGCTGAATATCATCATGTTCTTCAGCATTGCTTGGACCGGCTTCATCATCATTTGAAGTTTGCCGTTGTCGTCTAAAAGACTCTGCTGGGAACCTTTCTTGTGATGACTCATACTCTCTTAGAATATCCAATTCGTCAAAGAACTCCGTTTCTTCCTCTGTTTCTTCTTCTATGTCAAACGAATTCCACAAAGTAACATAGTTGAAACGCCATGAGTCACCTGGGTTCTGAGGTGGCATTGTATAACCTTGGCATTCAACATTATGAGCTTCAATGATCCGCTTCAAGATTGGAATAAAGACTCGTTTTTGTGGACTTGAGTATCCCATGAATATTCCTTCGATGCTCTTTGGACCAAACTTTCCAAAAGGTTCTAGAACTGTGCAGGGAGACCCAAACGGTTCTAGATACTTCAGGTTCAGTTTGCGGTTATTGATTAGCTCGAAACACTTTTTGTTGAATTTCTTCACTGTGAGAACCCTGTTGAGAGTATAGCAAGCGGCTGACACTGCTTCTGCCCAAAAATTAATTGGTAACTTTGAATCAGCAAGCATCGTCCTGGCCGTTTCAATTAGTGTCCTGTTCTTTCGTTCTGCTACTCCATTTTGTTGCGGAGTGTAAGGAGCACTAAATTCATGCAATATACCTCTCTCATCACAATACTCTTCCATCTTGTTGTTCTTAAACTCTGTACCGTTATCACTCCTGATTCTTCTGATTCGAGTTTGGTACAAGTTTTCAATTTTTCTGAACAACGACATCAAGCTTTCGAATGTTTCATCCTTGGTTTTTAGAAATGATACCCACGAAAATCTGGAATAATCATCAGTCACTACTAGACAGTAGAGATCACCAGTTATACTTTTGACGTTCACTGGACCAAAAAGATCCATATGAAGTCTCTCTAATGGTCTTGAGACTGAATTGACTTTCTTTTGAGGATGTGATTTCTTCTTCTGCTTGCCTTTGATGCAGCTAATGCACTCCCCTTCCAGATGGAAATTTTTCAAATGAACACCAGTTACTAAATCATTTTGAACCAGGTGATTCATTTTTCGCAGGTGAATGTGACCCATCTTTTGATGCCACAATTTCGATTCTTTTTCCGTTGCTCTTGACATGAAGCAATGTGCCTGACCCGTGGTTGTAGTAGCTATGCTCATGTCCAACACGTATAGATCATTGACTCTTGGTGCTCTCATGATAATCCACTCTTCAGGAACAACAAATCCTGGTTTCAAGATCAAACATTCTTTGTCTGTGAAGTGTGTTGTATATATACGATCACAAATTTGAGAAATACTTAGCAAATTGTTCTCCAGCTCGACGATGTAATTATTAACTCTTTCAAACGTAACAATTCCATTAGATAGAGTTCCTTCACCAACTATTCGACCACCTTGATTTCCTGCAAATCCCACATAACCTCCATTGAATCCTCTAACATCGTAAAATAAGGTCTTCTTCCCCGTCATGTGCCGAGAAGCTCCACTATCCATTATCCAACGTGAGATGGATCTTGGAAGCTCCTGCACGTTTCAAAATACTTAGTTAGATTTGGATGCCACCCAAGCCTCTTTTGACTCAGGTAGCTGAACTTTGATGTAAGATTTTGTTGTGTAAAGTGGTGAAAAATTTTTATCATTCATCTTTAAGCTCTCTTCAGACCCAACCTCAACCTCTTTGTATAGGAAAAATTCATCTTTTTGAGGTTGACCAGATGATTGGTCTTTCTTTGGAACATCCTTCTTTTCAGAAGTGAGCATTTGTTTTTCAAGTTTCTCATAGTAATCCAAAGGAAAATTCATCTTTACCGGTGTGGTAGAAGATGATTGTTTTTCCGACTCTGAAACCTTTGGTTTTGGAGAACTTGTTTTCTTTTCAACAACTTTTGGCTTCCATGTTTGTTGAGACGAAGCAACTTTTTTGTAAAAATTGTCAGTTTTAGTTACCAACTTCTTAACAGGTTCAATTTTCTTAACTGATTCATTTACAGACTCAGATTTCACATTTTCTTTCTTTAAAATCTTTTTCTCAACAATCAATGGAGCCTTTCCTTTTACATCATCCTTTCCTTTTGGATTCTCGACAACCACAGACTTAGGCTTCAAGTTGGTGCATTTTCGTGCAATGTGCCTGACTTGATTGCATTTGAAGCATGTTCGAGTATCAACTACCCGACTTGTGCCTTCAGTCTGAGGCTGTGAGACCTTCTTCTCAAAGAACTCTTTGTTTGATTTTGAAAATATTTTAGACTCTTCTTCAGAAAGTGAACTTGAACTTGAACTTTTCACAAATACTTTCTTATCAACAAATTTCTTTTTTGGGGTAAAGGGTTACCCCGGTGATTTTATAACATATCAAAAACAAACAAGTAGAAGGTTGACAATACCCTCTAGTTCTCTTAGTGGCATATCACTATAGAGTTCAACAAGAACAACCAAAAGAAACAACCAATTACATCGAAAAACAATTAAAACATTGGTCTTCAATCTTCATCCAAGAAATCTTCCTTATCCATCTTCCACTCTTCCAAAAAGCGCTTGACATTTGACATTTGCTTGTACTTGAAAGAGATTTACTTTGCTCGGACAGTGCTGATAATGAGATCAGCCACCTGTTCTGGAGGTCGCAACCGGTTACTAAAAAATTTAGAGTTACGTTCACTCCAAATGGCATAAGCTGCAGCCGCAACAACCAATCTACTAGCAACATACATAACTGACTTCGACTTAGCTCTTGAAATCAGCCAAGCCGAGATATCCCCCCATGATTCTATAACCGATTCCATGTTTACTTTCTGTCAAACTTTATGCCATATCGATTTCGAGTATGGGCATTCGAAGAACAAATGCTCATGTGTCTCTAACCCCAAGTAGCATAGCAAGCAGCACATAAGATTCATAGAGCCCGTCACAGCGTGATTCCACCTCATAATCCGATCTTGAGTCCAAAGTTTATTCTTGAAGATAAGCCAACACATGAAAGAATGTTTCGGAATATTGAACGACGACCACACCACTTTCACCCAAGGTTTTGGCTGATCACGGATCCGGACAGCACCCCACACTTCCTTTGACGAGAACGGAGCAAGCTTTCCATCAGACTTCATCCATAAAACTCTATCTTGCATATCGGATAACATAAGAGGCCGAAGTTGGAATAATGTCGGAAACACACTCCTCAAATCTTCCGGCCATACCCATTGACCATCAATAAACGCATCCGTTACTTTCGACTTGATTGTAAAACCATACCGGGCCATTTGACGCGGAGTAACTAGTTGTCGAAGCGGGCATTCATTCGTCCATTTATCAAACCACAGAAAAGTGCTATGGCCATTACCAATCTTACTCCACAAATGATTGCAAATTTTATCCCTACACTTCATTAGTTTTTTCCATCCCCACGGGGAGTTAGCTTGAACTGGCATGTCCCAAAGACTACGGCCACACAGTCTATGCAAAGATACCCAGTTTGTCCATAAAGAGTTCCTGCCCGAGACATTACTATAAATGTGGTAGGCCATCAACGACTTGTTTACATCCGATATCCGTCTTATGCCTAAACCACCTTCCAACTTTGGAAGACAAACCTCTCTCCAAGCCACTTTGGCTCTACCTTTCGAACCCATGCCCTGGCCCCATAAAAATTGTTTCATCTTGGTTTCCAACTCCTTAATGATACTAACCGGCAAAATGAAAACCGAAGCCCAATACACATGAATAGAGGAAAGGACCGAAAGAACCAGGTGAAGTCTTCCCGCAAACGATAAAAACCTGTTTTTCCAGTCATTAATACGTTTAGACATTCGCTCCACCAAAACTTTGCAATCTTTGATCAAAAGTCGTGAAGCAAGCAAAGGAACCCCCAAATATCTAATAGGAAGTCTCCCTTCATCGAATGGCACCAACCCATCAATTCTGGTCCTAGTAGATAATGGAACATTACAAAAGAATATGGTACTTTTTGCATTGCTAGGAACTAAACCAGAAGCTTCCTCAAACTGTTTCAAGGAACGCATAACAACCTTAACCGAGCCAACATCCCCTCTAGCAAATAAGAAAAGATCATCAGCAAAACATACGTTGATTATCATTTTCTTTTCACATTTATTATGGAACCTAATTGAGGAATCCAGTTCAGCAGCTTTGATAAGAATCAGCGTTAAAACTTCCATGACCATGGTGAATAAATAAGGGGACATTGGATCCCCTTGACGCAAACCCCGCTTTCCTTTGAAATAACCATTCACATTTCCGTTCACACTTAAAGAAAATGATGTAGAAGTGGTACACTCCATAATCCACCCAATAAAACGATGCTGAAATCCAAAACCATGCAAAACATCACGTAAAAATCTCCAGTCCACTGTATCATACGCTTTTTGGATATCCACTTTCATAGCACATCGAGGAGGGCCCGTTTGACGATGATAATTATGCATTAGCTCTTGAGTCAACATTATATTGTCCGAAATCCTCCTACCTGGAATATAATCCGAGTGTCAAAAACCCTAACTCTCTCTCCTTTGGGCGATTTTTGTTCTTCACCATGAATCCTTCTGTTTTTCTTCGTAATCTGATGCATAACAGTCTGTGATTAGAGTTTTGTCTTTCAAAACCCTATAACGAACTTGTTAGCATTAGTGATCGATCCAAAACTAGGGTTTGTCTTGTTTTTTTCAATCGCTGCCTTAGTAATCCTTTTCGATTTTCTGATTTATTAATCTGGGTGTTATTGATTGCGGTTAGCTGAGACTAATTTAGCTAGATTGATACTCTGGGTTAATCGATTAAGGGGTGAGATCGGATTCTAGGGTTTAAAGGATTAGGGTTTCTGTTTTCTCTGATTTTCGTTTTCTGGTTTTCGTTTGGTTCTTTGCATGGTGATTTGATTTTCTTGCTGATGGAGGGAGTTGCCAATAACAATCTGAATGTTCGTACAAAACCTGGGGATAACATGTTTTTTGATCGTGGAAAGCCGCCTACAAGAATCCAGGGTTTAGCTTCTCGGGTAGTTGATATCGAAGGTAAAACGTTGATGCCGAGGAGAGGTGTTGTTTCATCGGCTGCAAGTGAACCTGGTAAGTTCAATGTAATTGATGAGTTGTCTAAAATTACGGTTCCGGTTGAACCTGTTCTAAAAGAGGATGTTAATGTTCCGGTTCAGTCATTGGAATTTGAGGCTGCGGGGGTAAACTATGAGGGTTGGGATAAGTCTAGTAACCAGACGAGTAAGGGTAATACTTCCAAATCGATGTCATACGCTGACACAGTAGCTGCTAATGGTTTGAAGAAAGTAAATTTTCGATCCCTGGCTAGTTCCGTAATACAAGATGGTTGTGATGTTGTCTTACCGAGGGAATCTGTTCGATCAGTGCAGGATAAGATGGCTAATACTCTGTATGGGTATTTTTTAGGAGATCGGATTGCTTTCCCTGTAGTTGATTATTTTGTTAGAACGAATTGGAAGAAGTATGGTTTATTAAAAACTATGATGAACGCGAATGGTTTTTTCTTCTTTAAATTTAATGATGAAGTTGGAATGTCGAATGTTCTGAAGGATGGGCCTTGGATTATTAGATCACAGCCATTGTTTCTGGATGTCTGGACTCCAACAACTAAGTTAGAAAAGAAGGAGGTTAAGAAGGTTCAAGTGTGGGTCAAAATTCATGAAGTTCCCTTAGCGGCTTATACGGAGGATGGTCTTAGTTTGATTGCAACTACTATTGGGGAACCAAAAATGCTGGATTCGTTTACTACATCTATGTGTATTGAAGCTTGGGGTCGAAGTAGCTATGCTAGGGCATTGATCGAGGTCTCGGCTGAAAATGAGTTTCGAGAGGAGATTACAATGGCAATTCCTGAACTGGAAGGGGAGGGTTTCATTAAAGAGACAATGTATGTTGAGTATAAATGGAGTCCGCTTCGTTGTGCTAACTGTTGTGTTTTCGGCCATTCCACTGACAGTTGCCCGAAACAACCGAGGAAAACATCTAAACCTGTTTATGAAATTCACAATCGGAATGTTCAAAAGAATCAACCTGGGAAGAAGATGCCTGATGTCGATCAAGACGGATACATAGGGGTGTATGGTAAGAAAGCAGCGAAGAAAGTTGGTATTCCAGTCAACAAGCAAAAGTCTAAATTTGAATATCGGCCTGTTGGTTCTAAACCAAAAGGCGACGTCAACAAAAATGCTGGTGGTATAAATGTAAGATCGAACAACCCATTTGAGGTTCTTAATGAAGTGGTAGATGAACCGGGCACTAGTAACAAGACACCGGGGCAGAATAATGAGGAATCTGATGAAGAAGAGGTTATAGAAGTGGAAAACGAAATGGATGGGTTTTTGGCGGAAGGTACTCTAAATGTTAAAAGTAAAGGAGCAAGCACTCCTCCTCAGATAGTTAGTTACCAATGGTTAGTATTGCGGCTTGGAATATAAGGGGGTTGAACCGCCCTCTTAAACAGAAGGAGGTTCGGCAAGCAGTTAAAGATTTTAATCTCAGTTTGTGTGCTATTTTAGAATCTCATGTTGATGTTAGTAATTTGAGTAAAGTTTGCAAGTCTGTTTTTAGATCTTGGGAATGGACTTCGAATGGTGGTTGCTGTAATAAGGGTACTAGAATTATTATTGGCTGGAATCCGGCTATCTTTGATGTCATGATCTTGGCGCAATCTAATCAGGTGATGCATTTTCAGCTTGTTTTCAAATTGGATAAAAGAATGATGTTTTGTTCGGTTGTTTATGCTGCTAATTATTATATGACTCGGAAAGAGTTATGGAGTAATCTTGTAATGCATAAAGGTCTTGTTAAGGATAAATCTTGGTGCATTCTAGGTGATTTCAACACGGCTCTAAGTATAGAGGATAATTCGATGGGATCCTCAATGATTTCTGCTGGTATGCGAGACTTTCAAGAGTACGTGGATAATATTGAAGTTGTTGATATAAACCGTATAGGGATGCAATTTACATGGAGTCCAAAGCCGAGGAATGGGGTAGGGTTGCTGAAAAAACTCGACCGAGTGATGGGTAATACGGAATTTATTGCTGAATTTCCGAATTCTGTGGCCATGTTTAAACCGTATAGACTTTCGGACCACTGTCCTTCTATTCTTTCCTTCCCGGATTCTAGTAGACAGAAGCCGAGGTCTTTTAAGTTTGCTAATTTTTTAGTGTATAAACCTGAGTTTTTAGAGATTGTTAATAGCAATTGGAGTACAAACGTTAATGGTGTTCATCAGTTTAGAGTGGTTAAAAAACTTCGTCTTCTTAAACACCCGTTGCGATCTTTATTATTCAAGCAAGGTAATCTGCATAAAAAAGTTGAAAATCTGAGATTGGATCTAGACATCATTCAGCAAAAGATTGATCGGGATCCTGCAAATGCTGAGTTTTGGGCAGCCGAATGTGTGATTAGTCGTGATCTTCAAGAAGCAACGTTAGACGAAGAATGTTTTCTGAAGCAAAAGTCGAAAGTTGATTGGTTAAGTGCGGGTGATATGAATTCGGCTTTCTTTCATTCATCTCTGAAAGTTAGAAATCACTGTAGCCGAATAGAGGTAATTAAAGATTCGGAAGGGAACTTTTATGAGGGTGATACGGTTATCCAACCGTTTGTCAAGTATTATGAGAAATTTTTTGGCACTCAAGGTGATATTTCTCTTTCTCCGGCTCCGGATTTATTCTCTAAAGTTCTTTCTCCTCAGGTTGCTGATCATATGATTCGCCAAGTATCGGCGGAAGAAGTGAAAAAGGCGATGTTTTCTATTGGTATTGATAAAGCGCCAGGCCCAGATGGTTATACAGCGGCTTTTTTCAAGAGTGCCTGGCATATTGTTGGTAATGATGTAACTTGTGCTATCATGGATTTTTTTGAGACAGGAAACCTTCTTCGAGAGTTGAATCACACTATTATTGTGCTTATTCCGAAAATTCCTACCCCTTCGGCTGTCACTGACTATCGGCCGATTGCTTGCTGTAATGTCTTATACAAATGTATCAGTAAAATCCTTGCGGATAGAATTAAAGGTGCTCTGAATGATATTGTCAGTATTAACCAATCGGCTTTTGTTCCTGGTAGGAAAATTTCTGACAATATTTTGTTGACTCAAGAATTAATGCACAATTATCATAGACAGACGGGTCCTCCAAGGTGTGCCTTTAAAGTGGATATCCAGAAAGCTTATGACACGGTCGACTGGAGATTTCTAAAAAGTGCTCTTCTTGGTTTTGGTTTTAAAGATAAGATGGTTGACTGGATCATGGTATGTGTCTCGACTACCTCATTTTCTATGTGTGTCAATGGTTCGATTCATGGTTTTTTAAAGGCAAGCGAGGTTTAAGGCAAGGGGATCCAATTTCTCCCTATCTTTTTACATTAGTTATGGAGGTGTTGACGGCCATCTTGCAGAATGCGGTTCGTATTGATTCTTCCTTTAAATTTCACAATAAATGTGAAAAACAGCAAATTGTCAATCTTTGTTTTGCGGATGATTTGTTCCTTTTTGCTAGAGGAGAAGTCAATTCGGCTAGGTGTATTATGACATCGCTATCTAATTTCACGAAGATGACGGGGTTAATGCCGAATAATCAAAAAAGTACGATATTCTTTTGTAATGTCAATGGCCATGTTAAAGAGGATATTCTAGAGCTCATGCCGTTTGTGGAAGGAAAGCTGCCTGTTAAATATCTGGGAGTGCCCCTGATCTCTTCCAGGCTCGGTTATAGTGATTGTCGAGTGCTCGTGGATCGTTTACAAAATCGTATAACGCATTGGAGGAACAAGTTGCTTTCTTTTGCTGGCAGATTACAGCTTATTACTTCAGTTCTCTCAGCTATGCACATTTATTGGTCTTCTGTTTTTATGTTGCCGTCCCGTATTGTTCTTGAGCTTGAAGCTTGTATGCGAAATTTCCTTTGGTCTCAAGATAGTGTGTATGCTAAAGGTAAATCTAAAGTTTCTTGGAAAACCGTTTGTACTCCGAAATATGAAGGTGGGTTGGGAATTAGACGGATTGGGGATATGAATACGGCTCTTATGTCTTCTCATATTTGGAGCATCGTGTCTAAACGGGATTCTTTATGGGTAGATTGGGTGCACAGTTACAGGTTAAAAGGTAAGAGTTTTTGGATGTGTAAACCTCAAGCTAATTGTTGCTAGTCTTGGAGAAAGTTAGTGCAGTTACGGCCTCTTATCAGGAAACATATATGGTCGATTTTAGGTAATGGAGTCGATACTTCTGCTTGGTTCGATTATTGGTGTGATATAGGGCCTCTTGGTGATTTTATTTCGCCTAGAACTATTACCGATGCAGATTTTAAGCTGGATGATTCTGTGGCTAACATATTTTCGCAGGGGACTTGGTCTTGGCCTGTGGCTTGGAGAGATATATTTCCAGTTCTAATTCAGTTAGACCAAGTACAATTAAATCCAACAAAACGTGACAAATTGGTATGGAAAGATGGTAGCGATACAAAGGAGTTTTCAACTTCATGTGTGTGGCAGTCGGTTCGGTACACGGCTCCGGAAGTTAATTGGTGTAATATTGTCTGGTTTTCGCAGTGTATTCCTCGACATGCTTTTATGATGTGGCTGGTCCTTAAATGTAAATTGTTAACGCAAGATAAAATTCTAAAGTGGGACATCTCGCGAAGGAAGAACATGAAGATGATGTGTTGCATGTTGTGTTATCAGAATTTTGACTCACATCAGCATTTATTTTTTGAATGCAAATTTGCTTCTCAAGTTTGGCATCTAATTCGAAATAAGGTGAATATGGGTGATGTTAGTCCGAAATGGACTGATATAGTGGATTGGTTGCTGGTTCGGTCTAGATATAAATCGGCTTCGACTTATGTTGCTAAAATTCTGGTTGCGGCTGCTGTGTATTTTATTTGGCAGGAAAGAAATGCTAGAATTTTCAAAAATCAGTTGAGACCTCCAGAGAAGATTAGTGAAATTATTTTAAACACAGTCAGATACAAACTGATGGGCGCTAGATTAAAGAACACTACAAGTGTGCGGAGACTTCTTGAAAAGTGGGAGATAATTGGTGATCAATTGGAAGATGATGGCGGCTGATTAAGTTTTGAGTCAGTTTTGTGTTTGCGTTTGTCTAGTGGATAGTCTAGTGGGCGTTTTTGTTTTGCTTTTAAGTGGTTGTTTCTGGTAGTTTGTGTTTTACTCTCATGGGGCATGTCTCATGATTGAACTAGTGTAGGCATTCTACACTAGTTTTGATTGTTTTGTGAATATATAGAATCACCGGGGTAACCCTTTACCCAAAAAAAAAAATCCTCCTACCTGGAACAAAAGCCGATTGGTTCTCACTTATAATGCCCTTTAAGCCTTCAAGAATCCTAGCCGTGAGGATCTTGCTAATAGCTTTATACACCACATCACAACACGATATTGGCCTATAATCTGTGACCACTCCCGGGGTGGAAACCTTAGGAATGAGAGCTAAAAACGTTTGATTTATCTCCTGAAGTAATCTACCCGACTCGAAAAAATCAATAATAGCAGCCGTTACCTCGTTTCCAACAACTGACCATGACTTTTTAAAGAACTCAGACGTGTAACCATCCGGCCCCGGAGACTTGTTTTCATTAATCGAAAAAACAGCCGCTTTAACTTCATTCGGAGTCACTTGCCTACACATAGAATCCGCCACAATAGGGTTAACAGTAACTGAGAAAATGTCTCGGTCCACTCGGCTGACCATGCTCCCCTCCGAACCCAAAAAATTTCGAAAATGATTCACTAACGCCGAAGAGACTTCATCCCCTTCATAAACATTGCCGGAAGTGTCTTTTATAACATTGATTTTATTAATATGATTGCGACATTTGACCACATTATGGAAGAATGTGGTATTTGAGTCTCCAACTTCCAACCATTTCTGTTTTGCCTTTTGTTTCAAGAATCTCTCTTCATCCAACGTCGCCTCCAGGTAATTCTTCACACATACGGACTCGGCTTCTTTGATTGTCAAGTTGAAAGGATCAGCATCCAACTTACTCTGCAACGAATCCAATTCTGCCTTCAAGTCGATCACCTTTTTATGGATATTTCCTTGTTTCTTAAGTAATAATCTTAGCGGATGTTTAAGGCCCCTTAGCTTTTTGACTATACGAAACATCGGAACCCCCATAATCTCAACATCCCAACCATTCGTGACTACTTCCAAAAAATCCTTCTTATGCGTCAAAAAATTACTAAACTTGAAAGGTTTAGGTTTAACCTTATTGGCCATAAGAATTTTAAGCAAAGCTGGACAATGGTCCGAAATACCATGTGGCAGAAACACCGCAAAAGCATCCACAAATTTATCCACAAAACTAACATTTGCCATAATCCTGTCCAGTTTCTTTCGGATTCCGATCCCTTTTTTCGGACTCTGACTCCAAGTGTAGTGCATACCATGAGCTCTGACATCAAAAACTTCAAGACACTTAACACACTCATTAAAATCTTTCATAGCAGCATTCACATTCGACGACCCCATACAGTTATCCTCTAGGTTCAACGCCACATTAAAATCCCCCATGATTATCCACGGGTCCGAGTGAATCACCCCCGTATGCATTTTCAGCGACTCCCAGAGTTGTTTCCTTTCTTGATCATTGTTACTAGCGTACAGAAAGGAAATATTTAACATTGTGTGATCTTTTTTTAATCGAACTTGAACATGAACAACTTGATTAGTAGCATGCAGGACCACAACATCTACATTATCCGTATTCCATCCAACTATAACTCTCGTACCTTTATCACACAAACTACCATTCGAAGTCCACTCCCAATTCCGAAGCACCTTGTTACACACCTTATCCAAATTAGCTACCTGAACATGTGACTCCAAAATAGCTATAACTTGCAACCCATTATCCTTTACAAACTTTTGAACCTCCTTTTGTTTGATGGGGTGGTTCAATCCCCTAACATTCCAGGCTGCTACACTATCCATTAATAACCTCCTGAGCAGGTGTGCTTGCACCTGTATTATTCGAGTTACTTGGATTTGTGTCATCCATAAAATCATATCCTCCCACATTCGGATTCAGCCTAACTTCATCCATATCGGATCCCCATTCATCATCCATGTCATTTAAAGCATCAAATGTATTTTGTGTTCGAATACTCGAACCCTTAGAAGCACTAGGCCCTTTAGATGAGGTCGGCATAGACGACTCCATTTTTTCAGCTGGTTTCTTTGGCCTGTAGATCAACCTCTGCTTGTCTTTCATGTTAAACTGTTGTTTTGCTCCCTTTATCCGATTATTTCCACTCTTAAAACCCTGATCATCCACCTTTTCTTTATTATTCAGCCTCTTATCAATCGTATCAGCGACTCTTGTCGGACATTCATCAACTCCATGGCCAAACACATTACAAGTTTTGCAATGTGGTGGTTTCCATTCATACTCCACCCAAATGCTACTCTTGAGGTACCCACCTTCTTCTACATTAGGAATTGCCACAGTGACTCTTTCAGATCCTTGTCCGCATCTAACTCAACTATCGCTCTAGCGTATCCACTTCGGCCCCACGAATCTAGACACATTTTAGTCGTTTCATTATCCAGAATTTTAGGGGTACCAACCTTCAAAGCAATCAAACTTGGACCATCCTCTGTGTAGGCCGCCAATGGTACATCATGCATCTTGACGCAGACGGGTATATTTTTTAGCTCTTCCTTCTTCAACTCCGTATTTAGAGACCATTGTTTCAAAAAAAGCGGGATATTTCTAATAAGCCATGGTCCGTCTTGCATTACTTGCTCCATTCCGTCCTTTGACTTGAATTTAAAAAAGAAAAAACCCTTACCATTCATCATACACTTTTGCAATCCATACTTTTCCCATCTGTGGCTAACAAAATACTCAACCACCGGAAAAGCCAACCTTTTTCCCAAAAAATATCCAAATAACACATTATTAAATCGTTCCTGAACTTGTTTTACCGATGCTACCGGAATAGTAACATCTACATCCACATAATCAGCAGCCTTAGAGTTTTCCATGTAGCGAAAATTCACCTTCATCGTTGGTTTAACAGTGGATAACTTCTCCGCATACGTCTGCCCTTTCATGTTATTCCCACTATCCCGATTACTCGTTTCAGCTTCATGAACATCCAGATAGATAGGTACGGTAATTTTAGTTAGTTTTTTTTTGGGTAAAGGGTTACCCCGGTGAAATTTTATATCAACCAAACAAACAAAACAGGGTGCACCGAGAAGCCGAAACACACTACTAGACTTGGCATACCAAGACTAGGACCACAAAAACCAACAAACCCGACAAAAGTCACAACCAAAAACCAAACAAAACAACAAGACTAAAACACAACCCTGAACACAGACTAGACTAAAACAACAAAAAAAAAACCGCTCTAGCCGGGTTCAACCTCTATGTTCTTCTTCGAGATCAGCCACCTGTCCAAAATCTTCTTTTGTTTCGGGTCTCTACCGAACCTGAAACCCATTATTCTGAGCCGCACCGTATCTTTGATAACCTTAGCAAGCACATTAGCACTCCGCTGACTTTGAGAAAATAACCTGTTATTTCTTTCCTGCCAAACAAAGTACGTGGAAACCGCCACCAGAATATTGCAAATAATATGATCCATAGTTCTAGAATTAGTATTAAGCTCCATCCATTGCATGATTGAATCCCATGTATCCGTAACATTCTCCATGTCGACCATATTCCTGACCAATCTCCAAACCTCTGAAGCAAAGGGACATTGAAAAAACAGGTGATCTCTTGAATCACGATCAAACTTGCATAAAGGGCAAACGTAAGCCGCAAATTAGTAGCACTACCCACTTCCCAAATGGCCATCCTGTCTTGAGTTTTCAACTTGTTTTTGATAACCAACCACAAGTGAAAAGAATGTCGAGGAATACATTGGCTACCAAACCGAGTTGGTCCATAGGACCTTATTATGTCTATTCCGCAAACAATTCCAAACCTCCCAAGAATTAAATACTTGAAGATTACCTTCCAAGTCTTTCCAGCAAAACCGGTCATTCGTATTAGGTGTAATCTGAATAGAACCGATGTTTATAAGAACTGGGTAAAGATCATACCATGCCTAGGGCCATAACCATTGGCCATCCTCCGAAACAATATCAGCCACCGTTGTGTTTAAAGAAAAGCCAGCATTAGCAATAGCTCTAGGGGATATGAATGACCGAATCGGACTGCATGTACACCAGTTGTCACTCCATACGTTAGTTTGGCGGCCACTTCGAATAGACATCCAAAAAAACGAACGAACACTCGAACGGATAGATAATAGTTTCCTCCATCCCCAGCTAACATTACCCCAACATAATTTATTGGTTCCAGATCAGACTTGGACTGTTGGACAACACCCCTTCGTGGAGCAAAAGTATTTCCTTCAATATTCACCACTTTACTTGCTAAACCATGGAACGATAATGGCGGCTTAAACCGACCATCATGAATGTTTCCTTCAGATTTTTTACGTTCATCCATATTGTAATCAGCATCTCTCTCAGAACTCTAAACAGCAAAATACCATGCACACCACGAAAACAAGACGGCAACAAAGAACAAACCAAAACCCTAATCTAGCAAAACCCTAATCTAAAAACCATCACGAAATCAAATAGAGAACCCGATCAATCAAGGTTACTGCCTCACCAGTAGGACCGAAAGACCCAATACGCTATTCAATCAGCTATGATTATTAGACTAAAGCCGGCGATAATGAGAAAAAAATCCAAGACTAAAACGATCCGAGGCTGTTAACGAGTTCGTTACAGAGGATTGAATAATCAACCTCCAATTACAGAATTTTATAGAACCCAATCACGAAGAAATCAAAGATTTGGAGGAGGGAAGAAATCGCCTGCTAGAGAGAGAGACTTAGGTTTTTTTTCTCAACAAATTTCTTATTGTGAAAATTCTTTCTTTGATTGTTCTTACAACCCTGGTAACCGTCCGACCATCTGTTTTTGTTGTTGTTAGAAAAACGCGGTGGTACAACAGGTTTTTTATAGTAAGATTTATGTTTTTCAAAGTTCAATTGTCTTTCAGAATGTTTCAATCCTTCAATTTCAGACACATCAATTTCAATCAACTTGAACACATTTCTCAATTTGCCAACATTCACATTCTCCAAAGGAAAATCATGATCCGAATACAACTTATCAGATCCCGCCATCTTGTACATCACAAGACTCGGTTCATCACCAAAGTTGTTTTTGGATTTTGATTTCGGAATGTATTTATCCAGAAAACATTCTTCATCCTCAACTGAATCACTATCAGATTTCAAAACATTTCCAGCCATGCTTTTAACAATTTCTGATTGAACACTATCATCAGATGATGATGAAGAAAATGTAACATCAATTGTGTCTGGAAGTTTAACTTCATTTTCTTCTTCATCATTTACCAACCCAGATTTTTTCTTTGAAAAATTGTTTAAAAATGGTGGTGGAACCTGATGATACCCAACCCCGGTTCCATCCGCGTATACATCTTCGCCTGCTTTGTTCTTCCCAATTGGTTTAGGAACGATATGTTGAAGAACAAAACTTGCGGAGTTGTAACTGTTAAGTTTCAACTGAATGCGTTCATTTTCAATTTTAGCTTCTTGAAACTGAAGCTTCAACTTAGCAATCTCATCCAATTGTTGGTTGATTTGATCTTCTTTAATCCTAAGAACTCTTGATAATTGCACATTTTCTTTGTTTGTTTTTCCATTTCTTTCATCAGAATCTTTTACCGTTCTTTTTAGCTTCTCATAATTTTCTAAAATTTGACGGTTTTCATGAATTAACTTTTCGTTTTCTTTCCTAATTCTTTCTACGTCAATTTTATCATTTTCGATTTTCTCAGTTAAATCTTTAACTCGATCATTTGAAGCTTTTAACATTTTGTCACGATTTAAGATCTGATTTTCAACATCTCTAACTCTTCCTGTTAGATCTTCGGTCTTTTTACCGTTGAGATAAGCAAAAGTACAACAAACCTTGCAGTTTTTCATGCAATTTTTGCAGTCGCTGTCAATTTTGACTTTCTTACCTGACTCATTGGTTGCATCATTTGAACTGACCTTGCTTTTAGACTCAGTTTCGGACTTAGAGTCTACCTCTAGCTCTTTCGCTGCAAGCACTTTGTCAGCCATTTTCTTCAAATTTTCAGCCGTAAACTCTTTCGACGCATCAATTATCCCGTCATCAACTTTCTTCGGCTGCGACTCTTTCTCTTTTTCTTTTTCTTCAGCTTCTCCTCCTCCCCACCACATTCTCTGTCTTGCTTTTTCTTCGGCAATTTGTTCAGTGAGAGTTTCAACACTGACAGAATCTGGACCAACAGCAATGTTTCCATTAGGATCTAGATAACACTCTCGATCAGGATCCCATCTGTTTGCCTTCTTTGCTTCTTTCCATATGTGATAGATTTTACCCTTCATGTATTGGGCTTGCATCTTTCTATTGATGTATTTCACTTCTTTTGTTCTAGTATCTTTGAACGGAACAATCTTTGTCACAAACGCATACCCAACATCATCTTCTTCTGGTAGCAGTTCGCTCCAATCGAATCCCTCGTCATCATGAATAACAGCAAGTGCTCTCGACTTTTCTTTAGGAGCATCTTCTAATTGCTTCATTCTGGGGGGTTCGGATTTGTTTTGATTATAAATTGCTCTTTTATAATAATCCTCTCTGAATGGATTTGCAGTATCATCAGCAGGTGTGTTTCGACATTCACGTTTAAAATGTCCCTTTTGTTTGCATCTAAAGCACGTGACTTTTTCAAATTCAAGATGAATGATCGAGTTGCAAGATTGTTGAAGACATGGAGGGTATCATCTTCAGATGAGGTTGACAAAACCTAAATATGAGAATTACTTTTTCGTAATGTTTAGTGTTTAGGTGTTGGTTTTTGGTTTGATTGGTAGTGTGTTTTTATTGCGCGTTGTTACTTTAGTGTGGTATGTCACACTATTGAACTAGATTGGCATTCAGCCTCTCTACTTGGTTTTTTATGGTTTGATAGTAATACAATCACCAGGGTATACCCTTTTACCCAAAAAAATCACGTGACTTTTGATTTATCAAATCCG
Source organism: Helianthus tuberosus (assembly GCA_030545235.1). Lineage (NCBI taxonomy): Eukaryota > Viridiplantae > Streptophyta > Magnoliopsida > Asterales > Asteraceae > Helianthus > Helianthus tuberosus. The sequence continues at coordinate 108,521,787 of CM060370.1, read as the reverse complement.
AGCTTTGTGGAAGGTTCGCCAATGGAGTGTCTGCCTGTTATCTCCATGAATCTTTGAGCCCTTCTCACCGCACTCGCCATACACCACCTGATATCTATCAATTCCATTTCTTCTGGGTCGATCTGATCATAGTCCTCCTTGGTGAGGTTGGTGTTTCCGATTTTACCTGCAACAAGACTTTCATAAGATTCTAAAACAGAAGCTAAAAACACCATTTACTGCTTTGCGGATTCTTCACTGAAATTTTGAGCATTCTTTAGATCCACAGCAATGTTACATTGAAACAAATTCTTTGGAACTGATTGACTTGGAGTAGTTGACGATGAACCTCCATGATAACCACTGCTTGAACTTTCTTGATTTGACGTATTAGAACTTTCTGCTGAGAAAGCTGTCTTAGGGGACACAGTCTTCGGGATCATACTTCCTCGATAATACAACTCAACATTCTGTTGATATGAGGAATTGTTGACTTTGTTGGTCTTCCTGATCTCCAATTCATCGCTTTCCAATCTTTTGATTAACAGATCAACAGTTAATTTGGCTGGTTCCACTGTGTTTTTCAGCATTAAAGCAAAGTACTGCCAGTCTTTCTCATCAGGCAGTGAGTCAAACAGTTTGTCAACCAATTCTTCCTGAGTGTACACGATTCCGTGTCTTGCAAGTTCCATTTTCAAATGCCCGAATCGTTCAATCATCTTTAACACAGATTCGTTTTTCAAACATCCAAACAAATCGAATTCTTTTCTTAACAATTTCTGTTTGTTTTTAACAATCTCGGCACTAGCCACACATTTTACTTTCAGTTTCTCCCATAGATCTTTGGCATTTACGTATTCGATTAGTGATATAATGTCATCTCTCACAGACTGATGAAGTAAAGCAATGCATTTTTGTTCAGCAGTAAATCTTTCTATATCAGATTCATCTATATTTTCATAATCTGTTCTTCCCATATTGAAACCATTCTTCATGCTCTTCCAACTTGAATATGCAAAAGCTTTTAGCCATTCTTCAAATCGACTAGCCCATCTATTGTATTCCTCAATTGCCATTAGATTGGGCGGTTTGTTGTAAGTCCCGTATGCACTACCAACACTCAAAGCATCAGAAAGGGCTTTCTTCGCACTTGGATTTGAACATAGTTCACTTTGTCCAGTGTGATCTTCCCATTGAAAAGAATATCGATTTGAATACCTTCAAGTTCAATCATGAGGGGCTCTGGGCGATTTTGGGCGATCCTAAGCGATTCAACACAACTCTAGGTTTTTCAATCTCTACCTGATCTTCATCGATTGTATTAGCTTTAAGGGTTGGGTGATTGAAGGATCGGCTTAGGGTTTTTTCGCTAGAGTTGCTGTTCTCGTGTTCTTGATCCGATCAGTTTTTTACTTTTGATTTCGGTTTGCTGTCAATTGTAAGTAGGTATTATTGATCAGATTAAGGTGTTAGTTCCGGCGATTGTGGGATACCAGTTGCAGTTCGATTTGCACAATCATTCAGTATTAGGGTTTAGTCGGTGAGTTGTGTTGTCAATTAGCAGATCTGATTCCTTTTGTTTGATTTTGCTTTTGCTGATATTGGTTCGACAGGGCTGTTTCTTTTCAGCAGATTAATCCTATTTGCTCTAGGGTTGCGGCTGCCACTTAGGGTTCGACAACCTTTTTCATCGGCGATTTATATTCAGGTTTTGGCAACTCATCGGAATTTCATCTTTGACTGTTGTTATGGATGAACAGAATGCAGATATATCAGATGGTATTTCGAGGAAAATCAGGAATATTGATGGGAAACTATTTGAGCCAAGACAAACATCCATCATGGCGGCTAGGGTTTCTAATAAAAAGGTAACCTTTATGCTACCTTTGAATGATGTTGAACATGTTAATGGTCGTTCTGATTCTCCTAATCAGCAATATGCGAAGGTTTTTGATAAACGAAAAGTAGCTTTTGTGCTTCCATTGAATGATGTTAGTCCTAGCTCCCGAGCTAATTCTCAACATCAATCGTACGCTAATGTTGTGTCAAACAAACAAGCTGATCAGGGTGGTGTTAAGGTGGATTTTGGTTCGAAAACTCAATATCTTAATCAGAATGTTGATAATTCAGCTAGGAAGGCTAATGAGTCGGCTGATCAAGTCCCTATTATTAACTTTCGATCATTAAAATCGGATGTCTCATTGGATGGAGTGGATGTTGTCCTACCAATCGAATCTGTTCGTCAGGTTAATGACAGGTTAGCGAATACTCTTTATGGTTACTTCCTGGGGGATAGAATTGCTTACCCGGTTGTTGAATACTTTGTGAGAACAAATTGGAAGAAACATGGTCTTCAGAAAACTATGATGAACTCGAATGGGTTCTTCTTCTTCAAGTTTGAAGACAGAAAGGGTATGAATAATGTGCTTGAAGGGGGTCCATGGCTGATCCGTAATAAACCACTTTTTCTCAACACTTGGTCCCCTACAAGTACTCTTAAAAAAGAAGATATTAAAAAGGTTACGGTTTGGGTGAAATTGCATGATGTTCCTTTAGCGGCGTATACTGATGATGGGTTAAGCATGTTGGCGTCTAAAATTGGTTCTCCTTTGCGGTTGGATTCGTATACTAGGGATATGTGTAATGAAGCTTGGGGGCGAAGCAGCTATGCTAGGGCACTCATTGATATCTCTGCTGAACATGATTTTAAAGAGGTCCTAACCATGGCTATTCCTGAGTTGGATGAGAACAGGTATGTCAATGAGACTATTCGGGTGGAATATGAATGGAAACCCCCGAGATGTGCCCACTGTTGTGTATTTGGGCATGATTATGAGGAGTGTCCAAATTGCATTCGATCGACAGTGAAACCTCCTACAAACAGTCCGAAAGTAGATGAGGATGCTTATACGGAAGTCAAGACAAAGAAGAATATAAAGAAGAGCTGCTTTCAGGTTAACAATCAAAAGCCCAAGGTTGAATATAGACCTGTGGATAAAAAGAAAAAGGCAGTGAGCATGAATGCGCGGTGCACTAGTTCGTCCAAGGTTCAAACTCACAATTCGTTTAGTGCTCTTGGGTTTGTTGGGGGGAACGGGGGATCCTCCCAGGGAAGATATAAAGGGGGACGTGATCTAGATGAGGAGTCTGACGATGACGAGGTAGAGGATGTATATGATGAAACGAAGGAATTTATGACATCGGGTACACATCCTACGTCTTCCAGTACAGGGGCAAGCACCTCTCACATAAAGTTGTCCAATGGATAGGTGGTTTATGTTTCACGCTAAAGGGCAGCCGCTTGGTAGCAATTTCATTTTTGATGATGGCGGTTGAAGTCGTTTTTGTTGATTTTTTCGTTTGTCTACTAGTTAGTCATTATTATGATTGTAGTAGGCTAGATTGAGGTGGTATCTTGGTTTGTTTGTTTATTTTGCTTACATATATGGGGCATGTCCTGTATATGAACTAGTGGGGAACTCATCCTCACTACTTGTACTTATTTGGCGGTTGTCTATAATAGAATCACCGGGGTAACCCTTTACCCAAAAAAAAAAAAGATCTTCCCATTGGTCACTTTTCCTCGTCCTGTAATTCTACCACCTTTAGCACCCGCAAAATTCACATGTCCACCATCATAATCTTCAAACTCAGTCAACAATCTTGCATCCCTCGTCATGTGCCTGGAGCAGCCAATATCAACATACCATAAGTTGATAATCCTCCTTAGCAGCTCCTGCACACACCAACCAAGAAATTAGTTAGATTGGGGGACCCAAGCCTTAATGGTCTTGGGTCGTCCAAATTCACCAACTACTGGAACATCCATCCAATATCCATTACTCCTAACTGGAGTCTTGGATCTCAGACCTGTTGATGGAATTTGATATTGATTTCCACTAGGTCTTTGGTCCTGAGGGTTCCTATATGTGTTTGGACTATTTAACCTTTGAAAATTTTGATTCCAAGAAGCTTGATTGTTATAATTTCTAAAGCCATTGTCATAAAAAGTTCGACCACCATTATTTTGGTATCGATTTTGATGTTGACCTTGACTTCTGAAATTATTAGAATTATAATTGTTCATTCTTGGTGAACTGCATCTAGGTCTCTCATATCTGCCTGGTGGAGATTTAGGCTGAAATCTTGGTTGATTTCTTTGAAAACGAGGAACTTGTGGAGTTCCTTTTTCAGACTTATCTACTCCAACAGCAACATTCTCTGGTTGCTTAGGCGCTGACTTCTTTGGTGAGTTGGACTCTCTCTCCTTTTTATCACCACTCTTCTCTGGTGACTTCTCTCTCTTTTTCTCACTAACTTGTGCTTCATTCTTTTTGTTAGGACAGCAGCTAGCTACATGTCCCTTTGTGTGACACTTGAAGCACGATCTCCTTTTTGAAGACTTCTTATCTGAAGCCTTTGAACTAGATTTAGGTTTTGATGATGATGCCTTAGAAGGATTTGGTTCAGTTTGCTTAGTTTCAGAATTTTCTTTGTTTTTGTTTTTAGCAAACTCTACATTTGATTCGTTTTCAATAACAACTGTTTCGTTTTTCATGTCACTTCCTTGAACAAAATTAACCTTTTTAACAAAAGTTGGATTGTTATTCTTAGGATGTGAAGTTTTCTTTTTCAAAACAGGTTTGCTGTTATTATCCTTCTTAGCATCATCACTCTCAGACACATTTCCTTGACTTGATGTGGAACTACTTGGTGCTGTTGACATAAAATTTGTTAGCTCATCTTCATCAGGTAGGAATGAATAATCATGACTAAGAGGAGGTGGGACTTCATTAAAGCCCTTGAATCCCACACTAGTCTTGTCATTACTCTTTTTTAACCCACCCATCATGTGTTTCATAACAAAAGTAGAGTCCCTGAATTGACCTAATTTCTTTTCAAGTTCTTTTTTTTTTGGGTAAAGGGTTACCCCGGTGATTTTATATATTCACAACCAAAACAAAACAAGTAGTGTAGAGAGCCTACACTAGTTCAATCAAGAGGCATACCTCAAGAAAGTTCACCACGCAAAAACACAAAAACAAATACAAGATAACCAAATCAACCACTAGTCTAAAGAACTAAAAAGACTCTAACTCGAATCTCTAATCAGCCACCTTCGTATCCATCATCACGAATATCCCATTCCTGCAACAGCCTTGCCACTCCATCAGTTCTCTTCAACCGAACTCCCATGATTTTATACCGAACCGTATCCAATATTACTTGACATAGGTGCTCCGGTGGTCTCAACTGGTTCTTGAATAATCTAGTGTTCCTTTCTTGCCAAATAAAATAAGCAGTAGCCGCTACTAAAATCCTGCTGACATACATACCGGCCGATTTAGAGTTTACACGCAACATAAGCCATCCCACCACATCATCCCACTTTGGATTCACATCGTCCATACCCACTTTTTGTCTAACCGTAATCCATATCTTCGATGAGTACTTGCACTCAAAAAATAAATGATCGTGAGAATCATGATTTTCATAACAAAGCAAGCAACACATCATATTCATATTCTTCCTGCGAGATAGATCCCACTGTAGAATAATATCTTGGGTTAACAATTTCTTCCTCATAATCAGCCACATGAGAAACGCATGCCTTGGAATACATTTAGCACACCAAACTAACCTGCTCCAATCCACTTCTGCTTCAGTATATCGAACCGTTTGCCACATATTCGAAGCAGAGACCTCCACCATCAGATTCCCATCCTTCCATTGGACTTTATCTCTTTTATTATGACTTAACTGGATCTGATCAAGCTGTATAAGGACCGGAAAAATATCACGCCACGCAGCTGGCCATAACCACTCCCCATTATCATAAATGTCCGCAACCGAATCCTCCAATCGAAAACCTGCATTTGTTATTCTCCTAGGAGTAATGAAATTACCTAGCGGCCCCACATCGGACCACGAATCATACCAGGCTGAAGTCATTCTCCCGTCCCCAATTTGAACCCTGAAATGATCCCTTATCAATGGCCTTAGCTGAAGAAGCTTCCGCCAACTCCAACAACAATTAGCAGGCATTTTACAGACCCAAAAGCTCTTGCCTTTCAACCTGTAATCATACACCCAGTCAACCCAAAGCGATTTACGTTTAGTGATAATACTCCAAATATGAGTTGCCATAAGAGCCTTATTGACATCAGCAATCCGTCTAATACCCAGCCCTCCTTCAAATTTAGGAAGACAAACAGATTTCCAAGAAACCTTTGCCTTCCCTCTTTGGAACGAAACATCCTGAGTCCATAAAAAATTCCTCATTCTCGCCTCCAACTCTTGAACCACCTGAGTTGGCAAAATAAAAACGGAAGCCCAATAAATATGCATCGAAGAAAGAACAGACAAAACTAACTGTAATCTCCCTGCGAATGAAAGCATTTTATTCCTCCAATTCATAATACGCTTCTCCAATTTCTCCACTAGGATACTACAATCCTTGTAAAGAAGCCTCGTCGATATTAAGGGGACACCCAAATATTTAACCGGTAACAAGCCCTCCACAAACGGCATCACACTCAGAATCGCATTCTTCACATTACTAGCAACATTACAAAAGAAAACGTGCTCTTCTGGATACTAGGAACCAAACCTGACATTTTAGTGAATTTAGATAGCGAAGACATAATGCACTTGGCTGATTGAATATCTCCTCTAGAAAAAATGAACAGGTCATCTGCAAAGCAAAGATTAATAATTTGCTGACGTTCACATCTGTTATGAAATCTGAATGAAGAATCAATAGAAGTCTCGCGTTTCAAAATAGCCGTCAGAATTTCCATAACCAGAGTGAAAAGGTAAGGGGATAACGGATCTCCTTGCCTTAGCCCACGCTTACCTCTAAAATAACCATGCACATTTCCATTAACACACACTGAAAACGACGGAGTACCCACACAAGTCATAATCCAATCCACCATCCGAATATTGAAACCAAACCCTAGCAGAATTTCCTTTAAGAACTTCCATTCAACCGTGTCATACGCTTTCTGGATATCCACTTTGAATGCACATCTAGGAGGGCCCGAGTTCCTATGATAATTGTGCATTAACTCTTGGGTGAGGAGAATATTGTCCTATATTTTCCTACCTGGGACAAAAGCAGATTGATTCACATTAACAATCCCGTCCAGCGCCACTTTAATACGATCAGCAATAATCTTACTAATGCATTTATAAAGCACGTTACAACATGCAATAGGCCGATAATCCGTAACACTCGCTGGTGTAGCCGTGCATCTGACAACTCTTTGCATTTTTGAGAAATATCTTTTGTTTTCTCAGTCATCATGTCATGAGCTAAGTCTATGACTTGAAGTTTTTCATTTAGTTTGCAGGTTAAAGCTTCAATTTCACTTTCATAACCTTTTATCTTCTTCAAGTATAAAGATTCATTTCTTTTAGCAAAAAGTTTGATTCTTTAATGTTAGACATCTCGCTTACCAAACTTTGGTTTTGTGTTGACAACCTGTCAACCTCACCCTGTAATTCATGACATTTTAAACACACATAATTAGACTTTACCTCTCCTGTTTGTTTGTCAAGGTTGGCCATGAGAGCCGCAAGCTGAGCTTCCATTCTTTAATATTTAGCATCCTTTTCTTCAGCTTCCCTTTCATGGTCAGACTTTTGCTTTTCCTCTTCTGCATCTGTTGTCTGATCACCCTTCTCTTCTTCAGTTTACTCTCTATCTTCAACTCAGCATCCACTTTTGCTTCAGCATCTCCCACAGTAGCTTCATCATCATCAACTGGCACTATCTCTGCTATGAATGCCTGAGTGGCATTTTCATTATCTTCTAGATGAATACTCCAATCATATGAACCTTCTCTTGCTGTAGAGATCAAAGCCTTTGAGCTAGAATTGTTTGATGCATTCCTGTTGTTTGAAATCTGAATCGAAGTCTCTTGCTTTTGTTTTTGACATTCCATAGCGAAATGCCCATAACTTTGACAGTTAAAGCACCTCACTTTGGTCTTGTCGAAGCCAACAGTCCTCCCTACAAACTTCCTTCCTGTTCTGTTCATGTCCTCTTGACTCTTCTGGAAATCATGGCCATTTGCCATTGCAAATCCATCTCTTCAAGATCATCAGGATCAATCTGGTCATAGTCTTCATCTAAAGTGGCAGGATTCTATCTTCCCCTGAATGTAGTTCTCATAAGAATTTGATCATACCCTTATGGAACGAACTCTCCTGCGACCAAAGGAAGTTTCGCATTTTGGCCTCTAACTCCTTAATGATTCGGGCCGACAATATAAAAACAGAAGACCAATAAACGTGCATAGCCGAGAGCACCGAAGAAATAAGCTGCAACCTGACAGCAAAAGATAGAAACTTGTTCCGCCAATTCATTATACGATTATCTAGCTTCTCCACCAGCACACTACAATCTTTAAAAAGAAGCCGAGATGATATTAAAGGCACCCCAAATACCTGACCGGAAGCACACCCTCTTCAAAAGGCAAAATATCCAATATAGCATTTTTAACCTGTGTGGCCACATTACAGAAAAACACCGTACTCTTCTGGATGCTTCGGATTAGACCAGACATGTTAGTGAATGTTGTTAAAGACCTCATAATACATGAAGCTGAGCTAACATCACCACGAGCAAAAAGAAAAAGGTCATCTGCAAAACACAGATTGATAATCTGTTGCTTTTCACATCTATTGTGAAACCTGAAAGACAAATCAAGCCTAGCATTCTGCTGCAAAATACACATCAGAACCTCCATGACAAGCGTGAATAAATACGGAGATAACGGATCGCCCTGCCTTAAACCACGGCTACCTCTGAAATACCCATGCACATCGCCGTTGGCACAAATAGAATAGGAAGTAGTCGTCACACAAATCATAATCCAATCCACCATCTTGTTATCGAATCCAAACCCAATAAGCACATCCTTGAGAAACCTCCAATCCACAGTATCATACGCTTTTTGAATATCCACTTTGAACGCACATCTCGGGGGGCCCATAATCTCTGTGATAGTTGTGCATAAGTTCTTGTGTCAGCAAAATATTATCTGATATTTTCCTGCCCGGGATAAATGTTGAGTGATTGATGCTAACAATCCTGCTTAGAGCACCTTTAATACGATCCGCCACAATTTTACTAATGCATTTGTAAAGCACATTACAACAAGCTATAGGACGATAATCCGTAACTAGCATTGGAGTAGACTTCTTCGGGATAAGCACAATTAAAGTATTTTGTGCTTATGTGTTTATGTGTTGACTTAATCAAAGTTGTCTCGAGCTTGTTCAAATTCTATTCCCTTCACATTATAAAACAAACTGTGCGGACTGTGCAAGGAATTACGTAATTATGGATGCATACATAATTATGGAATTTAGTGCACATAAACCACAGCAAGTTTTGTCATGTGTCTAAAGTTAACCCTTTTCATTTCTATTTCTGATGAAGCACCCGTTGAGGAAAAATGAACTAGCTATTCATTTTTCACTTCTGAAGAATATCCGTTGAGGGAAATGAATATCCTTTTTGTTTACCCTTCATTTCCATTTCTGAAGAATACCCGTTGAGGAAAATGACTCCGTTTGTTCATTTTCGTTTCTGAAGAATATCCGTTGAGGGAAATGAATATCCTTTTGCTTACCCTTCATTTCCTTTTTTGAATAATACCCGTTGAGGAAAATGACTCCGTTTGTTCATTTTCGTTTTTGAAGAATATCCATTGAGTGAAATGAATATCCTTTTGTTTACCCTTCATTTCCATTTCTGAAGAATACCCATTGAGGAAAATGACTCCATTTGTTCATTTTCGTTTCTGAAGAATATCCGTTGAGGGAAATGGATATCCTTTTGTTTACCCTTCATTTCCATTTCTGAAGAACCCGTTGAGGAAAATGACTCTGTTTTTTCTTTTTTGTTTCTGAAGAATATCCGTTGAGGGAAACGAATATCCTTTTGATTATTCCTTCATTTCCATTTCTGAAGAACCCGTTGAGGAAAATGACTCCTTCCGTTCATTTTCACTTCTGAAGAATATCCGTTGAGGGAAATGACAGGATTATGTCTTGCATATCTTTGATGAGTTACTCTACGCAAATAGATAACACCCTAGATTCCGTGCAAGACAATCATTTAACACAACGTCACAAACAGACTCCTACGAATAAATTTCGGGATGAAATTTCCTAAAATAGGGGAGATTGTGACATCTTTGTCACTTCAACCGTCAAACAAATACCAAATCAATGAAATATTGTGTTTCATACTTGGGATTTGTAAAACAATATGTGTATCATTTGCACAAATCAATTCTTGTTCAATTTCGAGCTTTAAATCGCTTTCTGGAAGGTTATACGCGAACTGATACGTAAACGTAATCAGTTTGCAACAAACACTCCGGAATAGTGAAATAGGCTTAACATACCTTAAATAACCTTCACATAACTTAGAAATAAGTTTTGGATGGTTTGGTGTGTCGAAATCAAGTTTGTTCGATCGTAGGGACTATTTGTGTCAAACTGCGAAACTATATCGATTTGTATAGTAACGAACATTCTGGAACTTGATCATAAGTTAAACATACCCTAAATATCCTTTACATACCTTAGAAATAGTCTTTGAGGGGTTCGGTATGCTAAAATAAACTTATTTGATCAATAGGGACTAAAAGCGTCAAAAAGTGCATAAGTTTGCATTTTCGCGCATATCTTACGTTCTGAATATATCCGGACATTCAAAAATTTATGTAATCATTAAAATATTTTATTTTAGTGATTGGCATGATAAAATTCCAATCGTCGCTTGATTTGGATCGTTTTTGCGTTCGTTACGACTTCCGTCTTAATTAACCGAATAACGCAACAGTACGACCAAACAATCCGCCATCCGAGATGTTTTTGAGCATATATTAAGTTCCCTATACTTTAACTTCATTTTGGATCCTTGAAATGTGGTTAACGGGGCTTAAACGTGTCAAAAATGCATCAAAATACAAGTTTTGGACTTGCAGGGGCTAGTTTTGACAATTTGCCAAAGTTCTTAGGCGGGCCGCGTAAGCCCAGTCCTAATACTACGCGGGCCGTGACAGACTTAAAGATCAGAAACATTGAACCTGGCCTTCCAGCTTGTTTTTGATGGTTTTGTTCATGGTTTTTGGATACCATCTGCTTGATTTTTTATGGTTTAACATGTCCCATGGTATGTTAAAACCATTGGCCCACATGTATGGCCAAGATCATTCCCTCTTTAGCAAGAAATGATCCTAAGGGTTTACCGAAAACTATATATAGCCATGTCTTCACTCCATTTTCTGCACCCTTGATCATTTTAATGCTCTAAGTTGAAAGTCAAAGAGTGTTTGACTTTCTGCTTTGACCAGTCTTTGGTAAACACAAAGTTCGTTTAAACTTTGCAACGTGAGCGTAATCACGATGGTTATAGTCCCTTGTGACTATACCTACTGATTACCACGTTGACTACCTTAGTGACGAGTCGTAGTTTCGGTCAAAATGCGCATTTAAGCGTATTTTGCAACCAAACTACTCTTGGATATCAAAACACTTTCTTTTGATATCAAAACCTGTTTTCTAACTTAGTTAAACATGTTTCAACATGTTTAGCTTGTCACTTTTAGTTTAGTGCTTGTATAGAGTCGTAAGTCAAGCGGTCTAAACCACCGCTTAGACTTTCGAACTCGACCCGTTTGGTCGATCATTAGGATCCGACCAAGCATGTTTAGTGACCTTAGTTGCATAGGGAATAACCTTCCGATGTTATACCTTATGGTCACTTAGTTTAAGTACTTGTATGATAGGTAGTTTATATGCCTTAGGAAAATGACCAAAATGCCCTTTTCATGCATAATTAGATTTTAAGCATATGTAACTTAACTTTTGTCACCTAAATTGATTATGCAACATATTTAAACATGTTTAGGCATATAATACTTGTCATAGGACTAGTTAGACGTCTCGAACGCGCGTTTGCGCGAACGACGCGTTAAAGTAGTGTAAGCTACCTTTTTTTTGGGGTAAAGGGTTACCCCGGTGATTCTATATATTCACAACCAAAACAAAACAAGTAGTGTAGAGAACCTACACTAGTTCAAACATGAGACATGCCTCATGAATGTAAACCAAACGATACAAGAAACAACCATAAAACAAACCACCTAGACAAACTTCTAGCACAAACCGAACAACAATAAAACTAAGACAAATTAGCCACCATCGTCATTGATGTTATTTCCGCATATCTTCCACTCCGCCAAAAGCCTTTTCACATTTGGAGTATTCCTTAGCTTTGCTCCCATAAGCTTATATCGAACCGTATCAAGAATAACTTTGCTTATCACTTCCGGAGGTCTCATTTGATTCTTGAAAATTCTAGCATTACGCTCCTGCCAGATAACATAAGCAGTAGCCGCAACCAAAAGACGAGCAACATAGTTAGCCGCAGACCTCGACCGAGCACGAGGAATAAACCAGTCAACAACATCTGTCCACTTTGGATGGACATACTCCATACCACCCTTCTGTCTGACCGAACACCATACTTGAGAAGAGAAATTGCATTCAAAAAATAAGTGACTATGGGAGTCATTATTCGAATAACATAATAAGCAGCACATCATGTTCATATTCTTTCTTCGAGCTAAGTCCCATCTCAAAATTTTATCCTGAGTCAGTAATTTACCTCTCATAATCAACCACATCAGGAAAGCATGCCTTGGAATACATTGTGCAAACCAAACAATATTACTCCACTCCACCTCCGGCTCTCTATATCGAATCGAATACCATGCAACCGAAGCTGTAAGATCATGAAAGTTATCCCCGTCTCGCCACATTATCCTGTCACGCTTATTCGGATCGGTATGGATGTTATCCAGCTGATTTAGGACCGGAAATAAATCCCTCCAGGCAACCGGCAGGGACCATACTCCATTAGCTTGAATATCGGCAACTTTATCATCCAAACGAAAGCCCGCATTGGTAATAATACGCGGTGTTAGAAAATTACCCAACGGCCCTATGTTACACCAATAGTCATACCAAGCTGAAATTTTCGACCCATTTCCAACTTCCGACCACATTCTATACCAAGCTGAAATTTTCGCCCTATGTTACACCAATAGTCATACCAAGCGTAAGCTACCTTAATGGGTCGTAACGGGTCAAAAGCACTTAGGATAGGTTTCGATTTAGAATGATGGCTTTGTTAAACCATATCATATGAGTTCCAATACTCATTTGGTTTACGAGACCTCATTCTATCCGATCTTCCTCTTTAGGTCCGGTTTATTAACATAGTTACCTATATTTTAGGTGCCGTTTGATTCCGTTATCCCTCTAGCTTTGCTTGGTTGTTAGTCAAGACTTCTAAGCATCCTCAAGTGAGTACATAGTCCCTTCTTTTACCGTTTTAAACTGTTTTGGGGTGAAACACATGTGCCTACTTGTTACTTTCGTGCTTTCCATGCTGTTATATCATATACTTAATATGTACATGTATAGTACATGATTTCATTATGTTTTGCTATGTATCTTCACTTAACATGCTAGCACATTGATTTTTATATATTACATTTTGTTGCATATGTTCATCCAGCATATGGACACATTGTTTTACATTTTGAACTGTTTGAACCGTTGGAATTGTTTGGTCTACGTGAACCGTTTAAAACTGATTGATTATGTGAATTGTTTGGAACCGATTGATTGATGTGAACCATTTGAAACTGATTGAACCGTTGGGTTAGGAAAGTGATTAGGTAACGGGGTGGGTGTAATGTGATAAAAGCATGGTTGATACGCCGCTGGTACTTCCTATATATAAGTGCTTTTAACACATTATATATCGTTGCGTTATCTAGATCACTTGGGCAAAGGTTATCAAAACGAGGTTATATTACAAGGTTTTTCTAACAATATAAACCATTCGAGTCTTATTACAAAAACAATTTACGATTTGGGTTTACTTAAACAAATGTTTTAGGTTAAGAATCATGGCTGCGAGATTTTATAAACTATAATCAACTCGATTTGAGTTGGTTAAATATGTTGCAACACTATACACTTTTCAAAACAAGGTTTTTAAATCAGGTATTGCAACATGTAAACGAGTCATGAATCTGACACTCACATAAAACCTATGTACTCGCCGACATTTTTATGCTGACATATTTTCACATGTGTTTCAGGTACCATAGTTGGTGATGTTTGATGATGATATTGATGCATGCTCACATAGGAACGGACGAGGCCTTAGTGACTTAATAACAATAAAAGTCTATTTGTTCATGTTTTGATTCTAATTTCAATGTAATGTAATACATTCAATTCAATAAAATAGAACTTCAATCCATGTGTTATGAAACAGTGATTCTGTTACAACACTCCCCAACATTTCTGCCGCGATTTGTTGTTTTACGCGGTCGGGGTGTGACAGACTTAGGCCTTAGTGACAATAAAAGATGCAAGACTAGTTAATTATGTTATGTTGCCTTGATTTTAAGACATTGTAACTTCTGTTAATCAATAAAACAAAATTTAAATTTCCATGTGTTATGAAACAATGATTCTGTTACAACACTCCCCGACGTTTCCGCCGCGATTCGTTGTTTTACGCGGTCGGGGTGTGACAGAAGAATTGGTATCAGAGCTCATGGTTATAGGGAATTAGGTTATTAGTAATGCTTTGACCTAGTCTATAACCTTCCTAGGACCCTAACACAAGATTCTTGTGTTTAGATCTTAAAACAATACAGTCACTTATCCTTAGGTGACAACCGCAACAAGAACACAAATTTCGAATCCGCTTCCAAAACCAATCATCTGTTCTAGGATGATTGATTACTAGGTTTTGAACCCTCTAAGTTTTCAAAATCTCGTCAAAGTTGGGTCTTATAATGTGAACACGTGCAATCTGGAAGGGTGGATGTCTGTACTCTGAGTTTTCTGTCTAAGGCTAGAGTGTTCGTACAAATCCGCATAATCAGACCAGTCACTCTTACCTGGGAACTCTTGGGGTGAGTGTCCACTTATAGGCTAAAGCATGTCTTCGCGATACATTAATATGACCCGATTACTTTGATTAGTCACCGTCTCATTTGTTTGCCTTAGGTAACAAACAAATGATTGCAATTTTTATACGTTGCCATTCTGTTTTGATTATCCGATAACATTTCACTTGTTTCTTCCTATGCCTTTCATTTCTTCTAGAATGTCGCTTCATCGCAACGACGCTCAGATATCCGAGCAGACTGCCAAATTTGGCCAGCAAATAGGCGAAGTAGTCCTGAAGACTGTTGAATTAGCTGTTGCCATGGCTCGTCCCACGGATGAAGCTACTCAAGAGACACTGAAGGAAACAGAAGCCATGCCTTCACCAAAAACAAAGAAACGTAAAGCTTCAAAGAATCCCGCAGTGGTTGCACCAAATCAAGCAGAACCTGGCCAGGTGGCAGCACCACCAGCCAATAAGCCGTATTTGGGAACTGCTCCATGGTGTAAACGATGCAACCGTCATCATCTGAATCACATACCCTGCTTCAAATGTACCCACTGTGGACGATGGGGACATTTGGTTGGCATATGTCGCTTTGCTATCCAAAACAAGGCTGTTGCAAATCTGACCCACAGATGAGTAGTTGGCTGATTTGAAGATGTTGCTACTTGAAATAGTTTGTATCTGTTGCTTTTGTTTTTCTGGAACTCTGGAACAATGTGTTTAGTTATAAATAAATCGTTGTTCGTAATTCTGATGTACAAGTGTAGTTACATGTGTGTATGGCATTCCCCTATGATACCTACAACAAGGAACTGTGTTCTTTACAAACTACTCTTGTGGTTCTCCCATTCAAATGATCGCTCATGATTTTCTCAAAAAATTTAAGTACTCGTTTCATTCTAAAGAAACAAATTACAGAATATAAGTGACAATTTTTAGACAATTACTCAAAATATCACTTTAAATCCTTGGTTAGATTTTGTCGAGTTTGTTTGTTTGTGTCCTAGTCTTGGTATGCCAAGTCTAGTAGTGTGTGTCGATGTCACGATGCACCCTGTTTTGTTCTTGTTGGTTGATATATAAAATTCACCAGGGTAACCCTTTACCCAAAAATAAATCCTTGGTTAGATAACTAAGGGTAATTTTTCGATCTCATACCCATTACATTATGGTTTTCATAACAACATACATAGTATAAGTTTTCAAAACAACCTTCATTATTTCAAAATATTCCATATAGTTTGAAAACATTTTTAACATAGTATATTTACTTAATACATCAAGTGCATGATTTCAAAAGCATCATCCATGTTTTCAAAAACCTTATAGATAATTTCAAAATTCATCTCGCATGATTTTAAAACATTTTATAAATATACTTATCTAATACACCTATTTTATGATTTCAAAAGTATTATGTAAAGTTTCAAAAACATTAAACACATTTCTAAAAGAACCCCATGCATAGTTTTCAAAAACATTTTCTCATACATTGACTTAACCTTCAAATTCTGCTTCATATGTCGCCTTGGCATATCTAGCACTTCAACTTCATGAGCATTTTACCTCGTGTATTAAGCACGTCTAGTGCAAGGGATTTGAAGCGTCTCCCGCTATTCGAATTCTAAAAATCCATGTGGGATCTTCTTACCTTCACAATTAGATCCTTGTGGATGATTGACGTTCAAATCAGAGTCCTTAATTGGATTCCTTGTGCACCTTAATTCGAATGCTACGATTCCTTGTAATCGAAACCGAATTTTCATTTTAAGATCTCCCTATCTTCATAGTTAGATTCTTGAAATGTTTAAAGTGCCAATTGAAATCCACGAATTGGATACCTGGTGTGCTTTAGATATATGTGCACAATTAACAAACAAATTAACAAAATGATAACAAATTGAAGATCAAGTTAAATAATTTTGTGATTACGTGTTATGTGTTTTCTTTTATGTTTTTATTTTCGTTATCCAAATCCTCGTAGAATCTTCCATATCCTCACATGAGGGATTCACAGTAGTATATCCAAGGATACTACCTTAAATCCTTAATGGGCTTCTACGTAATAGTTAAGACCCTTGGATTATATAGTACCATTCCATAATTCAAAGAGACCCCTTGAGTGGTCTAGTCAAAAAGACTGATTCAGAATCTGGTTAAGAATGGCATGTGATGATATAGCTAAACAGACTCCTTGGTAGTCTATTTAAAGAGATCATTTATTGATTTAATTAAAAGGACCCTATGGAGATCTAGTCACAATCATCACATGTCCGTTCATTGTTTCTTCCCCTACACATTATAAGATACACTGTGTGGACTATGCAAGGAATTACGTAATTATGGATGCATACATAATTATGAACTTCAGTGCACGGAAACCATAGTAAGATTTATCATGTGTAAGAACCAGTAGTGGCAAAAATAACGAAATGTGAACAATGTAATGGAGGTACGGTGGACGCACCAATGACGCTTCATATACTTGTATATAAGTGTCACTCTTATATTGCAAGCATGATGTTATTAAAGTTACTAGAAGTTCAAAACCCTAACCAGTGTTGTTTTATCTTTTCGACTTCATGTTTCAAGCTCTTACAAGTTTCCTCTAAATAAATTTCGGGACGAAATTTCCTGAAGTAGGGGAGACTGTGACACCTGTGCCTTCACGGCCATCAAACAGATACCAAATCAATGAAATATTGTATTTCATAATTGGGATTTGTATAAATATGTGTATCATTTGCACATAACAATTCTTGTTCGATTTCGAGCTCTAAATCGCTTTCTAGAAAGTTATACGCGAACTGATGCGTAAACGTAATCAGTTTAACGCGACAAACACTCCGGAACATCAACATATGCTTAACATACCTTAAATAACATTTACGTAACTTAGAAATAAGTTTTGAAGGCTAATGGTTATCTATAACCCTAATTCTCTCTCTAGCATGGGCGATTTTTTCTTCTCTTGCAACCCTCGATTTTCTTCATGAACGTTGTATACAGTCTAATTCATTGGATTGTTGATTCATCAACACATCTGATTCGAACTTGTTATCAATAGCGATTGTTTTAATCTAGGGTTTTCTTTTTCAGTTTCATCGCCTACCTCTACCTCGTGTTTCGACATTATTGAAATAGTGATTAGGGTTATCGACCTACCTTTTTGGGCAGTTCCTTGATTAACCTGAATTCCTATTTGGATAGTGTAGTTGCATTCGGTATAGTGCTAGATTAGGGTTTCGTGCATGGTATTCTGTTAGTTTCGTTTTCTTGGAGAGAGTTTGCCTTCTGGGTTTTACGTGTGTTCGATTGCATGGGGAAGAATAATGATGGTTCGTTGAATGAGTCTGGGGATTTGTTATCAAAACGTGGAATAGGGTTAAGGGTTACGAACATTGACGGCAACCTTAAGCTTCCAAGAAGGGGTATGTATTCAACATCTGATGCATCGATCTTGGATGGATTGTCAAAAATATCGAAGCCGGTTGGTAATCCTCTGGTTAAACCTGTTACGTTTGCAAACTTGGCAGCGCAGAAACCTACGGAGATTTGTCTAGATGAAGGTCATGAGAACATATCGTTTTTTGACTCCCAGAACTTGGAGAAGCTGCATGTCGATCTTGATATTGGAACCTCATCAGGAGCTGTGCCAATAACAAAAACAAACAACGCCGAGGAACCAATGTATTTTGCTAATGCTGTTAAGTCTAAAAAGGAGCCAATTAAAGATAATTTCAGGTCGATGGAGTCGACTGAAACTGTTGAAGGAGCTGATGTCGTAATTCCTATCTCATTGGTGAAGCAGGTGCATGATAGATATGAAAATACGTTATACGGTTATTTCTTGGGGAAACGTTTAGCCTTTCCGGTTGTGGACTACTTTGTTAAAAATAACTGGGTGAAGTATGGTCTCTCAAGACTTATGATGAACGCAAAAGGATTCTTTTTCTTTAAATTTAAAACGAAAGAGCAGCTGGATAAACTAATGGAAGATGGGCCGTGGACTATCAGGAATGTTCCGATTATTTTAAATGAATGGTCTCCGAATGTGATGGTGGAAAAACATGATATTAAAACGGTACCGGTTTGGATTAAAATGCATGATATACCGTTGACTGCCTTCACCGAGGATGGACTGAGCTTGTTGGCTTCGAAGATAGGCAATCCAAAGATGCTGGATTCATACATTGCGACTATGTGTGCTGAATCATGGGGTAGGAGCAGTTTTGCAAGGGCGCTGGTCGAAATCCATGCGGATAAGGAATTGAAGAAAAGTATTACGGTTGCCATTCCATCCTTGGATGGGAATAGCCATGCAAAAGTGGAGGTAAAAGTTTATTATAACTGGGAACCAATGAGATGCTCTTCGTGCTGTGTGTTCGGCCATAATGATAATTCATGTCCAAAGAAACCTATTCAGGTTAAGAATGATGTAACTATCAAACAAAATGATGTCTCTCTGGGCGATTTTGGCGACATAGGTGATCTTGTGAAACCCTAGTAGATTTCTGATATTCCTGTTCGCTATTGATATTGATTATCATCTTAGGGTTTTCAATCGATCCTTAGGAGATACTCAGTTGAAATCGGATTAGGGTTTTCTATTTAGGGTTCGGCTATTACATCGTCTTCTCCGCTGATTGAGTCGATTTCGGATCTGATTTTTCTGATTGTAGACGGGGTGTGTGGCTGCTTCCCTCACATTAGGGTTTCGGCAATTCATCTTCTGTTGATTTCAGATTATCGTGATTAGAGTTCTGTTCGTTTTTTCTGATCAGCGAAGGGGGTGCGGCTGGTTCATTATTGAGTTAGGGTTCCGGCAGGTTTGGTCCAGCAGGCTCGTTCCGGCAGGTTTGTTCCTTCTTTGTGTCGATTGTTTTTGTATATCAGATGGATGAAGGAAAAACTGATGGTGGTGCTATACCGTCACTTTCTTTTGAGACTTTAGCTAGCCGCGTTATTGATGTTAACGGAAATACTTGGCTGCCACGTCGGGGTATTGTTCAATCGACTCAAACGGAACCGAGGAACATCATTGATGACTTGTTAAAGTCTACGGTTCAGGTTCCTGTGGAAAATGAGCAGCCATACAAGAAGGCTTCGGAAAATAGGGAAGATAAGGCTAGCTTTCAGGTCCGAACAGATATGGGTAGTGCTTCGAAACCTATGTCTTATGCTGATTCGGTTGTGGCAGCCAAGACAAAGCAGGTAAACTTCAGAAATCTTGCGAGTCCGGTGTTGCAATATGGTTGTGATGTGGTCCTCCCCCGGGAATCTGTTAAACTAGTTCAAGACAGGTTAGCGAATACATTGTATGGGTATTTTTTGGGGGATCGGGTGGCTTATCCGGTTGTAGAATACTTTGTGAGAAACAACTGGAAAAAGTTTGGTTTGCAAAAGTCTATGATGAATGCAAACGGGTTTTTCTTTTTCAAGTTTGCAAACAAAGATGGTATGATGAATGTTCTTAAAGAAGGACCTTGGATTATTCGTTCTCAACCCCTCTTCCTTAGTGTATGGTCGCCTACTTCAAGACTAGAGAAGAAGGATGTCAAAAAGATACAAATTTGGGTTAAAATCCATGATGTTCCTATAGCTGCCTATACGGAAGATGGGTTGAGTATGATTGCTACGGCCATTGGTGAGCCGAAATTGTTGGATTCGTATACCACCACTATGTGTACGGATACCTGGGGAAGGAGTAGTTATGCAAGAGCTTTAATAGAAGTTTCAGCTGAGAATGACTTTAAAGAGGAAATAGTTATAGCGGTGCCTGAGCTAGAAGGTGAAGGTTTTATCAAAGTAAAGATGGTTGTGGAATATGAATGGAGTCCCTATAGATGTGCCCACTGTAAGGTCTTCGGACATGCTGATGAGTCTTGCCCGAGTCAGCCTAGAAAGTGCCCTAAGGAAGTGCCTAAACCTCAGAAACAAAAGGGTGGGCAGCAACCACGTGGTCCGGTGAAGACTTCAGTTGTGGATGAAGATGGCTTTATGGATGTGGATGGTAAAAAAGCGGCAAGGAAATCTGGTTTCCATGTTAATAAAGCTAAGCCGAAATTCGAGTACAGGCCGATTGGGGTCAAAACGAATGGAGGGGCTAATAAGTTGGATCCCTCGGCTAGTGTAGTGTCCCGAAACCCGTTCGATGAGCTTAGGGATGAACAGGGTACAGTTCGTCTAAAGAGCAAGGGGATGAGGGATGATATAGCTGATTCTGATGAAGAGGAGGAAGTCTTTAATGAAACTAATGAATTTATGATTTCGGACTCATATCCTTTGTCTTCAAAAGCAGGGGCAAGCACCTCTTCCACAAAGTTCTCTAATGGATAGTCTGTTTTTGCTTCGTGTTAAAGGGATGCTGTTTCGAGGCAACTTTATTTTTGATGATGGAGGATAATTTTTTTGTTGGTTATGTTTGTTTGTCTACTGGACATTTGTTTCATGATGTAAAGTAGACTAGGTTATGTGATGGCTTAGGTTTTTTTGTTTCTTTGGATTACATATATGGGGCATGTCCTGTATATGATCTAGTGTGGAACTCATCCTCACTACTTGTACTTATTTGCGGTTGTTTTAATAGAATCACCGGGGTAACCCTTTACCCAAAAAAAAGAATGATGACTTTCAGGATCCTGTCTCGAAAACTAAAAGAACTAATGGTCAAGGTGTGAATGTCAAGAACCAGAAGCCCAAATTTACGTACCGTCCGGTGGTTAAGCCCAAGTCCAAACCGGGTAATGCAGATCCGAACCTGAACCGAGTCCAAACATCTAATCCTTTCGACGTTTTAAGTAATGATGCTGGTAATATGGACGAGGAAACTGGGGGGAGCTGATAGCCTTATTGAAATCAGAAGGAAAGAGCCATAACACGGATGAGGTAATGGCCGATGACACCGATGTTGATAATCTTTTAGCTGATATTCCAAAATATATGGAGAACAAGATTGATAACAATTCTGAGGGTGCAAGTACACACCCGGTTCAGCGGGTGCCAATGGGTAGTGTGGCTTCTTGGAACATCAGGGGGTTGAACCGCTCCCTCAAACAGAAGGAGGTTCGTCAGGTGGTTGTGGATAATGATTATGTTCAGGTGTGCGCTATCATGGAGATTCACGTTGACGTGTCCAATGTATCCAAGGTGTGTCAGAAAGTTTTCAGTTCATGGTTTTGGACAACGAATGCAAGTTGCTGTTTGAAAGGAACTCGGATCATGCTTGGGTGGGATCCTAATATGGTTGATGTTATGGTTCTCTCGCAAACTGACCAGGTGATTCACACTCAAGTGATGTTTAAACTCGATAGAAAGTCCTTATTTTGTTCGTTTGTTTATGCGGATAACCATTATAGAAATAGAAGGGACTTGTGGCACAATCTGTGTGGTCATAGCTCTTTCATGAGAGATAAGCCGTGGGTAATTATGGGGGACTTCAATGCCTCCTTATTTCATGATGATTCGAGTACCGGTGCTTCCACTTATAGTATCAGAGTGAATTTAGGGAGTGTGTTAATACTATTGAAGTTTTTGATGTTAATAGCATAGGCTTACACTTCACATGGATGAATAATCATCAACGAGGTGGTACTATTTTAAAAAAAGGACCGAATCATGTGCAATATGAATTGTATTACTGAGTTCCCTAATGCTGGTGCTTATTTCCATCCCTTTCGGGTCTCCATGCATCTTGAAGCTTCCGAGTATAGCCAGAGATAAACCAAGACCTTTTAAATTCGTGAATCTTATCACCGAGAAGCATGGTTTTTTGGAAGAAGTTAGTCAAATCTGGAGTAAAGAGATTACAGGTTTTCATATGTATCAAGTCGTTATGAAGCTTAAGTTACTTAAAACCCCGTTACGAAAACTTTTCTTTCAACAAGGCAATCTGCATGAGAATGTAAAGAAGGCGAGGAAGGAGCTGGATGACTGGCATGGTGTTATGGATCAGGATCCGGCTAATGAGGAGGTGCTAGCGAAACATAGTCTTCTTCTTCAAAAATACAAGGATGCAATTCATGATGAAGCCGTGTTCTTACAACAAAAATCGAAAGTCGATTGGCTGACTCTTGGGGACTCGAATACGAAATATTTCCATAACATTGTGAAAGCTAAAAACCACCGAAGCCGAATTCTCTTAATTCGTGATACTGGTGGTATCTTACACGAAGGGGGGGCAGTGGCCCAAGCCTTGGTTGATCATTTTTCTAATTTTTTTGGGGAGTGTCGGCCAGGTTGTTCTTAGTCCTAATATGGATCTCTTTCGGAACATGTTGTCGTTGGTGAAAGCAAATAATATGATTCGATTAGTGACTGATGATGAAATTAAAGAAGCTATGTTTTCCATTGCCGGGAATAAGGCGCCAGGCCCGGATGGATATACCTCTGTTTTCTTTAAAAAGGCGTGGGATGTTGTTGGAAAGGATGTCTGTTTAGCGATTAAAGACTTTTTCGAGAATGGCAAGCTTCTAAATCAGTTAAACCACACAGTAATCTCTTTAATTCCGAAGGTTAAGACTCCTGCTTCTGTAACGGATTATAGGCCTATATCTTGCTGTAATACTCTTTATAAGTGTATAAGTAAGACTATCACCACTCGTATTAAGGAGGGCCTAGGAGATATTGTTAACATTAATCAGTCAGCTTTCATCCCGGGTAGAAAGATCTCAGATGATATCCTCCTAACCCAGGAATTAATGCACAATTACCATCATAATCATGGTCCGCCGAGATGTGCGTTTAAAGTTGATATTCAGAAGGCATATGATACTGTTGATTGGGGTTTCTTGAAAATATTCTTCGTGGGTTTGGGTTTCACCAGAAGATGATCAAATGGGTTATGGCGTGTGTTACTTCTACTACGTTTTCTCTAGCTATAAACGGGAATTTACATGGTTATCTTTAAGGGTAAGCGGGGATTATGCCTGGGGGACCCTATGTCTCCATATCTTTTTACTTTGGTAATGGAGGTCCTTACGTTGATTCTTCAAAAGCAAGTTGATGTTACTGCTGATTTTAGATTCCACCATAAATGTGAAGAGCAACGGATTATTAACTTATGTTTTGCAGATGATTTATTCTTGTTTGCTCGTGGTGATCCAAATTCAGCTGCTGATATTCTAGAGTCTTTGAATTTGTTCAAGAATATATCGGGGTTGGTTCCTAGTATGACGAAGAGCACTGCTTTTTTGGTGGAGTTCTGAATTATGTAAAAGATCAAATCCGTAGTATTATGCAATTCGAAGAAGGCGTTCTACCGGTTCGGTATCTTGGTGTCCCTCTTATCTCTTCTAGATTGAATTATTCTGATTGTAAAAAGCTTGTCGAAAACTTGGAATCTCGAATCACTGATTGGAAAGCAAAAAGCTTGTCTTTTGCTGGTCGACTTCAACTTATTAGATCAGTGTTATCGTCTATGCATGTTTATTGGTCTTCCGTTTTTATCTTACCAAAAAGAATTGTCCATGATCTTGAAGACATGATGCGAAGATTTCTTTGGGCTCAAGGAAATAATATTAAGGGTAAGGCTATGGTGAAATGGAGTCGCGTGTGTTTGCCTAAGAAAGAAGGTGGGTTGGGTATTCGGAGAATTTCTGACATGAACAACGCGCTTATGGTTGCTCATATTTGGAGTCTCCTGACTCATAGGGAATCCTTATGGGTTAAATGGGTTCACTCGTATCGTATCTGGGATAGAAGTTTTTGGGATGTACCTGTTCGGAATAATATCACGTGGGGTTGGCGAAAGATGTTACAACTGAGATCAATCATACGTCAGCACATTTGGATTAAGCTGGGTAATGGCGCTAACACTCTAGTCTGGTTAGATACATGGGATACCTTGTGTCCCTTGAACCTTTTTATTACACCAAGAATGATATCTAATGCGGGGTTCAATATGCGATTCACGGTTGCGGATATGGTTCAAAACAGTGAGTGGGTTTGGCCGAATTCGTGGGTGACCAGATTTGCGGCTTTGCAAGACTTCCCTATTGTAATGTTAGACTCACATGCTCAAGATAGGACTATTTGGCGCTCTAGAGATGGTAAAGATATGAAGTATAGCACTTATGGGGTGTGGAACAATATTCGTCAAGTGCAAGATCAGGTTGCTTGGGATCGTATAGTCTGGTTTCCTCAGGCTATCCCTCGGCATGCTTTTCTTATGTGGCTTATAGTTTGCAAGAAACTAAAAACTCAGGATTTTATGTGCAAATGGCGATCGTCGGGTAATGCAAACTACAACCTTTTATGTTGTTCTTTATGTACATCGGGACCGGACTCTCATGATCACCTCTTTTTTTAGTGTGATTTTGCATCTCAAGTCTGGTATGGGGTTCGTGAGAAAGGCGGGTATGCAAACAATAGGGAAGACGTGGGACAGGATTATGGATTATTTAGTGCAACATGCGGATTCAAAATGTGCTTCTCACATCAATGGCAAATTAGTGGTGGCGGCGTCGGCTTACTTTGTTTGGCAGGAATGTAATAACAGATTGTTCTCTTCAAATAAAAGGAGTGCGGCCCAAGTTATCGAGGTGATTCTTATGACCGTTAGAATGAAATTACATACAATGAAGTTTAGAAGAACAAGTAGCGTGAACCAAGTTTTGATCAAGTGGAGTCTTCCTCGAGAGTTGCTGATGGATCAAGATGATTGCGGCTGATTCCTGAGTGCGTTTGGTTGTAGCTGTTTTGGTTACTTGTTTGTCGGTTTTGACTTGTTTTGCTTGTTTGTGTGTGAGTTGCATTGTTGTTTGTTTGCGAGTGAACTCTAGTAATGGCATGGCATTCTAGAGAATTGAGGTGTACACTATTCCTCACTTGTTTTTTTTGGTTGATGAATGGAATTTAACCGGGTTAACCCTTTACCAAAAAAAAATCAAGTTTATTCGCTTACAGGGGCTAATTTCAACAAACTGCGAAAGTATGCCGATTCGTACTGTGACGAACATTCCGGAACTTGATCATAAGTTAAACATACCCTAAATATCCTTTACATAGCTTAGAAATGGGCTTTGAGGGGTTCGGTGTGCTAAAATAAATTTTTGGTCATTCAGGGACTAAAAGCGTCAAAAAGTGCATAAGTTTGCATTTTCGCGCATATCTTACGTTCTGAATATATCCGGACATCAAAAAATTTATGTAATCATTAAAATATTTTATTTTAGTGATTGGCATAATAAAATTCCATTCGTCGCGTAATTTGGATCGTTTTTCACGTCCGTTCGTGTTTCGTCGTAATTAACCGAATATCGTGATCGTACGACCAAACGAACCAACATCTGACATATTTTTGAGCATGTTTCATGTCCACTATGCATAGGCATCATTGTAGGGCCTTGAAAATGGCTTAACGGGCCTTAAACGCATCGAAAATGGCCATAAAAGCATGGAGGGACCAAAACTGCCATTTCTGAAACTTTGTTTGCTGATCTGCAGCTCAGGCGGTGTGACACCTGTGTCACTGCGACCATCAAACAAATACCAAGCCAATGAAATATTGTGTTTCATACTTGGTATTTGTAAAAACATGTGTATCATTAGCACATATCAATTCTTGTTCGATTCCGGGCTTTAAATCACTTTCTGGAAGGTTATACGCGCACTAATGCGTAAATATAACCAGTTTAATGCAACGAACACTCCGGAATAGTGAAATAAGCTTAACATACCTTAAATAACCTTTACATAACTTAGAAATAAGTTTTGGATGGTTTGGTATGCCGAAATCAAGTTAATTTGCTTACAGGGACTAAATTTGACAAACTGCGAAAGTATGCCAATTTAAACTGTAACAGACATTCCGGAACATGGCCATAAGTTAAACATACCATAAATATCCTTTACATAGCTTAGAAATAGGCTTTGAGGGGTTCGGTATGCTAAAATAAACTTTTGGGTCATTCAGGGACTAAAAGCGTCAAAAAGTGCATAAGTTTGCACTTTCGCGCATAACTTACGTTCTGAATACATCCGGACATCCAAAAATTTATGTAAGCACTAAAATAATTTATTTTAGTGTTTGGCATAAGAAAAATCCATTCGTCGCGTCATTTGGATCGTTTTTCGTGCTTATGCGCATTCCGTCGTAATTAAGCGAACATCGCGATTGTACGGCCAAACGAACCGACATCCGAGATATTTTTTAGCACATTTTAAGTTCCCTATACTTTAACTTCATTTTAGAGCTTTGAAATGGGGTTAACGGGCCTTAAACATGTCGGAAATATCTCAAAACACTAACAGGGACCAAAAGTGTAATTCTGTGAAAGTAGGTCCTTGAGCACCTCAACACTCTGAGTGTTACGGTGCGCAAGCAGTCTCCAGAACATCAGAAGCTTCCTAAACAGCTGTTAACAGCTATCTCCCACTCCTAATCTCACTTCCACAGGTTGATACCTTATGGTGGGTGGCCAATTGAGGTACCACAACATTCCAACACTTGTACGGATGAGATTCGATCACGTTATTCGAGGAACGGTCCTAACGGTGGTCCATTTACTATAAATACCCATCCATCCCCATTGCAAAACCCACTTGAAATCTGAGATTTCTCTAAGTTGGGGTGTTTCATCACCTCATACCTGAGAATACTTGGATTATCAATCTTGCGGGGACCCTTTGTAAGTGTTCCTTCGTTCTTTTATTGCTTTTCGAGTCCGAAAGTCAAACTTTGTTTGACTTTCTGCATTGACCAGTTTATGGTCAATGCGAAGTTCGTTTGAACTTCGCAACGTGAGCGTAATCACGATGGTTATAGTCCCTTGTGACTATGCCTACTGATTACCACGTTGTCTAGGGCCGTAAGGGTAAGCGATCTAATAAATCGCTTATACCTTCGAACCCAACCCAGTTTGGTCGATCATTAGGATCCGACCAAACACTTTAGGTGACCATAGTATATAGGGAATAACCTTCCGAGGTTATACCTTATGGTCACGACGTTTAGTTAGTTGTATGATAGGTAGTTTATATGCCTTAGGTAAATTACCAAAATGCCCTTTTTATGCATAATTGATGTTTAAGCATATGTAACCCAAACTTTTGTCACTTAACTGATTATGCAACAATATTAGACATGTTAAGGCATATTTTACTTGTCATAGGACTAGTTTGGCGGTCCGAACGCGTTTCACGCGAACGACGCGTTAAAGTAGCATAAGCTACCTAAACGGGTCGTAATGGGTCGTAAGCACTTAGGTTAGGTTTCATTTAGTATGTAGGCTTTGTTAAACCATATTACATGAGTTCTCATACTCATTTGGTTTACAAGCACTCATTCTATCCGATCTTCCGAATTAGGTCCGGTTTTTTTAACATAGTTACCTATATTAGGTACCGTTTGATTCCGTGATCTTCTAGCATTGCTTGGTGGTTATCCTAGGACTATTGAGCAATCTCAAGTGAGTACATAGACCCCTCTTTTACTGTTTTCAAACTGTTTTGGGGTGAAACACATGTGCCTACTTGTTACTTTCGTGCTTTCCTGTTTTCTTTTTTTTTTTTGGGTAAAGGGTTACCCCGATGAATTTTATAAATGAACCAATAAGAACAAGGGTGTGTCAAAGTGACACACCAACTAGGCTTGGCATACCAAGCCTAGGAAGACAAAACAAAACAACCAACAAAACAAAAACAACCACACAACGTAACAAGAACTAGACACAACCACGGCCAAAAAAACAACTCAGCCGAACTCTACACTAAATCAAAACTTCTAGCCCGGATCAGGTTGATCATCGTTGCTATCATTAATCTTCCAGATGCTGAATATCTTCCTCCTAGCCGATTCCAGCCGAAACTTGAACCCCATAAGTCTTAAACGAACCGACTTTTTAATATTCTCCGCAACTTGTGTCTCCGTCAAATGAGATGAGCTAAAAAGCCGACTATTCCACTCTTGCCAAATATAATATGAAGCCGCAGCAATAACCAATTTACATACTATATCATCCACTTTCTTAGACTTTGAATATTGATCAATCCAACCCATTAAGGAATGCCATGTATGATCAACACTATCTAAGTTCACCATGCTCTTCACATTTGTCCAAACTTTGTTCGCAAAAGCACATTGAAAAAACAAGTGATCTCGACTATCTCTACCATTTTTACACAACGGGCAACACATAAGGTTAAGATTTGTTGCACTCCTAGCTTCCCAAACCGCTAATCGATCCTGAGTCTTCAGTTTGTTCTTAATCACTAGCCACATATGAAAAGAGTGCCGTGGAACACATTGAGAGAACCAAACCATATGAGCCCAGTTCGCAATATTATCCCTGTTCCGAATCGTGTTCCATACTTGCGCCGCTTCAAAGTCACCAACATTACCCTCCAAATCTTTCCAAACCAATCGATCAAAGGCATTTTCAACCAGTTGAGGCATTTGAATAGTTATTAGAACCGGAAACAAATCAAACCAAGCTTGGGGCCATCTCCAATTCCCATTCGCATCAATGACATCCGCAACCGACAACTTCAAATTAAACCCTGCATTTGCTATAGCACGAGGAGTAATAAATGAGCTCAGCGGACTTACATGGCACCAATTATCGCTCCAAACATTTGTTTGCATACCACTTTTGATCAAATACCAGATGAAAGGTCTCATAATACTCCGAATGGATAAAATTTTCCTCCATCCCCAACTCATGCTACCCCGACAAGGAACCTCCCAAAAATTCCTCCCTTTAAGTTTGTATTCATGAATCCATTTCACCCAAATAGAATCACGTTTACTTATAATACTCCAAACATGTTTGGCCATGAGCGATTTATTCACATCCGAAATGCATCTAATGCCCAACCCCCCCCCCCCCCCTCTTCTTTAGGCAAGCACACTTCTTTCCAGGCAACTTTAGCACGGATTCTACCCTCCGAACCCGCATTCCACAAAAATCTACGAATTCTTTTCTCTAGCTCATTGATAACACGAGTGGGGATAATGAAAACAGAGGCCCAATATATATGCATAGATGAAAGTACCGAGTTTATAAGTTGAAGCCGGCCAGCAAATGATAATGTCTTCGTCATCCGGTTAACAATCTTCTTAACAATCTTCCTGTTTTCACATCGAATACTTGCTATGTTTTTTTTGGGTAAAGGGTTACCCCGGTGATTTTATAACATAACCAAAACAATACAAGTAGGAAGGCAAACGTACCCCCTAGTTCTCTTTGCGACATACCGCAAAAGAGCCAAACAAGGAAACAACCAACTAAAACAACCAACCTAGTTCATTACAAAACTATAAACCTAGTCTTCAATCTTCATCCAAGAGATCTTCATTATTCAGCTTCCACTCCTCCAGAAAACGTTTGACATTGGCTGTTCTCTTATACTTGAAGGATATTAACTTTGTTCTCACATTGTTTATAACAATATCAACAATCTGCTCTGGAGGTCTCAACCTGTTGCTAAAAAATCTTGTGTTTCTTTCACTCCAAATAGCATAAGCCATAGCCGCAACAAGAAGTTTACTAGCAACCGCATGAACCGCTTTGGATTTAGCTCTCGAAATCAGCCATTTGGAGATATCATCCCACGTCTCTCGAACCGAATTCATGCCAACTTTATTCCGAACACTATGCCAAATAGATCTCGAATAAGCACATTGAAAAAACAAATGCTCATGTGTCTCTTGATCAGCAAAGCACAACAAGCAACACATTTGGTTCATTGAACCCGTAACCATATGGTTCCATTTCAGAATGCGATCTTGAGTCCACAGTTTCCTCTTAAAAATAAGCCAACATATGAAAGCATGTTTAGGAATGTTGAAGGACGACCACACAACGTTCGACCAATCAGCTGGAGGCTCTCGTATACGAATAGATTGCCACACTTCCTTAGACGAGAAAGGGACTAATTTACCATCCGAATTCAGCCACAATACCCTATCCTTTGCATTTGTCAAATTCAACGACCGAAGCTGAAACAGATTCGGGTACACCCTTCTCCAATCATCCGGCCAAATCCAATCACCATTTTGAACAACATCAGCAACTTTCGATTTGATGGAGAAGCCATAACGAGCCATTTGTCTAGGGGTAACAACATTAGCAAGGGGACAATCATCACTCCATTTATCAAACCAAAGAAACGTTGATTGACCATTACCGATTTTTGACCAAAAGAAATCTCGAAAAATATGCCGACATCTCAGTAATTTTTTCCAACCCCACGGGGAGTTTACTTGCACTGGAATATCCCAGACACTACGCCCTCGAAGTCTATAAATCCCAACCCAGGTCATCCATAAGGAATTCCTACCCGATAAAATACTGTGAATATGGTAGGCCATAAGGGATTTGTTTACCTCCGAAATACGTCTAATACCCAAACCGCCCTCCAATTTTGGAAGGCATACCTCCTTCCATGCCACTTTAGCTCGCCCCTTAGAAATCGTGCCATACCCCCATAGAAACCATTTCATTTTGCTCTCCAGATCCTTAATAATACTCGCTGGTAAAATAAAAACCGACGCCCAATACACATGAATAGAGGAGAGCACCGAAAGGACTAATTGAAGCCTACCAGCAAACGAAAGAAACCTGTTCTTCCAGTCTGAAATTCGTTTATTCATACGTTCCACTAAAACCTTGCAATCTTTAACTAACAGTCTCGAAGCCAGTAAAGGAACACCCAAATATTTCATGGGAAGCTTCCCTTCTTCAAACGGAACCAACTCTGCAATCCTTGTCTTGACGGAGCTGGAAACATTACAAAAGAATATGGTGCTTTTAGAATTACTGGGAACGAGACCGGAAACCTCCTCAAAATTCTTCAAGGAGTGCCTGATCACCTTAATTGAGCCAACATCTCCCCTAGCAAATAATAAAAGGTCATCAGCAAAACATTAGTTTATTATCTTTTTTGGGTAAAGGGTTACCCCAGGTGAATTTTATAAATAACCAAATAAGAACAAAGGCATGCCTGAACGGACATACCAACTAGACTTGACAACACAAGCCTAGGAAATCCAAAAATAAACAACCAAAACAAGCCAACACAACAACCAGCAAAAAACACAACCCTAGCCGAACTAAACAAAAAACCAATCAACTATATCTAGCCTGGATCAATAACTTCAGCATTAGGAAGGATTTCCCACTTCTTCAACAGCCTCTGATTATTGGCTTCACCTCTGATCTTAAAACCCATCAATCTTAGTCTTACTGTCTTCAAAATCCTCTCAGTAACCGATTCGACACTTGGATTCAAACACGAAAACAAGCAGTTGTTACGCTCTTGCCAAATAAAATACGTGGCAGCCGCAATGACCAGCTTACTAACAATATCATCCGTCTTCTTCGATCTCGCATTACGATCAAACCATTCCATAACCGAGTGCCACGACTCATCAACAATCCCCATGTTCACCATAACTTTAACCTTTCGCCAAACTTGAGTTGCAAACGAACACTGAAAGAACAAATGGTCTCGCGAATCACGATCATTCCTACATAAAGGGCAACACATAAGCCTTAAATTAGTTTCACTCCCCGCCTCCCACACAGCTAACCGATCTTGTGTCTTTAGTTTATTCTTGATTACGAGCCATAGATGAAACGAGTGTCTTGGGATGCATTGACTAAACCATACCCCATTAACCCATGAAACCGGTTGTTCACGGTGGCGGGTATTTTGCCAAACTTCCATAGATCCGAACGGCCTTATATTACCATCTAAATCTTTCCAGCTTGTACTATCCTCCACATTCTGTATCAACTGAGGAACACTTAAGCCAATTAAGACTGGATATAGATCGTACCATGCACGAGGCCACTTCCACTGGCCATTATCATCAACGAGCTCCGCCAGAGACGAGTTAAGATTGAAACCCGCATTAGCAATTCTTCTAGGAGTAATGAAAGAGTTGAGGGGACTAAGCTGGCACCAGTTGTCACTCCATACATTAGTTTGATTACCACTCCGAACCGCTTTCCATACAAATGGACGAATAGCACTTCGGATGGCCAAAATTTTTCTCCAACCCCAACTGGTACTCCCACGAGGTTGAATATCCCAAAAGCTTCTCCCGTTTAACTTATGAGAATAGATCCACTGAACCCAAAGCGACTTCCGTTTAGTGAGAATACTCCATATATGGTTAGTCATTAGAGCTTTATTCACATCTGAAATGCTCCTAATGCCTAACCCACCTTCCTCCTTAGGCAAACAAACCTCAGCCCAAGACACTTTCGCTTTAACCCTACCCTGATTATTAGCATTCCACAAGAACTGACGCATAAGTTTCTCTAGATCATTAGTGACTCGAGTGGGAATAATAAAAACTGAAGCCCAATAAATATGCATAGACGACAGAACCGGGTTAATAAGCTGCAACCTACCCGCAAACGAAAGCGATCTATTCAGCCAACTACCTATCCTCTTCTCCATACGATCAATCAACGGCTTACAATCTTTAAACATGAGCTTTGTTGATATCAACGGCACCCCCAAATATTTAACAGGCAACATACCTTGATTAAACGGCATGATTTGAAGAATTTCCCGCTTCACATGATTAGGCACATTACAAAAAAACACCGTACTCTTAGCCGGGCTAGGCTTTAGGCCCGAAGCATTAGTGAACCTCTCAAGAGCATCCCTAACTTTCTTAACCGAAAAGATATCCCCATGCACAAAAATGAAAAGATCATCCGCAAACGACACATTAATAATCCTCTGTTTAGAACAGTGAGCATGGAATTTGAAACCCGTATCTGGACTTGCACCCCGCTGCAGAAGTAACGATAGAACTTCCATAACCAACGTGAACAAGTATGGCGACATAGGGTCACCCTGCCGAAGCCCCCTTCTACCTTGGAAATACCCATGCAGATTACCATTAAGGCTTATAGAATAAGTGACCGAAGTAACACATGCCATAATCCATGTAACCATCTTTGTATGTAACCCGAAACCACATAAAACACTCTCCAAGAATGCCCAACTGACCGTGTCATAAGCTTTTTGGATATCTGTCTTGAAAGCACATCTAGCGGGGCCACGATCCAAATGATAATTATGCATTAATTCCTGAGTCAGGAGAATGTTATTCGAAATTTTCCTTCCCGGAACAAAAGCCGATTGATTAATGTTCACCAAAGCACCCAAGCTACCTTTCAATCTATCCGTAATGATCTTGCTAATACATTTATATAAGACATTACAACACGAGATAGGACGATAGTCAAGAACCGAGTCAGGCGTTTCCACTTTAGGAACAAGAGCCAAAATCGTATGATTAATCTGCTTCAGAAGTTTACCATTATCAAAGAAATCTAACACAGCATTTGAAACATCATTACCCACAATATCCCAAGCATTCTTGAAGAAAGCCGATGTGTAACCATCCGGACCCGGGGCTTTATTTTCAGCAATACTAAACATAGCATTCTTCACTTCCTGACGGGTAACCTGCCGAACCATGATACTAGCATCACTAGCAGTCAACACATTTATATCCAGCTCCTCCATATTAATGGGCGAAACTTGATCCAACCGACCGAGAAAATTTTCATAATGATGAACAAGAGCACCAGGAACATTATCACCTTCAAAACGATTTCCCTCAATATCCTGAATCGACTGTATTTTACCTCTAGCATTCCTGCATTTAAGCATGTTATGGAAAAAAGCCGTATTAGAATCACCAGCGCACAACCACTCCACTTTAGACTTCTGCTTAAGGAAGCATTCCTCATCATAAGCCGCGGTTTTAAAAAGAATAAGACACTCAGATTCCTTTTCCCTCAAGCCAACAT
Source organism: Helianthus tuberosus (assembly GCA_030545235.1). Taxonomy (NCBI): domain Eukaryota; kingdom Viridiplantae; phylum Streptophyta; class Magnoliopsida; order Asterales; family Asteraceae; genus Helianthus; species Helianthus tuberosus. The sequence continues at coordinate 108,487,017 of CM060370.1, read as the reverse complement.
CAAATGGATTATCATTCACCAGTGTCTGAATACCATCCAGTTGCTTCCTTAATTCCACCACTCTATCATGCAGATTACCTTGTTTACTCAAGAGCTTACGCATTAACGGTTTTAAGTTTCGAAGCTTTTTTGCAACCGAGAACATTGTAAATCCTGGAACATTTTTCGACCACTCCTGCTCCACATACACCCTGAAATCTGGCTTAGATGTAATAAAATTTGCGAATTTAAATGGTTTCGGTTTCACCTTTGGCGATACCAGCCACTTGAGAATGCAAGGAGTATGATCCGATACTCTAAACGGACGATAGCTCACAAAAGCCTCAGGAAACATCTCTAAAAACTTCAAATTCCCCATGACACGATCAATCTTCTTTAACAAGCCGATACCCTGCTTCGGTTTCTGGTTCCACGTATAGTGCAACCCATGACCCTTAATATCTACCAGCTCCGAATATTGAACACAATCATGAAACTCTCTCATGCCAATAGTACTCGTAGACGGACCATATAAAGACTCTTCCACATGAAGAGCCGAATTGAAATCCCCCATAACTAACCAAGGCTTATCATGACAAATGCTTTTATGAATACATAGATTCTCCCACAGCCGTCTTCTCTCCTGATACGAATTCTTAGCATAGACAAACGAACAGAAAACAGCTTTATTATCATGTTTAGAATGGATTTGTGTATGGATAACCTGATCCTCCTGAGATAAAACCATGAGATCCACCACATCCGAATTCCATCCCAAAATGATTCTAGTACCTTGCACACATAAATCACCATTCGACGTCCAATCCCAATTACGAAAAACACATTTACACACCTTATCTAGATTTTTAACATCCACATGAGATTCTAGAATGGCACAAACTGTTAACCGATTTTCAGATACAAGCATACGAACCTCGCTTTGTTTCAGGGGTTGGTTCAAACCCCTTATATTCCACGAAGCTATACTATCCATTTAAACCAACCATACCGGGAGTGCTTGCCCCCTCAGAAGTTTGACATTGTTCATGCCGCATAAAATTAGCCATTTCAGTAGGAACTGTTTCCACTACCTCTTCTTCAGAACTCAAAGATTTTCCACCATCCTTCTTCAAGTTTGGCCGTGTCTCATTCTCGATCCGAGTATGCTTCCCATTCCCATTTTTTAAATTCTGCCTCAGCTCCTTATCCAACCCAATATCAGCTATATTCTCTTCCAAATCATTACTTGCCAAAGCTTCAAACGCATTACCAGTTTTTACATTGGCATTTTTGCTATTATCCGATGTATCCTCGTTATTACCAGAGGTACTTGCTCCTGACTTATTCATCTTAGGTTTATAGATAAATTTCTGCTTTTGTCTTTTCTGCAACACACCCACTCTCGCCACCTTCCTCTTATCAGTAGTGAAGCCCTCCTCATCGACAACCACTTGTTTAGCTTTATTATTAACATTCTTGGCACATGTCTGATCATTATGGCCAAATATGCAACACAACGAGCATCTCTGGGGCTGCCATTCATACTCCACTTTCACCTTTTCTGTGATGTATCCCTCTCCCTCCAGTTTCGGAATAGCAACAATAATATGGTCTTTTAGTTCATTCTCCGCATCTATTTCAATTAGAGCCCTTGCAAAACTGCTCCTTCCCCAGTTATCCGCACACATGTCCGCCGTATACCCATCTAATCTTTTCGGGGTACCTATCTTAGAAGCCAACAAACTCAAGCCATCATCCGTATAAATAGCAATCGGAACATTATGCATCTTAACCCATACCGGAATCGACTTAATACCCTCTTTCTTTAAACTGACATCCGGAGACCAAACACTTAAAAACAACGGTATTTTCCTGATCAACCAAGGTCCCTCTTCCAAAACTTTAGCCATGCCCTCTTTTGTATCAAACTTAAAGAAGAAGAACCCATCCTTATTCATCATAATTTTAGAGAATCCATACTTAGCCCAGACATTTTTTGCATAATATTCCACAACAGGAAAAGGTAATCGATTACCCAAAAAATAGCCATACAAAACATTCTCAAATTTGTCCTGGACCTTTTTGATTACCTCACGAGGAATAAGCACATCAGCATCCTGAACCGTCTCTGTAGCATCCAACTTTCGGAAGTTTACCTCTCTTCTCAGCGAAGTTTGCATTTTTACCTTGTCCGCATAAGATAAGTTGGGTAAATCCTTCACCACATTACTCGAAGTAGGGTTTGCATGGGGATTCATCATTACTTTCTGCGTAAAAGATACCTGTTCCCCCTGATGCTTATTCACATAAACATTTTCCACAGGAACTGTTACTTTTTCCAACTCATCTATTACATTCATCATTCGAGGTTCATACAGATTATTCGAAACAATTCCACGTCTAGGAGCTACCGTGTTACCGTCAATGCTAAGAGTTCGAGAAGGGATGAATGGTTTACCATCAATTTTCAAAGACTTAGCATCAAGACTATTGATAAACGAATCAAGATTAGGACGCCCCTCATGAGAGCTCGGCGGCATAGCATTGGGCTTAGATATAAAAATATCTCCATGCAGCTTTTCGGTGAACGAGTGAAACCCTAAATCCTCCAGATCTGTATCTTTATTTCTCTCCATGCACGCTCAACAACATAAACCTCAAAACACATACGGCACCAAGAAACCCTAATCCGAAAACCCTAGTGTTAATCTTCAATCCTTAACCGATTAATCCAATGTTTTCGATCTAGCTAAATTAAACTCAGTTAACCGCAATAAAAAACAATCAGATTAATAAATCAGAATATCAAATTAAACACTAAGGGGCGATTGAAAAGAAGAGAAAAAACAAAAACCCTAAATTCGAAATTGTTCAAAATTGCTAACTAGTTCGTTATAGAGATTTGACAGAATCAAAGCTCCAATCACAGACTGTTATACAATAGATCACAAAGAAGAATCAAGGATTCAAAGAAAAGCAAAATCGCCTAGGGTTAGAGAGAAAACGGCCTAAATCGAGTCACCATCTCTACCTCATCCTCATCAACATAAGTTTATTATCATTTGCTTCTCACACTTGTTATGGAATCTAAACGAGGAGTCCAATTCAGCTGCTTTTGAGAGAGTCAACATTAGCACCTCCATCACCATAGTAAATAAATACGGAGACATTGGATCTCCTTGGCGTAAGCCACGCTTTCCTTTAAAGTAGCCATGAACATTTCCATTTATACTTAAAGAAAAGGATGTAGTTGTGACACATTCCATAACCCAAGAAATAAAAATAGGCCGAAATCCAAAACCATGAAGAACATCTCTAAGGAATCTCCAATCCACCGTATCGTATGCTTTTTGAATGTCCACTTTCATAGCACATCTAGGAGGACCAGTAGGACGATGATAATTATGCATGAGCTCCTGAGTTAACATTATATTATCAGAGATCCTTCTTCCAGGAACAAACGCCGATTGGTTGTCGCTAATCAAATCCTTTAACCCTTCAAGAATCCGGTTCGTTAAAATCTTACTTATCGCCTTATATACAACATTGCAACATGAAATGGGCCTGTAATCGGTCACTACTTCAGGAGTATTCACCTTAGGAATAAGAGCCAAGAATGTATGATTAATCTCTTGAAGCATTCTACCCGACTCAAAAAAATCAATCACAGCATCAGTAACCTCACTACCAACAATAGGCCAAGCCTTTTTAAAGAACCCCGACGTATACCCATCTGGTCCCGGCGCCTTATTCTCACTAATAGCGAATATAGCAGATTTAACCTCCTCTTGTGTCACTGATCGGCACATATTGTTTGCCACGAGAGGGTTTAGAGTAGTCACAAAAACATCTCGGTTTACTCTACCAGCCATACTCCTATTATTACCAAGAAAACCTTGAAAGTAGTTAACCAAAGCCGAAGAAACCTGAGCTCCTTCATACATGTTTCCATCCGTGTCTTTAATAACATTAATTTTATTGACATGGTTTCGGCACTTCAACACATTATGAAAGAAAGCTGTATTCGAGTCCCCAGCTTCTAACCATTTTTGTTTAGCTTTTTGTTTCAAAAATCTTTCCTCGTCCAACGATGCTTCCGTATACTTCTTTATGCACACACTTTCAGCTTCCTTGATTACTGAATTGAAAGGATCAGAATCCAGCGATTTCTGCAGATTATCCAGCTCAACTTTTAGATCAAGCACTTTCTTGTGAATGTTTCCTTGTTTACGCAACAACACTCTTAAGGGATGCTTTAAACCCCTAAGTTTCTTGACAACACGAAACATCGGAACCCCCAACACTTCCACATTCCAACCGCTGCTTACAACATCCATAAATTCTTTTTTATGAGTCAAAAAGTTTGTAAATTTAAACGGTTTTGGTCTATCCCGAGCTGCATTATGCATTTTTAACAGACCTGGGCAGTGATCAGAGACACCATTCGGAAGAAAAACCGCATAAGCATCCACAAAGGTATCCACGAAACTGACATTAGCCATAATTCTGTCCAACTTCTTTCGGATCCCAATACCATTCTTTGGACGTTTATTCCAAGTAAATTGCATCCCATGAGCTCTAAAATCAAAAACCTCGAGCACGTTCACACAATCATTAAAATCCCTCATAGCAGCTGTGTAAGTAGAAGAGCCGAAACATTTGTCTTCTAAGTTCAACGCCACGTTAAAATCTCCCATGATTATCCACGGCCTCAGTTGCACCACACCTTTATGCATTGTTAAAGATTCCCAAAGATTTTTCCTTTCTTGATCACTATTACTCGCATACACCACCGATACATTAGTCATAGTATTATGTTTTTTAAACAGAACTTGTATATGCATAACTTGATCAATAGCATGCACCACCATTACGTCAACATTTTCCACATTCCAACCTAGAACGATTCTTGTGCCTTTAGGGCACAAATTCCCATTGGATGTCCAATCCCAATTCCTAAAAACATTCTTGCAAACTTTATCTAGATTTGCCAACTTTACGTGAGATTCAAGAATAGCCAAAACCTGCAGCCCATTATCTTTAACAAACTTCTGAACCTCCTTTTGTTTGAGGGGATGGTTCAAACCCCTGATATTCCAAGCTGCAATACTATCCATTAATAACCTCCTGAGCAGGTGTGCTTGCACCTGTATTATTAGACATACCAGATTTGGATCCTTCCATGAAATCATATCCACCTATCTCAGCATTAAGTCTGACTTCATCTTCATCCGATCCCCCATCATCACCCATATCATTAAGTGCATCAAAAGCATTGCTCGTACGAATACCCGGTGCTTTAGATGGGTTCGGTTTGGACGAATCCACCTTAACAGGTTGTTTGTCCAACTTTTCGGTTTGTTTCTTACGAATACTTGCTATGTTCATTAGTACATTTAGAGTACATGATTTCATTGTGTTTTTGCTATGTATGCCCATTGTGTGCGTACTTAGTACATTGTTTTACATTACATTTCATGCTATGTATGTCCATTGTGTGCATACTTAGTACATTGTTTTACATTACATTTTATGCTATGTATGTCCATTGTGTGCATACTTAGTACATTGTTTTACATTACATTTTGTTGCATATGCTCATCCAGCATATGAACACATTATATTACATCATGTGAACCATTTGACTATGTGAACCATCGTAACCATTTGATTATATGAACTGTTTGTAACTGTTGAACCGTGTGAACCTTTTGTATCTGTTGATATAATTTACATTTGACAATAGACATTGGACTATACATAAACATTTCTACAATTGTTAAACATTTTACGTTGGTGGTTTGGTTTGAGTAAGTGATTTAAGTAACGAGGCGTGTGTAATATGATACAAGCATGGTGGATACGCCGCTGGTACTTCCTATATATAAGTGTTTGTATGGTATTACATATCGTAGCGTTATTTGTATCATTTCAATTTGAGACATATAACATTTTATACAAATAACATACTTTTCCCAAGACATTGTTTTTCAAACAACTTATCTTTTACAAACTTATTTTACTTGGTTATTCATTTAACCATACATTATTCTCTTATTTATACATATCATCTGAACTTATTGTTTTTCAAACGATTTACAAAACAAATCAATTTACAAGGTTCATGACTGAACTTTATCAAACAACTCTTTCTAAACTTACAAGTCATGAAACCTATTTTCACAAAACCTATGTATCTCACAGGCATTTTTATGCTGACGTACCTATTTTCACATGTGTTTTTCAGGAGATGATGCATAGGACTTATCAAGACATACTTAGGCGGACCTGTGCCTTAGTGACTTAAAACGAGACAAGAACTAGTTAATTTAAGTTATGTATTCTTTGTTTCTTGTTTAAAACAATGTAAACTCTCATGTTTGATTAATAAAACGAAACTTCAATTGCCATGGATTTGAAACAATTAATTCTGTTACAACACTCCCCGACGTTTCCGCCACGTTTGGTTGTTCCACGTGGTCGGGGTGTGACAGAAAAGTTGGTATCAGAGCCAATGGTTATAGGAAATTAGGTTATTAGTAATGCTTTGACCTAGTCTATAACCTTCCTAGGACCATAACGCGAGTTATCTCGTGTTTAGTCTTAAAACAATACCGTCACTTATTCTTAGGTGACAACCACAATAAGAACACAAATTTCAATCCTGCTTTGAAAACTAATCATCTGTTCTAGGATGATTGATTGTAAGGTTTTGAACCTTCAAAGTTTTCAAAATCTCATCAAAGTTTGGGTCTAAATAATGTGAACACGTGCAAACTGGAAGGGTGGGTGCCTGTACCCTGGGTCTTCTGTCTAAGGCTAGAGTGTTCGTACAAATCCGCAGTATCGGACCAGTCACTCTTACCTGGGTACTCTTGGGGTGAGTGTCCACTTATAGGCGAGCATGTCTTCGCGATACATTATATTGACCCGCTTACTTTGATTAGTCGATGTCTCATTTATTTGCCTTTGGTAACAAACAAATGGTCGCAATCTACATGCGTTGTCATTTTCTTTTGACTATCTTTCCCTTGTTTCCTCCCATGTCTTCCATTTTCTTCATGGTGCCTCTTCATCGCAACAACAATGTCCGAACCAGGTGCTGCAATTATCCATCAATTAGGCGTCGCACTACCAGAAGGATGTTGATTTAGCTATCACCATGACTCGCCTCAGGGATGAAGCCGTATAAGGGAACTGCTCCTTGGTGCAATCAATGCCACCGTCATCATCCGAATCAAATATCCTGTTTCAAATGTACCCACGGTGGACGATGGAGACATTTGGTTAACATGTGCCGCTTTGCAATCCAAAGCAAAGCTGTTACAAATCCTGCTGCTGCTCAACCTTCAATTTCTGCTTCATATGTCGCCTTGGCATATCTAGCGCCTCAACCTCATGAACTTTCTATCTTATGTATCGACTTAAGCACGCCTAGTGCAAGGTGTCGGAACATCTCTCGTTACACAAATTCCAAAATCCATGTAGGATCTTCCTATCCTCATAATTAGATCCTTGCGGATGGGTATCATTCATTGGAGTCCTTAATTGAATTCTTTGCATGATTCAATACGTACATCACGATTCAATAAGGACAAAGCCGAATTCCATTGGGATCAGGTTTTACATGTTCAACTTCGTATAAAATCTGAGGATAAAATCCTTTTCTGCTCTTTTGTTTATGCTGAAAATAAATATCAAGATAGAAGAGTTCTTTGGGATAACCTTTGTAAACACAAGTGTTTCATTCATGATAGACCGTGGATCGTGATGGGGATTTTAACTCGGGCCTTTCGATGGATGATTATTTGGTTGGGCCTTCTACAATTCCGGTTGGGATGAGAGAGTTCTATGATTATGTGCAGCATAATCAACTTTCTGATGTAAAAAGTCATGGGTTGAGGTTTACCTGGAATCAAAAGCCGAAAAAAGGTGTAGGAGTGTTAAAGAAAATTGATAGAGTTATGAGTAATACTCAGTTTCTTGATTTATATCCTGATGCTTACGTTCTTTTTCATCCTTATCGGGTCTCGGATCATTCGCCATGCATTCTTCATTTATTTCCTTTTAAGCATACTCGGCCTAAACCTTTCAAGTTTGCTAACTTCTTAGCAAATAAGGAGAGTTTTATTCCGTGTGTTGCTAAGGAGTGGGCTAAGGAGATTCCAGGTGTAACCATGTTCTCGGTAGTTAAGAAGTTGACGGCCCTCAAGTCTCCTTTGAGACGTCTTTTATTTATTCAGGGTAATCTTCATGATCGTGTTAAGGCGGCTAGATTGAAGTTGGATGGCATTCAAAAGGATATTGACGCCAACCCTACGGACGTTGCTCTTAGAGAAGCTGAATCCAGGTATATTCAAGAGTACAATTCTGTATCTTATGATGAAGAATGTTTTCTAAAGCAAAAGTCCAAGGCAGAATGGTTAGCTGCTGGTGACTCAAATACAAAATACTTTCATAATTGTGTAAAAATGAGGAATGCTTGCAGCAAGATTCATAGTATACAAGATGTTCATGGTAATTGGTTTAAAGGTAATGATGTTTTTGGGGTTCTGGTCTCGCACTACTCGACTTTTTTGGGTTCTCAGGATCAAGTGGTGAAGCTGGTTAATAATGATCTATTCTCTAATGTTCTTGACTCGAATGTGGCTAGTTCTATGATTCGTCAGGTTACTCGTGAGGAGGTTAAAAGTGCTATGTTCTCTATTGGAGAAAATAAAGCCCCGGGGACCGATGGCTATACTTCTGCGTTTTTCAAAAACTCTTGGGAGATTGTGGGTGATGAGGTTACGAAAGCAATTCTGGATTTTTTTGATAATGGAAAGATGCTTCAACAAATTAACCATACGATTATTGCATTGGTGCCGAAAAATCCATCTCCCAATTCTGTGATGGATTATAGACCGATTTCCTGTTGCAACGTCATTTATAAATGCATTAGTAAAATTTTAACTGACAGGATTAAAGGTAGTTTGGATTATCTTGTTGACATTAATCAGTCCGCCTTTGTCCCGGGCAGGAAAATCTCGGATAATATTCTTCTTACACAGGAGCTTATGCACAATTATCACTTAAATATAGGTCCGTCCAGGTGTGCGTTTAAAATTGACATTCAGAAGGCTTATGATACTGTGAGCTGGTCATTTCTTGAGGATGTTTTGCAGGCGTTTGGGTTTCATCAAAAGATGATTAAATGGATCATGGTTTGTGTTACGAATGTCTCTTACTCGCTTAGCATAAATGGCAATCTATATGGGTATTTCAAAGGTAGAAGAGGTCTCCGGCAGGGTGATCCTATATCTCCTTATCTGTTTACTTTAGTCATGGAGGTTCTCACGTTGTTACTAAAGAAGGCAGTTGATTCTAGTAATGCATTTCGATTCCATCTCTATTGTAAAAAACAGAAGATTATTAATGTTTCTTTTGCTGATGATCTGTTTTTATTTGCTAATGGAGATGTGGCTTCGGTTAGAATTCTTCGGGATACGCTTCAATCATTTTCTCGTGCTTCGGGTTTGGTTCCAAGCTTGCCGAAAAGTACAACATATTTTGGCAATGTCCCTCATGCCATTAAGCAGGAAATCCTCAACATTATGCCTTTCCAAGAGGGATCGCTTCCAGTTCGGTATTTGGGAGTTCCTTTAATTTCAACTAAGCTCACTTATAAAGATTGCAAAATTTTAGTTGATAAAATGGTGAAGAAGATTGATAATTGGATGACGAGATCTTTGTCTTTTGCTGGCAGACTTCAGCTGGTCAATTCTGTCCTCTCAGCTATGCATATTTATTGGGCTATTATTTTCATGTTGCCAGTTAAAATTGTTAATGACCTCGAAAGATGTATGCGTGGGTTTCTTTGGTCAGGTACTAACCAGCAATCTATTAAGGCTAAGGTTGCTTGGAAGGTTGTTTGTTTACCTAAGTATGAGGGGGGTTTGGGTGTTAGATGTGTGTCTGATGTTAACAAAGCCCTTATTTCTGCTCATGTTTGGAGTATCCTTACTAACAGGAAGTCGCTTTGGGTTCAATGGATGCATATGTATAAACTTAAAGGTAGGAGTTTCTGGGAGGTTCCTAGCCGAGGTCGTATGACATGGGGTTGGAGAAAGCTTCTTTCAATTCGGAGCTTGATCCGTCCTTATTTCTGGTCTTCTATTGGTAATGGGGCCCAAACGAACATATGGAGTGATATGTGGTGTGACCATTATCCTCTGCGTAGTTTTATTAGCCCGAGACGCATTTCCAATGCTGGTTTTAACCTCCATTCTACGGTTGCTGAGTTGGTGTCTCATAATGGGAATTGGAGGTGGCCGATTGCTTGGTATGATTTATTTCCAGTTTTAATTAATGTTCAGGTTCCTACTCTTCATGACAGGCAGGATCGGTTGATATGGAAAGATCTGGAAGGCAATCCTCGTCAATTTTCTTCTTGGGAGGTTTGGAATAATATTTGGCATCGTGAGAACTTAGTGCCGTGGGTCAATAAGGTTTGGTTTAAACAATGCATTCCAAGATGTCACACCCCGACCACGTAAAACATCAAATCGTGGCGGAAACGTCGGGGAGTGTTGTAACAGAATTATTGTTCCACAACCATGGTAATTAAAATTTATTTTATTCAACAACCAAAAGTGGAATACATCGTTTGAAAACAAGAACCAAAGAGTACATCACAAATTTAAATTAAGTCTATCTTTATTTTTAAGTCTCTAAGGCACAGGTCCGCCCTAGTGTCACGATCATCCTAAGCATCTGCTCCTGAAACACATGTGAAAATAGGTACGTCAGCATAAAAATGCCTGTGAGTAACATAGGTTTTATGAAAATGGATTCATGACTTATAAGTTTGGAAAAGGTTGTTTAACAAAAGTCAGTCATGAACCTTGTTAATTGTGTTGTTTTATAAATCTTTCGAAAAACGATGATATGTAAAAGAGTAATGTGAGGTTAAATGAATAACCAAGTAAAAATGAATTTGTATAAATTAAGTTGTTTGTAAAACAATGTCTTGTGAAAAATATGTTATTTGTATAATATGTTATATGTCTTAAATTAAAATGATTCAAACAACGCTACAATATGTAATACCATACAAACACTTATATATAGGAAGTACCAGCGGCGTATCCACCATTCTTGTATCATATTACACATGCCTCGTTACTTAAATCACTTACCCAAACAAACCACTAATGTAAATTTACCCATATCAAATCATTTGTCAAATGTCTTTGTGTAAACCATGTCAAATATCTAAGTCAAAATACAGACCAGGAAATATGTATATCAATATCAAAATGTCCATGTCAAATGTCAATGTGTAACCAAAATGCCATGTATGGCAAATGAAATATATAAATATATATCCACCGAGCCATAGGTAAAAATGCACAAAATAATGTATTGAAGTAAAACATGGTTTAAATCAACGTTATGTTGTGAAAAAAAAGCATGCTATACTGAATACAAACATTTATGCGGTATTGTTAAAAATGCATACATCCAAGCCTTGTGACTGTGGTGATGAGCCTTTAAACAAATTAAAGGTCTATCTGTCTTATGTTTTATCGAATTCGGTCATTCCTTTCATCCAAACATACCTAGGATGTTAGGAACGGGAGTTGTCAATTCCTATGGTACCATTACCTACTAACGAGCGGCGTGATCAAAGTTAATGAATGTATATGGTCCCACTTAACAAACCAAATGTCATATCAAAATATAAGCATGTGAAAATGTACTATGTATGATGAACATACATAGCATGAAAAGGTAATGTAAAACAATGCACTAGGTATGCAATCAAATGTACATACATAGCGTGAAATGTAATGAAAACAATGTACTAAGTATGATGAACATACATAGCATAAAATGTCATGTAAGACAATGTACTAATAATGTACTAATGAACATAGCATGTGTATGATGAGAAAACATGAAAAGCACGAAAGTAACAAGTAGGCACATGTGTTTCACCCCAAAATGTTTGGAAAACAGTAAAAGAGGGGTCTATGTACTCACTTGAGATTGCTCAATAGACTTTAGATATCCACCAAGCAAGGTTAGAAGATCACGGATTCAAACGTCACCTAATATAGGTAACTACATTAATAAACGGACCTAATCGGAGGATCGGGTAGCATGAGGGTTCGTAAACCAAATGAGTGTAGGAACTCATGTAATATGGTTTAACAAAGCCTACATACTAAAATGAAACTTATCCTAAGTGCTTTTGACCCGTTACGACCCGTTTAGGTAGCTTATGCTACTTTAACGCGTCGTTTGCGTAAAACGCGTTCGGACCGCCTAACTAGCCCTATGACAAGTAAGATATGCCTTAACATGTTTAATATTGTTGTTAAATCAGTTTAGATGGCAAAAGTTATGTTACATAGGCTTAAAATGAATTTTGGCGCAAAAAGGGCATTTTGGTAATTTACCTAAGGCATAGGAATTACTTATCATACAACTACTTAAACGACGTGACCATAAGGTATAACCTCGGAAGGTTATTCCCTATACTACTATGGTCACCTAAAGTATTTGGTCGGATCCTAATGATCGACCAAATGGGTCGGGTTCGAAAGCATAAGCGATTGATTAGATCGCTTACCCTTACGACCCTAAACAAGCACAAATCTAAAAGTGACGAGCTAAACATGCTAGAACATGTTTAGTCAAGTTAGAAAACAGGTTTGGTATCAAAATAAACGGTTTTGATACCCTAGAGTAGTTTGGTTACAAAATACGTGAGAACACGCATTTTGCCCGAAACTACGACTCGTCACTGAGCCTAGATAACGTGGTAATCAGTAGGTATAGTCACTAGGGACTATAACCATCGTGATTACGCTCACGTTATGAAGTTCAAACGAACTTCGCATTGACCATAAACTGGTCAATGCAGAAAGTCAAACACAGTTTGACTTTAAAGCATAAAAACGAAAGAAAAGAACGAAGGAATACTTACAGGAGGTCCCCGCAAGATTCGAACCCGATTCACTCTCAGGTAGGAAGCTTATAAACTTCCACTTAGAGAGTTTTGAATCAGATTCAAATGTGAGGGAAAATGGGCAAGACATGGGGGGTATTTATAGGAAATGTAGAACCGTTGGGATCGTTTCTTGTTCCCCAAGCGTTTAATCTGAGCCGTACAACACTTACCCACTGAAATACAAACCCATGGGAGCCCCTAGGATTGTTACAAACCAGTTGCAAGTGGTTTACAAGGGTATAACAGCTGGAACAGGCTGTTTACAGCAATTCTGTTGTGCTGGGGACTTGCTTACGAACCTCAAAGCTGACAATGTTGAGGTCCGTAAGGTAACAACTTTACAGAATTGTCAGTTTTGGTCCCTGCAGCCCCAAAACTTGGTTTTCGATGCGTTTTTGGCACGTTTAAGCCCCGTTAACCCCATTTCAAAGCTCTAAAATGAAGTTAAAGTATAGGGAACTTAAAATATGCTCAAAAATATGTCGGATGTTGGTTCGTTTGGCCGTACGGTTGCGATGTTCGGTTAATTACGACGGAATGCGCATAAGCGCGAAAAACGATCCAAATGACGCGACGAATGGATTTTTGGCAAGCTAAACACTAAAGCATAATATAGTCATGCTTACATAAATTTTTGGACGTCCGGATGTATTCAAAACGTAAGTTATGCACGAAAATGCAAACTTGTGCACTTTTTGACACTTTTAGTCCCTGAATGACCCAAAAGTTTATTTTAGCACACCGAACCCCTCAAAGCCTATTTCTAAGCTATATAAAGGATATTTAAGGTGTGTTTAACTTATGGTCATGTTCCGGAATGTTCGTTACTGTTCAAATTGGCATACTTTCACAGTTTGTCAAGTTTAGTCCCTGTAAGCGAATTAACTTGTTTTTGCCATACCAAAGCCTTTAGAACTTATTTCTAAGTTATGTAAAGGTTATTTAAGGTATGTTAAGTATATGTTGATGTTCCGGAGTATTTGTCGCATTAAACCGAGTACGTTTACGCACCAGTTAGCGTATAACTCTCCAGAAAGTGATATAGAGTTTGGAATTTAATAAAAGTCAATACATGAAAAATATAAAACACAACCAAACAAACATTGGGATCAAATAACATTGTTTTATTGATAACAGAATTGTTCACAATGATTTCAGACACAGATGTTACACAAGACACTCGTTTCACTTGTGGCTTGTCATTAGAAATAAATTGAAGACGCAAGATAGGTTGTCAGTTTGGGAGGCAGGAAGTGCTACAAACTTAAACCTCATGTGTTGTCCGTTGTGTAGCTATGACAGAGATTCTAGGGACCATTTATTCTTCGAATGTTCTTTTGCTTTTGAGGTTTGGAATAACAGAAATCAGATAGTTTAAGTATGGATGATCGTAAGAAATCAGAAGGGGATGTGCATGATGGTAGATTTAAACCGCCGTTTACTTCATCTCTATGCCAGGGTTTAGCCTCTCGTGTGGTTGACATTGAAGGTAAAACTCTTATGCCTCGTAGGGGTACGGTGTCCTCTGATACAGGTCAGCCGGCTAAGATTAATGTGATAGATGAGCTTACTAAGATTAGTGTTCCAGTAACTGAGAATGATGTTCAACCCGATTATCGTAACATGGATACTACGTGGGGATATGGGGGTGGGTCTTCGGCAGCCACAATGAACATTCATGCAAACCCTACTTCGAGTAGTTTGGAGAATAAGGGAGGTGCCGACTCACAACCTGTTTCGTTTGCAAAGATTGTGCAGAATCAGAAGGAACCAGTGAAAGTGAATTTCAGGAAGATGAATATGGATGTTAACATGGAAGGTGTGGATGTTGTTATTCCGGTTGAGTCGGTGAAGCAAGTAAACGATAGATTCGCTAACACTTTATACGGGTATTTCTTGGGGAAACGTTTGGCTTTTCCTGTTGTTGAATACTTTGCTAAAAACAATTGGGCGAAATATGGGTTAAATCGATTAATGATGAATGCGAAGGGATTTTTCTTTTTTAAGTTTAACTCAAAGAAGGGATTGGAAAAACTAATGGAAGATGGTCCATGGATGGTTCGGAATGTCCCTATTATTTTGAATGTTTGGTCTCCATCTGTGAGGTTAGTTAAAGAAGATATCAAGACTATTCCAGTGTGGGTGAAAATGCACGATGTGCCTCTAGCGGCTTTTACTGAAGACGGGCTGAGCTTGCTAGCCTCTAAAGTGGGTGAGCCGAAGATGTTAGACTCATACACTGCTTTGATGTGTGCTGAATCTTGGGGTAGAAGCAGTTTTGCTAGAGCCCTTATTGAGGTTCACGCTGATTCTGATCTAAAAAAGAATATCAAGGTTGCAATCCTGGGGTTGGAAGGTAATGGTTTCATGATGACAGAGGTTAAAATAGAGTATGACTGGGAACCGAGTAGGTGTGCTGGGTGCTGTGTATTTGGGCATGATGATAAATCTTGCCCGAAGAACCCGATAAAGGTGGTAGATGATGCTGTTAAGACTGATGCTGATGGATTTTGGGATTTTAAAGGAAAAAACAAAAAATGGGGCCAGCAAGGGATCCAGATTAACAATAAGAAGTCGAAGATGGTGTACCGTCCGGTTGTAAAAACCCAAGCTAAACCCCAAGTGGACAGAGCTGCTTCGTCAACGACTCAAGTTCAGGTTTCAAACTCATTTGATGCGCTGCAAGATGAGGAGGGGGGTAATATAGGTGATGATTCTAATGATAATCCACCCAAAGATGGGGACCCAACTAAAAAATCTGAGATAAAAATAGGCAGTAATGGGCGAAGAGAGGAGATTCTAACTGATGAGGTTTCGCTGGATGATTTTCTTTATGAGATTCCGAAGTTCATGGATGGAGGAAAGGAAGGTCAAAAATCTGAGGATGCAAGCTGTGACAACTCGTATTTTAGAACCCATCGTTGTGCTCGATGTAATTGGTATGAACATTATGTGATTTTGTGATTTAATGGAATGTTTTCATTATGTGATTATTGTGTGAATGCATGTATATTAACAACCCTTAGTCGCACAACCTAAGTTCAATCGCACAACACCCTTGGGCCGTATACAATAAATCCAATTGCGGTGCTCCACTTGGCCCACACTCTTGGAATTCGAATCACAGGGATAGTCCACGAAAGGGTTCGGCCCATTCTCTCATTTGCATAACAACACAAGGATTTGATAAAATCCTCATAAACTACAAAGTAGATAACACACATCAAACCCTAATTCTCTCCCCTCTCTAACCCGAAGACGGCAACCCTTCCTTCATTTGGAACCCTTGCATCGATCAAGTCAACACCTTCTATCTTTCGGTTAGTGTCTCATAATTTATTAACTTGTTAATACTTGATGCTTGATATTGAAATTGTTATAATATTGAATGATGAATTGGTGAAACAATGCATGATGTGTGTTATTATGATAGTGCATGATGAAGTGTGGTTACCTAGGTCATGTCAGTAGACATGTGATTTCCCATGTGAATATGTAATTTGTTAAAGTCATACATATATGATTAGAGTGAATGCAATCGGTAGGTGCAGCCAAATTTAAGGTTTTCGCATGTGTTGGCATAAGAATTGTCAGCCATTATTGATGATTTTAATGCATGAAGTTGCGTGATGTTTTTGTAATATATGACTATTATGGAATCAATCCTTGGTTATGAATTCATTTATGATATGTTAAGAATGATAGAATCGATGATTATGTTATAATTGTAGCCGTGTCATGTTGTAGTGATAGGATGAATCTATGGCTTGAATGATTTCAATGATGATGTGATATGTTATTGTTCATATAATGATCATGTATTATTTAGAGTTCATATGATTTAATTGTTAAATTGTTAGTTTGATCGATTTTAGGAGGCTTAGAATGATTAGAAACTGTTGATTGATTAATTGTAATTTTGGAAATAGATAAATGGTTGTAACTGAATGGCAAGATATTCGGATATTTAAATTCATTCGCACATGCAGCCTTGTCGCACAAGATCAGGTCTTAACCTGATCCGATCACACAAGTGCCAGGCGCACAAGACAGACCGCACAAGACATCTTGATCGCACAAGATGTCTTCAGTCGCACAAGCCTCATTAGATCGCACAAGTGATTTTTGTTTGTTTAAATGTTGGGCCGTAGATTGGCTTGGGCTGATTAGTGGACCTGATCGCACAAGACATGATCAGTCGCACAAATGAGTTGTTTGTTGTTTGTTATTTGGACTGTATATATATATGTATATGTTTGGGCCGGTTATTTATTAAGCGACTTATATTATTGGGTTTCTGAATATTGGGCCGGGTTTTAGTGGGCTCTAACGGATGACTCGCACAAGGTCACTAAGCTTGTGCGAGCCCAATCTCGAATGTGTTATAACTGTAAAACATGATGTTGCATGTTGCCATGACCCGTATGTGCTCCTTATATGCTATCTATGTGATGCTTGTATGCACTACTTGAAACCAAAGCCTGACTTGTATTGGTAACCATGTTAGGACGTGGTTGACCACTAGCTGCTAGACTTGACCTTTCTGTGTAATCTGCCGAGCAAACCAAGGTGAGTTCACACTAGCCAAGGCATGGGATTCCCAGGGGTTGGGAATGGGATTGGATAACTACTCGTACAACTATTACTGTTAAACAAATTATTATTGTCCTCGGTTGAAGGGCACGTACGTAAAACCTACGTACAGTTATACTTACTACTGTCCTCGGATTGAAGGGCACGTACGTAAAGCCTACGTACACGATCTTAAGACCATCACCTCTATCAAAGGAAGTCCCTCAATTATCGACTTAATCGCCGAGGCCTAGGGCGAGCGGGTCATTAGTTAATAGCGCTATTAGGTTTAACAAACCTCACACCGTGCCAGTCGGACGGGCGTGTACTAATGGACTATGGGCAAAGGGTCAATGATGATAGACATTGACTTAGGGCACATATTATATTTTCGTAGCAGTCGATACGCGTGGTCTTGTAACACATGGGAAGCCCCCACTAATCATCGCACGCATGCCTGGACTGGCAGCAAGGATTAACGCGATACATGGTTTACAAAACGAATATATACGACTTATTAAATGGATACGTTAACCAAACAACCAACTGTGAACTCGCTCAACTTTGTTGTTGATTCGTTGCTACATGCCTTGCAGGTCATTAGGTACCCAATGGAGTTTGCACAGGGAGGAATGGTCGTTGTGGGACATGGCGATGTGTGCCATGCTTTAGACATTACCTTATTTAACATTTAATACTTGCTATGGGTTTTACAAATTATGCTTCCGCTATCACTTAACTATGCTTTGGTTTTGAACACCTTTCATATTGGTTTGTTGAATTATGTTTACTTATCTACTTGTTCAATATGATTGGTGGCTTGATCCTGGTCAGTCACGCCTCCAAGCGGTGATACTCCGCATGTGGATTTTGGGGGTGTGACAGATTGGTATCAGAGCCTTTGGTTATAGAGAACTTGGTTTTAATAAGGGAAAACGTTTTTGTTAAAACCAGACTATAACCTGTACAGTGCTCTACGATCTACAACGACGCTTCACTCCACGTGCAAGGCATCAGGGTGATCCTATGTCCCCCTATCTTTTTACATTGGTGATGGAGGTTTTGACATTGGTTCTTCAAAAGCAGGTTATGGAATCGATGGATTTTAGGTATCATGCGAAATGTGAAAAGCAAAGAATTATTAATCTCTGTTTTGCGGATGACCTCTTTTTGTTTGCTCGTGGGGACCCGAAATCGGCTAGGGTGATTATGAACTCTCTGGATCAATTCAAGAACATGTCTAGGCTTGTGCCTAGTATGCTAAAGAGTACGGTTTTTTTCGGTAATGTGGCTAATCCTGTGAAATCTCGTATTTTAGCTATTATGCCTTTTGAGGAAGGGGTTTTCCCAGTCAAGTATCTAGGTGTTCCGCTTATCTCGTCTCGCCTCTATTACAAAGATTGTAAAGTTTTGGTGGATAGAATGGAAGCTAGAATTACTGATTGGAAAAATAAGAGTTTATCTTTTGCGGGCAGGTTACAACTTATTAGATCGGTCCTTTCTTCGTTGCAAGTTTACTGGGCTTCGGTCTTTATCCTCCCTAAACGTATCATAAATGATCTGGAGGATTGCATGCGGAGGTTTCTTTGGGCGCAAGGTAATGGCATTAAAGGTAAGGCTAAGGTTAACTGGAAAGTGGTTTGCTTGCCAAAAACAGAAGGGGGTTTGGGCATCCGTAGGATTGGGGATGTGAATAAAGCTCTAATGGTGGCGCACATTTGGAGCTTGCTTACGAACCGGGAATCGCTATGGGTCAAATGGATTCATGCATACCGTATTCGAGAGAGAAATTTTTGGGATGTTCCAGTAAAAAACAACATAACCTGGAGTTGGCGTAAGATTTTAGGCCTACGACAGAGTGTCCGAAATAATATATGGGTGAATCTTGGAAATGGCGCGAACACGTGTGTTTGGTTTGACAAATGGGATGCAATGTGTCCGCTTGGTAATTTTATTTCTCCGAGAACCATTGCTAATGCGGGGTTTGAAATGAGCTCTCGTGTAGCTGATGTTTGCATTAATGGTGAGTGGGTGTGGCCGGAGGATTGGGTCAGTCGGTTTCCGGGTTTGCTCGCTATGCAGGTTCTGGATTTAAACACAAATGATCATGATAGGTTGGTTTGGTGTACAAATGGTGGTCGAAAAATTGACTTTAGTACGTCAACGGCGTGGGATGATTTGAGGTATTCGCATAATGAGGTACAATGGGCGAGTATAGTCTTGTATCCGCAAGCTATTCCTCGCCATTCTTTTCTCTTATGGCTGATTGTTCTAAAAAAATTGAAAACCCATGATGTCATGAGTAGATGGAACACGGGTAATATGAATCTTAATTTGTTATGCTGCTCGCTGTGTTCTAGAGGTCCTGACTCGCATGAGCACTTGTTTTTTGAGTGTGATGAAGCCAAGCACATTTGGTATGGGGTTCGGGGAAGAGCTGGTATGGGCGCTATTCAGAACTCGTGGAATGATATTTTTGAGCATCTGTTAAGTATAGCAAATTCAAAAAAGGTTGCTAATGTCATTGCGAAGATGGTTGTTGGTGCAACAGTTTACTTTGTTTGGGAGGAACGAAATAGAAGACTATTCACACCGAAAAGGAGAACTAAAGAACAGCTGATAGAGGCTGTGTTTTATACGGTCCGAATGAAGTTACATACTATGAGATTTCGGAATTCTGTCCACACGGATCGTGTTTTGCAGGAGTGGAGTTTACCCCGAGGGTTGCTAGTAGCCGATGATGATTGTGGCTGATTAGTTGGTTGTATTATTTTGTGTTAGAGTTTCTAAACCTCTAGTGGTACTGGGAGTGCGTCTTGTTTTGTTTGTGTCGCTTGTTTACTCTTGTATGGCCTGTCATACTTGAGAACTGGAGGTGTTTTTTTGCCTTCACTTGTTTTATTTGGTTTGGTGGTATAAAATTTAACCGGGGTAACCCTTTACCCAAAAAAACATTAAGATGTGGACTAACATGGAGAGTGTAAATGGAACATGGGCTGATATTATGTCTTGGATGAACCAGAATTCTAGCATGCAAAAGCCGGAAAATATTATTAGCAGGTTGGTCGTTGCAGCTGCTTCTTATTTTGTTGGGCAAGAAAGAAATAATAGGCTTTTCACTAGAAATCAGCGAACGGTGATGGTGGTTGCTCATGAGATCATTCGGACGGTAAGATTGCGCCTTTTATCGTTCAAATTCAAATGGCGACCTGGTATTGGAAGGTTACTTGATAAATGGCAGATTCCAAATGGCAACATGGAGATTGATCCAGGCTAGAGAGTTAATTGTAGTTTCTTTGTTTTAGTTGCTCGGATTGAGCTGGGTTGTCTTGTTTGGCTGTTTTGTTTGGCTGTTTTGGTTTGTTTGGTTGTTTCTTTTTTAGTCTTGGTATGCCAAGACGTTTTGGTGTGTAACATTTCAGTTGCACAATTGTGCTTTATGGTTTAATAATATTCACCGGGGTAACCCTTTACCCAAAAAAAAAAAGCCGAATTCCTATTAAGATTTTCCTATCTTCATAGATAGATTCTTGTAATGATTAAAGTGCCAAATGAAATCCACGGACTGGATTCCTGGTGTGCTTTAAGTATCCGCATCCAAAGATAACAAGTTAATGGTCAAAATAAACAACTATGTGATTATGTGTTCCCTTTATGTTTTTGTGTAATCCAAGTTTTTGTTATCCAAATCCTCGTAGAATCCTCCATACCTTCGTATAAGGGATTCATAGTAGGATATCCAAAGGTACTATCTTAAAATCCTTAATGGACTTCTACGTTGTAGTTAAGTCCCTTGGGTTATGAAGTACTATTCTATAATTGGACCCCTTGAGTGGTCTAGCTAAACAGATTGATCCAAAAATCTGGTTAGGAATATCATGTGATGAGATAGCTGAAAGGACTCCTTGATGGTCTAATTAGAGAGATCATTTGTCGATCTAATTAAAAGGACCCTATGGTAGTCTAGTCACACTCATCACAGGGTTGATTTTCTTCCCCTACGCATTATGAAATGCACTGTGCGGACTGTGCAAGAAATTACGTAATTATGGACGCGTACATAATTATAGAATTTAGTGCACAGAAACTAAAGCAAGTTTTGTCATGTATCTAGAGTTAACCCTGTTCATTTTCGTTTCTGAAGAAATTGTGGAAAATGACTCATTCCGTTCATTTTCGTTTCTGAAGAGGTTGTGGAAAATGACTCATTCCGTTCATTTTTGTTTCTGAAGAAACTGTGGAAAATGACTCATTCCGTTCATTTTCGTTTCTGAAGAAATTGTGGAAAATGACTCATTCCGTTCATTTTCGTTTCTGAAGATGTTGTGGAAAATGACTCATTCCGTTCATTTTCGTTTCTGAAGAAACTGTGGAAAATGACTCATTCCGTTCATTTTCGTGGAAAATGACTCATTCCGTTCATTTTCGTTTCTGAATAGGTTGTGGAAAATGACTCATTCCGTTCATTTTCGTTTCTGAAGAAATTGTGGAAAATGACTCATTCCGTTCATTTTCGTTTCTGAAGAAATTGTGGAAAATGACTAATTCCGTTCATTTTCGTTTCTGAAGAGGTTGTGGAAAATGACTCATTCCGTTCATTTTCGTTTCTGAAGAAATTGTGGAAAATGACTCATTCCGTTCATTTTCGTTTTTGAAGAAATTGTGGAAAATGACTCATTCCGTTCATTTTCGTTTCTAAAGAGGTTGTGGAAAATGACTCATTTCGTTCATTTTGGTTTCTGAAGAAATTGTGGAAAATGACTCGTTCCGTTCATTTTCGTTCCTTAAGACATTATGGAAAATGACTCGTTCCGTTAAGAGGTTGTGGAAAATGACTCATTCCGTTCATTTTCGTTTCTGAAGAAATTGTGGAAAATGACTCGTTCCGTTCATTTTCGTTCCTGAAGACATTATGGAAAATGACTCGTTCCGTTCATTTTCGTTTCTAAAGAAATTGTGGAAAATGACTCATTCCGTTCATTTTCGTTTCTGAAGAAATTGTGGAAAATGACTCGTTCCGTTCATTTTCGTTTCTGAAGAAATTGTGGAAAATGACTCGTTCCGTTCATTTCCGTGTCTGAAGAAATTGTGGAAAATGACTCGTTCCGTTCATTTCCGTGTCTGAAGAAATTGTGGAAAATGACTCGTTCCGTTCATTTTCGTTCCTGAAGAAATTGTGGAAAATGACTCGTTCCGTTCATTTTCGTTTATGAAGAAATTGTGGAAAATGACTCCTTCCGTTCATTTTCGTTTCTGAAGAAATTATGGAAAATGACTCATTCCGTTCATTTTCGTTTCTGAAGAATATCCATCGAGGGAAATAAATATCCTTGTTTATTCCTTCATTTTCCATTTTCTAAAGAATGCCTGTTGAAACTAACTCTGTTCATTTTTCATTTCTGAAAAATGTCCGTTAAGAGAAATAACAGGATTATGCCTTGCTTATCTATGATGGTTATTTAACACAAAGTCACAGACAGACTC
This sequence comes from Helianthus tuberosus, assembly GCA_030545235.1. Lineage (NCBI taxonomy): Eukaryota > Viridiplantae > Streptophyta > Magnoliopsida > Asterales > Asteraceae > Helianthus > Helianthus tuberosus. The sequence continues at coordinate 108,463,985 of CM060370.1, read as the reverse complement.
CTACGAATTAATTTCGGGACGAAATTTCCTAAAGTAGGGGAGACTGTGACACCTGTGTCACTGCGACCATCAAACAAATACCAAGCCAATGAAATATTGTGTTTCATACTTAGGATTTGTAAAAACATGTGTATCATTAGCTCATATCAATTCTTGTTCGATTCCGGGCTTTAAATCACTTTCTGGAAGGTTATACGCGCACTGATGCGTAAATTGTGACAACCCTCACTAAACCAGGTATCCGTACGACTTAATTAATAATTAATTACTGCTTAATTACTGTGCTTACTTGAACTTGTGGATAAACTGCTACTTGAATGCTGATACATGTACTTACTTGCATCATACTTTACTTGCTGTCACTCCATGTTTTGCTTACAGCACCTTTGTGACAACCTTGATGCACCAAAAGCACAGTAGCACAATGAACGGATAACCTATTAAACGTGCTGTCATAACTAGCACCAGGCAGGTACTGCCTCTAAGGCCTGTAAGAGCCTGAGATAGTTTGCTACACTAGTGGTGAGTGTAGGGATATAAGAGTTGTAGAACTGCGTCACTAGGAATGAGATTACAGTGACCGGATGTGCCTAAAACGTACTCTAAGTACAAAATTCAGCACTTTAAATAATAATTCAGCATTAAGCTACCCAATAAAGTGCCAAAACATGAGGAAAATGTTACTAGACACTTTCCAAAGTGTCGGGAATAAGTTGTGTCACTAAAAATAATAATAACGACACTTTAAAGCTTTGTTAAGCACTTTAACGGATCTCAATCCAACCGAACACCCGGACTTTACCCGGAACATAAAAATATTGCCATTTGCATTGTTTTTCTTTTCTGAGCCAGTTAGGGTCCCTGAATACCCTAACACCCGCTATAATGCATGACACGCTAGTAACCGAGTTAAACTTAACTTAACTTAACTAATACTTAATGTTTAGTTAGAAACTAACTAAGAACCCCCCCCCCCCCCCCTTAACCGAACCGTCCCCTAGGGGGACACCCTTGTACTATTTGTGATTTAAATAATCACCCATGTCTAATATCTATTAGACATAGTAACCATTGGATTATAATCATAACATTTGCCTATAAGATCAAGGCTTAGCACTTCATATCATTCATCACATAAACTCACCACAAAACACTCTCTCTCTCTCTCTCTCTCAAAGAGCTCTCGGCCGAACACCCCTATATCATCCATCCATCTTTCGATTTTGTTCAAGCTATTCCAAGTGACTACAAGTGCTAAAGATCACTTACAAGGAGGCTTGGTGCATTCGGAAAGCGAAGGACCTCATCTCATCTCTTTTATCCACTCATTTTGCGTCTAGAATCTTCCCTAGCCTCGAGCTAGTAGTAAGTTGCTTGAAACACACTCTCGATCTATTTTAAAGTGGTTAAAACGATATATGACGGTTGATTTTCATGAACTTGCAAAATGATAAGTAAAAGTCTACTAAAAATCCTAAAAATGATGGTTAAAACCTAGATTGTTGTGTAAATCTTGTAAGATTTGTTTTGTGTGATTATTTAGTGCCGATCTATGTTGTGGTAGCTCGGATCATCATCTAACCCGGATTAATCGTGATCAGGGATCATGACATAGAGTTTGTTTTAGTGTAACAAGGGTTAGGTGATGAAACTCTACCACACACGAAACTTGAACTTGTGTAAAAAAAACGATTCTACTTGTGAAATAGTGTTTAAAACTAGTAGATCTACGGATCTACAAGCGGTATTTTCAAAGGACCAAGTGTCAAAGGAATCTTATTTTCTAAAAACGGATCTTACACTAACAAGAATGATTTTTAAAACACACAAGTGTTACACACTTGTGTAACACTAAGTTTCGACAAAGAACTAGTTTTGTCAATTTTTACAGAAGTTGAAAAGATAGAATTTCTTTAAAAGCAAGGTTTTTATGAAACCGGAATGATTTATATAAAGATCCACTAAAAGTAATGGGATTTACTTCATATTTTTGGATAAACTACAAGTTCATGTGATTTTTGCGATTTACATATTTATTGACTAGTTTGTTGCTTTGAACATTGTTCTGGTTGAATAAGAAAATTGTTGATTTGAATTATAAAAGAAAATGATACGCTTGAAAGCGTGGCCACCTCCAGTTACAGGGGAAACTCTGGCGAAATTTTTCTAAAAACCTAACACTTGGAAATATTTTCTCTACAAGTGTTAGAAATACATTTTGACTTGTTTTCAAATTATAGATTTCGCCACGACTTTATTTACAAAATATCGGAGGTGGGATTTCACAAAATAAAACTTGGTAAATATATATTTAGTATATATTTTTTTCATAACGTCACTTGTTATGCGTTTATGATTATTTTGTGAAATATACAAATATTATTTTTAGGGTAAAAATAATATTACCGAATGATAACGATTCCAAAAATAATACAAACGCCTTCATAATTAATAATAAGTTACAACGGTATAATTATTACCACCTTATCTTTAAAACGTAACTTACGCATTTCGGAAAATATTTATGAGCGCGTATTTTTTTTTTTGTCAAAGTATTATTTTGGGAAGAATATTTATATTTTGAAGTTAGAAATAAAATATATTAAGTGAGACTTAATAATGTATTTCGAATTATACGAGCACGCATGTATTAAATCCCCCATCCTTGGGAAGGAGAATAATTACCAAGTATTTACAAAAATATAAACACGAAATAGTTGTCTAACTATTTCCCAAAAACTTAAACCTTAGGCTAAGGCACGACCGTCCGTCTAATAGGGTTAGTACGTGTAGGTCGTCGCACAGCTGCTTGATCAGGAGATATACTTGGTAGAGACGCACCACTGTGAGTTCATGTCCCCCTTTTCTCTTAACTGTTTTCAGTTTTCTAAACTGCGGGGGTGAAATACATGTTACTATGTTTACGAATATTTCTTACATGGTATGGTTAGCGTAAGGAGGGTTATTATTATTCAGATCATGTGAGTGGGTAGGCAGAAACTTGAGGCCATTAATCCTCAGGGTAGGACCGAGGGGCAGGAGCGGTAGATCTATCTGGGTGTAGCGAGCCCAACCCCAGGCCCAAACAGAACGGACCTCGGGGTGACTTTGTACCCAACGCATAAATCTGCTAGGTTTGAGTCTTCCTACTTGCACTTCACACATATCAATGGCCTTGCAAACCATTGGTGATCTCTTTTTTCCTTATTTGCTACATACCAGGGTTTTTATACATACAAAGGTTTATTTACTCACTTACACATGAACTCGCTCAACATTATTGTTGATTTTTCAACTTACATGTATTTCAGGGAATTAAAGATCTGGCGCGGTATGTTGTGTCTTCCCGCTGCATATGGGTTCCGAGGTCATCCCGGTTTAGGAAATGTGACTTTTTCCTGGACGAGTCACAAATCTTAAACTGCGTTTTATTCATGTTGATGTTTATGTCTTTCAAAACAATGTTTTATGTTATGGTGTTGTAGTCCCTAAGACAATGTTATGTTACTTCGGTTTTTAAAACTTAAATCTATGGATGATCTTGCACGGTTTTATTATCATATAGCTTTGTTATGATTAAGCTATGGTATTAAGAAGTCACACCAAATTAACCACGCTTCCGCAAAGCCAGGGTGTGACATAAATATAACCAGTTTAATGCAATGAACACTCCAGAATAGTGAAATAAGCTTAACATACCTTAAATAACCTTTACATAACTTAGAAATAAGTTTTGGATGGTTTGGTATGCCGAAATCAAGTTAATTTGCTTACAGGGACTAAATTTGACAAACTGCGAAAGTATGCCAATTTAAACTGTAACAGACATTCCGGAACATGGCCATAAGTTAAACATACCATAAATATCCTTTACATAGCTTAGAAATAGGCTTTGAGGGGTTCGGTATGCTAAAATAAACTTTTGGGTCATTCAGGGACTAAAAGCGTCAAAAAGTGCATAAGTTTGCACTTTCGCGCATAACTTACGTTCTGAATACATCCGGACATCCAAAAATTTAAGTAAGCACTAAAATATTTTATTTTCGTGTTTGGCATAAGAAAAATCCATTCGTCGCGTCATTTGGATCGTTTTTCGCGCTTATGCGCATTCCGTCGTAATTAAGCGAACATCGCGATTGTACGGCCAAACGAACCGACATCCGAGATATTTTTGAGCACATTTTAAGTTCCCTATACTTTAACTTCATTTTAGAGCTTTGAAATGGGGTTAACGGGCCTTAAACATGTCGGAAATAGCTCAAAACACTAACAGGGACCAAAAGTGTAATTCTGTGAAAGTAGGTCCTTGCGCACCTCAACACTCTGAGTGTTACGGTGCGCAAGCAGTCTCCAGAACATCAAAAGTTTCCTAAACAGCTGTTAACAACTATCTCCCACTCCTAATCTCACTTCCTCATGTTGATACCTTATGGTGGGTGGCCAATTGAGGTACCACAACATTCCAACACTTGTACGGATGAGATTCGATCACGTTATTCGAGGAACGATCCTAACGGTGGTCCATTTACTATAAATACCCATCCATCCCCATTGCAAAACCCACTTGAAATCTGAGATTTCTCTAAGTTGGGGTGTTTCATCACCTCATACATGAGAATACTTGGATTATCAATCTTGTGGGACCCTTTGTAAGTGTTCCTTCGTTCTTTTATTGCTTTTCGAGTCCGAAAGTCAAACTTTGTTTGACTTTCTGCATTGACCAGTTTATGGTCAATGCGAAGTTCGTTTGAACTTCGCAACGTGAGCGTAATCACGATGGTTATAGTCCCTTGTGACTATGCCTACTGATTACCACGTTGTCTAGGGTCATAAGGGTAAGCGATCTAATAAATCGCTTATACCTTCGAACCCGACCTAGTTTGGTCGATCATTAGGATCCTACCAAACACTTTAGGTGACGATAGTATATAGGGAATAACCTTCCGAGGTTATACCTTATGGTCACGACGTTTAGTTAGTTGTATGATAGGTAGTTTATATGCCTTAGGTAAATTACCAAAATGCCCTTTTTATGCATAATTGATATTTAAGCATATGTAACCCAAACTTTTGTCACTTAACTGATTATGCAACAATATTAGACATGTTAAGGCATATTTTACTTGTCATAGGACTAGTTAGGCGGTCCGAATGCGTTTCACGCGAACGACGCGTTAAAGTAGCATAAGCTACCTAAACGGGTCGTAATGGGTCGTAAGCACTTAGGTTAGGTTTCATTTAGTATGTAGGCTTTGTTAAACCATATTACATGAGTTCTCATACTCATTTGGTTTACAAGCCCTCATTCTATCCGATCTTCCGAATTAGGTCCGGTTTTTTTTTTAACATAGTTACCTATATTAGGTACCGTTTGATTCTGTGATCTTCTAGCATTGCTTGGTGGTTATCCTAGGACTATTGAGCAATCTCAAGTGAGTACATAGACCCCTCTTTTACTGTTTTCAAACTGTTTTGGGGTGAAACACATGTGCCTACTTGTTACTTTCGTGCTTTCCTGTTTTCACATCATATACTTGCTATGTTCATTAGTACATTTATAGTACATGATTTCATTGTGTTTTTGCTATGTATGCCCATTGTGTGCATACTTAGTACATTGTTTTACATTACATTTCATGCTATGTATGTCCATTGTGTGCATACTTAGTACATTGTTTTACATTACATTTTATGCTATGTATGTCCATTGTGTGCATACTTAGTACATTGTTTTACATTACATTTTGTTGCATATGCTCATCCAGCATATGAACACATTATATTACATCATGTGAACCATTTGACTATGTGAACCATCGTAACCATTTGATTATATGAACTGTTTGTAACTGTTGAACCGTGTGAACCTTTTGTATCTGTTGATATGATTTACATTTGACAATAGACATTGGACTATACATAAACATTTCTACAATTGTTAAACATTTTACGTTGGTGGTTTGGTTTGAGTAAGTGATTTAAGTAACGAGGCGTGTGTAATATGATACAAGCATGGTGGATATGCCGCTGGTACTTCCTATATATAAGTGTTTGTATGGTATTACATATCGTAGCGTTATTTGTATCATTTCAATTTGAGACATATAACATTTTATACAGATAACATACTTTTCCCAAGACATTGTTTTACAAACAACTTATCTTTTACAAACTTATTTTACTTGGTTATTCATTTAACCATACATTATTCTCTTATTTATACATATCATCTGAACTTATTGTTTTTCAAACGATTTACAAAACAAATCAATTTACAAGGTTCATGACTGAACTTTATCAAACAACTCTTTCTAAACTTACAAGTCATGAAACCTATTTCACAAAACCTATGTATCTCACAGGCATTTTTATGCTGACGCACCTATTTTCACATGTGTTTTTCAGGAGATGATGCATAGGACTTATCAAGACATACTTAGGCGGACCTGTGCCTTAGTGACTTAAAACGAGACAAGAACTAGTTAATTTAAGTTATGTACTCTTTGTTTCTTGTTTAAAACAATGTAAACTTTAATGTTTGATTAATAAAACGAAACTTCAATTGCCATGGATTTGAAACAATTAATTCTGTTACAACACTCCCCGACGTTTCCGCCACGTTTGGTTGTTCCACGTGGTCGGGGTGTGACAGGCGGGCCGCGTAAGCCCTCCTTGAGTCTTACGCGGGGCGTGTAAGCAGCCCAGTTCTGCAAAAATCAATTTACAACCTGTTCCAGCTGTTACCTGGGTTTGTACATGGTTTTAATCATCCTATGGGCTCAATTAGGGGTGCCCATGGTATTCAAATCAGGGGGTGCATGTGTACGGCTCAGATTAAAGCTTGGTTTTCGATGAACGATCTTAACGGTTACCCTAAAACTATAAATACCCCTCCTGATTTCATTTGCAACTCACTTGTTCTGCTCATATTCTCTAAGTTGATGTGTAAACTCTTCATACCTGAGAATTTTCAGATCAAACCTCCATTTCTTGGACCTCTTGGGTAACATCTGTGCTTGTAATCATTGTGAACAGTTCAGTTATCAATAAAACAATGTTATTTGATCCCAATGTTTGCTTGGTTATGTTTTACATTTTTCATGTTTTGACTTTTGTCCAATTTCGAACTCTATATCGCTTTCTGGAGAGTTATATGCAAACTGGTGCGTAAACGTAATCAGTTTAATGCGACAAATACTCCGAAAAATCAACATATACTTAACATACCTTAAATAACCTTTACATAACTTAGAAATAAGTTTTAAAGGCTTTGGTATGGCAAAAACAAGTTAATTCGCTTACAGGGACTAAACTTGACAAACTGCAAAAGTATACCAATTTGAACTGTAACGAACATTCCGGAACATGACCATAAGTTAAACATACCATAAATATCCTTTACATAGCTTAGAAATAGGCTTTGAGGGGTTCGGTATGCTAAAATAAACTTTTGGGTCATTCAGGGGCTAAAAGCGTCAAAAAGTGCACAAGTTTGCATTTTCGCGCATAACTTACGTTCCGAATACATCCGGACATCCAAAAATTTATGTAAGCACTAAAATATTTTATTTTAGTGTTTGGCATGAGAAAAATCCATTCGTCGCGCAATTTGGTGTTGGGTTTTTTCACATGTTTATCAAAGTATTTTATCCTTATAAAATAAAAACGCAGCGGAAATATTTATTTAAAACATGTTACTTACAAGATATAAAACCCATTTTATATGTAAAACCCAATCCTCGGATCCATATACGAACATGCATGCTATCAAAATAAAACACAACCATGGGGTGTTTAGAATACTACCTTCCAAGGAGCAAAGGATATGAAGAAGATGATGATTCTTGAACGGTTGCCTTCAAGTGTAGAAGACCTCAAGCTTGCATACCCCAAGCCTTCCAACAAACACCTTGTGTTTAGCTAGGATTTCTACACTTATGAACTCACTTAAAAGTCCCTCTTCATCAACCATACATGGTCGAAATTTAGAGAGAACTTTCTTGAGTTTTGCACTTGAAAATCACTTAAGAAAACCTCTAAGATGGCACTCCATGTTGGCCGATTTTAGAGAGCCCTTTTAACAAGTCTTACACTTGAAAAATTGAACTTGAAACCCTTGGATTAAAGACCCCATAACCGAAATCTTGAGAGAGTTTGGTCTTTCCTTCAAGTTCATCACCATTGATTTTTCATACATAATTCTCTTAAAGTAGGTGAGAGAAGATGCCACCAATTCACCCAATCAAAAGGCCTCTAGTTATGACATTTGCATGAAATGTCATTGGACCATCATTCTTCCCCAATCAAGGTTCATGCAATTGCATGTAAACTAATTGACTTAAAAAATCTAGGGAAGAACACATGTGGGGGGGGGGTGGCGGCCTAGCATTATTTATAAAAAAAATTCAATTTTCTTTTATAAAATAATATAAGTCTTACATATGTATTTTATAACTTTTATAAAATATAACATCATATGTTATAAGACTTATGCTATTTTTATTATGTTATTTAACTCATTAAATAACAAAATAAAATATTCTCTCAAAATAAATTATCCATATAATTTATTAGTTTGTCAAGTGCAATTATTTAGAAAACCAATTTCTAAATATTGTAAGTGTTAATATTTATTTGTTTGATCATATCACAAATAAATATTGTAAGTGTTTGTCTAGCTTGTATTTGGGTATGACTCGACTTGGATCATAACGTACTAGCCACATCAATTTAATATGTGTCTTGGGCATACAGAGTCCAACAATCTCCCACTTGCACAAGATACATTGAAAATTGATGCAAGTAGTAAATGACGCCTAACTACGGTTTACTACCCCTAATACGTATGACTATATGTCCCATTCAATTACATCATCCCCTTCAAGTCCCTTACTTGAAAATGATTTAGGTGAATCTATCATTTATCCTTTCGTTACAGATGTCATGTCAAATCCAGAGACATAGAGTGATCACTCTCTGTTGATTTAACTTTAGCAGGCCTTAGACATCTTACTCTCAATGAATAAGAGGAACAAATCCCGTCTTGACTACATACGTCTCTCACAATCACCTTGTACCATACCTGAGCTTAGCCTTATGTACTGTCATATTACTGACAGCGAAGAAATAAGTCAAGGTACAATATTTGGTTAATATCAAGACCCAATATGTATCTCAGGTCAGAGGATACTATGATATTCTCCTTTACTCAAATTTACTTATGATCAATCACAACTGATTCCATGCAGTAATATTCGAGAGCGAGTCAGTCCAATATTTGTATCCCACAAATATCTATGAACCTTGGCAGCAACACTTTGCTCAATATTCATACTTAATGAATATCCACCAATCCAAATTCATAATAGTCTTACATTCATATTTGTTCCCACAAGTATGATCAACTACGGACATTTAGAATAATTAACTTATTCACGGATTTAAACATGCTAAAATGGAACATAACTCAAAATACCATAAAGAGTTATAATAACAGTTGTTCCAATATCCAAATACAAAATAGATCAAATCCAATCACTAGAATATCGAAGTCCTAAGGCACAAGTATGACTCTTCATGCTTTGCCCGTTCAAGGAGCTTCGTGAGTGGATCCGCAATATTTTGATCAGTGTGAACTTTGCGAATACATATCTTTCCCTTTTCAACTTTATCCCTTATGTAGTTGAAAATCCGCTCAATGTGCCTAGTCTTTTGATGTACACGAGGTACCTTGATTTGAGCAATCGTACCGTCGTAATCACAAAGATCTCTAGGGTCCTGAATGGTAGGGACTACCCCTAGATTGGCAATAATTCAAGTGGCAGATCCATATGAATTATCTCAATCAAAGAAGCGGCGATGTATTCTGATTCTGTAGTGGACAATGCTACCCTGATTGTGATCGAGAACCATCTCGATCAGTTTGGAAACTCGTACCTATGTAACCCTTTACATTTTTTTCCGAAACTCACATCCTTGTAAACCTTTACAACGAGTTCTTCTTCACCAGATCCATATATTAGAAATATATCCTTAGTCCTTCTAAGGTGTTTCAATATATTTTTAACAGTCACCCAATGACCGTTACTAGGATTTCGCTGGTATCTTCTCGTCATGCCTAAAGCGCATGACATGTCCGGTCCAGTGCATATTATTACGTACATAATGGATCCTATAGCAGACGCATATGGGATTCCTTTCATTCTTTCTTGCTCATCCTTTGAGCTTGGACATTGAGACGCACTTAATATTGTCCCCTCTTGAATAGGTACCAAACCTTTCATAGAGTTCTTTATCTTGAACCTTTTCAAGACTTTGTCAATGTATGCACTTTTGTTTAAACCTATCTAGCGCCTTGACCTATCCTTATAGATCTTTATTCCTAAATATAGGCGACTTCACCAAAATCCTAAATGGAAAAACAACTTTCAAGCCAGGCTTTTACACCTTCCATTGCTGAAATGTCATTTCCAAATAGTAGAATGTCATCAACATACTATACTAAGAAAGTAATAATGCTCCCACTAGCCTTCTTATACACACAAGCTTCATCGACGTTCTTGATGAATCCATATTCCCTAATATCTTCATCAAAACGGTGATTCCAACTTCTAGATGCTAGTTTCAATCTATAGATTGATTTCTTTAACTTGCATACTTTGTCAGGATGTTTTGGATCGACAAAACCTTCAGGCTTAACTATATAGACATCTTCCTCAAGATATCTATTAAGGAAAGTCGTTTTGAGATCCATTTGCCAAATCTCATAATCATATTGTGCAAGTATGCCAAATGATATCCTAGTTGACTTTAGCATTGCCACGGGCAAGAAGGTCTCATCATAATCAACCCTTTGAGTTTGAGTGAAACCTTTTGCTACAAGTCTCGCTTTATAAGTATCCAAGTTACCATGCATATCGGTTTCCTTCCTGAAAACCCACTTACTTCCAACTACTTTGGAGTTAAGAGGTGCTATAACCAATTCCCATAATTGGTTGTTATACATGGACTGCATCTTTACGTTCATGGCTTCAAGCCATTTGTCACAATCGAATTTTGACATTGCATCATGGTATGTGGTTGATTCACCTGAATCTACCACGTAGCATCCATCTATGAAAAATCCATATCTTTCAGGTGGACTACTAATTCTACCAGATCTGCGAACGCATTATGTGTGTTGATCAACCACTTGATCGTTTTTTCAACAACCTTTTGTTGAGTGCTAGTTTTAACCAAACGTGTATCGGCTTGTGGTTCTTGATCCTTATCAAGTTCCACTTGTTCTAATAATTCCTTCCACAAGGAACTTAGCTTCCAAGAACTCAGCCTTTCGAGCAACAAATACCTTTTGCTCTGTTGGATCGTAGAAATAATATCCTATACCATCTTTAGGATATCCTACAAAGATATACTTAGTGGATTGTACTTTTATTTGTTTGGGGTGTATTGCTTCAAATAAGCTTCACAACCCATACCTTCAAATATGATTAATGATGGAGCCTTTCCATTCCATATTTCGAAAGGTGTCTTATCCACTTTCTTGGTTGGGGCCATACTGGCCGCGGAGAGCAAAGCGTAACCCCAAAGTGATAGAGATAAGGCGCTCCTAGCCATCATAGATCGAACCATATCTAATAGAGTTCGACTCCTCCTCTATCGAAACGAAGAACTTTAAAAGAGTTGATTTTGTACTTCACTTTTTGAAGATTCTGAACGTTTCAAAACTTCTTCTTTGTGTCAAGTACACATAACCATAACTACTATAGTTGTCGGTAAAAGTAATGAAGTATCTTTCACCATTCCTAGTCATTGGCTTAAAAGGATCACATACATTCGAATGTATGATACCTAATAAATCTTTTGCCCTTTCCCACTAAGGGATTACTTGGTCATTTTACCTTGTAAATAAGATTCGCATGTATCAAATGAACCAATTTCATTTTTTTCCAAAAGACAATTCTTTCGATGTGTTTACATGCGAGATCTGTTTATATGACCAAGGCGATAATGCCAAGGATAGGTTTTACTCAAATCCATTTTGAGTTTCTTAGTGATTGATTGGTACATTAAACTATCAAATGATGTATTATTATGAACCAATTCATAAATACCATTTGAAGGCATAGATTTAAAGTAAAAAATGTCATTCATCGAAATATAAATGTCATTGTTTACAAACTTTAAGTCAAAACCATATTGTCTTATAAGGGAAACTTGAAATAATATTCCTAGTCAAACTAGGAGCATTCAAGACATTTTAAAATAATTTCCAAACCACTTGGAAGTTTCAAAACATAGTCTCCTTTCTTGTAATGTTTATTTCTTTTGAACCTTTTGCAACGAATTGCAAACATGAGTTCCACATCCGGTATCTAATACCCATGTGTTAGAAGAAATAACATTAAGACATATGTATCATTAAGATTGTACCTGAGGTTTGCCTAGCATCCCTCTTGTTTTTCAACTCTTTGAGATAGGTTGGACAATTCATTTTTAAATACCCTATCCCACCATACTCAAAGCATGGATCGTTCGTGGCAACCTTTGCCTTCTTCTCTTTTGGTTTCGGTGGTTTTGCTCTAGTCTTTCTAACCTTTTTCCCTTTGAATTTCCCGTTTCCATTTGCAACATTTGCTTTGGTGTCGGGGTGATGCCCTTTCTTGTTGACATTCTTATTGATCGTTAGAATGGATAAAACCCTTTTATCCATATTGAGCCTTTCTAGGTGATCAATGTGGCTTTTCATCTTAAAGACATATGATGAGACTGATTGGCTTTCCTCTATTCGACATGCATGAAGCGCTCGAACCGTTTCGAAGCGTTCTACCCTTGCATATTGTAGGAACATTTCCTTCAATTGGGTAATCATGTCGTATGCTCATGATGTTCAAAACCTTTTGAATCTCGGGAATCATAATTCCTAACATGGAGCAAGAGGTTTGTGTAGTATCCTTGATATACTTAATCCAATCGTTATAGGCATCCTTATCTTCCATAAGATGTTCATCGGGATTAGGATCGTTCAACACATAGGATATCTTTTACTTGAAAACGATTCTTAAGTTTCGATATTAATCCATGAAGTGTTATGATTGAGACGGTCCTTGTCAAGGATTGTTTTCAGTGATAGGTTATGGACGGTTTGGGTAATATTGTTAGCGGCCTTCTACAAAATTTTACAACGTTCAATTTTAGTATTTTTGATATTATTATATTTTAATCATTAATACCCTTTTATGTCTCAAAGACAATTAATAATTAAAATCTAGAATCCAACGTTACATTTAAATATCGGTTAGGTGACCTTTATCCCTTTATTTAAATTAACAAGGTAGTTAACGTTTGACAATTGCAATCCTTTGCAACTTCTAGCCATATGGGATCGGTTAAACATCTTTATGTTTACTTGGCATGTTTAATCCCATCAACACATTTGTTCCCCATGCTTCGGTGACCCTAAGTTCATGGTTTCCAAATCAAGTCGCCCAACTTACACACACGTGTGAGTTTATTCACATAAGTGGTTAGGTGACCTTTATCCCACAAACATGGTAAACCCACCTCGAATATACAAGTTCCCTCAAATGTGGTTAGGTGACCTTTATCCCACAAAAGAGTTCCCAAGTGATTCGAGTGTTGTATAAAAGGATGGTGTTTGACTTGTTTTATTAAAAGGGATTTTTGAGTTTTCAAAAATTCTAATTTAGAAACCAGGCGACTTTCTTCTTCATGCAGTCTAGGGTTTCTTCTTCATGCAACCCTAGGTTCTCTCTCTAGCCAGGCGACTTTCTTCTTCATGCAACCCTAGGTTTGATTCGTGATCTATTTGTATAACAGTCTGAGATTAGTAATTTGATTTTTCAAATGATCTATATCGAACTAGTTAGCAAAATAGTGATCGTTTTATAATAGGGTTTTCTGTTTTCTTTCTGTCGTCTTCATAATTTGCTGAATTGAAACTTCTGTATAGTGTGGTAGGTTTATTCGATAACATTATATAGATTGTTAGATTCACAAGTTCGGCTAGTCTAGGGTTTGCTCAGGTTGTCTTGGTCGATTGCTGATTGTTTCTATTGGAGTTGGAGTCTGGTTCATTCGTTTCCAAGAGAGATAGTTTTGTCGGCTGATTAGGGTTTTTGGTTGCTGTTTCCGTAAGCTGTTCTTGCTGCCGCCTTTACGTTTGCATGTGAGTAGTTTGATACAAGGATGAATACTGAACCGCCTGATATCAATGAGATTTTTGGGAAACCTCCATCTTTGAATGTTGATTACCGTGATATATATGGGAAGCCGCCGACTGTGATCAAGGGTTTGGGAAGTAAAATTCTGAATATTGATGGCAAAACGATGGCACCGAGACGTGGAGTTGTCGTGAACAATCTGAATGAGCCTCCAGTTATCAATGTTATTGATGAATTGGAGAAAATAACAGTTCCGGTTGAGAATGTTTATGCGGATAAACAACAGGAGAACCAGGTGTCGTATGCTAAAAAGGTGATGATGAATTCTAAGTCTAATCGTGAAGTTAACTTCAGGAAGCTGGACACGACTGAGACTCATCAGGAAGCAGATATTGTGATTCCGAGGGAGGTTGTTAAAACGGTTAAAGACAGATTTGATAATGTGCTTTTTGGATACTTTCTGGGGAACAGATTGCCGTTTCCTGTTGTGGAGTATTATGTTAAAAACGTTTGGTCAAAATTTGGATTTGCTAAAGTCATGATGAATGCTGAAGGGTTTTTCTTTTTTAAATTTGATACAAAGGAAGGTATGAATAAAGTTCTTGAGGGTGGGCCTTGGCTAATTCGTAAAGTTCCTCTTTTTATTAACATCTGGTCGCCTTCGGTTAGTCTGAAAAAAGAAGGAATTAAATCAGTTCCTATATGGGTTAAGCTTCATAACGTTCCTATTTCTATCTATACGGATGATGGTTTGAGCTTGCTGGCATCGAAAATTGGAATACCAAAAAGGCTGGATAGTTACACAGCGGATATGTGTGCGGATAGCTGGGGAAGGAGCAGCTTTGCTAGAGCCTTGATTGAAGTTAGTGCCGATGATGTTCTAAAGGATCAGATAGTTGTTGCTATTCCGAAGCTGGAGGATGATGGGTTTATCATGGAGAAAGTCAGAGTTGAGTATGAATGGAAGCCGCATCATTGTTCTACTTGTTGTATCTTTGGTCATAATGACCAAAGTTGTCCTAAGAATGTTAACGTTAGCCAGAAGCAGGTAACGGTGGATGAGGAAGGATTTGTTACGGATAAAAGGAAAGTTGCTAAGTTCGGGGTTGGGCAGAAAAAACAGAAACCAAAGTTTGTTTACAAGCCAAAAGTAAATAGATCGGGTGCCAGTACATCAGGAACCAAGCAAGATAATAGCTCAGGGTCTATTCAGATTAAAACAGCGAATTCTTTTGAAGCATTAGCAGTTGTGGATGGAAATGGAGAGGAGAGTAGAGATGTTGACAATCAGAGGCTGCATGTTGATACCAATCGGGTTACGAAGAACGATGATGAGGTGAAGGAGGTTACTCCAACTGAGATGGCACAGTTTATGAATAATACTAATCCTGAGGGGGCAAGCACTCCCGGTTCGAATGGTTTAAATGGGTAGCATAATGACTTGGAATATTAGGGGCTTGAACCGGCCCCTGAAACAAAGTGAGGTTCATTCTATTGTAACTGGTAATAATTTAGATATGTGTGCGATCCTTGAATCTCATGTGGATGTTTCCAAGCTGGCCAACATTTGCAAGTATGTTTTCCGTAATTGGTGTTGGACTTCTAATGGTGGTTTATGCTCGCGTGGTACGAGAATTATTTTGGGGTGGAATCCTAATGTGTTTGATGTAATGGTCCTCTATCAAACTGATCAACTTATTAATACTCAGGTAATTTTTAAAGATAGCAAAAAGGTTCTTTTCTGCTCTTTTGTGTATGCTGAAAATAAGTATCAAGATCGAAGACTGTTATGGGCTGATTTATGCAAGCATAAGGTTCTTTGTCATGATAAGCCGTGGGTTGTTATGGGAGATTTCAACTCGGTTCTTAAAGTTTAAGATTCTTTGTTTGGCCCGTCCAGTCATTCTATTGGTATGCGTGAGTTTGATGATTGTGTTCAACAAACAGAATTATTTGATGTTCAGGCGCATGGTATGCAATACACGTGGAGCCAAAAACCGAAGAGTGGTGTGGGTCTTCTCAAAAAGATTGATAGGGTTATGAGTAATGTCTCGTTTATAGATCATTTTTCTGATGCATTTGCTTTCTTTCATCCGTTTCGGGTGTCTGACCATACGCCTTGCATCCTAAGAATGATGTGCTCAGCTGGAACTCGTCCAAGACCCTTCAAATTTCCGAATTTCATTGTTACTAAACCTGAATTTAAATATTCCGTGAAGCAGGAATGGATTAAAATAGTGGAGGGTGTTACTATGCTTTCCGTTGTGAAGAAAATGAGGAATTTAAAACCTAGGTTAAGGAAGATTCTTTTTAACCAAGGTAATTTACATGATAGGGTGGTGGAGTTGAGAAAAAATTTGGATGATATTCAGATACAGGTGGATCAGAATCCGATGGATGTTCGGCTTAGACAAATGGAGACTCAATGTCTTCAAGATTTTCAAGCTGCGGCTTACGATGAAGAATGTTTTCTAAAACAGAAAGCCAAGGTTGAGTGGCTTCGGGCAGGAGACTCTAATACCAGATTTTTCCATAACACTGTTAAAGCTAGAAATGCTAGATCCAAAATTTCTAGTATCACGGATACTCTGGGAGGTCGCCATGAAGGAGATGCGGTTACGGATGTACTGGTTTCGCATTATACTCAGTTTTTGGGGGTTGATATCTCGGTTGAAAAGGTTAATTCGGACATTCTGTTCCCTAATGTGCTAAGTAGTGAGGTTGCGGATCGAATGGTGTCTCGGGTTACTCGAGAGGAAGTTAAAAATGCGATGTTCAGTATTGGAGAAGACAAAGCTCCGGGTCCAGATGGATACACGTCCGCATTTTTTAAGCATGCTTGGGATATTGTTGGTAACGAGGTTACTGATGCGGTCTTGCAATTTTTTGAGAATGGTAAACTTCTAACTCAAGTTAACCATACTATTCTGGCGTTGATTCCAAAAAAAGATGTCCCGGATTCAGTTCTAGATTACAGGCCGATTTCTTGTTGCAATGTTCTCTATAAATGTATAAGTAAGATAATTACGGACCGTTTAAAAGGAAGTTTGGGTACTCTTGTTAGCATCAACCAGTCAGCTTTTGTGCCGGGTAGAAAGATTTCTGATAACATTCTTCTTACACAAGAATTAATGCATAATTATCATCTGAATAGGGGCCCGGCTAGATGTGCATTCAAAATTGATATCCAGAAAGCTTATGACACGGTTAATTGGACATTCTTGCGTGATATTTTGGTTCGATTTGGGTTTCATCAGAAAATGATTGAATGGATTATGACATGTGTTACAACTGTGTCGTATTCGTTGAATATTAATGGCAATCTTCATGGCTATTTTAGAGGCAAACGAGGGTTACGACAAGGTGATCCAATGTCACCATATTTATTCACGTTAATTATGGAGGTTCTGTCGCTCATGCTTCAACAGGCTGCTAGTTTTCCATACAAATATCATGCTCATTGTGCAAAGCAAAAAATTATCAATGTCTCCTTTGCTGATGACTTGTTTATTTTTGTGCATGCTGATGTTGTTTCGGTAAAGAAAGTTAAGGAGGCTCTTGGGATGTTTACTAATGTTTCTGGTTTGGCTCCTAGTCCAGCTAAAAGCACAGTTTTCTTCTGCAATGTTCCTCAGTTGATTAGACAGGAAATTCTGGAGATTATGCCATTTCAGGAGGGTGTTTTTCCGGTTCGTTATCTTGGGGTTCCGCTCATCTCTTCCAGGTTGCTCTTTAAGGATTGTAAAATTCTTATTGATCGAATGGATAAGAAGATTGTAAACTGGATGACCAAGTCGTTATCGTTTGCTGGCCGTTTGCAGCTAATAAATTCGGTTCTTTCATCCATGCATATATATTGGGCCTCTGTTTTCATTATTCCAGCTCGGGTTATTAAGGAACTTGAGAAAAGAATTCGTAGATTCTTATGGAATGCGGGATCGGAGGGTAGAATTCGTGCTAAAGTTGCTTGGAAAGATGTATGTTTGCCGAAAGATGAAGGTGGTTTGGGCATCCGAAGCATAAATGATGTTAATAAATCGCTTATGGCCAAGCATGTTTGGAGTATTATTACTAAAAGGGAATCCATTTGGGTGACATGGATTCATGAACACAAGATAAAGGGGAGAAATTTTTGGGAGGTGCCTTGTCGAGGGAATATGAGTTGGGGTTGGCGGAAAATTCTTTCTATTCGTTGTATTATGCGGCCTCACATATGGTCTCTGCTCAGAAGTGGCGTGCAAACTAATGTATGGAGTGACAATTGGTGTTCTATAAGTCCTCTTACCTCATTTATTACTCCTCGGTCTATAGCTAATGCTGGTTTCAATCTAAGCTCTTCGGTTGCTGATGTTGTTGACGCATATGGGCAGTGGAGATGGCCCCAAGCTTGGCTAGATTTGTTCCCGGTTTTAATAAGCATCCAAATGCCTCAGCTGATAGATGGTACTCTGGATCGGCTGGCTTGGAAAACTCTGGATGGGAAGTATACAGATTTTGAATCGGCTCAAGTATGGAGTACAATTCGGACAAGAGATAATCAGGTCAACTGGGCAAACATGGTTTGGTTTTCTCAGTGCATTCCTCGCCACTCGTTTCACCTGTGGTTAGTGTTTCGGAATAAGCTAAAAACTCAGGATAGGCTGGCGGTTTGGGAAGCTGGAAGTGCTACAAATCTAAATCTTATGTGCTGCCCGTTGTGTAAACATGATCGAGATAGCCGTAATCATTTGTTTTTTCAATGTGAGTTTGCAAGTCAGGTTTGGGAAAAAGTGAAGACTATGGCGAAGTTGGAGAATGTTGATAACACATGGCAATCTTTAATGTTATGGGCTGATCAACATGCAAATTCGAAGACAACTGATGATATTGTGTGTAAGTTGGTGGTTGCTGCGGCTACCTACTACATATGGCAAGAGCGGAATGATCGCCTTTTTAGCTCCAACCAATTGACCGTTTTGCAAGTTGCCGAGAAGATTAAAAGCGTGGTTCGACTTCGTCTTATGGGATTCAAGTTTCGAGTGGAGTCGGCTAGGAGGAGGATATATGAAATCTGGAAGATCAATGATAACAAGGATGATGAACCGGGCAAGTGGTTTAGTTGTTTAGTTTGTTAATGGCCTAGGTTGTTTACTTTTTGGCCATGGTAGCTTGCTTTGTTTGATAACTTTTTAGTTGGTTGTTTTTTTTCTTGGTCTTGTCGTTTGATGTCCTAGTCTTGGTATGCCAAGTCTAGTTGGTGTGTTGCTTTGACACATCCTTGTACTTTATTGGTTATTTATAAAATTCATCGGGGTAACCCTTTACCCAAAAAAATTCTAGTTTAGAAAACTTTATGTACCATATATTTGCATGCATTCAAATCCTTGGTACTTTTGTGAAAATAAATTTTCAAGGTTCCTTTTGATAAAACCCATTTTATTATAAAATCATTAATTTTTAATAACCTTTTATTAACCAATTTTAATGATTTTTCAAAGAACCATTTTTAAGCTTGTTGTTGATTATTAGTTTGTTAAGCATGCATATCCAAATATCATCAAACAACAAAATAAACAACCACACAAGCACAACACCCATATCATTAGGTGCATAACCATAGCCAACTATTTTGACCACACTTGTTAGCCGAAACAAGTGTGCCAAAAGGTCCTTCCTAAAGGGTGAATATTGACACAAATAATGTGTCATTGAACTCCCACTTGATCCCGCATCCGAATGCTTCAAGTCTCCATCTTGTGTTGTGATTTCTTCACATTCTTTGGGCTTCCAAATGTCTTTTATATTCAGGTCCAAACTCCTTTGGACTTCAAAAATGTGTTTTGGTTATCGGGCTAAAATCCCGTTAAGAACTATGAAGTCCTTTTGGCCCGAAATTAGCCAAAACCAAAATCGCATTTTGTGTGCATCTTCTTTTACAAAAAATATCCTAATACATTTTTTCTAGTAAAATAAAATGCACCTAATCTATTTACTTACATACCAAATAAAAATAAATAAATTACATAACTTTACAAATGGAAGAACAAAGATAAATAATTATTACAACCCATTGAAATAATTAAATACAAATCACAAACACAAATATTCAACATATTCACACAAGGACATGGCTAGGTTATGAACACCAAAATATATATATCCACATATATAAAATTCAAGAAGCAAAATGGTTTCCTTTTTACAACCTACTTTTCGGTCAAGAATGAAAAAACCGAAAAAGTGGGTTTTTGTCCAAACAAACAAATCATCCAAATGACATAATTTTTCAAGATACTTTTATGTATGTATTAAAATAATCTTGAAAAACAAAAGGATAACCATATATAAAATTTCGGCCATAGGGTTTTAACCAAACCCGAAAATTTCATATCCTATGAAGCATACATTCATATAAGCGGCTCTGATACCACTGTTGTGTTTTTTCACATGTTTATCAAAGTATTTTATCCTTATAAAATAAAAACGCAGCGGAAATATTTATTTAAAACATGTTACTTACAAGATATAAAACCCATTTTATATGTAAAACCCAATCCTCGGATCCATATACGAACATGCATACTATCAAAATAAAACACAAGCATAGGGTGTTTAGAATACTACCTTCCAAGGAGCAAAGGATATCAAGAAGATGATGATTCTTGAACGGTTGCCTTCAAGTGTAGAAGACCTCAAGCTAGCATACCCCAAGCCTTCCAACAAACACCTTGTGTTTAGCTAGGATTTCTACACTTATGAACTCACTTAAAAGTCCCTCTTCATCAACCATACATGGCCGAAATTTAGAGAGAACTTTCTTGAGTTTTGCACTTGAAAATCACTTGAGAAAACCTATAAGATGGCACTCCATGTTGGCCGATTTTAGAGAGCCCTTTTAACAAGTCTTACACTTGAAAAATTGAACTTGAAACCCTTGGATTAAAGACCCCATAACCAAAATCTTGAGAGAGTTTTGGTCCTTCCTTCAAGTTCATCACCATTGATTTTTCATACATAATTCTCTTAAAGTAGGTGAGAGAAGATGCCACCAATTCACCCAATCAAAAGGCCTCTAGTTATGACATTTGCATGAAATGTCATTGGACCATCATTCTTCCCCAATCAAGGTTCATGCAATTGCATGTAAACTAATTGACTTAAAAAATCTAGGGAAGAACACATGTGGGGGGGGGGGGGGTGGCGGCCTAGCATTATTTATAAAAAAAAAATCAATTTTCTTTTAGAAAATAATATAAGTCTTACATATGTATGTATTTTATAACTTTTATAAAATATAACATCATATGTTATAAGACTTATGCTATTTTTATTATGTTATTTAACCCATTAAATAACAAAATAAAATATTCTCTCAAAATAAATTATCCATATAATTTATTAGTTTGTCAAGTGCAATTATTTAGAAAACCAATTTCTAAATATTGTAAGTGTTAATATTTATTTGTTTGATCATATCACAAATAAATATTGTAAGGGTTTGTCTAGCTTGTATTTGGGTATGACTCGACTTGGATCATAACATACTAGCCACATCAATTTAATATGTGTCTTGGGCATACAGAGTCCAACATTTGGATCGTTTTTCGCGCTTATGCGCATACCGTCGTAATTAAGCGAACATCGCGTTCGTACGACCAAACGAGCCAACATCCGACATATTTTTGAGCATGTTTCATGTCCACAATGTTTAGGCATCCTTGTGGAGCTTGAAGTTGGGTTTGACGGGTGTTAGAAGTGCCGTTACGCAACGAAACATGTGCAGGGACCATTTCTGCAAATTCTGCAGAAATAAGGGCTAGGCGTGACGCGAGTGGTCTAGGCGTCACGCGAGGCCCCTTCTGGACCAGGTTCAGTGTTTTAACAGCTGCAAACAGCCTTTCAAACACCCCAAAGGCCAAGGACACATGTCAAACTCTTGTGGTGGGGGCAAAATGAGCTACCACAACTTTCCAACAAGTGTACGGCTTAGATCGTGCCCCCTTTTCCAAGAAACGATCCTAACGGTGAACCGAAATCTATAAATACCCACCTCAACTTGACTCATTCCTCACAAGAATCTGATCTAAAGTGCTCTAAGTTGAAACCTTTGTTTCATACCTGAGCTATTTTGATCTAGATTAGCATTCGGGGACCCTTTGTAAGTGTTCCTTCGTTCTTTTATTGCTTTTCGAGTCCGAAAGTCAAACTTTGTTTGACTTTCTACATTGACCAGTTTATGGTCAATGCGAAGTTCGTTTGAACTTCGTAACGTGAGCGTAATCACAATGGTTATAGTCCCTTGTGACTATGCCTACTGATTACCACGTTGTCTAGGGTCATAAGGGTAAGCGATCTAATCAATCGCTTATGCTTCGAACCCGACCCATTTGGTCGATCATTAGGATCCGACCAAACACATTAGGTGACCATAGTATATAGGGAATAACCTTCCGAGGTTATACCTTATGGTCACATCGTTTAAGTAGTTGTATGATAGGTAGTTTATATGCCTTAGGTAAATTACCAAAATACCCCTTTGATGCCAAAATTCATTTTAAACATATGTAACATAACTTTTGGTATCTAAACTGATTTGACAACAATATTAGACATGTTAAGGCATATTTTACTTGTCATAGGACTAGTTAGGCGGTCCGAACGCGTTTCACGCGAACGACGCTTTAAAGTAGCATAAGCTACCTGAACGGGTCGTAATGGGTCGTAAGCACTTAGGTTAAGTTTCATTTTAGTATGTAGACTTTGTTAAACCATATTACATGAGTTCTCATACTCATTTGGTTTACAAACCCTCATGCTACCCGATCTTCCGATATAGGTCTGGTTTATTAACATAGTTACCTATATTAGGTGTCGTTTGATTCCGTGATCTCTAGCATTGCTTGGTGGTTATCTTAGGACTTCTGAGCAATCTCAAGTGAGTATATAGACCCCTCTTTTACTGTTTTCCAAACGTTTTGGGGTGAAACACATGTGCCTACTTGTTACTTTCATGCTTTCCATGTTTTCATATCATATGCTTGTTATGTTCAATAGTACACTTATAGTACATGATTTCAATGTGTTTATGCTATGTATGTCCATTGTGCGCATACTTAGTACATCGTTTTACATTACATTTCATGCTATGTATGTCCATTGTGTGCATACTTAGTACATCGTTTTACATTACATTTCATGCTATGTATGTCCATTGTGTGCTCGTTTTACATTACATTTCATGCTATGTATGTCCATTGTGTGCATACTTAGTACATTGTTTTACATTACATTTCATGCTATGTACGCCCATTGTGTGCATACTTAGTACATTGTTTTACAACATGTAAAGCATGAACCAACTGAGCTACACAACTCTTTAAAATAGAAAACACCACATAGGGAGCCGATTTGAGAGGTGGGCGATTTGGCAGTTTTCCATGAAACCCTAGCCGATTCTTTTGATTCTTGGTCTGGATTGATATTGGTTTGCATCTAAGGATTCATTATCTGTTTCTTTCGGGTCCAATCAATTGAAATCAGATTAAATTCGTGGCCTAGGGTTTTGTTTTCTTGAATTCGGATTTCTATTTCGTTTTTTTTTTCTGTTTGTTATTGGAGCGACGGCATCTTCCCAAAGCTTTGTTCCAATTGCTTGCTGAATTAGGGTTTCGGCAGAATCATTATTAGGGTTTGGCGGAATCTAGTCTTCATCTTTGTCATCCGATTAGGGTTTGCGGCGGCTTTTTCTTTTATTCTGAATTTCGGCAAGGCTATTCCGATTAGGGTTTTTTGCGGCTGGTTATGTTATTGGTGATTGACGGCTACTAGGGTTTATTCAGGCAACTTGTTTCTTGATCGAATTCTGGCTGCTAGGGATCAGTTTTAATGGATGATCGCATGAAACCTGGTGGAAGGCCACCATTGTCGTTTAAGGAAATAGCGGATCGTATTCTTGATGTTGATGGGAACAATATTCAGCCAAGACGTGGTATCAACATCATCGATGAACTTACTAGGGTCACGGCTCCGGTTCAGGTGGATAAACTGTTCTCGCCAATAACAGGTGTTCATGGAGTGAATTTGTCAACTCCATTGGCTGGTAAATCGGATTCAAAAGTATCTGGGGCTGCAGAACCTTTATCATTTGCTAGTGTAGTAAACACTGCAAAGGAGAATGTAAAGGTTAGTTTTCGGATGATGGAATCTAGTGAGTCGGTTGATGGTGCTGATGTCGTCATTCCATTGTCTTCGGTTAAACAAGTCTCTGACAGGTATGCGAACACGTTGTATGGATATTTCTTGGGTAAACGGCTGGCTTTTCCTGTAGTGGATTATTTTGCAAAGAACAACTGGGTTAAATATGGTCTCTCTAGACTAATGATGAATGCAAACGGGTTCTTTTTCTTTAAGTTCAAAACAAAGGAAGGGATGGATAAATTGGTGGAGGATGGACCTTGGATGATTAGAAATGTCCCGATAATCTTGAAGGAGTGGTCGGCCTCTGTCAAGTTGGAAAAAGAAGATATAAAGGCTATCCCAGTTTGGGTTAAGATGCATGAAGTGCCGTTAGCAGCATATACTGAGGATGGTCTTAGCTTGCTCGCTTCTAAGATAGGGGTGCCTAAGATGCTAGATTCGTACACTGCTACAATGTGTGCTGAGTCATGGGGTAGAAGCAGTTATGCTAGAGCTCTCATTGAAGTTCAAGCCGGGGCTGAATTAATGAGGAGTGTTACAGGTGCAATACCATCTTTAGAGGGTAATAGTCACGCAATGGTGGAGGTTAAAATCGAATATGATTGGGAGCCTGAAAGGTGCTCTTCTTGTTGCGTGTTTGGACATGAGGATCACTCGTGTCCAAAGAGGCCTCAGGTCGTTTCGAGTGGGGAGTCTGGAAAAAAGATTGATGATTTTCAGGTTGTGGGTGCTAAGAAGAAGAAATCTACTAACCAAGGTCTTCACATGAAAAATCAGAAGCCGAAGGTAGTGTACAGACCAGTTGTAAACCCTAAACCAATTTCGTCCTTGAAGAAGCCGATGAACAATCAGGTATCAACGTCTAACCCCTTTGATGCCCTTAAGGAAGATGATGGTGGTCAGGGAGGTAGTACCGTGGGTCGTATAGAGAAGAAGGAGAAACAGTCGAGTGACAAGCACGAGTCGGATGAAGAGGAGGTCGTTGAAGTCTACAATGAAACCAGTGAGTTTATGACATCGGGTATTCATCCTTTTTCTTCGAAAGCAGGGGCAAGCACCTCTCCCACAAAATTCTCGAATGGATAGGCGTCTTTTGGTTCGTTTGAAGGGGTTGCCGGTTTGTGGCAGCTTTATCTTTGATGATGGCGGTTGAGGATTTTGTTTTGTTTTTGCATTGTTTGTCTACTAGATCTCTTTCATGATGTATAGTAGACTAGGTTATGGGGTGTCATAGTTACTTTGTTTTTGCTTTGTCTTACATATATGGGGCATGTCCTATATATGAACTAGTGTGGAACACATCCTCACTACTTGTACTTATTTGCGGTTGAATTTTAATAGAATCACCGGGGTAACCCTTTACCCAAAATAGTACATTGTTTTACATTACATTACATTTCATGCTATGTATGTCCATTGTGTGCATACTTAGTACATTGTTTTACATTACATTTCATGCTATGTATGTCCATTGTGTGCATATGTCCATTGTGTGCATACTTAGTACATTGTTTTACATTACATTTCATGCTATGTACGCCCATTGTGTGCATACTTAGTACATTACTTTACATTACATTACATTTCACGCTATGTATGTTCATTTGATTACATACTTAGTGGATTGTTTTCACATGCTTACATTTTGGTATGACATTTGGTTTGTTTAAATAATACAATGTACATTCATAATACAATGCCGCTCGTTAGTAGGTAATGGTACCAGAGGACTTGACAACTCCCATTTCTGAAATCCTGGGTTTGTTTGGATTGGAAGGAATGACCGAATTCGATAAACATAACAACAAGATAGACCTTTAATTTGTTTAAAGGTCTATCGCCACAGTCACAAGGCTTGGATGTATGCAATTTTCACAATACCGCATAGATGTTTGTATCAGTATAGCATGCATTTGTTCCACAAAACATAAATTTGACTTAAACTATGTTTAATTCAATACCCTGTTTTTGTACATTTTACATATGGTTTAGTTGATATATTTCACTTGCCATACATGATATTTTGGATACACAATTCATTATTTACACTAAAACATAGACATTTGACATTGATATATACATTTGGTGATTTACATTAGACATGGACATTTTGATATGGTTTACACAATAACACTTGACAATTGATTTATACATGAACAAATTACAATGGTGGTTGGTTTGGGTAAGTGGTTTGAGTAACGAGGCGTGTGTAATATGATACATGTATGGTGGATACGCCGCTGGTACTTCCTATATATAAATGCTTGTATGATATTACATGTCGTAGCGTTACTTAAATCATTTCAATATTCGACATATTACATTATTCATAAACAACTTATTTTTCACAAGACATTGTTTTACAAACAGTTTATTTTATACAACTCATTTTGTTTGGTTATTCATTTAACCATACATTATTCTTTTATTTATACATATCATTTGATCTTATCGCTTTTTAAATGATTTACAAAACAAAACAATTTACAAGGTTCATGACTGACTTTTTCTAAACAACATTTTCTAAACTTATAAGTCTTGAATTCTATTTTCACAAAACCTATGTATCTCACATGCATTTTTATGCTGACGTACCTATTTTCACATGTGTTTTCAGGAGCTGTTGCTTAAGATGAAGATCGTGACACTAGGGCGGACCTGTGCCTTAGAGACATAAAATGAAGATAGACTTAGTTTAATTTTGTTATTTACTCTATGTTTACTGTTTAAGACAATGAAACTCTTATGTTGATAAATAAAATACAACTTTGAATGCCATGGTTATGAAACAATTAATTCTGTCGCTCCACTCCCCGACGTTTTCCGCCGCGGTTGCATGTTATACGCGGTCGGGGTGTGACACAGAAGACCCTCCTAAGAGAGATGGAGGACTCACCCCTCTCTCCTATCAATATTGTTTACACGAGCTTTAGTAAGCCTATCCTGCTAAAATCCTATCGCTTGCTTGACCTGCTTTCTGGCTAGCTTCTTTATGGCAAGCGCTACCGTAACCTAGCTAGCGCTACATCTTGCTAGCGTCGTCTGAATTGCCTTGCAAGCGCTACATCTATATGGCAAGCCCACGTCGCCTTCGTCACCCATTGTAGTCGCCTTCTTCATATGGCAAGCGCTACCCGTCGCTTGCACTACATTGTCTGACGATAACCTTGTCTGGCCGCTTTCGCTCTGACTGAGCTGACCGTTGCACCTGACTTCTATATCCCATTATCCATAGATCTCCTTCCTTATCGTTGTGCCAGTCTAAGCAGAAGGTTGCTAAGTCAGATGTCCGGTGAACACATTCGTAATGAGTATGGGTCTAGTAGGTGTACTAGGAAGGAAGCGAGGTACTGAGTTTAGCGTCGCCAAGTGGATTTTATTCTCAATGATATGGGAGACAGTCAAAGCATCAGTCTCAGTATCAACAGAAGAAAAGGACTGACCGACCGCCGTTCAAGAGAGATCCCAGAGGCTAGAACTTTTTGCTAGCTTTGAAACATGGGCCGAAGGAAAGAGGAAGACCAAACAAAGTCGTAGTCAAAGCAAAGAAAAATATGCCAAAAAAGATTCACTTTAGCTTCTAGCTCGCTTAGTGTAGGTTGCTTGCAATCCTGACATCCCGAGTTGTTACATGGAACCATGTCAATGTGGAACTCGACTTGACGTTAAGGGGGGGTAACCCCGACGACTATTCGGGCAAGACTTCAGGATATTCCCTTACCACAGGGATATCTTTGTGCTTCGGTTCTTCGGCCTCTTTGTCCACGACATGAGCTAAGAAGGCAGTACACCTTTTACGCAAAAACTTTCGTGCCTTCAAACAATTGATAATCTGTAGGGGTGTATCCTGCTTCTCCTCACGAATCACGAGCGTCTCTTCATTCACCATCAGGATGCGGATAACAATCTCCGCTTGATTGCTCGACAACTAATCCATTCCAACTATGACGTCGAAGCTTCCCAACTCAAGTGGCAGAAGATCTGGCGAAAACTCACGCTCTCCAAGCTTTATAACGCAGTCTCTAATTACTTCATTAGCTTCTACTAGCTTCCCAATAGTTAGTTTTATCGAGTACGGGATAT
Organism: Helianthus tuberosus; assembly: GCA_030545235.1. NCBI lineage: Eukaryota > Viridiplantae > Streptophyta > Magnoliopsida > Asterales > Asteraceae > Helianthus > Helianthus tuberosus. The sequence goes on along the minus strand of CM060370.1, from coordinate 108,435,543 downwards.
CTAACTTACTAGCTATTGAACCAAGTATATTCTTACACTCTAGAGATATGAAGCTATAGTCGGTACAACGGTTGCTATACCGAACTTGATGAGGAGGGTAAAAAACCCTAATGCTCTCTCCTAGCATGGCGATTTCCTCCACTATCTGATCCTTCCTTCTTTTCATAATCAGATGTATAACAGTCTGTGATCATTGGTTTGGTTCGCTAAATCTTTGTAACGAACTAGTTAGCATTTGTGACCGAGCGGAAGTAGGGTTTTTTTTCTGATTCTCTGTCGCCATCCTGGTCTTGTGTTTCGAACAAACTGTATAGAGTTGTTGGTTAGTCGAATTCCTAGATTTACCAATCTCGCTATACAATCTTGTAAGAACTATGGATTAGGGTTTGCTAGATTAGGGTTTGTGTTTTTTCTCTGTTCACTGTTTTTCGTTTTCTTCGGCTTTCTTGTGCTGCATGGTCTTCTGATTTATGTTGGTTTTGAGAGAGGAGTTTTCTTCCAGGATGGATGTTCGTAAGAAATCTGATATCCAGCCTGATCGTGGTAAGCCACCACTGGCCTCTAAGGGTGGTGGTAGCCGTGGTTTGAATGATAGCAATCCGAAACTTAAACGAAGGGGAATTTTCAAGTCAAATTCAGAACCAAGACCGATAAATGTAATTGATGAGCTTGAAAAGATCTCTGTTCCGGTTCCTTTGGACTATGCTGTCAAGGAATCTTCACCGGACATGGAGATTTTAGAAAATAGTATGGCTGATGGTGGGAATTTGCAGGAGTTTAGTCTTAAGAGTTCAGACAAGGTTGTTTCTGAAAAGGTAGAGAGTATCCCTGTTAACGTTCAGGTGGGTAATATTGATCCGGAGCGGAATTTGGATGGATCGAGTTCGGGAAAGCCGCTATCCTATGCAGATTCGGTTCTCAAGCAGAAAAATAAGATCAATTTCCGTTCTCTTGCCTCTCAAGTGCATCATGAGGGGTGTGATGTTGTGCTCCCAAAGGAATCCGTGCGTGTGGTCCAAGAGAAACTGTCTAATACGTTGTATGGGTATTTTTTGGGTGACCGAGTTGCCTATCCTGTGGTTGAATATTTCGTCAGGAATAATTAGAAAAGATTTGGATTACAGAAATCCATGATGAATGCTAACGGATTTTTCTTTTTTAAGTTTACGGATCAGAAAGGTATGCGTGATGCTCTCTCTTCAGGTCCTTGGATTATTCGCTCACAACCTTTGTTTCTTCATGAATGGTCGCCTACTATCAAGCTTGAGAAACAGGAGGTAACGAAAGTTCAAGTGTGGGTGAAAATACATGAGGTCCCTATTGCGGCTTATACAGAGGATGGTCTTAGTATGATTGCTACGGCCATTGGGGAACCTAAACTTCTTGATTCTTACACGTTGTCAATGTGCACGGATTCATGGGGGCGAAGTAGCTATGCAAGAGCTCTTATTGAAATATCCGCGGATAAGGATTTTAAGGAGGAAATAACCTTGGCGATTCATGAGGTGGAAGGTGATGGTTTTATTAAGGAAACCATGTATGTGGAGTACGAATGGAGCCCGCTTAGATGTTCGTCGTGTTGTATCTTTGGGCATGCTAATGATTCGTGTCCAAAGATGCCGAGAAAACGAGTTGATAATGTCAATCATGACCGTATGCTAGGTAATCAAGGAAGCCGTAAAGGGAAAGAGATTCCTAGAGTTGATGCTGTCGGTTTTATGGGCGTCCAGAGTAAGAAAATTGCCAGGAAAGGAGGTATTCAGGTGAACAAGCAGAAAACAAAGTTTGAGTATAGACCAGTTATTACAAAACGTAAAGATGATTCAAAAGGTAAGCCGACTTCTTCTAATTTCCTTTCTAGTAACCCTTTTGACGTTTTGAATGACGTTCATATGGAGAAAGGCCAAAGTAGTAAAGGGGAAAGTGGTGGTCGAGAGGACTCTGATGATGAGGAGGTGGTCGAAGTTTACAATGAAATGGATGATTTTCTCATGGAAGGGACTCTTAAGTCTTCTAAAGGAGCAAGCACTCCTTCAACCGGGGTTTCGAATGGTTAGTCTTGCAGCTTGGAATATAAGGGGGTTGAATCGCCCGCTTAAACAAAAGGAGGTTCGCCAAATTCTAAAGGATAGTAATCTTTCTTTTTGTGCTATTTTAGAGTCTCATGTTGATGTTGGTAATCTTGCGAAATTATGTAATTCTGTGTTTCGTCGTTGGTCTTGGATTTCGAATGGGAGTTGTTGTGATAAAGGCTCCAGAATCATTGTTGGGTGGAATTCGGATTCTTTTGATGTTATTGTTCTGGCTCAAACCGCTCAAGTTATGCATCTTCAAATTATATTTAAGCTTGATAAGAAGGTTTTATTTTGTTCGGTTGTATATGCAGCCAATTATTATATCAACAGAAGAGATTTATGGCATCAATTATCTTTGCATAAAGCTTTAGTTGGTGACAAGCCTTGGGTAATCATGGGTGATTTTAATTCGGCTCTCAACTTAGAAGATTATTCTATGGGAACTTCTTCTATCTCGATTGGCATGAGAGAGTTTCAAGAGTGTGTTTTGGATATTGAGATGTTCGATATTAATCGGTCAGGTTGTCACTTTACGTGGAATCAAAAGACAAAAAATGGTGTTGGTGTGCTAAAGAAAATTGATAGAGTCATGGGTAATACATCGTTTGTCTCTGAATTTCCAAATTCGGTTGCTTTGTTTCATCCTTACAGACTTTCAGATCATTGCCCGTGTATGCTAAATATTCCCACCCCGGGAAAATCGAAGCCTAGATCATTCAAATTTGCTAACTTCTTGGTTTTCAAGCTGGGTTTTATGGAGATTGTAAAGCGTGTGTGGGATACTCACATTGATGGTGTCCTTCAGTTTCGAGTGGTGAAAAAGCTCTGGTTGTTAAAATCTCCTCTTCGTGGTTTATTGTTTCAACAAGGGAATTTGCACAAGAAAGTTGAGAATATTCGTCGGGAATTGGATGCGATTCAACTTGATATTGATATCAACCCGATGAATGCGGATCTTCGAACCCAAGAAGCTAAACTTACAGCTGATCTTCAAGTGGCTTGTTTAGATGAGGAACTGTTTCTGAAACAGAAATCGAAGGTGGATTGGTTACGTGCCGGTGATGCTAATACAAAGTTTTTCCATGCTTCGCTGAAAAGTAGGAATCACACGACTCGTATTGAGGTTATTTCGAACTCTCATGGAGTTTTATTTCAGGGAGACGAGGTTTCAAAGGCTATAGTCCATTATTATGAGAACTTTCTTGGTCTAGAAGATAATATTAATTTACACCCTACTCATGATCTTTTTGCTAAAAAGTTGCGTACTGAAGATGCTAATCATATGGTTCGGCCGGTTACTAGTGAAGAGGTTAAGTTGGCTATGTTTTCCATTGGCAATGATAAAGCTCCGGGCCCTGATGGATACACGGCTGCGTTTTACAAGCATGCGTGGCAGATTATTGGCCAGGATGTGTCGAGTGCCATCATTGATTTTTTCAGCTCTGGTAAGCTTCTTAGGGAGCTCAATAACACGTTAATTGTTCTTATTCCGAAGAAGCCTACTCCGGCGACTGTAACGGATTACCGTCCTAAAGCATGTTGTAATGTTATTTACAAGTGCATTAGTAAAATTATTGTGGACCGTATAAAGAATTACCTGAATCAGTTTGTCAGTATTAATCAGTCCGCTTTCGTTCCAGGAAGGAAAATTTCAGATAACATCTTGCTTACGCAAGAATTGATGCATAATTATCACAAGAATAATGGTCCTCCGAGATGTGCTTTTAAAGTTGATATCTAGAAAGCTTATGATACAGTTGACTGGAGATTTTTCAAGCATGTGTTTATTGGGTTCGGTTTTCATTCGAAAATGGTAGATTGGATTATGACATGTGTATCCACTCTTACCTATTCGGTTTGTGTTAATGGGGAAGTTCATGGGTATTTCAAGGGGAAACGTGGCCTAAGACAGGGTGACCCTTTATCCCCATATTTATTCACGCTTGTTATGGAAATCTTGACATGCATATTGCACCAGGCTACTCAGTTGGATTCTTCGTTTAGATTTCACAACAAATGTGAAAAGCAACGTATTATTAATCTCTGTTTTGCAGACGACTTGTTTTTATTTGATCGTGGCGATGTTCGGTCAGCTCAATGTATCATGGAGTCGCTTACACTAACATGTCTGGGTTGGTCCCTAGCATCTAGAAAAGCACAGCTTTCTTTTCTAATGTTTCAACTCATGTGAAAGATGCTATTTTGGATATCCTGTCGTTTGAGGAGGGTCTTTTACCGGTCAAATACTTAGGGGTGCCTCTTATTTCTTCGAGGCTTCGGGATAAAGATTGTAGTGTTCTCCTTGAATGCTTGGATTCAAGGATTATGAATAGGAAAAATAAACTTTTATCCTTCGCGGGTAGACTTCAACTAATTCTTTCGATCTTGTCATTTATGCACGTTTTCTGGGCTTCGGCTTTTATTCTACAGGTTCGGATTGTAAATGACCTAGAGGCGAGAATGAGGAATTTCTTATGGTCTCAGGAGGGTTCTTTTCATAGAGGGAAAGAGAAAGTTTCGTGGAAAGTTATTTGCGTGCCTAAATATGAAGGAGGTCTTGGTATTCGTCGGGTCGGAGATGTTAACAAGGCCCTCATGGTTTCTCATATATGGAGTATTCTTAAAAAGAGAGATTCTCTGTGGGTGCAATGGATTTACTCGTATTGTCTTAAAGGTCGGAGCTTCTGGGTTTGCAAGGATATTACAAATTGCAGTTGGAGTTGGAGGAAAGTCCTTCAATTGCGACCGCTGGTTAAGGAGCACATCTGGTCTTCTGTGGGCGATGGTAATACTATTTCAGCCTGGTATGACTCTTGGTGCCATCTTGGTCCTCTTTCAAGTTTATTATCGCCTCGGTTTATTACTAGTGCGGGGTTTCGGTTGGATGCAATGGTTTCGGATGTTTATAGAGATGATTCTTGGGCATGGCCGGCTGCTTGGAGGGATTTATTTCCGGTTCTTAACCAGCTAGAGCATCTTCGTCCGGATCAAAACAAGCTGGATCGGTTGTTTTGGAAGGATGGCGATGATTTGCTTCATCATTCGTCTTCTACGGTTTGGAACACGTTACGAATTAGAGAGCAGGAAGTTGATTGGGTAAAAATTGTTTGGTTTCCTCGATGCATTCCTAGGCATGCTTTTTTGGTGTGGTTGATTATGCGTCGGAAACTTTTAACGCAAGATAAAATCTTAAAATGGGACTTAGCTAGGAGGAAGAACATGAATATGATGTGCTGTCTCTTATGCTATGCGGATGTCGACTCTCATGACCATCTCTTCTTTGAATGTAAATTCTCTTCTCAGGTGTGGAATTTGGTCCGAGTTAAGGTTGATATGGATAATGTAAAGCCTAAATGGTCTTCGATTGTGAATTGGTTGATGGTGAGAAGTCAATCGAAGACGGCTGCCAACTATGTTGCTCGTGTGCTTGTAGGTGCGACTGCTTACATTATTTGGCAAGAGCGCAATGCTAGACTGTTTAAAAATCAAACGCGTCCACCGGATTCCATATGTAACATAATCCTAAAGACAGTTCGATACAAATTGATGGGAGTGAAATTCAAACCTTGTGCTAATGTCAGGCGTTTGCTTGGGAAATGGAAGATTGATAAAGACATGTTCTTGAGGCATGTCTCTTGAGTGAACTAGTGAGGTTGTCCCCTCTCTACTTGTTTTATTTGTTTGTGAATATATAAAATCACCGGGGTAACCCTTTACCCAAAAAAAGCTATAGTCAGTACTAGTATCGAACAACACAAAAGCATAACGTTGACTAACAGTGGACGTACCGATAACCATGTTTGGATCATGGCATGCTTCCCTAGCTCCGGTGTTGGACATTCTTCCACGATCTTGTTTAATCTCCCTTGGGCAAAATTTCCTAAAGTGCCCCACGTCACCGCAGTTATAACACCCTTGACCTCCCTTTCCACGTCCCGTCCCGTCCCATGCCAACACGTCTCCTTGCAGTGCCCCACTTTGCCACAGTTATCACACTTTCCATTTCTACATTGCCCGGTATGATGACGTCGACAATTGTCGTACTTAGGTAGTTTACCCATGTACTCTTTTCCCTTTTTGGCATTGTTGTTGCTTTTCGCCCGAGTACCCTTCTTGAAGTTTGCGAACTTTCTCTTGTATCTCCAGATGGCTCCACAGGAGTCTCCTTCTTCTCTTCAGAGATTGAAAATTTTCCTACTCTAACCGCTTCTTTAGTGAGCGCCGCACTTAAGTCAATAGCTTCGGTAATTGTTAGAGGCTTTGATGTTGTCACCATGCTTAGAATCTAAGGTACCAATCCCCAGAAGAAACGTTCGACCCTCTTAAACTCTGGTTCTACCATGTAGGGGACAACACGAGACAAATCATGGAATCTCTGCACATACTCAGCTATCTTTGAACCTTCTATTTTCAAGTTCCGGAACTCAGTTTCCAGCTTTTGGATTTCTGCTCTTGAACAATACTTTTTATGCATCAGCTCTTTCAGTTCGTCCCACGTCAAAGCATACGTAGCAGTCTCGCCCAACGTCTGAATTTGAAGGTTCCACCATGACAGAGCCTCATCTTGAAACAATCCTGAAACGTATGTGACTTGTTGCTCTGGCGTACATCCGCTCATTCGCAAAACATAATCCATGTTCTCGACCCATCTCACAAAAGCTATGGCACCTCCAGTGTCGTCGAAGTTTAGGGGCTTGCAGTCCAAAAACTGCTTGTAGGTACAGCCTGTACCCAAGCAACATCATTACAGATGTCACACCCCGACCACGTAAAACAAAAAATCATGGCGGAAACGTCGGGGAGTATCGTAACAGAATCATTGTTTCACAACCATGGATTAAATAGTTTCGTTTTATTGAATTATTGAACTCAATGTTTTATTACAAATCAGATAAATACAAATATTATCTTTCAAGTTTTGAAGTCACTAAGGCACGAGTCCATCCTATGTATAGCATGCATCAACAATCATCACATAGCAGCACCTGAAACATATGTAAAAATAGGTACGTCAGCATAAAAATGCCTGTGAGATACATAGGTTTTATTAAAATAGGATTCATGACTTGTAAGTTTAAAAGAATGTTTAACAAAAGTAGTCATGAACTTAAAAATGTTTTCTTTTTAGAAATCAAATGAAAAATTGATAAGAAATCAGATGATATAAAAGAATAATGCATAATGAAATGAATAACCAAGTAAAAATGAGTTTGTATAAAATATGTTGTTTGTAAAACAATGTTTTGATAAAAAGGTTTGTAGTATATATAAAAATATACCTTGGTTTTAAGAAAGTCGGATAAGTAATATATTAAAATATATTTTAGTTCCAAAATAGTTAAACAGATAGTATATCAAATATACTTTAGTTGTTAAAATAATAGTTTTCGGTAGTATATCATAAGTATACTTTGGTTTTGTAAATAACATATCAAACTATGTTTTGGTTTTGAAAATAGCATATTAACTATGCTTTAGTAAATAACAAAATATATGTTGGATATGGCGTTTAGCAACTAGAAACACTAATGCTCTCTCTCCTACTGGCGATTTCTTGTTCCTCATGAAACCCTTGCTTTTTCTTTGTGATCTCTTGTATAACAGTCTGTGATTAGAGTTTTGATCTTTCAAAATTCTATAACGAACTCGTTAGCAATAGTGATCGATCTAAAACTAGGGTTTTTGCTTCTTCTTTTTTTCAAATCGCCGCCTTAGAGATCAATTTCGAAACCCTGACTTATTAAATTGGTTGTTATTGATTGCGGTTAACTGATTATAATTTAGCAAGATTGATACTCTGATTTAATCGGTTAAGGGTGGAAGATTGATACTAGGGTTTTAGGATTTAGGGTTTCTGATCGACTTCTTGTCTTTGGTCTTCTGGTTTTCTTGCATGATTCGATTCTGGTTTGTTCTTCGAGAGAGTTGCAGTAATTAAGATGGATGATCGTAAAAAATATGTTTCTCAAGGGGTGCGTGGGAAACCACCCATCCTGACCAAGGGTTTTCGTCCAAACCTGTGAGTTCTGATGTTCTTCCTAGACGTGGAGTAACAAAGCCGACGCAAGTTAATGAGCCTAGAATGATTAACATAATTGATGAATTAACTAAAGTGATGAATCCAGTTCCATTGGAGAAGGGGCTGGAGAATACGTATGAGCCGGATATAACTAGTATGAACAATGTGGAGCCTGAACCTGTTCAACGTGAAGATGAAACATATGCTGAAAAACTTATGCTGAATCAGTGTTAAAGTCTAACGAACGAAAGGTAAACTTTCGGCAACTAACCAGCTCTGAAACACATAAGGGGAGTGATGTTGTTCTACCCAGGGAGTCAGTTCGTATAGTTCAAGAGAAGTTTGCAAATACCTTATACGGATACTTTTTGGGAGATCGAGTGGCGTATCCAGTTGTTGAATACTACGTCAGGAACAATTGGAAGAAATACAGGTTACAAAAGTGTATGATGAACGCTAATGGTTTTTTCTTTTTTAAATTTGCGGATCATAAGGGTATGATGAACACGTTGGAATCAGGTCCTTGGATCATAAGATCGCAACCGATTATTCTCAACACTTGGTCCCCTAATATCAAGTTAGAGAAGCAGGATGTTAAAAAGATACAGGTGTGGGTCAAGATTCATGATGTTCCTATTGCGGCCTACACGGAGGATGGGTTGAGTTTAATAGCCACGGCGCTGGGCATTCCGATACTTCTGGATTCTTACACAACCTCCATGTGCATGGATGTATGGGGAAGAAGCAGTTATGCCCGTGCCTTATAGAGATATCAGCTGACCTGGATTTTAAGGAGGGAATTACCTTGGCCATCCCGAAACTAGATGGAGAGGGATTCACCACAGAAAAAATGTCTGTTGAATACGAGTGGATACCCCTTAGATGTGCCCGAAACAAATTAGAGCCACAACAAAATCTGGGAAACAAACTGATGAGGATGGATATACGGTGGTTAAAAATCGTAAAACAGCAAAGAAAACTGGATTCCCAGTTAATAAGCCTAAGATGGAGTATAGGCCGAAAGCCCAGGCTGATCAAGGAGCTAGAACGGAACAAAGGTCCAAGAAAAAGGTAGAATTAGTGGACTCAAGGCAGGTTCATATCCGTAACCCTTTTGATGTCTTAGTCGATGACTCTAGTAATCCCTTGGAGAGTTTTAACACGGGTGTGGGAAGTGGGGAAGCTTCTACTAGCAAACCTGAAGGTGTCAAACATACGGAGAATGATGATAACCAATCTGATGATGAAGAGATTTATGAAGTTTACAATGAAACATAAGAATTTATGGCGTCCAATAATAAATCCTGGCAAGCACTCCTACTGTGAAGGTGTCCAATGGTTAGTCTAGCTTCCTGGAACATTAGGGGGTTGAACCGCCCGCTAAAACAAAAGGAGGTTCGTATTTTTGTCAAAGATAGTCAGCTGAGTATGTGTGCTATTCTAGAGTCGCATGTTGGCATTCCAGGACTGGTTAATGTTTGTAAAAGTGTGTTAAAAAACTGGGATTGGACCTCAAACGGTGTACACTGTTCAAAGGGAACTCGCATCATTCATGGGTGGGATCCAGCGATTTTTGATGTTATGGTTTTGAATCAAACTGATCAAGTTATGCATACCCAAGTGGTTTTTAAAAAGGATCAAAAGATACTATTTTGTTCTATCATTTATGCTGATAGTTATTATTTGAACCGAAGGAATCTTTGGAGTAGTCTTGCTTGCCATAAGAATGTTGTCAAGGATAACCCGTGGATTTGTATGGGTGATTTTAATAGTGCGTTGAATCTAGAAGATAACTCTTCAGGATCATCCAAAATAACTATAGGTATGAGTGATTTCAAAGAGTGCGTTGAGCAGGATGAATTGGTTGATGTGAAGGGCACGGGTTGTCAATACACCTGGAATCAAAAACCAAGTTCTGGAATGGGGATTCTCAAGAAGATCGACAAAGTAATGGGGAACATCACGTTTGTGGATCGGTTTCCAGCGGCAACTGCTATCTATCATCCGTATTGGATCTCTGACCACACTCCTTGCATTCTCAAAATTCCGGGTATGAATAGATGTAAGCCGAAACCTTTTAAATTCCCTAACTTCCTTGTTCACAAGCCGAGCTTCATGGATATTGTGAAGGAAAAGTGGGAGTGTCATGTTGAGGGTGTTCACCACTTACAGGTTGTAAAGAAGCTGAGAAGGAAACAAGTTGATTCTAACCCGCTTGATCAGGATATACGGACCCGAGAAGCCAAATGCTTGCAAGAGTTTCAAAATGCAAGCCTTGATGAGGAATGACTTCTTAAACAAAAATCTAAAGTCAAGTGGTTAATCGCTGGTGATTCAAATTCTGCTTTCTTTCACAAATCCCTTAAATGCAAAATGCATGTTAATCGGATTGATGTTATTAAAAATAGTCAGGGTTAATTATTTGAGGGTGGGGATGTCCCGATTGCCTTTGTGAATCATTTCGAGCAGTTTCTTGGTTCCGAGGATACAACATCCATGGATCCGTCTGATGACTTGTTCACTCATAAACTTGATGTAGTGGTTGCTCAGCACATGGTTCGGCCTATCCAGAATGATGAGATAAAGAATGCTATGTTCTCCATTGCTGAAAACAAAGCTCCGGGTCCGGATGGCTATACTTCAGCGTTTTTTATAACGGCTTGGTGTGTTGTTGGTGAAGATGTCTTTTTTTTGGGTAAAGGGTTACCCCGGTGATTCTATATATCAACAAAACCAATACAAAACAAGTAGTATGGAGAATCCATACTAGTTCAAACATGGGACATTCCCCATGAAAGTAAACCAGAAACACAAAACACCCAAAGACAAAAAACAACTAGACTACTAATCTAGAAAAGACCCCAACAAAAAGCTCTACAAATAGTCAGCCGCCATCATCAATCAATCGAGTATCATAGATCTCCCAAGCACGAAGTAGCTCTCTCACCTTCACAGTGTCCTTAAACTTTACTCCCATAATTTTGTAGCGAACCGTATGAAGAATTGTATCACATAAAACATCTGGAGGTCTTGTCTGGTTCTTGAAAAGTCTTGCATTTATCTCTTGCCAGATAAAATAAGTAGTAGCTGCAAGAACTAACCTGCTAACATAATTGGACGCAGATTTTGAACGAGACCGAGCAACCATCCAGTCCACGATAGAACTCCAATCTGAACCAACATTAAGCATACCACCTTTGCAGCGAACCGAATTCCAAACCAGCTGCGAATAATTACAATCAAAGAATAGATGGGCATGAGAGTCAGTATTGGCATAACAAAGGAGACAACACATCATGTTCGTATTCTTTCTTCTCGAAAAATCCCACTGGAGGATTTTGTCTTGCGTCAAGAGCTTACGACAAATAACCAACCACATAAAAAAAAGAATGCTTCGGAATACACTGAGGACACCAAATAAAATTCACCCAATCCACCTCTTGTTCCCTCTGCCGAACTGAACGCCACACTTGAGAAGACGAATGCTCAAATAACTCATTTCCATCTTTCCATAACAGTTTATCTCACCGGTTAGGGTCCATATGGACATGATCGATCTGATTAAGCACTGGAAAGAGATCTCTCCAAGCAACCGGCCATCTCCAAACACCATTATGTTGAACATCTTGAACCGTGGCACTAAGACTGAATCCTGCTGAAGTGATAGTTCTTGGCTAAAGAATATTACCCAACGGACCCAATTGGCACCAAGAGTCATACCAAGCCGAAGTATTGTTCCCATCCCCTAGCTTGGACCATACAAAATCTCTAATGAAAGGCCTAAGCTGAAGGATCTTTTGCCAACTCCAGCAACAATTAGAAACAGATTTGCAAATCCAAAAACTCTTACCAAGCAATTAAAGATTTCTTTGATAAAGGGAAGATGCTTCAGGAATTGAACCATACTATCATTGCCCTTGTGCCAAAAATCTCCACGCCATCTGTCATAACTGATTATAGGCCGATTGCGTGTTGCAACGTCTTGTTCAAATGCATTAGCAAAATCATGGTCGAGCGGTTGAAGGGATCGTTAAACAGGAGTTAATGCATAATTATCATAGAATGTTTGGCCCTCCTCGATGTGCTTTCAAGGTAGATATCCAAAAAGCATATGACACTGTAAACTGGGAGTTCTTAAGAAAGATCCTCATGGGGTTTGGGTTTCACTTGAAAATGGTAGAATGGATTATGTTATGTGTCACTACCCCATCTTTCTCGATATCGGTTAATGGCAATCTTCACGTGTATTTTAAAGGTAGAAGGGGTCTCAGACAGGGTGACCCCCTTTCTCCATACTTATTCACCCTTGTCATGGAAATACTCACTCTTCTTCTACAAAAGGCCATTCGTTTAGACTCTTCTTTTCGGTTTCACAATAAATGTGAAAAACAGTGAATAATTAACCTCTGCTTTGCTGACGATTTATTTCTTTTTGCTAGAGGGGATGTTGAGTCTGTCAGGTGCATTATGGCTTGTTTAAGCGATTTCACAAAGATGTCAGGTTTAGTACCTAGTATTCCCAAGAGTGTCGTTTACTTTTGTAATGTGCCTGATCATGTCAGACGAAGCATTCTAAACCTTATGCCATTCTTGGAGGGTAAGCTTCCGGTTAGATATTTGGGTGTTCCATTGATATCTTCGAGGTTACGATACTCGGATTGCAATGTGCTTGTGGAACGTGTAGATAAGGGAATATTTTCGTGGGCGAATAGATTTCTCTCGTTTGCGGGTCGTTTACAACTAATTCTATCAATTCTATCAGCCATGCACATATACTGGTGCTCAGCGTTTATATTACCAGATAGAATCATAAACGAATTGGAAGCTAAGTTTCGTGGCTTTCTTTGATCGCAAGGTCTGATGCAACAAGGGAAAGCTAAAGTTTCTTGGAAGACTGTTTGTTTGCCTAAATATGAAGGGGGTTTGGGTGTGAGACGAATTAAAGAGATGAATAATGCCCTGATGGCCGGTCATGCATGGAGCATCATCACTAATCGGGAGTCTTTATGGGTCGCTTGGGCCCATTCTTATCGGCTTAAAGACAGAAGCTTATGGGAGTGTCGGCCTCAAAATAACAGTTGCTGGAGCTAGAGGAAAATAATTCAGGTTAGACCTCTAATAAAACCGTATGTGTGGTCTAAACTGGGCAATGGTAAATCCACTTCCGCTTGGTTTGACAAATGGTGCGAAGAGGGTCCTCTAAACCATATGATCACACCAAGAATGATAGCAAATGGAGGGTTTAATCTTAAATCTAAAGTAGCGGATATTTGGATTAATGGGAGGTGGCCGATACAATGGATGAACCGAACACCTGCTCTAACTAATATTGGCCCTTGCAATCTTCGGGAGGATATGCAAGATAAAATATGTTGGAAGGTGGGAGATAAGATGATGGATTTTTCAAACTCGGTGGTATGGCAAACCACACGAACTCGAGAGGAGGAAGTGCCTTGGTCCGAGAGTGTTTGGTTCTCCCAATGCATCCCTAAACATGCTTTTCTCTTATGGCTAATTATACGGAGGAAGCTTCTCACTCAGGACAAAATTCTTAAATGGGGTCATGCGAGGAGGCGAAATATGAATATGATGTGCTGTCTCTTATGCTACAAAGATAATGATTCCCATGATCATCTATTTTTCTCATGCTATTATTCGACCCAGGTTTGGTACCATATTCGTGCATATGCAGAAATGGAGAATGTTCAACCTATTTGGAGTGATGTTTTCACAGAGATGATCCAAAGGAAAGTGTCGAAGAGGATAGCGAGTATTGTTGCCAGGCTCACAGTTGCTGCTGCTGCCTACTACATCTGGAAAGAACGCAATACCAGGTTATTCCAGAATAATGCGAGACCACCAGACAAGTTAGCACAGGAGATACTTTCTACTGTTTGCTACAAATTAATGGGTCTTAAATTTAAGGAATCGGCTCAAGTGACTAGGAAGTTGGAGAAATGGAACATACGGGGGGACGAAGACTATGACATGGGCGCTCATTCAAGTTTTCAGTTAGATAGTTAGTCGCTTGTTTTGTGCTAGTTTGTAGACTAGTTGTGTCTTCGTGTTTTCTCTTCTTTGTTGATTTTGTGGTTTGGTTTACATAAATGGGGGGTTGTCCCATTTATGATCTAGTATGGAACCTTTTCATGCTACATGTTTTTATTTGGTTGTGAATATATAAAATCACCGGGGTAACCCTTTACCCAAAAAAAAATATATGTTGGATTTGTACATAGTATATCAAATTATACTTTGGTAAATAATATCACATTTGGGAGCATATCAAACTATACTTTGGAATTATATCAAAATATACAAAAGAAAATGTGATTTAGAATTCATTCAAACCTTAGTGTATCAAACTACACCTTAGAGACTATAGAAATACCACAAAGGTAAAAAAACCCGAATAGTGAGTGAGCATGAAGGTTCTCTGGGCGATTTTGGCGACATAGGTGATCTTGTGAAACCCTAGCAGTTTCTTGCTAATCCTGGGCTCGATTGATCTTGCTTATCAGCTTAGGGTTTGTCTGATCGATCCTTAGGTGATAATCAGTTGTAATCGGATTAGGGTTTGTAGTTAGGGTTTTGTAAGCGGCGCTGATTTTCTGTTTGCAAACGGGGTGTGTAGCTGTTTCATTTGCATTAGTGCTTCTGATTTTTGGCAATACATCTTCAGAATATTGAGATTAGGGTTCTGATTTCGTTGTTCTGATTTTCGGCAATACATCTGATTCAACGGCGCTGTTCTTAGGCACTAATAAGTTGATTTCAGATTGAGATTAGGGTTCTGATTTCGTTGTTTCCCGATTAGCGAAGGGGTGACGCTGGTTCCTTATTGAATTAGGGTTTCGGCAGGTTTCTTCATCATCGCTATTCTTTGTGTTGGCTGGTTTTGTTGATCAGAATCAGTTCTGGCTAATCAGTCCCTAGTGCGTTCTGCTTTAGGGTTTCGGCTGGTTGCTGTTTGAGGCCTGTTTGTGACTGCTGGTATGGATGGCCAAAATGCAGAAAACTCAAATGTGTTTGCGAAAAAGATTAAGAATATTGATGGTAAAACATTTGAGCCAAGACAAACATCACTTATGGCGGCTAGGGTTTCTGAAATGCCGAGTAAGAAGGTATGTTTTATGCTGCTGCTTAACGATACTGAACATGTTATTGGCTGTTCTGATTCTCCCAATCAGAATTATGCGAAGGTCTTTGACAAGAGAAAGGTAGCATTTGTGCTACCGTTGAATGATGTTAGTCCTCCTCGAGTTCAAAATCAGAATCAGGATGATAATGCTCATGTCCAATCTTATGCGGATGTGGTCCTAAATGAACAGGTCGAGCAAGGTGATATTAAGCGGGGTGGTGATTCAACTCAGAATCAGAATGAAGATGAAAACACTAGGAAGGCCAATGATGCGGCTGATCAAGTTCCTAAAGTCAATTTTCAACCTCTAAATTCAGATGTCTCATTGGATGGAGTGGATGTAGTGCTTCCGATTGATTCGGTTCGCCAGGTTAACAACAGGTTAGCTAACACTCTTTATGGTTATTTCCTGGGGGATAGGATTGCATATCCAGTAGTTGAATATTTTGTGACAACACATTGGAAGAAACATGGTCTTCAGAAAACTATGATGAATTCAAATGGTTTCTTTTTCTTCAAGTTTGAAGACAGAAAGGGTATGGATACTGTTCTTGAAGGGGGACCTTGGATGATCCGTAACAAACCTATGTTTCTCAACATTTGGTCTCCTACAAACACCCTTAAAAAAGAAGAGTTTAAAAAGGTTGCAGTTTGGGTTAAATTGCATTATGTTCCTCTAGTGTCATATTCTGATGATGGTTTAAGCATGTTGGCATCAAAAATTGGGTCTCCTGTGCGCCTGGATTCGTATACTAGTGATATGTGTCATGAGGCTTGGGGAAGGAGCAGCTATGCCAGGGCTCTCATTGAAATATCAGCTGATCATGAGTTGAAAGAGGCTCTAACCATGGCTATTCCTGAATTGGATGGGAACAAATATGTTACTGAGACTATTCGGGTGGAGTATGAATGGGAACCTCCGAGATGTGTCCACTGCTGTGTATTTGGGCATGATTCTGAGGGATGCCCCAAATATGTTGGCTCGACATCCAAACCTACTACTAACAGGCCGAAAGTAGATGAGGATGGTTACACTGAAGTTAAGGCTAAGAAGAGTGCAAAGAAGAATGGCTTTCAAGTTAATAACCAGAAGCCTAAATTCGAGTATAGACCGGTGGATAGAAAGAAAAAGGATGGGAGTTCCCCCCTATGCGACTGTGCAGGGTACTAAAGTTCAAACGCACAATCCGTTTTCTGCTCTTCAATCTGGTGGGGGAATGGTGGTCCGCTCCAAGGGAACAATAAAGGGGGTCGACATCTTCATGAGGACTCAGATGAGGATGAGGTTGAGGTTGTCTATGATGAATCCAAGGAGTTTAAGACATTGGGTACATTTCCTTCGTCTTCCAGAGCAGGGGCAAGCACCTCTCCCACAAAGTGCTCCAATGGATAGATTATCTTTGGTTCGTGTTGAGTGGCTCCCGTTTGGGGGCAACTTCATTTTTGATGATGGAGGATGAAGTATTT
This sequence comes from Helianthus tuberosus, assembly GCA_030545235.1. Lineage (NCBI taxonomy): Eukaryota > Viridiplantae > Streptophyta > Magnoliopsida > Asterales > Asteraceae > Helianthus > Helianthus tuberosus. Next base: position 108,418,841 of record CM060370.1, on the reverse strand, counting down.
GGTTTTGTTTCTGTTTGTCTACTAGTTATCATTTTCATGATGTATAGTAGACTAGGTTGATGTGATGTCATAGTTGCTTTTGTGTTTGTTGGCTTACATATATGGGGCATGTCCTGTATATGAACTAGTGTGGAACTCATCCTCACTACTTGTACTTATTTGCGGTTGTTTTATATATAGAATCACCGGGGTAACCCTTTACCCAAAAAAAAAAGAAATACCACAAAGGCAATTCCTATTTGGATAAAATTTGGTTTCTGACATTCCATACAACAGGAATGGGGTGTCTAGTCCTATAGCGCTATATCGTACTACCAATCGGTTTGGTGAATGTATAAAATAAGTACAACCCAACAATTTTTATAATCTTTGAAAATTAGTGTTTAAAACATAGATGATCATACAATTTGTCAAAAGATATGTACTAACATGTATAATCATACAGTCGAAATCATGAAAATAACAAATAGGTACATATGTTTCACCCCAAAACATTTAAAAACAGTAAAAAAAGGGGACTATGTACTCACTTGATGATGCTTAGAAGTCTTGAATAACAACCAAGCAAAGCTAGGGGGATCACGGAATCAAACGGCACCTGATATAGGTAACTAAGTAAATAAACCGGACCTAAAACAGAAGATCAGATAGAATGAGGTTTCATAAACCAAATGAGTATAGGAACTCATGTAACATGGTTTAACAAAGCCTACATCCTAAATCGAAACCTATCCTAAGTGCTTACGACCCATTACGACTCGTTTAGGTAGCTTATGCTACTTTAACGCGTCGTTCGCGTAAAACGTGTTCGGACCGCCAAACTAGTCCTATGACAAGTAATATATGCCTTAACAAGTCTAATAATGTTGCCTAATTAGTTTAGATGTCAAAATTTAGGTTACATATGCTTAAAATGAATTTATGCGTAAAAAGGGCATTTTGGTCGTTTTCCTAAGGCATATAAACTACCTATCATACAACTACTTAAACGAAGTGACCATAAGGTATAACCTCGGAAGGTTATTCACTATACAACTATGGTCACAGAACAAGTTTGATCGGATCATAATGATCGACCAAACGGGTCGGGTTCGAAAGTCTAAGCAGTTGTTTAGACCACTTACCTTACGACCCTATATAAGCACTAAACCTAAAGTGACGAGTTAAACATGTTAAAATATGTTTAACGAAGTTAGAAAACAAGTTTGATATCAAAACAAAGGGTTTTGATACCCAAGAATAGTTTGGTTGCAAAATACGCAAGAATACGCATTTTGATCGAAACTATGACTCGTCACTATGCCTAAATAACGTGGTAATCAGTAGGTATAGTCACAAAGGACTATGACCATCGTGATTACGCTCACGTTGCGAAGTTCAAACGAACTTCGTGTTGACCATTGACTGGTCAAAGCAGAAAGTCAAACACTGTTTGACTTTCGTTCTAAAAACGCATAAAAGCACGAAAGAATACTTACAAAATGTCACACCCTGACTTTTGCGGAAGCGTGGGTTTATTTGGTGTGACTTCTTAATACCATAGCAACAATCATAACAATGCTATATGATAAAAACATGAGATTTTCATCCATTAATAAAGTTTAGAAAATTACCATATTATACTTGTCTTAAAACAACAATCACAAAATAAGTTACAAACCTTTACTTGTTTTAAGTGAGTTCGTAAAAACTTAGCAAAAGACTTTAAACAATACTAGGTTTAGAGATATGTAACCCGTCCAGGAAGAGGTTACACCTTCTAAACCCTGGATGACTTCTTTATTCAAACGCAGCTTGAAAATACGTGCATACCGTGCTAGATCCATTAGTTTCCTGAAATACATGTAGTTTGAAAAGTCAACATAAAGTTGAGCGAGTTCATGTGTAAGTGAGTATGTATAAGCCTTTGTAAATATGCTTGTATGTATAAAAATCCCTGGTATGTAGCAATTAAGGAAAAAGAGATCACCATTGGGTTGCAAAGCCAATGATATGTGTGAAGTGATGCAGGAAGACTCAAACCTAGCGGATTTGCGCGTCGGGCACATAGTCACCGCCTGGCCCACTAAGCGGACTCAGGAGTGGGGCTCGCTACACCCAAATAGATCTATCACTAATGACCGTCCTATAATGAGGATTAATGGCCTCTAGTTCCAGCCTACCCACTCACATGATCTAAGTAGTAAACCCTCCTTAAGCTAACCATACCATGTATAAAAGTATCCGTAATTACTGTAACATGTATTTCACCCCCAAAGTATAAAAACTGAAAACAGTTAAGAGAAAAGGGGGACATGAACTCACAATATTGCGTCTTCAGTATGTGTAACCCAAGTCTCTGCGGCAAAAACGACTACCTACAATGGTCTAATGTCTATTAGACGAACGGGTCGTGCCTTGTCTTAGTATGTATGTTTTTGAGTTACGATTCTGGTATTATTCCAAGTTATAATAATTGTATTTAGTTTTGGAATAATTGTTTATACAATATTTCTGTATTAATACCTCTCGAGTATTTGTATTCGTATTTCCTTCCCAAGGATGGGGGTCTTTATATATGTAAACTTGTAGTCTCGAAATTATATTTTAAGTCCCACTTAGCAAAATATATTTTAATCACTTGTCAATAATATTTTAATTCCAAAATATATATATTTTTCCCAAAAATATTATATTTTACCTCATACATTTTCCAAAATAATACTTATCAAATATACGCATAAGAAAAACAAGTATGGTTCTCTGGGCGATTTTGGCGATTTAGGCAATTTCGTGAAACCCTAGCAGATTCTTGCTTTTCCTGGTCTTGATTGATCTTGGTTATCATCTTAGGGTTTTTCAATCGATCCTTAGGCGATAATCAGTTGAAATCGGATTAGGTTTTTGTAGTTAGGGTTTGGCAATACATTGTTCATCGGCGCTGTTTGAGTTCAAATCAGATCCGGCTTTCTGATTGTAGACGGGGTGTGTAGCTGGTTTCCTTCTCTTGCATTAGGGTTTCGGCAATACATCTTCAGCGACGCTGATTGACTTGTCCAGGCGCTAAACAGTTGATTCAGATCTTCGAGTTTAGGGTTCTTTTTTTCTTTGCTTTCTGATTTTTTACGGGGTGCGGCTGGTTCCTAATTCATTTAGGGTTTCGGCAGGTTTCCTCTTCGTCGCTATTGGAGTTGTCGATTAGAATCTTAGCGTTTTCAGAGTAGGGTTTCCCATGGATGAAGGTAACACTGATGGAGTGTCTCCGCAAGATGATCGTCCTAAACCATCACTTTCTTTTGAGACATTAGCCAACCGTGTTATTGATGTTGAGGGAAATACTTGGTTGCCACGTCGGGGTATGGTTCAGACGTCTCAAACGGAACCTAGGAAAATCAATATCATCGATGAATTGTTCAAGTCTACGGCTCCGTTTCCTGTGGAGAATGAGCAGCCAACCATGAGGTGTTCGGAAAATAAGGAAGATAATGCAAGTTTTCAGGTCCGAACTGATATGGGTAGTGCATTGAAGCCTAGGTCTTATGCTGATTCGGTTGTGGCAGCCAAGACCAAGCAGAAGCAGGTAAATTTCAGAACTCTTGCGAGTCCGGTGTTGCAAGATGGCTGTGATGTGGTGCTCCCCCGGGAATCTGTTAAAATAGTACAAGACAGGTTAGCAAATACATTGTATGGGTATTTCTTGGGGGATCATGTGGCTTATCCGGTTGTTGAGTACTTTGTGAGAAACAACTAGAAAAAGTTTGGTTTGCAAAAGTCTATGATGAATGCAAACGGGTTTTTCTTTTTCAAATTTGCGGACAAAGATGGTATGATGAATGCTCTTAAAGAAGGACCTTGGATTATTCGTTCACAACCTCTCTTCCTTAGTGTATGGTCGCCTACTTCAAGACTAGAGAAGAAGGAAGTCAAAAAGATACAAGTTTGGGTTAAAATCCATGATGTTCCTATAGCTGCCTATACGGAAGACGGGTTGAGTATGATTGCTACGGCCATTGGTGAGCCGAAATTATTTGATTCGTACACCACCACTATGTGTACGGACACTTGGGGAAGGAGCAGTTATGCAAGAGCTTTGATAGAAGTTTCAGCTGAAAATGATTTTAAAGAGGAAATAGTTATAGCGGTGCCTGAGCTAGAAGGTGAAGGTTTTATTAAAGTAAAGATGGTTGTGGAATATGAATGGAGTCCCTATAGATGTGCCCACTGTAAGGTTTTCGGACATGCTGATGAGTCTTGCCCGAGACAGCCTAGGAAGTATCCTAAGGAAGTGCCTAAACCTCAGAAACAGAATGTTAGGAAGCAACCGAGAGGTCCGGTGAAGACTCCAGTAGTGGATGAAGATGGCTTTATGGATGTGGATGGTAAAAAAGCGGCTAGGAAATCTGGTTTTCATGTTAATAAAGCTAAGCCGAAATTCGAGTACAGGCCGATTGGGTTTAAAACGAATGGAGGGGGTAAAAAATCGGAGCCTTCGGTTAGTGTAGTATCCCGGAACCCGTTTGATGTCCTAAGGGATGAGCAGGGTACGGTCCGTCAAAAGAGCAAGGAAACAAGGGATGATATAGCAGATTCTGATGATGAGGAGGTTGTTGAAGTCTATAATGAAACAAATGACTTTATGATTTCGGGCTCATATCCTGTGTCTTCAAAAGCAGGGGCAAGCACCTCTTCCACAAAGTTCACTAATGGAGGATAATGACTCTTGTTGGTTTTATTTGTTTTGTCTACTAGGCATTTTTAATGATGTAAAGTAGACTAGGTTACGAGATGTCATAAGTAATTTGTTTTTGGCTTACATATATGGGGCATGTCCTGTATATGAACTAGTGTGGAATTCATCCTCACTACTTATACTTATTTGCGGTTGTTTTAATAGAATCACCGGGGTAACCTGTCACACCCCGACCGCGTATAACATGCAACCGCGGCGGAAAACGTCGGGGAGTGTTGTAACAGAATTAATTGTTTCATAACCATGGCATTCAAAGTTGTGTTTTATTTATCAACATAAGAGTTTCATTGTCTTAAACAGGAAACAAAGAGTACATAACATAATTAAACTAAGTCTATCTTCATTTTATGTCTCTAAGGCACAGGTCCGCCCTAGTGTCATGATCATCATCCTAAGCAACAGCTCCTGAAAACACATGTGAAAATAGGTACGTCAGCATAAAAATGCCTGTGAGATACATAGGATTTGTGAAAAGAGGATTCATGACTTATAAGTTTAGAAAAAGTTGTTAACAAAAGTCAGTCATGAACCTTGTAAATTGTTTTGTTTTGTAAATCATTCCAAAAAGCGATGATATGTATAAATAAGAGAATAATGTAAGGTTAAATAAATAACCAAGTAAAATGAGTCTGTATAAGATAAGTTGTTTTGTAAATCAATGTCTTGTGAAAATAAGTTGTTTATGTAAAACGTAATATGTCAAATATTGAAATGATTTAAGTAACGCTACGACATGTAATATCATACAAACACTTGTTTATAGGAAGTACCAGCGGCGTATCCCCCATGCTTGTATCATATTACACACGCCTCGTTACTCAAATCACTTACTCAACCCAACCACCAATGTAAATTGTTTATGTATAAATGAATTGTCATGTGTTAATGTGTAAACCAAATCGAAATGTCTATGTCCAATGTAAACCACTAATTGTGTATATCAATGTCAAAATGTTTATGTTTAATGTAGATCATGTAATGTATACCCAAAAATATCATGTATGGTAAGTGAAATATATCAACTAAACCATATGTGAAATGCACAAAAACAAGGTATTGAAGTAAAACATGGTTTAAATCAAAGTTATGTTTTGTGGAACAGATGCATGCTATACTGATACAAACATTTATGCGGTATTGTGAAAATGCATACATCCAAGCCTTGAGACTGTGGCGATAAACCCTTAAACAAATTAAATGTTTATCTAAGTTATGTGTATCGAATTCGGTCATTCCTTCCAATCCAAACAAACCCAGGATTTCAGGAACGGGAGTTGTCAATTCCTATGGTACCACTACCTACTAACGAATGGCGTAGCTAATGTTAATGGATGTATTATTCCATTTTAAACAACCCAAATGTCATACCAAAATGTAAACATGTGATGAAAACAACTGTACTAAGTATGCACACAATGGGCATGCACACAATGGGCATACATAGCATGAAATGTAATGTGAAACAATGTACTAAGTATGCACACAAGGGACATACATAGCATGAAATGTAATGTAAAACAATGTACTAAGTATGCACACAATGGACATACATAGCATTAAATGTAATGTAAAACAATGTACTAAGTATGCACACAATGGACATACATAGCATGAAATGTAATGTAAAACAATGTACTAAGTATGCACACAATGGACATACATAGCATGAACACAATGAAATCATGTACTATAAATGTACTAATGAACATAGCAAGTATATGATGTGAAAGCAGGAAAGCACGAAAGTAACAAGTAGGCACATGTGTTTCACCCCAAAAAAGTTTGAAAAACAGTAAAAGAGGGGTCTATGTACTCACTTGAGATTGCTCAGAAGTCCTAAGATAACCACCAAGCAATACTAAAGATCACGGAATCAAACGGCACCAAATATAGGTAACTATGTTAATAAACCGGACCTAAATCGGAGGATCGGATAGAATGAGGGTTCGTAAACCAAACTGTTGGACTCTGTATGCCTAAGACACATATTAAATTGATGTGGCTAGTACGTTATGATCCAAGTCGAGTCATACCCAATAACAAGCTAGACAAACACTTACAATATTTATTTATGATATGATCAAATAAATAAATATCAACACTTAGAATATTTAGAAATTGGTTTTCTAAATAATTGCACTTGACAAACTAATAAATTATATGGATAATTTATTTTGAGAGAATATTTTATTTTGTTATTTAATTGGTTAAATAACATAATAAAAATAGCATAAGTCTTATAACATATGATGTTATATTTTATAAAAGTTATAAAATATATATATATGTGTAAGACTTATATTTTATAAAAGAAATTATATTTTTTATAAAAGCTTGGCCGCCACCCCCCCCCCCCCCATGGGGTCTTCCCAAAAATGTCTTGGCCAATTATCTTCCATGCATGTTGTCATAAGTTAGAAGCACCTTGATTGGGTGATCTTCCCTAAACATGTTGGTCCAATGACAATGCATGCAAAATGCATGTGTTAGAGGCTCATGCATTGGGTGAAAATGGTGGCATTTTCTCTCACCTACTTTAAGAGAGTTTTTGTATGAAAAATGCAAGAAGAAGACTTAGAGATGCTCTCTAATTTTCGGTCATGTATGGCTGATTTAGAGGGGTTTCAAGTTGAAACAAATCAAGTGCTTAACTCCAAGAAACACTCTCATATTTTCGGCCAAGGGTAGGGCTTCAAGGGTTTCGATTTTACAAGTTATTTCAAGTGTAAAATTACCTTTGTTCTCTCTCTAAAAATCGGCCATAAGAAGGTTACCAAGAGTTGGATCCATGAGAGAATTTTAGTGAGTTATAAGTGTAGAAATCCTAGCTAAAACTAAGATGTTTGTTGGAAGGCTTGGGGTATACAAGCTTGAGGTCTTCTACACTTGAAGGCAACCGTTCATGAAGCATCATCTTCTTCATATCCATTACTCCATGGAAGGTAGTTTTCTAAACATCCTATGGTTGTGTTTGATAGTATACATCTCATAAATGGATCCGGGTTTTGGGATTTTGCATATAAATGGTTTTATATCTTATAGAAGTAACATGTTTTAAACTTATTTTCCGCTGCGTTTTTATTTCATATGGATGAAATTGCTTTGATAAACATGTTAAAATCCCATCAATGGCATCTAGAGCCGCTTATATGAGTGCATGCTTCAATAGACTTAAAATTTTCGGGTTTCGGGTTTGGTGAAAACCCTATGGCCGAAATTTTAAGTATGGTTATCCCTTTGTTTTTCAAGATTATATTCTTACATGCATAAATGAATCTTGAAAAATTATTTCATATGGATGATTTGTTTGTTTGGACAAAAGTAACCTTTTCGGTTTTTTGGACATAGCCGAAAATGGTTATTAAAAGGGAACCATTTTTTTTATGCTTCTTGAAATTAATAAATATATATTTGGATATATATTTTGGTGTTCATAACCTAGCCATAACCTTATGTGAATATGTTTGTGTTTGTGATTTTAGATAATTATTTAATGAGTTGTAATAATTATTATTTTGTCTTCCATTTGTAAAAATATGTAATTTATTTATTTCATTTGGTATGTAAGTAAATAGATTAGATGCATTTATTTTACTAGAAAAATGTATTAGGATACTTTTATGTAAAAGAAGATGCACACAAAAATGCGGTTTTGGGTTTTGCCATTTTCGGGCAAAAGGACTTCATAGTTCTTAACGGGATTTTAGCCCGATAACCAAAACACATTTACGGAGCCCAAAGGAGTTTGGAGCTGAATTAAAGTACATTTTGGAAGCTCAAAGAAAGTGGAGAAATCACAACACAAAAGGGAGACTTGAAGCATTTGGATGCGGGATCAAGTGGGAGTTCAACGACACATTATTTGTGTCAATATTCACCCTTTTAGGAAGGACCTTTTGGCACACTTGTTTCGGCTAACAAGTGTGGTCAAAATAGTTGGCTATGGTTATGCACCTAATGATATGTGTGTTGTGCTTGTTTGGTTGTTTATTTTGTTGTTTGATGATATTTGGATATGCATGCTTAACAAACTAATAATCAACAACAAGCTTAAAATTGGTTCTTTAAAGATCATTAAAAATGGTTAATAAAAGGTTATTAAAAATTAATGATTTTATAATAAAATGGGTTTTATTAAAAGAACCTTGAAAAATTGTTTTTCACCAAAGTACCAAGGATTTGAATGCATGCAAATATATGGTACATAAAGTTTTCTAAACTAGAATTTTGAAAACTCAAAATCCCTTTTATAAAACAAGTCAAACACCATCCTTTTATACAACACTCGAATCACTTGGGAACTCTTTGTGGGATAAAGGTCACCTAACCATATTTGAGGGAACTTGTATATTCGAGGTGGGTTTACCATGTTTGTGGGATAAAGGTCACCTAACCACTTATGTGTATAAACTCACACGTGTGTGTAAGTTGGACGACTTGATTTGGAAACCATGAACTTAGGGTCACCGAAGCATGGGGAACAAAGGTGTTGATAGGATTAAACATGCCAACTAAACATAAAGATGTTTAACCGATCCCATATGGCTAGAAGTTGCAAAGAGTTGCAATTGTCAAACGTTGACTACCTTGTTAATTTAAATAGAGGGATAAAGGTCACCTAACCGATATTTAAATGTAACGTTGGATTCTAGATTTTAATTATTAATTGTCTATGAGACACAAAAGGGTATTAATGATTAAAATATAATAATATCGAAAATACTAAAATTGAACGTTGTCAAAATTTTGTAGATGGCCGCTAACAATATTACCCAAACCGTCCGTAACCTATCAATTAGAACAATCCTTGACAAGGATCGTCTCAATCATAACACTTCATGGATTAATATCGAAACTTAAGAATCGTTCTCAAGTAAAAGATATCATATGTGTTGAACGATCCTAATCCCGATGACAATCTTATGGAAGATAAGGATGCCTATAACGATTGGATTAAGTATATCGAGGATACTACGCAAGCCTCTTGCCTCATGATTAGGAATTATGATTCCTGAGATTCAAAAAGGTTTTGAACATCATGAGCATACGACATGATTAACCAGTTATAGGAAATGTTCCTATGGGTATAACGCTTCGAAACGGTTCGAGCACTTCATGTATGTCGAATGGAGGAAACCCAATCGGACTCATCTTATGTCTTTAAGATGAAAAGCCACATTGATCACCTCAAAATGCTCAATATGGATAAAAGGGTTTTATCCATTCTAACGATCAATGAGGGTGGCAACAAGAAAGGGCATCACCCCGACACCAAAGCAAATGTTGCAAATGGAAACGGGTAATTCAAAAGGAAATAATTAGAAAGACTAAAGCGAAACCACCGAAACCAAAAGAGAAGAAGGCAAAGGTTGCCATGAACGATCCATGCTTTGAGTGTGGTGAGATGGGGCATTTAAATAGGAATTGTCCAACCTATCTCAAAGAGTTGAAAAACAAGAGGGATGCTAGGCAAACCTCAGGTACAATCTTAATGATACATATTGACCTTAATGTTATTTCTTCTAACACATGGGTATTAGATACCGGATGTGGAACTCATGTTTGCAATTCGTTGCAAAAGGTTCAAAAGAAATAAACATTACAAGAAAGGAGACTATGTTTTGAAACTTCCAAATGGTTTGGAAATTGTTTTAAAATGTCTTGAATGCTCCTAGTTTGACTAGGAACATTATTCAAGTTTTCCTTATAAGACAATATGGTTTTGACTTAAAGTTTGTAAACAATGACATTTATATTTCGATGAATGACATGTTTTACTATGCCTTCAAATGGTAGTTATGAATTGGTTCATAATAATACATCATTTGATAGTTTAATGTACCAAACAATCACCAAGAAACTCAATATGGATTTGAGTAAGACCTATCCTTGGCATTATCGCCTTGGTCATATAAACAGATGTCGCATGTAAACACTTCGAAAGAATTGTCTTTTGGAAACAAATGAAATTGGTTCATTTGATACATGCGAATCTTATTTACAAGGTAAAATGACCAAGTAATCCCTTAATGGGAAAGGGTAAAAGATTTATTAGGTATCATACATTTGGATGTATATGATCCTTTTAAGCCAATGACTAGGAATGGTGAAAGATACTTCATTACTTTTACCGACAACTATAGTAGTTATGGTTATGTGTACTTGACACAAAGAAGAAGTTTTGAAACGTTCAAAATCTTCAAAAGTGAAGTAGAAAATCAACTCAATTAAAGTTCTTCGTTCTGATAGAGGAGGAATCGAACTCTATTTGGATATGGTTTGATCTATGATGGCTAGGAGTGCATTATCTCTATCATTTTGGGGTTACACTTTGCTCTCCGTGGCCCATATGGCCCCAACCAAGAAAGTGGATACGACGTCTTTTGAAATATGACATGGAAAGGTTCCATCATTATCATATTTAAAAGTATGGGTTGTGAAGCTTATGTGAAGCAATACACCCCAAACAAGTTGAAGTACGATCCACTAAGTGTATCTTTGTAGGATATCCTAAAGATGATATAGGATATTAATTCTACGATCCAACAGAGCAAAAGGTATTTATTGCTCAAAAGGCTGAATTCTTGGAAGCTAAGTTCCTTGTGGAAGGAATTAGTAGAACAGTGGAACTTGATAAGGATTGAGAACCACAAGCCGATACACGTTTGGTTGATACTAGCATTCAACAAGAGGTTGTTGAAAATGATCAAGTGGTTGATCAACACACACAATACGTTCGCAAATCTGGTAGAATTAGTAGTCCACCTGAAAGATATGGATTTTTCATAGATGGATGCTACGTGGTAGATTCAGGTGAATCAACCACATACCATGATGCAATGTCAAAATCCGATTGCGACAAATGGCTTGAAGCCATGAACACGCGGAGATGCAATCCATATATAACAACCAAGCATGGGAATTGGTTGTGCAATCTCTTAACTCCAAAGTAGTTGGAAGTAAGTGGGTTTTCATGAAGAAAACATATATGCATGGAAACTTGGATACTTGTACAGCGAGACTTGTAGCAAAAGGTTTCAATAAAACTCAAAGGTTGATTGTGATGAGACCTTATCGCCCGTGGCGATGCTAAAGTCAACTAGGATATCATTTGCCAAACTTACACAATATGATTATGAGATTTGGCGAATGGATCTCAAAACGACTTTCCTTAATAGATATCTTGAGGAAGATGTCTATATAGTTAAGCCTGAAGGTTTTGTTGATCCAAAACATCCTGACAAAGTATGCAAGTTAAAGAAATCAATCTATAGATTGAAACAAGCATCTAGAAGTTGGAATCATCGTTTTGATGAAGAAATTAAGAATTTTGGATTCATCAAGAACGGTGATGAAGCTTGTGTGTATAAGAAAGCTAGTGGGAGCATTATTACTTTCTTAGAATTATATGTTGATGACATTCTACTATTTGGAAATAACATTCCAACCTTGGAGGGTGTAAAAGCCTGGCTTGAAAGTTGTTTTTCCACTAAGGATTTTGGTGAAGTCGCCTGTATTTAGGAATAAAGATCTATAAGGATAGGTCAAGGCGCTAGATAGGTTTAAACAAAAGTGCATACATTGACAAAGTCTTGAAAAGGTTCAAGATGAAGAACTCTATGAAAGGTTTAGTACCTATTCAAAGAGAGGACAATATTGAAAGCATTTCAATGTCCAAGCTCAAAGGATGAGCAAGAAAGATTGAAAGGAATCCCATATGCGATAGCTATAGGATTCATTATGTATGTAATGATATGCACTAGAACGGACATGTCATGCGCTTTAGGCATGACGAAAAGATACCAGCGAGTAACAGTCATTGGGTGACTATTAAAAATATATATTGAAATACCTTAGAAGGACTAAGGATATGTTTCTAATATATGGATCTGGTGAAAAAGAACTCGTTGTAAAAGGGTTACAAGGATGCGAGTTTCGGAATTCGTTGTAAAGGGTTACATGGATACGAGTTTCCAAACTGATCAAGATGGTTCTCGATCACAAACAGGGTAGCATTGTCCACTACAGAATCAGAATACATCGCCGCTTCATTGATTGAGATAATTCATATGGATCTGCCACTTGAATTATTGCCGATCTAGGGGTAGTCCTTACCATTCAGGACCCCTAGAGATCTTTGTGATAACGATGGTGCGATTGCTTAAATCACGGAACCTCATGTACATCAAAAGACTAGGCACATTGAGCGGAGTTTCAACTACATAAGGGATGAAGTTGAAAAAGAGAAAGATATGTATTCGCAAAGTTCACACTGATCAAAATATTGCGGATTCACTCACGAAGCTCCTTGAATGGGCAAAGCATGAAAGGGTCATACTTGTGCCTTAGGACTTCGATATTCTAGTGATTGGATTTGATCTAATTTTGTATTTGGATATTGGAACAACTGTTATTATAACTCATTATGGTAATTTTGAGTTATGTTCCATTTTAGCATGTTTAAATCCGTGAATAAGTTACTTATTCTAAATGTCCGTAGTCGATCATAATTGTGGGAACAAATATGAATGTAAGGCTATTATGAATTTGGATTGGTGGATATTCATTAGATATGAATATAGAGCAAAGTGTTGCTACCAAGGTTCATAGATATTTGTGGGATACAAATATTGGACTGACTCGCTCTCAAATATTACTGCATGGAATCATCTGTGATTGATCATAAGTAAATTTGAGTAAAGGAGAATATCATAGTATCCTCAGACCTGAGATACATATTGGGTCTTGATATTCACCAAATATTATGCCTTGACTTATTTCTTCGCTGTCAGTAATATGACAGTACATAAGGCTAAGCTCAGGTGTGATACAAGGTGATTGTGAGAGACGTATGTAGTCAAGATGGGATTTGTTCCTCTTATTCGTTGAGAGTAAGATGTCTAAGGCCTGCTAAAGTTAAATCAACAGAGAGTAATCACTCTGTGTCTCTGGATTTGACATGACATCTGTAACGAAAGGATAAATGATAGATTCACCTAAATCATTTTCAAGTAAGGGACTTGAAGGGGATGATGTTATTGAATGGCACATATAGTCATACGTATTAGGGGTAGTAAACCGTAGTTAGGCGTTATTTACTACTTGCATCAATCTTCTATGTATCTTGTGCAAGTGGGAGATTGTTGGACTCTGTATGCCCAAGACACATATTAAATTGATGTGTCTAGTACGTTATGATCCAAGTCGAGTCATACCCAATAACAAGCTAGACAAACACTTACAATATTTATTTATGATATGATCAAATAAATAAATATCAACACTTAGAATATTTAGAAATTGGTTTTCTAAATAATTGCACTTGACAAACTAATAAATTATATGGATAATTTATTTTGAGAGAATATTTTATTTTGTTATTTAATTGGTTAAATAACATAATAAAAATAGCATAAGTCTTATAACATATGATGTTATATTTTATAAAAGTTATAAAATATATATATATATGTGTAAGACTTATATTTTATAAAAGAAATTATATTTTTTATAAAAGCTTGGCCGCCACCCCCCCCCCCCATGGGGTCTTCCCAAAAATGTCTTGGCCAATTATCTTCCATGCATGTTGTCATAAGTTAGAAGCACCTTGATTGGGTGATCTTCCCTAAACATGTTGGTCCAATGACAATGCATGCAAAATGCATGTGTTAGAGGCTCATGCATTGGGTGAAAATGGTGGCATTTTCTCTCACCTACTTTAAGAGAGTTTTTGTATGAAGAATGCAAGAAGAAGACTTAGAGATGCTCTCTAATTTTCGGTCATGTATGGCTGATTTAGAGGGGTTTCAAGTTGAAACAAATCAAGTGCTTAACTCCAAGAAACACTCTCATATTTTCGGCCAAGGGTAGGGCTTCAAGGGTTTCGATTTTACAAGTTATTTCAAGTGTAAAATTACCTTTGTTCTCTCTCTAAAAATAGGCCATAAGAAGGTTACCAAGAGTTGGATCCATGAGAGAATTTTAGTGAGTTATAAGTGTAGAAATCCTAGCTAAAACTAAGATGTTTGTTAGAAGGCTTGGGGTATACAAGCTTGAGGTCTTCTACACTTGAAGGCAACCGTTCATGAAGCATCATCTTCTTCATATCCATTACTCCATGGAAGGTAGTTTTCTAAACATCCTATGGTTGTGTTTGATAGTATACATCTCATATATGGATCCGGGTTTTGGGATTTTGCATATAAATGGTTTTATATCTTATAGAAGTAACATGTTTTAAACTTATTTTCCGCTGCGTTTTTATTTCATATGGATGAAATTGCTTTGATAAACATGTTAAAATCCCATCACAAACGAGTGTGGAGACTCGTGTAATATGGTTTAACAAAGCCTACATACTAAATGAAACCTAACATAAGTGCTTACGACCCATTACGACCCGTTTAGGTAGCTTATGCTACTTTAACGCGTCGTTCGCGTGAAACGCGTTCGGACCGCCTAACTAGTCCTATGACAAGTAGAATATACCTTTACATGCCTAATATTGTCGCCAAAATCAGTTTAGATGTCAAAAGTTATGTCACATATGTTTATAATGAATTTTGGCATCAAAGGGGTATTTTGGTAATTTACCTAAGGCATATAAACTACCTATCATACAACTACTTAAACATCGTGACCATAAGGTATAACCTCAAAAGGTTATTCCCTACCT
Organism: Helianthus tuberosus; assembly: GCA_030545235.1. Taxonomy (NCBI): domain Eukaryota; kingdom Viridiplantae; phylum Streptophyta; class Magnoliopsida; order Asterales; family Asteraceae; genus Helianthus; species Helianthus tuberosus. The sequence goes on along the minus strand of CM060370.1, from coordinate 108,403,437 downwards.
ACTATGGTCACCTAATGTATTTGGTCGGATCCTAATGATCGACCAAATGGGTCGGGTTTATTAGATCGCTTACCCTTACGACCCTAGACAACGTGGTAATCAGTAGGCATAGTCCCAAGGGACTATAACCATCGTGATTACAATCACGTTGCGAAGTTCAAACGAACTTCGCATTGACCATAAACTGGTCAATGCAGAAAGTCAAACAAAGTTTGACTTTCGGACTCGAAAAGCAATAAAAGAACGAAGGAATACTTACAAAGGCTCCCCGAATGCTAATCTCGATCCAAGTAGCTCAGGTATGAAACAAAGGTTTCAACTTAGAGCTTCTCAAATCAGGATTCTTGTGGGTTTTACAAGTGATGGGGGTGGGTATTTATAGGAATACTAGCACCGTTAGGATCGTTTATCGGGAAACGTCCTTTGATCTTGGCCATACACTTGCACACTGTTGGACTCTGTATGCCCAAGACACATATTAAATTGATGTGGCTAGTACGTTATGATCCAAGTCGGGTCATACCCAATAACAAGCTAGACAAACACCTACAATATTTATTTATGATATGATCAAACAAATAAATATTAACACTTAGAATGTTTAGAAATTGGTTTTCTAAATAATTGCACTTGACAAACTAATAAATTATATGGATAATTTACTTTGAGAGAATATTTTATTTTTGTTATTTAATGGGTTAAATAACAATTTTAAAAGATTGCATAAGTCTTGTAAACATGGGATGTCTAATTTTATAAAAGTTATAAAAATTAAAATACAAGACTTGATTTAATAAAATTTGAAAATTTTGGGTGGGAAAAACCCCATGTGGGCCGTCCACTTTGGGTGGTTCCAAGGTGTTTTTCACCAATAAAATTACATGCAATCTTACAAGAAGGCTCCCTCTTGATTGGGTGAATTGGGAGGTGAACTTCTCTCATCATTAATAAATAAAACCTTCTCTCATTTATTTGATTAATATAGAAAAATTCAAGTTGCAAGAACTCTCCAATTTCTCTAGAAATTTTCGGCCAAGAGCTGATTTATTAGAGGGATTTTGTGAGTTTCAAGTGTAGAAATCCTAGCAATCTCAAGGTGTTTGTTGGAGCTTTCGGGTATACTAGCTTGAGGCTTTCTCATTTGGAAGCTACCATTCAAGATTCATCATCATCTTCCATCTCCTTGCTCCAAAGAAAGGTTGAACTCTCAAACACCTTATGGTTGTTTTTTTGATAGCATGTATGTCATATATGGATCCGATTTTGGGTTTTTGCATTTAAAAGAGTTTTAAATCTTGTAAAGTAACATGTTTTAAATCCTTATTCCGCTGCGTTTTAATTTTATTCGGATAAAATTAGCTTTGATAAACATGTTAAAAACCCAACAATGGCATCTAGAGCCGCTTATATGAGTGCATGCTTCATTGGATTTAAAATTTTCGGGTTTTGGGTTTGGTTAAACCCTATGGCCGAAAGTTTTGACCATGGTTCTCCTTTTATTTTTCAAGATTTATTTCCTACATGCATAAAGGAATCTTGAAAAAATTATGTCATATGGATGATTTGTTTTGTTTGGACAAAAACCCACATTTTTCGGTTTTTCATTCTTGGCCGAAAAATATAGGTTGTAAAAGGAAACCATTATTTTGCTCTTGAAATTTATATATATTTGGATATATATTTTGGTGTTCATAACCTAGCCATAACCTTGTGTGAATATGTTTGTGTTTGTGATTTTAGATAATTATTCAATGAGTTGTAATAATAATTATTATTTTGTCTTCCATTTGTAAAAATATGTAATTTATTTATTTTTCATTTGGTATGTAAGTAAATAGATTAGATGCATTTATTTTACTAGAAAAATGTATTAGGATACTTTTATGTAAAAGAAGATGCACACAAAATGCGGTTTTGGTTTTTGCCAATTTCGGGCATAAAGAACTTCATAGTTCTTAACGGGATTTTAGCCCGATAACCAAAACACATTTTTGAAGTCCAAAGGAGTTTGGAGCTGAATCTAAAAGACATTTGGAAGCTCAAAGAAGTGAAGAAATCACAACACAAGATGAAGACTTGAAGCATTTGGATGCGGGATCAAGTGGGAGTTCACCGACACTTTTTTTGTGTCCATATTCACCCTTTAGGAAGGACCTTTTGACACACTTTCGCAGTTTGTCAAATTTAGTCCATGTAGGCGAATTAACTTGTTTTTGCCACACCAAAGCCTTCAAAACTTATTTCTAAGTTATGTAAAGGTTATTTAAGGTATGTTAAGTATATGTTGATGTTCCGGAGTATTTGTCGCATTATCTCTTGTTTTTTAGTTTGTTTTGGTTGTGACGTTTGTCGGGTTTGTTTGTTTTGTTTGTTTTGTTTTGTTGTCCTAGTCTTGGTATGCCAAGTCTAGTAGTGTGTATCGGTGTCTCGATGCACCCTGTTTTTATTATTTGGTTGATATAAAATTTCACCGGGGTAACCCTTTACCCAAAAAAGATATTACAGTCTCCCCTACTTGTGGAAATTTCGTCCCGAAATTTATTTAGAGGAAACTCGTGGAAAAAGATGCGGATATTTCGCCTTCATTTGATCTTCGCGTTCCCAAGTAAACTCGGGTCCACGTTTAGCTTCCCAGCGAACTTTGACCAAAGGAATGCGCTTGCGTTTAAGCCACTTGACTTCACGTTCCATGATTTCCACTGGCTTCTCAACAAATTTCAGTGTTTTATCAACACGAATTTCGTCAAGCGGTATGTGGAGGTTCTCATCAGCTAAACACCTCTTGAGATTGGACACGTGAAAAGTTGGATGAACATTTCCAAGTTCAGGAGGTAACTCTAGTCTGTAGGCTACCTTACCGATTCTTTCGACGATCTTGAATGGTCCAACGTATCTAGGTGCAAGTTTTCCTTTCTTTCCAAATCTGATCACACCTTTCCAAGGTGAGACCTTAAGTAATACACGATCACCGACTTGAAATTCCAATGGTTTAAGTCGAGTCATACCCAATAACAAGCTAGACAGTACGTTACAATATTTATGGTCGAGTGACTAACCCTAGCTCTCTCTCCTTTGGCGATTTTTGTTCATCATGAAAATCCTGTTTTCTTTGTGATCTGATGTATAACAGTCTGTGATTAGAGTTTTGTTCTTTCAAAATTCTATAACGAACTCGTTAGCATTAGGGATCGATCAACAATAGGGTTTTTTTCTGTTTTCTTTTTCAAATCGCCGCCCTAACATTCAAGTCGAAACTCTTATTTATTAACCTGGATGTTATTGATCGCGGTTACCTGAGAGTAATTTAGCTAGATTGATACACTGGATTAATCGATTAAGGGTTTAGGTTTGTTATTAGGGTTTAAAGGATTAGGGTTTCTGCTGTCTTCTTGTTCGTGAATCTGGTGTCTTCGGCTGATTGTGTGCATGGTATTTTTGTTTCTTGATTATGGAGAGAGGTGTTGATTCAGATGTGAATGATCGTCCCAAAACAGATGGGAGAGAAGTGCATGATCGTGGAAAGCCTCCTAATTCGAACAAAGGTTTTGCTAGTAGGGTTTTGAATATTGATGGTAATACTAGAATCCCGCGTAGGGGTACAGTTCAGAACTTGCAATCGGATCCAAAAAAACTTAATGTCATTGATGAGTTAATTAAAATAACGGAGCCGGTTGTAACTGGTAATCAGCCGGTTATAACTGGTAATATGAATTCTGATCTGAATCAAGGTGGACCGAGTGTTCTTGATGGTGGTGAACAGGTGATAAAACCCATGTCTTATGCGGACTCGGTGAAGAATCAGAAAGTCAAGAAAGTAAACTTCAGGTCCCTTGAAAGTTCAGTGCAACATGAAGATTGTGATATTGTTCTCCCGGTTGAATCGGTTCGGGTAGTTCAGGATAAGTTAGCGAATACCTTGTATGGGTACTTTTTGGGAGATCGTATTGCGTATCCTGTAGTTGATTATTTTGTGAAAAATAACTGGAAAAAGGACTTTGAACATCATGGGGCATACGACATGATTACCCAATTGAAGGAAATGTTCCTACAACAAGCAAGGGTAGAACGCTTCGAAACGGTTCGAGCACTTCATGCATGTCGGATGGAGGAAACCCAATCGGTCTCATCTTATGTCCTTAAGATGAAAAGCCACATTGATCGCCTCGAGAGGCTCAATTGTCCCGTCTCTAAAGAGTTGGCTACGGATTTGATCCTCAACTCTTTAACAAAGAAATTTGAGAGCTTTGTTATGAACTATAACATGAATGGATGGGACAAGACCATTGGTGAGCTTCATGCAATGCTCAAAACGGCCGAAGCGGGAATGGGTAAAAAGGCTTTACCCGTTCTAACGATCAATGAGGGAGGCAAGAAGGGACATCACTCCGACTCCAAGGCAAATGTTGCCAAAGGAAAGGGGCACGTCAAAGGGAAGGGAAAAAGAAAGGCTAAAGCAGAACCACCAAAACCAAAAGAGAAGAAGGCAAAGGTTGCCACGAGCGATCCATGCTTTGAGTGTGGAGAGATAGGGCATTGGAAAAGGAATTGTCCAACCTATCTCAAAGAGTTGAAAAACAAGAGGGATGCAGGGCAAACCTCAGGTACAATCTTTATGATACATATTGATCTAAATGTTATTTCTTCTAACACATGGGTATTAGATACCGGATGTGGAACTCATATTTGCAATTCGTTGCAGGGGTTCAAAAGAAATAAGCATTACAAGAAGGGAGACACTAGTCTCTTCATGGGCAATGGAGCGAAGGTTCAAGTTGAAGCCCAAGGAGACTATGTTTTAAAACTTCCAAGTGGTTTGGAAATTTGTTTGAAAAATGTTTTGTATGCTCCTAGTTTGACTAGGAACATTATTTCTGTGTTCCTTTTGAGACAATATGGATTTGATTTGAAGTTTGTGAACAATGAAATTTATGCTTTGATGAATGACATGTTCTACTTTAAAGCTACGCCTTCAAATGGTATTTATGAATTGGTTCATGATAATACATCATTTGATAATTCGATGTACCAAGCAAACACCAAGAAACTCAAAATGGATTTGAGTGAGACCTATCTTTGGCATTGTCGTCTTGGTCATATAAACAGAAATCGCATGCAAACACTTCAAAAGAATGGTCTTTTGGAAACAAATGAAATTGGTTCATTTGATACATGCGAATCTTGTTTACAAGGTAAAATGACCAAGAAACCCTTTAGTGGCACAAACCAAAGGGCAAAAGATTTATTAGGCATCATACATTCGGATGTATGTGGTCCTTTTAAGCCAATGACTAGGAATGGTGAAAGATACTTCGTAACTTTTACCGACGACTTCAGTCGTTATGGTTATGTGTACTTGCTAAGACACAAAGATGAAGTTTTTGAAACGTTCAAAATCTTCCAAAACGAAGTAGAGAATCAACTCACCAAGACAATCAAAGTTCTTCGTTCCGATAGAGGAGGTGAATACCTTAGTGATGCCTTTCAAGATCATCTTAGGAGTTGTGGGATCATCTCACAACTTACTCCACCTGGAACACCACAACATAATGGTGTGTCTGAGAGGAGGAATCGAACTCTATTGGATATGGTTCGATCTATGATGGCTAGAAGCACATTGCCTCTATCATTTTGGGGTTACGCTTTGCTCTCCGCGGCTCGTATATTAAATATGGCCCCAACCAAGAAAGTGGATAAGACACCTTTTGAAATATGGCATGGAACGGTTCCATCATTATCATATTTGAAGGTATGGGGTTGTGATGCTTATGTGAAGCAATACACCCCAAACAAGTTAGAAGTACGATCCATTAAGTGTATCTTCGTAGGATATCCTAAAGATGATATAGGATATTATTTCTACGATCCAACAGAGCAAAAGGTATTTGTTGCTCGAAAGGGTAAGTTCTTGGAGGATAAGTTCCTTATGGAAGGAACTAGTAGAACAGTGGAACTTGATGAGGATCAAGAACCACAAGCCGATACACGTTTGGTTGATACTAGCACTCAACAAGAGGTTGTTGAAAATGATCAAATGGTTGATCAACATACACAAAACGTTCGTAGATCTGGTAGAATTAATAATCCACCTGAAAGATATGGATTTTTCATGGATGGATGCTATGTGGTAGATTCAGATGAACCAACCACATACCATGATGCAATGTCAAAATCTGATTGCGACAATGGCTTGAGGCTATGAACGTAGAGATGCAATCCATGTATGACAACCAAGTTTGGGAATTGGTTGTGCCACCTCTTAACTCCAAAGTAGTTGGAAGTAAGTGGGTTTTCAAGAAGAAAACAGATATGCATGGTAACTTGGATACTTATAAAGCGAGACTTGTAGCAAAAGGTTTCACTCAAACTCAAGGGGTTGATTATGATGAGACCTTCTCGCCAGTGGCAATGCTAAAGTCGATTAGGATATTATTTGCCATAGTTGCATATTATAACTATGAGATTTGGCAAATGGATGTCAAAACGGCTTTCCTCAATGGATATCTTGATGAAGATGTCTATATGGTTCAGCCTGAAGGTTTTGTCGATCCAAAACATCCTAACAAAGTGTGCAAGTTAAAGAAATCAATCTATGGATTGAAACAAGCATCGAGAAGTTGGAATCACCGTTTTGATGAAGAAATTAGGAATTTTGGGTTCATCAAGAACGGGGATGAAGCTTGTGTGTATAAGAAAGCTAGTGGGAGCACTGTCACTTTCTTAGTATTGTATGTCGATGACATTCTACTATTTGGAAATGACATTCCAACCATGGAAGGTGTAAAAGCATGGCTTGGAAGATGTTTTTCCATTAAAGATCTTGGAGAAGCTGCCTATATTTTGGGAATAAAGATCTATAGGGATAGATCAAGGCGCTTGATAGGTTTAAACCAAAGTGCATACATTGACAAAGTCTTGAAAAGGTTCAAGATGGAGAACTCTAAGAAAGGTTTGGTACCTATTCAAAAGGGGACAATATTGAATGTGACTCAATGTCCAAGCTCAAAGGATGAGCAAGAAAGAATGAAAGGAATCCCATATGCGTCTGCTATAGGATCCATAATGTATGCAATGATATGCACAAGACCGGACGTGTCATGCGCCTTAAGCATGACAAGTAGATACCAGCAAAATCCAGGTAACAGTCATTGGATGGCTGTTAAGAGCATATTGAAATACCTTAGGAGGACTAAGGATATGTTTCTAATATATGGATCTGGTGAAGAGGAACTCGTTGTAAAAGGTTACACGGATGCGAGTTTCCAAACTGATCGAGATGGTTCTCGATCACAATCTGGGTATGTCTTCATTTTGAATGGAGCTGCAGTCTCTTGGAAGAGCTCGAAGCAGGATGTTGTAGCATTGTCCACTACAGAATCAGAATACATCGCCGCCTCATTGGCAGCACAAGAAGCTGCGTGGTTAAAGAAGTTCATTGCCGACCTAGGGGTAGTCCCTACCATTCAAGACCCCCTAGAGATCTTTTGTGATAACGAGGGTGCGATTGCTCAAATCAAGGAACCTCGTGCACATCAAAAGACTAGGCACATTGAGCGGAGATTCAACTACATAAGGGATGAAGTTGAAAAAGGAAAGATATGTATTCGCAAAGTTCACACAGATCAAAACATTGCGGATCCACTTACGAAGCTCCTTGAACGGCCAAAACATGAGGGTCATACTTGTGCCTTAGGACTTCGGTATTCTAGTGATTGGATTTGATCTATTTTGTATTTGGATATTGGAACAATTGTTATTTTAACTCTTTTATGGTATTTTGAGTTATGTTCCATTTTAGCATGTTTAAATCCGTGAATAAATTAATTATTCTAAATGTCCGTAGTCGATCATACTTGTGGGAACAATTATGAATGAAAGACTATTATGAACTTGGATTGGTGGATATTCATTAGGTATGAATATAGAGCAAAGTGTTGCTGCCAAAGTTCATAGATATTTGTGGGATACAAATATTGGACTGACCCGCTCTCAAATGTTACTGCATGGAATCATTTATGATTGATCATAAGTAAATTTAAGCAAAGGCGAATATCATAGTATCCTCTGACCTGAGATACATATTGGGTCTTGATATTCACCAAATATTATGCCTTGACTTAGTTCTTCGCTGTCTGTAATAAGATAGTACATAAGACTAAGCTCAGGTATGGTACGAGGTGATTGTGAGAGACGTATGTAGTCAAGAAGGGATTTGTTCCTCTTATTCGTTGAGAGTAAGATGTCTAAGGCCTGCTTAAGTTAAATCAACAGAGAATGATCACACTGTGTCTCTGGATTTGACATGACATCTGTAACGAAAGGATAAATGATAGATTCACCTAAATCATGTTCAAGTAAGGGACTTGAAGGGGATGATGTTATTGAATGGCACTTCGTCATACGTATTAGGGGTAGTAAACCGTTGTTAGGCGTCTTTTACTGCTTGCATCAATCTTCTATGTATCTTGTGCAAGTGGGAGATTGTTGGACTCTGTATGCCCAAGACACATATTAAATTGATGTGGCTAGTACGTTATGATCCAAGTCGGGTCATACCCAATAACAAGCTAGACAAACACCTACAATATTTATTTATGATATGATCAAACAAATAAATATTAACACTTAGAATGTTTAGAAATTGGTTTTCTAAATAATTGCACTTGACAAACTAATAAATTATATGGATAATTTACTTTGAGAGAATATTTTATTTTTGTTATTTAATGGGTTAAATAACAATTTTAAAAGATTGCATAAGTCTTGTAAACATGGGATGTCTAATTTTATAAAAGTTATAAAAATTAAAATACAAGACTTGATTTAATAAAATTTGAAAATTTTGGGTGGGAAAAACCCCATGTGGGCCGTCCACTTTGGGTGGTTCCAAGGTGTTTTTCACCAATAAAATTACATGCAATCTTACAAGAAGGCTCCCTCTTGATTGGGTGAATTGGGAGGTGAACTTCTCTCATCATTAATAAATAAAACCTTCTCTCATTTATTTGATTAATATAGAAAAATTCAAGTTGCAAGAACTCTCCAATTTCTCTAGAAATTTTCGGCCAAGAGCTGATTTATTAGAGGGATTTTGTGAGTTTCAAGTGTAGAAATCCTAGCAATCTCAAGGTGTTTGTTGGAGCTTTCGGGTATACTAGCTTGAGGCTTTCTCATTTGGAAGCTACCATTCAAGATTCATCATCATCTTCCATCTCCTTGCTCCAAAGAAAGGTTGAACTCTCAAACACCTTATGGTTGTTTTTTTGATAGCATGTATGTCATATATGGATCCGATTTTGGGTTTTTGCATTTAAAAGAGTTTTAAATCTTGTAAAGTAACATGTTTTAAATCCTTATTCCGCTGCGTTTTAATTTTATTCGGATAAAATTAGCTTTGATAAACATGTTAAAAACCCAACAATGGCATCTAGAGCCGCTTATATGAGTGCATGCTTCATTGGATTTAAAATTTTCGGGTTTTGGGTTTGGTTAAACCCTATGGCCGAAAGTTTTGACCATGGTTCTCCTTTTATTTTTCAAGATTTATTTCCTACATGCATAAAGGAATCTTGAAAAAATTATGTCATATGGATGATTTGTTTTGTTTGGACAAAAACCCACATTTTTCGGTTTTTCATTCTTGGCCGAAAAATATAGGTTGTAAAAGGAAACCATTATTTTGCTCTTGAAATTTATATATATTTGGATATATATTTTGGTGTTCATAACCTAGCCATAACCTTGTGTGAATATGTTTGTGTTTGTGATTTTAGATAATTATTCAATGAGTTGTAATAATAATTATTATTTTGTCTTCCATTTGTAAAAATATGTAATTTATTTATTTTTCATTTGGTATGTAAGTAAATAGATTAGATGCATTTATTTTACTAGAAAAATGTATTAGGATACTTTTATGTAAAAGAAGATGCACACAAAATGCGGTTTTGGTTTTTGCCAATTTCGGGCATAAAGAACTTCATAGTTCTTAACGGGATTTTAGCCCGATAACCAAAACACATTTTTGAAGTCCAAAGGAGTTTGGAGCTGAATCTAAAAGACATTTGGAAGCTCAAAGAAGTGAAGAAATCACAACACAAGATGAAGACTTGAAGCATTTGGATGCGGGATCAAGTGGGAGTTCACCGACACTTTTTTTGTGTCCATATTCACCCTTTAGGAAGGACCTTTTGACACACTTTCGCAGTTTGTCAAATTTAGTCCATGTAGGCGAATTAACTTGTTTTTGCCACACCAAAGCCTTCAAAACTTATTTCTAAGTTATGTAAAGGTTATTTAAGGTATGTTAAGTATATGTTGATGTTCCGGAGTATTTGTCGCATTATCTCTTGTTTTTCAGTTTGTTTTGGTTGTGACGTTTGTCGGGTTTGTTTGTTTTGTTTGTTTTGTTTTGTTGTCCTAGTCTTGGTATGCCAAGTCTAGTAGTGTGTATCGGTGTCTCGATGCACCCTGTTTTTATTATTTGGTTGATATAAAATTTCACCGGGGTAACCCTTTACCCAAAAAAGATATTACAGTCTCCCCTACTTGTGGAAATTTCGTCCCGAAATTTATTTAGAGGAAACTCGTGGAAAAAGATGCGGATATTTCGCCTTCATTTGATCTTCGCGTTCCCAAGTAAACTCGGGTCCACGTTTAGCTTCCCAGCGAACTTTGACCAAAGGAATGCGCTTGCGTTTAAGCCACTTGACTTCACGTTCCATGATTTCCACTGGCTTCTCAACAAATTTCAGTGTTTTATCAACACGAATTTCGTCAAGCGGTATGTGGAGGTTCTCATCAGCTAAACACCTCTTGAGATTGGACACGTGAAAAGTTGGATGAACATTTCCAAGTTCAGGAGGTAACTCTAGTCTGTAGGCTACCTTACCGATTCTTTCGACGATCTTGAATGGTCCAACGTATCTAGGTGCAAGTTTTCCTTTCTTTCCAAATCTGATCACACCTTTCCAAGGTGAGACCTTAAGTAATACACGATCACCGACTTGAAATTCCAATGGTTTAAGTCGAGTCATACCCAATAACAAGCTAGACAGTACGTTACAATATTTATGGTCGAGTGACTAACCCTAGCTCTCTCTCCTTTGGCGATTTTTGTTCATCATGAAAATCCTGTTTTCTTTGTGATCTGATGTATAACAGTCTGTGATTAGAGTTTTGTTCTTTCAAAATTCTATAACGAACTCGTTAGCATTAGGGATCGATCAACAATAGGGTTTTTTTCTGTTTTCTTTTTCAAATCGCCGCCCTAACATTCAAGTCGAAACTCTTATTTATTAACCTGGATGTTATTGATCGCGGTTACCTGAGAGTAATTTAGCTAGATTGATACACTGGATTAATCGATTAAGGGTTTAGGTTTGTTATTAGGGTTTAAAGGATTAGGGTTTCTGCTGTCTTCTTGTTCGTGAATCTGGTGTCTTCGGCTGATTGTGTGCATGGTATTTTTGTTTCTTGATTATGGAGAGAGGTGTTGATTCAGATGTGAATGATCGTCCCAAAACAGATGGGAGAGAAGTGCATGATCGTGGAAAGCCTCCTAATTCGAACAAAGGTTTTGCTAGTAGGGTTTTGAATATTGATGGTAATACTAGAATCCCGCGTAGGGGTACAGTTCAGAACTTGCAATCGGATCCAAAAAAACTTAATGTCATTGATGAGTTAATTAAAATAACGGAGCCGGTTGTAACTGGTAATCAGCCGGTTATAACTGGTAATATGAATTCTGATCTGAATCAAGGTGGACCGAGTGTTCTTGATGGTGGTGAACAGGTGATAAAACCCATGTCTTATGCGGACTCGGTGAAGAATCAGAAAGTCAAGAAAGTAAACTTCAGGTCCCTTGAAAGTTCAGTGCAACATGAAGATTGTGATATTGTTCTCCCGGTTGAATCGGTTCGGGTAGTTCAGGATAAGTTAGCGAATACCTTGTATGGGTACTTTTTGGGAGATCGTATTGCGTATCCTGTAGTTGATTATTTTGTGAAAAATAACTGGAAAAAGTTTGGGTTACAGAAGTCGATGATGAATGCAAATGGTTTTTTCTTTTTTAAATTTGAAGATCATAAAGGTATGTTGGATGTTCTAGCTGCTGGTCCGTGGATTATTCGATCACAACCATTCTTTCTCCAGGAATGGACGCCTACTACCAAGCTAGAAAAGAAGGAGGTTAATAAAGTTCAACTATGGGTAAAAGTACATGAAGTCCCGATTGCTGCTTACACGGAGGATGGTCTTAGTATGATTGCTACTGCTATTGGAGATCCAAAAATGCTTGACTCATATACAACGGATATGTGCGTGGATAATTGGGGTAGAAGTAGCTTTGCGCGTGCTCTTATTGAAGTGTCAGCGGATAAAGATCTTAAGGAGAAAATCACAATGGCTATTCCAAATCCGAATGGTGAGGGTTTTATCAAGGAAACAATGTATGTTGAATATGAATGGGATCCTCTAAGGTGTTCGACTTGTTGTGTTTTTGGCCATTCTAATGATGCATGCCCTAAAAATCCAAGGAGAAATGTTCCTCAGAAAGATGTTAAACATCATGGTAATCAAGGTAAAGCTCCAATGAAGACGACTCCTAGAGTGGATGAAGATGGGTATATGGAAGTGCAAACCAAGAAGGTTGCTAGGAAACCGGGTATTCATATTCCTAAACCAAAACAAAAGTTTGAGTATAGGCCGATTACCAACAAACATAAACAGGTTTTAAACATAAAGTCGGCTGGTAACTTTCAGTCGGCGAATCCTTTTAATGTTTTAAGTTCTTGTGATGCGGAAGAGGGACAGAGTAGTAAAGGCCTGAATGGTGATGTTGATGGTTTTGAGGACTCCGAGGATGAGGAGGTGACGGAAGTTTATAACGAAACAAATGATTTTATGGTGGGAGATTCTCACAAGCCGAATGATTCTCACAAGCCGGAGGATACTAAAGGGGCAAGCACTCCTAACATAGCGGTTAAAGATGGTTAGTATTGCATCGTGGAATATTAGAGGGTTGAACCGCTCTCTTAAACAATCAGAGGTTCGACAGGTGGTGAAGGATTATAATCTTAGTTTGTGTGCTATTTTGGAATCGCATGTTGATATTGGTAAGCTTGATAAAGTTTGTAATTCTGTTTTTCGGTCTTGGGAATGGACGTCCAACGGTGCAAAGTGTGATAAAGGAACTAGAATCATTATTGGATGGAATCCAGCTATTTTCGATGTCATGGTGCTTGCTCAATCTGATCAGGTTATGCATTTACAGCTTATTTTTAAATTGGATAAGCGGACGGTGTTCTGTTCTTTTGTGTACGCTGCCAACTATTATGTCTCTCGTAGAAGTTTATGGCAAAGTCTTTCAATGCACAAAGTTCTAGTTGGTGATAGTCCTTGGTTCGTTATGGGTTTTTAATTCGGCTCTAAATCTGGAAGATAAATCTTTGGGAACATCTTTGTTTTCTATTGGAATGAAGGACTTTCAATCGTGTGTGGATGATATTGAGATGTTCGACATTAACAGTTCGGGAATCCATTTTACATGGAATCAAAAACCAAAGAAGGGCGTCGGATTATTAAAGAAAATTGATCGTGTTTTGGGTAATACTCAATTTGTTTCTCTTTTTCCGCGTGCGGTAGCATTATTTCAGCCGTATCGTCTTTCGGATCACTCTCCTTGTGTCCTAAAAATTCCTGAAGCGGGTAAGTTGAAACCGAGACCCTTTAAATTTGCTAATTTTCTGGTTCATAAACCAGAATTTTAAGATATTGTCAATCAGATTTAGGTTACTAGAGTTAATGGAGTTCATCAGTTTTCGGTTGTTAAAAGGCTTCGGCAGCTTAAAAGGCCTCTTCGTGCATTATTGTTTAAACAAGGCAATCTTCATAACAAAACCATTGAGCTTCGTACTAAGCTTGACAGTATTCAGCAGTCTATAGATCGGGATCCTTTGAATGCTATTCTTAGAGCCGAAGAAGCTACGGTTACGAACTGTTATCAAGAAGCGTTACTTGATGAGGAGCGATTTCTGAAACAGAAATCCAAAGTAGATTGGTTGTGTGCTGGAGACATGAACTAGGCTTTTTTCCACTCTGCGCTGAAAAATAGGAACCATCGTAGCAGGATTGATATTATTCGGGATTCGAGTGGAAATGTGTTCGAAGGTGATATGGTTCATGATGCTTTTGTTAGTCATTATGAGAAGTTCTTGGGGTGTACAGGGGACGTTTCTTTGCTTCCATCGCCTGATCTATTTTCTAATTTGTTGAACTCGGCTACGGCTGACCATATGATCCGTCAGGTTTCTTCAGAGGAAGTGAAAGCGGCTATGTTTTCTATTGGTATTGATAAAGCCCCGGGGCCGGATGGTTATACGGCTGCTTTTTTCAAGAGTGCGTGGAATATTGTTGGTGAGGATATCTCAAAAGCTATTATTGATTTCTTTGACACTGGGAATTTGTTACGCGAGTTAAACCATACTCTCATTGTGCTTGTGCCGAAGGTTCCTACCCCTTCGGTTATTACTGATTATCGTCCTATTGCATGTTGCAATGTTATATACAAGTGCATTAGCAAAATTGTTGCCGATAGAGTGAAGGGGGCTTTAAACGAGATAGTTAGTATCAACCAATCTGCCTTTGTCCCAGGAAGAAAAATCTCGGATAATATTCTGTTGACTCAAGAGCTTATGCATAACTATCATAGGAATGCTGGGCCGCCACGGTGCGCTTTTAAAGTTGATATTCAAAAAGCCTATGATACAGTTGACTGGAATTTTCTAAGGAGTATTCTGATTGGATTTGGTTTCAATATTAAGATGGTGAATTGGATCATGGTATGTGTTACAACTACTTCATATTCTGTTTGTGTTAACGGTAATATTCATGGCTATTTCAAGGGAAATCGTGGGTTAAGGCAAGGGGATCCATTATCTCCATATCTTTTCACTCTTGTTATGGAAGTTTTGACAGCCATTCTGCATCACTCGTTGAGAATTGATTCCTCGTTTAAGTTTCATAATCGGTGTGAAAGGCAGCAAATTATAAATTTGTGTTTTGCAGATGATTTGTTTCTTTTTGCTAGAGGAGAGATTGCTTCGGCGAAGTTTATTATGAAGTCGTTGGATTCGTTTACCAAGATGTCAGGGTTGGTGCCTAGTGTTCAAAAAAGCACGGTATTCTTTTGCAATGTTCCGAGTTACATTAAAAGTGCTATTTTGAGAATTATGCCGTTTGTGGAGGGTACGCTTCCTGTCAGGTACTTGGGGGTGCCTCTCATATCTTCTAGGTTGTTGTATCAAGATTGTAATGTTCTTGTGGAAAAGCTCGAAAAGCGTATAATGCATTGGAGGAACAGGATGCTTTCTTTTGCTGGTAGGTTACAACTTATAATCTCAGTTTTGTCCTCTATGCATATATATTGGTCTTCTGTTTTCATTTTACCAACTCGTGTGGTTAATGAGTTGGAATCGAGAATGCGAAATTTTCTTTGGTCTCAAGATTGCAATTTTCATAAAGGAAAGGCGAAAGTTTCTTGGAAATCTATTTGTATTCCGAAGTATGAAGGTGGGTTAGGAGTTAGACGTATTGGTGATATTAACAAAGCTCTCATGACATCTCACATTTGGAGTATTATCTCTAAACGAAAGTCTTTATGGGTCGATTGGGTTCATTCGTACAGGCTTAAAGGTAAAAGTTTCTGGAGTTGCACTGTTCCTAGCAATTGCTGCTGGTCTTGGCAGAAGTTATTACAACTTAGACCGTTTATGCGAACACATGTTTGGAGCGAGGTTGGTAATGGTGTTACAACTTCAGCGTGGTATGATTTCTGGTGCTCCTTGGGGCCGCTGGGGAATATTCTGTCACCAAGAATGATTTCGAATGCGGGTTTTACTTTGGAGGCTACAGTTGCTGATATTAGAAACAATGGGGATTGGAGGTGGCCTACAGCTTGGAGGGATCTTTTTCCTGTTCTTATTCAGCTCGATAATGTCAATTTAGACCCGAATAAAAGAGATCGGATTTTATGGCGTGATGGTGATCATATTAGAGATTTTTCGGCTTCAGGTGTTTGGAATTCTATTCGATATACAGAACCAGAAGTCCATTGGTGCTCTATTGTGTGGTTTTCTCAATGTATTCCGAAGCATGCTTTCTTAATGTGGTTAATTATGAGAGGTAAGTTACTTACTCAGGATAAAATTTTGGGATGGGACCTCTCTCGAAGGAAAAATATGAACATGATGTGCTGCCTGCTTTGTTATGAGAACTTTGATTCCCATAATCACTTATTTTTTGAGTGCAAATTCTCGTCTCAAGTCTGGAACATGGTTAGACAAAAGGTGGGTATGGATTTGGTTCAGCCGGTTTGGGGGGATATTGTGGAGTGGCTTCTAGTTCGTGCCCGGTCGAAGACAGCATCTAATTTGGTTGCTCGAATTTTAGTTGCGGCTTCGTGTTACATGATTTGGCAGGAGCGGAATGCTAGGTTATTTAAAAACCAATTAAGACCTCCAGAAACTATAAGTGCTTCCATTGTTCAAATGGTTCGGTATAAGCTGATGGGAGTGAAGCTGAAGAATACTGCTAGAGTTCAGAAGCTTCTTGAAGATTGGGAGATTCAAGGTCTTTCGAATGAGATTGATGGTGGTTGAGTAGTCATTAGTGGTTTTGTGTTTTATTCTAGATTAGAGTCTAGTTGGTTCCTTTTGTGTGGTTTGTTCTGGTTGTTTTTGCTTACTCTCATGGGGCATGTCTCATGAGTGAACTAGTGTAGGTTTTCTACACTATTTGTTTTTTTTGGTTGTGAATATATAGAATCACCGGGGTAACCCTTTACCCAAAAAAGAAATTCCAATGGTTTGCATTTTGGGTCCGCGTAACTCTTTTGACGGCTTCTAGCTGTCTGAAGGTTATCACGAACTTTCTTGACCTTATCAGTTGTCTCTAAAATGAGGGCAGGTCCAGTAAGCTGAGCCTCGCCGATCTCATTCCAGCAGACTGGTGAACGACATTTTCGACCATAGAGAGCTTCGAAAGGAGCCATTTTGATGCTGGTGTGATAACTGTTGTTGTAGGAGAATTCAATTAACGGAAGATGTGAATCCTAACTACCACCAAAGTCGATCACACAAGCTCTAAGCATATCCTCCAGAGTCTGGATTGTTCTTTCAGATTGACCATTCGTTTGCGGATGATAAGCTGTGCTCAGATTAAGTTGGGTCCCCATAGCAGATTGCATGGTTCTCCAAAAATGAGAAGTGAAACGAGCATCTCTGTCAGAAATGATGTTCAAAGGAACACCATGTCGAGCTACAATTTCATCCACATAGATTTTAGCAAGTTTGTCAGCAGAAAAATCCTCACGGATTGGCAAGAAATGTGCTGACTTAGTAAGACGATCAACAACTACCCAGATGGCATCATGACCTTTCTTTGTGCGCGGGAGTTTAGTAACAAGATCCATAGTAATGTTTTCCCATTTCCAAACTGGGATCTCTGGTTGCACCAATAAACCAGAAGGACGCTGATGTTCAGCCTTAACATTAAGACAAGTAAGGCATTTTGATACATATAAGGCAATGTCTTTCTTCATACCAGGCCACCAATACTGAATACGAAGATCCTTATACATCTTATCTAAGCCAGGATGAATAGAATAACGAGACTTATGGGCTTCATCCATAAGCAAGGTGCGAAGGTTATCTTGGCTTGGGACCCACAAACGGTCCATGAAGTAATACGATCCATTGTCCTTCAGTTCGAGATTAGGTGTTATGTGATAGGGAAATTCCTTATCCATCAAACCTTGTGAAACACAAGATTGTTGAGCCTGAGAAATGCGGGCTTGGATATCAGATCGAGCTTGAATAATAGATTGAACACGTACACAATGAAGCTTAGTACGTTCCTTACGACTCAATGCATCGGCTACGACATTCGCCTTACTAGGATGGTAGCGAATTTCGCAGTCATAGTCGTTTAGAAGCTCGACCCAACGTCGTTGCCTCATGTTGAGTTCTTTCTGATTGAAGATATGTTGAAGACTTTTGTGGTCCGTGAAAACCACACATTTTGTTCCGTACAAATAGTGTCTCCAGATCTTAAGAGCGAAGACAACTGCACCCAACTCAAGATCATGAGTGGTGTAGTTCTTCTCATGTATCTTCAACTGCCTCGATGCATATGCTATGACTTTGTTTCTTTGCATCAGAACACAACCAAGACCCAATTTAGATGCATCGCAATAAACGACGAAATCATCATCACCCTCAGGCAATGATAGAACAGGTGCATCGCAAAGCTTCTGCTTCAAGTTTTGAAAAGCTTCCTCTTGTTTGAATCCCCAATCAAAGGGTTTGTTCTTCTGAGTTAGAGCAGTTAGAGGAACTGCAATCTTCGAGAAGTTTTCTATGAAGCGGCGATAATAACCCGCTAGACCAAGAAAAGAACGAACCTCAGTAGGAGTAGTAGGCGTATCCCAATCCTTAATCGCACTGATCTTGGAGGGATCTACATGAATACCTTGTTCGTTGATAATATGTCCTAAAAATTGAACTTCTTTAAGCCAAAATTCACACTTGGAGAATTTGGCAAAAAGTTGCTCTTTCTTTAGGAGTTCCAAAGTAAGACGAAGATGTTGCTCGTGACCAGCTCGCGTCTTAGAGTATATCAAGATGTCGTCAATAAAAACAATGACGAACTGATCCAAATAAGGCTTGCAGGAGTATTAGTCAAACCGAATGGCATGACTGTGAACTCATAATGCCCATAACGAGTGCGGAAAGCTGTCTTGGGAATATCTTCTTCGTGCACATGAAGTTGATGATACCCGGAACGCAGATCAATCTTCGAAAAATAAGAAGCGCCCAGTAACTGATCAAAGAGATCGTCTATGCGCGGTAGGGGATATCGATTCTTGATGGTAAGCTTGTTAAGCTCACGATAATCGATACACATCCTAAAGGATCCATCCTTCTTCTTGACAAAAAGAACGGGAGCACCCCAGGGTGAAAAGCTAGGACGTATAAAACCTTTGTCAGAGAGCTCCTGAAGCTGCTTAGACAACTCTTGCATCTCAGATGGAGCAAGACGATATGGAGCTCTGGCAATGGGATTTGCACTAGGTACGAGGTCAATACGGAACTCGACTTGGCGTGCTGGGGGTAGACCAGGTAACTCTTCAGAAAAAACTTCAGAATAATCCCTAACGACAGGGATATCAGAAATAGACTTACCCTTGCCTTTATCTGTTGTAACATGTGCTAAAAAAGCCACATAGTTCTTCCGCATATATTTCCGAGCTTTAAAACAAGACATGAGCTTGAGACCACCAGACGGTTTCTCACCTTGAACCTGTAGGATCTCACCTGTTGGAAGCGGCACACGAACGATCTTCTCGAAACAAACTACCTCTGCGTGATGCTTGGATAACCAATCCATACCCACTATAATGTCGAAGCTTCCAAGTTGCATTGGCGTGAGGTCGATAGGAATAATATGATCGTTAAGGTTCAACTGGCAATTGCGAAGAACAGAATCAAGAATAATGGGTTCACCACTAGCAACCTCTACTGTCAAAGGTTTACCTAGTTTCGTTCTAGACACGCGAAGCATTGGCTCAAAAGACAATGACACAAAACTCTTGTCGGCACCCGAATAAAAAAGAACAGATGCAGGCTGATTATTAATAAAGAACGTACCGTTCACCACGTTATCGTCCGCCTGCGCCTCTTGGGCATTCATGTTGAAGACTCGACCTCGAGCCGGAGCCTGAGCTGGATTCGCATTCACCAATCTTGGACATTGATTACGGTAGTGGGTCAGATCCCCACAGTTATAACAAGCACCTGGTGGGTAGTGTGGTCGTGCAGCTTGACCCTGTTGCTGAGCAGGAGGCTGAGCAACTTGTTGAGCCGGGTTCTGAACTGCCTGATTCTGAGCAAACCGACAAACATTGGCAAGATGACCCGACTTCCCACAGTTATTACAGAAACGACACTGATGTTGCGGCTGATGGTGACTGTTGCATCTATTGCACAAAGGTGCATTCCCTGAATAGGGCTTCTTTGCTGGGGGCTGTGCGGGTTGGTTGGGAGCTGCCTGGTTAGCTTGGGCAGTGATAGCATAGTTTTGGGAAGCCTTACGCTTCCTTGCCCTTTTCGATGAACCAGAATCCTTTCCATTCTTGTTTTGACCTTTCTTGCTATCCTCTTTGTCCGACGATTGTTTCTTGCCCTTGTCACCCTTCCTGTGTAACTTATTCTTCCGAATATGTGACTCAGTCAATGTCGCTGCTAACTCGATAGCCTGACGGAGTGTGGCAGGGTTACTACCAGTAATGATGTCTTGCACTGAGTCAGGTAGGCCGTCGATGTACCTTTCGATAGCCTTGTCAAGTGGGGTAACCATTGTTGGGCAAAGCAGACTCAACTCCTCAAATGTATCAGTATATGCCCTGTGCTCGCCACTGTCTTGTTTCAAGTCATCGAACTCTCTCTCCAAAGCTCGCTGTTCATGACGAGGACAGAACTCCCTCATCATAAGGGCCCTGAGTTCAGCCGATGTCTGTGCTAGAGCAACTTCTGCCCCACGGTCTCTCATAACCCCGTTCCACCATGTGAGAGCCCTCTTCTGAAACACACTCGAAGAAAACTCGACCTTGCGATTGTCAGGACACTGCACGTGGCGAAAAGTATTCTCAATGCTCTCGAACCATTGAAGAAGCCCAGTCGCTCCCTCAGAACCACTAAACTTGAGTGGTTTAGCCGAGTTAAAATCCTTGAATTTGCATGGAGCATTGTTGTTGTTGTTGGCTTGGTTCCATTGAGCAAAGAGATTTGGGAATTGAGCAGCCATCTGCTGCGCAATGATTTCTGCCAGTTCGGCAGTCGCTATCTTGTTTCGCGTCGAGGAGGCATTCTAAAAGAGGCAAACATGAAAGGAAACGAGTGAGATGATTGGGTGAAAAGAACGAGATGAAACAAAAATTGACAACAGCAAAGATGGTGGTCATTTGTTTGTTACCATAAGGCAAACAAACAACACACAGTGACTAATCAAGGTAAATGGGTCAAAAATAATGTATCACGAAGACATGCTCGCCTATAAGTGAACACTCACCCCAAGAGTTCCCAGGTAAGAGTGACTGGTCCGATTATGTGGATTTATACGAACACTCTAGCCTTAGACAGAAAACCCAGGGTACAGGCATTCACCCTTCCAGTTTGCACGTGTTCACATTATTTAAAACCCAAAACCTTGACGAGATTTTGAAAACTCAAAGGGGTTCAAAACCTTATAACAGAGGGTTCAAAACCTTACAATAGAGGGTTCAAAACCTTGTAATAAATCATCCAAAAACAGATGATTGTTTTTCAAAAATCGTTTCGGAAAATTTGGTTTTTGTTTTGATAATCACCTAAGGATAGGTGATGTGCATGTTTTAAGATCTAAACACAAGATAACTTGTGTTAGGGTCCTAGAAAAGTTATAGTCTAGGTCAAAGAATT
This sequence comes from Helianthus tuberosus, assembly GCA_030545235.1. NCBI lineage: Eukaryota > Viridiplantae > Streptophyta > Magnoliopsida > Asterales > Asteraceae > Helianthus > Helianthus tuberosus. Next base: position 108,381,925 of record CM060370.1, on the reverse strand, counting down.
ACTAATAACCTAATTCCCTATAACCATTGGCTCTGATACCAACTCTTCTGTCACACCCCGACCGCGTATAACATGCAACCGCGGCGGAAAACGTCGGGGAGTGTTGTAACAGAATTAATTGTTTCATAACCATGGCATTCAAAGTTGTGTTTTATTTATCAACATAAGAGTTTCATTGTCTTAAACAGGAAACAAAGAGTACATAACATAATTAAACTAAGTCTATCTTCATTTTATGTCTCTAAGGCACAGGTCCGCCCTAGTGTCATGATCATCATCCTAAGCAACAGCTCCTGAAAACACATGTGAAAATAGGTACGTCAGCATAAAAATGCCTGTGAGATAGATAGGATTTGTGAAAAGAGGATTCATGACTTATAAGTTTAGAAAAAGTTGTTAACAAAAGTCAGTCATGAACCTTGTAAATGGTTTTGTGAGTTAAATGCCATTTTAGTCCCTGTGGTTTGGGTCATTTTGCCAATTTAGTCCAAAGGTTTCATTTTTAACCTGTGGGTCCAAAAAGGTTTCACCGTTGCCATTTTAGTCCACTGGGTTAACTTCATTTATTTTTTCAGTTAACGAGAAGGGCAATTCGGTCATTTTATATGGCCGAATTGCCCTTCTAGTTAACAGAATTACATATAAAATGACCGAATTGCCCTTCTCGTTAACAGAATTAATGGATGAAGTTAACCCAGTGGACTAAAATGGCAACGGTGAAACCTTTTTGGACCCACAGGTTAAAAATGAAACCTTTAGACTAATCTGTCAAAATGGCCCAAACCACAGGGACTAAAATGGCACTTTACTCTTGTTTTGTTTTGTAAATCATTCCAAAAAGCGATGATATGTATAAATAAGAGAATAATGTAAGGTTAAATAAATAACCAAGTAAAATGAGTCTGTATAAGATAAGTTGTTTTGTAAATCAATGTCTTGTGAAAATAAGTTGTTTATGTAAAACGTAATATGTCAAATATTGAAATGATTTAAGTAACGCTACGACATGTAATATCATACAAACACTTGTTTATAGGAACTACCAGCGGCGTATCCCCCATGCTTGTATCATATTACACACGCCTCGTTACTCAAATCACTTACTCAACCCAACCACCAATGTAAATTGTTTATGTATAAATGAATTGTCATGTGTTAATGTGTAAACCAAATCGAAATAGGTCCAATGTAAACCACTAATTGTGTATATCAATGTCAAAATGTTTATGTTTAATGTAGATCATGTAATGTATACCCAAAAATATCATGTATGGTAAGTGAAATATATCAACTAAACCATATGTGAAATGCACAAAAACAAGGTATTGAAGTAAAACATGGTTTAAATCAAAGTTATGTTTTGTGGAACAGATGCATGCTATACTGATACAAACATTTATGCGGTATTGTGAAAATGCATACATCCAAGCCTTGAGACTGTGGCGATAAACCCTTAAACAAATTAAAGGTTTATCTAAGTTATGTGTATCGAATTCGGTCATTCCTTCCAATCCAAACAAACCCAGGATTTCAGGAACGGGAGTTGTCAATTCCTATGGTACCACTACCTACTAACGAATGGCGTAGCTAATGTTAATGAATGTATTGTTCCATTTTAAACAACCCAAATGTCATACCAAAATGTAAACATGTGATGAAAACAACTGTACTAAGTATGCACACAATGGGCATACATAGCATATGACGTGAAACAAATGTACTAAGTATGCACACAATGGGCATACATAGCATGAAATGTAATGTGAAACAATGTACTAAGTATGCACACAAGGGACATACATAGCATGAAATGTAATGTAAAACAATGTACTAAGTATGCACACAATGGACATACATAGCATGAAATGTAATGTAAAACAATGTACTAAGTATGCACACAATGGACATACATAGCATGAAATGTAATGTAAAACAATGTACTAAGTATGCACACAATGGACATACATAGCATGAACACAATGAAATCATGTACTATAAATGTACTAATGAACATAGCAAGTATATGATGTGAAAGCAGGAAAGCACGAAAGTAACAAGTAGGCACATGTGTTTCACCCCAAAACAGTTTGGAAAACAGTAAAAGAGGGGTCTATGTACTCACTTGAGATTGCTCAGAAGTCCTAAGATAACCACCAAGCAATGCTAGAGATCACGGAATCAAACGGCACCTAATATAGGTAACTATGTTAATAAACCGGACCTAAATCGGAGGATCGGATAGAATGAGGGTTCGTAAACCAAACGAGTGTGGAGACTCGTGTAATATGGTTTAACAAAGCCTACATACTAAATGAAACCTAACATAAGTGCTTACGACCCATTACGACCCGTTTAGGTAGCTTATGCTACTTTAACGCGTCGTTCGCGTGAAACGCGTTCGGACCGCCTAACTAGTCCTATGACAAGTAGAATATGCCTTTACATGCCTAATATTGTCGCCAAAATCAGTTTAGATGTCAAAAGTTATGTCACATATGTTTATAATGAATTTTGGCATCAAAGGGGTATTTTGGTAATTTACCTAAGGCATATAAACTACCTATCATACAACTACTTAAACGTCGTGACCATAAGGTATAACCTCGGAAGGTTATTCCCTACCTACTATGGTCACCTAATGTATTTGGTCGGATCCTAATGATCGACCAAATGGGTCGGGTTCGAAGGTATAAGCGATTTATTAGATCGCTTACCCTTACGACCCTAGACAACATGGTAATCAGTAGGCATAGTCCCAAGGGACTATAACCATCGTGATTACAATCACGTTGCGAAGTTCAAACGAACTTCGCATTGACCATAAACTGGTCAATGCAGAAAGTCAAACAAAGTTTGACTTTCGGACTCGAAAAGCAATAAAAGAACGAAAGAATACTTACAAAGGGTCCCCGAATGCTAATCTCGATCCAAGTAGCTCAGGTATGAAACAAAGGTTTCAACTTAGAGCTTCTCAAATCAGGATTCTTGTGGGTTTTACAAGTGATGGGGGTGGGTATTTATAGGAATACTAGCACCGTTAGGATCGTTTATCGGGAAACGTCCTTTGATCTTGGCCATACACTTGCACACATGGTATTGTAATACCATGTGCACATCCAAAACCAGCCCCTAGTATCAGAATTACCATGTGCAAGTGGGTTTTGTGGGTAATGCAGCTGTTAACAGCCTGTTTAAACATCGAATCTGGTCTGAGAGGCTGACGCGGGCCGCGTAAAGGATAGCCCTGGTTTTACGCGGGCCCCCTGGGTCCTCTGATCAGGAGAAAGTTTGTTGAAATGACAGTTTCAGTCCCTTTTATGTGTTTAAGCCATTTTCGACATGTTTAAGGCCCGTTAAGCCAACTTTAAGGCCCTAACATGATGTCTAAAAATTGTGGACATGAAACATGCTCAAAAATATGTCGGACGTTGGTTCGTTTGGTCGTACGAACGCGATGTTCGCTTAATTACGATGGAATGCGCATAAGCGCGAAAAACGATCCAAATGACGCAACGAATGGATTTTTCTTATGCCAAACACTAAAATAAAATATTTTAGTGCTTACATAAATTTTTGGATGTACAGATGTATTCAGAACGTGAGTTATGCGCAAAAGTGCAAACTTGTGCACTTTTTGACACTTTTAGTCCCTGAATGACCCAAAAGTTTATTTTAGCACACCGAACCCCTCAAAGCCTATTTTTTTTTGGGTAAAGGGTTACCCCGGTGATTTTATATATTCACAACCAAACAAAACAAGTAGTAAGGTAACATCCTTACTAGTTCAGACATGAGACATACCCTCATGAAAGTAAAACAAAAGAAAACCACCAAAACAATGGAAAAACAAGTAACAAAAACCAACCACTATGTAAAGGATATTTATGGTATGTTTAACTTATGGTCATGTTCCGGAATGTCCGTGACAGTTCAAATTGGCATACTTTCGCAGTTTGTCAAATTTAGTCCCTGTAGGCGAATTAACTTGTTTTTGCCATACCAAAGCCTTCAAAACTTATTTATAAGTTATGTAAAGGTTATTTAAGGTATGTTAAGTATATGTTGATGTTCCGGAGTATTTGTCGCATTAAACTGATTATATTTACGCATCAGTTTGCGTATAACTCTCCAGAAAGCGATGTAGAGTTTGAAACTGAATAAAAGTCAAAACATGAAAAATGTAAAACACAACCAAACAAACATTGGGATCAAATAACATTGTTTTATTGATAATTGAACTGTTCACAAAGATTACAAGCACAGATGTTACAGTCTCCCATACTTGTGGAAATTTCGTCCCGAAATTTATTTAGAGGACACGTGGAAAAAATGCGGATATTTCGCCTTCATTTGATCTTCGCGTTCCCAAGTAAACTCGGGTCCACGTTTAGCTTCCCAGCGAACTTTGACCAAAGGAATGCGCTTGCGTTTAAGCCACTTGACTTCACGTTCCATGATTTCCACTGGCTTCTCAACAAATTTCAGTGTTTTATCAACACGAATTTCATCATGCGGTATGTGGAGGTTCTCATCAGCTAAATACCTCTTGAGATTGGACACGTGAAAAGTTGGATGAACATTTCCAAGTTCAGGAGATAACTCTAGTCTGTAGGCTACCTTACCGATTCTTTCGACAATCTTGAATGGTCCAACGTATCTAGGTGCAAGTTTTCCTTTCTTTCCAAATCTGATCACACCTTTCCAAGGTGAGACCTTAAGTAATACACGATCACCAACTTGAAATTCCAAGGGTTTGCATTTTGGGTTCGCGTAACTCTTTTGACGGCTTCTAGCTGTCTGAAGGTTATCACGAATTCTTGACCTTATCAGTTGTCTCTAAAATGAGGGCAGGTCCTGTAAGCTGAGCCTCGCCGATCTCATTCCAGCAGACTAGTGAACGACATTTTCGACCATAGAGAGCTTCGAAAGGAGCCATTTTGATGCTGGTGTGATAACTGTTGTTGTAGGAGAATTCAATTAACGGAAGATGTGAATCCCAACTACCACCAAAGTCGATCACACAAGCTCTAAGCATATCCTCCAGAGTCTGGATTGTTCTTTCAGATTGACCATCCGTTTGTGGATGATAAGCTGTGCTCAGATTAAGTTGGGTCCCCATAGCAGATTGCATGGTTCTCCAAAAATGAGAAGTGAAACGAGCATCTCTGTCAGAAATGATGTTCAAAGGAACACCATGTCGAGCTACAATTTCATCCACATAGATTTTAGCAAGTTTGTCAGCAGAAAAATCCTCACGGATTGGCAAGAAATGTGCTGACTTAGTAAGACGATCAACAACTACCCAGATGGCATCATGACCTTTCTTTGTGCGCGGGAGTTTAGTAACAAGATCCATAGTAATGTTTTCCCATTTCCAAACTAGGATCTCTGGTTGCACCAATAAACCAGAAGGACGCTGATGTTCAGCCTTAACATTAAGACAAGTAAGGCATTTTGATACATATAAGGCAATGTCTTTCTTCATACCAGGCCACCAATACTGAATACGAAGATCCTTATACATCTTATCTAAGCCAGGATGAATAGAATAACGAGACTTATGGGCTTCATCCATAAGCAAGGTGCGAAGGTTATCTTGGCTTGGGACCCACAAACGGTCCATGAAGTAATACGATCCATTGTCCTTCAGTTCGAGATTAGGTGTTATGTGATAGGGAAATTCCTTATCCATCAAACCTTGTGAAACACAAGATTGTTGAGCCTGAGAAATGCGGGCTTGGATATCAGATCGAGCTTGAATAATAGATTGAACACGTACACAATGAAGCTTAGTACGTTCCTTACGACTCAATGCATCGGCTACGACATTCGCCTTACTAGGATGGTAGCGAATTTCGCAGTCATAGTCGTTTAGAAGCTCGACCCAACGTCGTTGCCTCATGTTGAGTTCTTTCTGATTGAAGATATGTTGAAGACTTTTGTGGTCCGTGAAAACCACACATTTTGTTCCGTACAAACAGTGTCTCCAGATCTTAAGAGCGAAGACAACTGCACCCAACTCAAGATCATGAGTGGTGTCACACCCCGACCACGTGGAACATACAAAACGTGGCGGAAACGTCGGGGAGTGTTGTAACAGAATTAATTGTCTCAAATCCATGGCAATTGAAGTTTCGTTTTATTGATTAAAAGTGTTACAATGTCTTAACAAACAAAGAAAATACAACATAATTAACTAGTCTTGCATCTTTTATTGTCACTAAAGTCCAAGTCTGCCTATGTGTATCTTGATCATCTTATGCAATAGCTCCTGAAAAACACATGTGAAAATAGGTACGTCAGCATAAAAATGCCGGTGAGATACATAGGTTTTGTGAAAATAGGTTTCATGACTTATGTTTGAGAAAATGTTTAGTCATGAACCTTGTTATTTGCTTTGTTTTGTAAATCATTTGAGAAATAATAAGATCAGATGATATGTATAAATAAGAGAATAATGTATGGTTAAATGAATAACCATTGTAAAATGAGTTTTTATAAGATAAGTTGTTTGTAAAACAATGTATTGTAAAAAGTATGTTATTTGTATAAAATGTTATATGTATCAAACTGAAATGATTCAAATAACGCTACAGTATGTAATACCATACAAACACTTATATATAGGAAGTACCAGCGGCGTATCCACCATGCTTGTATCATATTACACACGTATCATTACTTAATCATTTAATCAAACTAAACCACCAAAGTAATGTTTAACAATAGTAGAAATGTTTATGTATGGTCAAATACGGTTCACAGATACAAACTTTTCACAGATACAAACGGTTCACAGATATAAACGGTTCACAGATACAAACGGTTCACGGATACAAACGGTTCACAGATACAAACGGTTCACAGATACAAATGATTACAACGGTTCACATAGTCAAATAGTTATAAACGGTTCAAAATGTAATATAATGTGTTCATATACTGGATGAGCATATGAAACAAAATGTAATGTAAAACAATGTACTAAGTATGCACACAGTGGACATACATAGCATAAAATGTAATGAAATCATGTACTATAATGTACTAACGAACATAGCAGGTATATGATGTGAAAACAGGAAAGCATGAAAGTAACAAGTAGGCGCACATGTGTTCCACCCCAAAACAGTTTGGAAAACAGTAAAAGAGGGGTCTATGTACTCACCTGAGATTGCTCAGTAGTCCTTGAGTAACAACTAAACAATGCTAGAGATCGCGGATATCAAACGACACCTAGTATAGGTAACTATGTTAATAAACCGGACCTAGATCGGAAGATTGGGTAGCATTAGGGTTTGTAAACCAAACGAGTGTAGAGACTCGTGTCATTTGGTTAAACAAAGCCTACATACTAAATGAAACTTAACCTGAGTGATTTCGACCCATTACGACCCGTTTAGGTAGCTTATGCTACTTTAACGCGTCGTTCGCGTGAAACGCGTTTGGACCGCCTAACTAGCCCTATGACAAGTGTTATATGCCTAAACATATTACATAATCAGTTATGTGACAAAGGTTTAGGTTACATATGCTTAATTACCAATTATACATGAAAAGGGTATTCTGGTAATTTACCTAAGGCATATAAACTACCTATCATACAACTACTTAAACGATGTGACCATAGGGTATAACCTCGGAAGGTTATTCCCTACCTACTATGGTCACCTAATGTGTTTGGTCGGATCCTAATGATCGACCAAACTGGGTCGGGTTCGAGGTATAAGCGATTCATTAGATCGCTTACCCTACGACCCTAGACAACGTGGTAATCAGTGGGCATAGTCCCAAGGGACTATGACCAACGTGATTACACTCACGTTGCGAAGTTCAAAAGAACTTCGCATTGACCATTACTGGTCAACGCTGAAAGTCAAACAAAGTTTGACTTTCGGACTCGAAAAGCAATAAAATAAGGAAAAGAACGAAAGAATACTTACGAAGGGTCCCCGAATGCTAAACTCGATTCAAAAATCTCAGGTATGAAACAATTGTTTCAACTTAGAGTTTCTCAAATCAAGTTTCTAGTGATTTTAGCAATGGGGGGTATGGGGTATTTATAGGAATACCCGAACCGTTAAGATCGTTTCATGGAAAACGTGCCTTAATCCCATCCGTACATGTGTTGAAAAGTTATGGTGTTTAGGTGTTTAAATTCCATCCATACATGTGTTGCAAAGTTATGGTGTTTAGGTGTTTAAATTCCATCCATACATGTGTTGCAAAGTTATGGTACCAAAATTCCATCCTTATCCGCTGACTAAGCAAGTTTAGAATGTGTGGTTGTGAATTAAACAACGGCTAATACATCGAATCTGGTCCCGAATGCGAAAAACGATCCAAATGACGTGACGAATGGATTTTTCTTATGGCGAACACTAAAATAAAATATTTTAGTGCTTACATAAATTTTTGGATGTCCGGATGTATTCAGAACGTAAGTTATGCGCGAAAATGCAAACTTGTGCACTTTTTGACACTTTTAGTCCCTGAATGACCCAAAAGTTTATTTTAGCACACCGAACCCCTCAAAGCCTATTTCTAAGCTATGTAAAGGATATTTATAGTATGTTTAACTTATGGTCATGTTCCGGAAGGTCTGTTACAGTTCAAATTGGCATACTTTCGCAGTTTGTCAACTTTAGTCCCTGTAAGCGATTTAACTTGATTTCACCACACCAAACCTTCCAAAACTTATATATAAGTTATGTAAGGGTTATTCAAGGTATGTTAAGCCTATTTCACTATTCCGGAGTGTTCGTTGGATTGAACTGGTTATATTTACGCATTAGTGCGCGTATAACCTTCCAGAAAGCGATTTAGAGCTTGAAATCGAACAAGAATTGATATGTGTAAATGATACACATATTTTTACAAATCCCAAGTATGAAATACAATATTTCATTGGTTTGGCATTTGTTTGATGGTTGAAATGACACAGGTGTTACAAGTGGTGTAGTTCTTCTCATGTATCTTCAAGTGCCTCGATGCATATGCTATGACTTTGTTCCTTTGCATCAGAACACAGCCAAGACCCAATTTAGATGCATCACAATAAACGACAAAATCATCATCACCCTCAGGCAATGATAGAACAGGAGCATCGCAAAGCTTCTGCTTCAAGTTTTGAAAAGCTTCCTCTTGTTTGAATCCCCAATCAAAGGGTTTGTTCTTCTTTGATAGAGCAGTTAGAGGAACTGCAATCTTCGAGAAGTTTTCTATGAAGCGGCGATAATAACCCGCTAGACCAAGAAAAGAACGAACCTCAGTAGGAGTAGTAGGCGTATCCCAATCCTTAATCACACTGATCTTGCAGGGATCTACATGAATACCTTGTTCGTTGATAATATGTCCTAAGAATTGAACTTCTTTAAGCCAAAATTCACACTTGGAGAATTTGGCAAAAAGTTGCTCTTTCTTTAGGAGTTCCAAAGTAAGACGAAGATGTTGCTCGTGATCAGCTCGCGTCTTAGAGTATATCAAGATGTCGTCAATAAAAACAATGACGAACTGATCCAAATAAGGCTTGCAGACCCTATTCATTAAGTCCATGAAAACCGCAGGAGCATTAGTCAAACCGAATGGCATGACTGTGAACTCATAATGCCCATAACGAGTGCGGAAAGCTGTCTTGGGAATATCTTCTTCATGCACACGAAGTTGATGATACCCGGAACGCAGATCAATCTTCGAAAAATAAGAAGCGCCATGTAACTGATCAAAGAGATCGTCTATGCGCGGTAGGGGATATCGATTCTTGATGGTAAGCTTGTTAAGCTCACGATAATCGATACACATCCTAAAGGATCCATCCTTCTTCTTGACAAAAAGAACGGGAGCACCCCAGGGTGAAAAGCTAGGACGTATAAAACCTTTGTCAGAGAGCTCCTAAAGCTGCTTAGACAACTCTTGCATCTCAGATGGAGCAAGACGATATGGAGCTCTGGCAATGGGATTTGCACTAGGTACGAGGTCAATACGGAACTCGACTTGGCGTGCTGGGGGTAGACCAGGTAACTCTTCAGGAAAAACTTCAGAATAATCCCGAACGACAGGGATATCTGAAATAGACTTACCCTTGCCTTTATCTGCTGTAACATGTGCTAAAAAAGCCACATAGTTCTTCCGCATATATTTCCGAGCTTTAAAACAAGACATGAGCTTGAGACCACCAGACGGTTTCTCACCTTGAACCTGTAGGATCTCACCTGTTGGAAGCGGCACACGAACGATCTTCTCGAAACAAACTACCTCTGCGTGATGCTTGGATAACCAATCCATACCCACTATAACGTCGAAGCTTCCAAGTTGCATTGGCGTGAGGTCGATAGGAAAAATATGATCGTTAAGGTTCAACTGGCAGTTGCGAAGAACAGAATCAAGAATAATGGGTTCACCACCAGCAACCTCTACTGTCAAAGGTTTACCTAGTTTCGTTCTAGACACGCGGAGCATTGGCTCAAAAGACAATGACACAAAACTCTTGTCGGCACCTGAATCAAAAAGAACATATGCAGGCTGATTATTAATAAAGAACGTACCGTTCACCACGATATCGTCCGCCTGCGCCTCTTGGGCATTCATGTTGAAGACTCGACCTCGAGCCGGAGCCTGAGCTGGATTCGCATTCACCAATCTTGGACATTGATTACGGTACTGGGTCAGATCCCCACAGTTATAACAAGCACCTGGTGGGTAGTGTGGTCGTGCAGCTTGACCCTGTTGCTGAGCAGGAGGCTGAGCAACTTGTTGAGCCGGGTTCTGAACTGCCTGATTCTGAGCAAACAGACAAACCTTGGCAAGATGACCTGACTTCCTACAGTTATTACAGAAACGACACTAATGTTGCGGCTGATGGTGACTGTTGCATCTATTGCACAAAGGTGCATTCCCTGAATAGGGCTTCTTTGCTGGGGGTTGTGCGGGTTGGTTGGGAGCTGCCTGGTTAGCTTGGGCAGTGATAGCATAGTTTTGGGAAGCCTTACGCTTCCTTGCCCTTTTCGATGAACCAGAATCCTTTCCATTCTTGTTTTGACCTTTCTTGCTATCCTCTTTGTCCGACGATTGTTTCTTGCCCTTGTCACCCTTCCTGTGTAACTTATTCTTCCGAATCTGTGACTCAATCAATGTCGCTGCTAACTCGATAGCCTGACGGAGTGTGGCAGGGTTACTACCAGTAATGATATCTTGCACTGAGTCAGGTAGGCCGTCGATGTACCTTTCGATAGCCTTGTCATCGAACTCTCTCTCCAAAGCTCGCTGTTCATGACGAGGACAGAACTCCCTCATCATAAGGGCCCTTAGTTCGGCCCATGTCTGTGCTAGAGCAACTTCTGCCCCACGTTCTCTCATAACCCCGTTCCACCATGTGAGAGCCCTCTTCTGAAACACACTCGAAGAAAACTTGACCTTGCGATTGTCAAGACACTGCACGTGGCGAAAAGTATTCTCAATGCTCTCAAACCATTGAAGAAGCCCAGTCGCTCCCTCAGAACCACTAAATTTGAGTGGTTTAGCCGAGTTAAAATCCTTGAATTTGCATGGAGCATTGTTGTTGTTGTTGGCTTGGTTCCATTGAGCAAAGAGATTTGGGAATTGAGCAGCCATCTGCTGCGCAATGATTTCTGCCAGTTCGGCAGTCGCTATCTGGTTTTCGCGTCGAGGAGGCATTCTAAAAGAGGCAAACATGAAAGGAAACGAGTGAGATGATTGGGTGAAAAGAATGAGATGAAACAAAAATTGACAACAACAAAGATGGTGGTCATTTGTTTGTTACCATAAGGCAAACAAACAACACACAGTGACTAATCAAGGTAAATGGGTCAAAAATAATGTATCGCGAAGACATGCTCGCCTATAAGTGAACACTCACCCCAAGAGTTCCCAGGTAAGAGTGACTGGTCCGATTATGTGGATTTATACGAACACTCTAGCCTTAGACAGAAAACCCAGGGTACAGGCATTCACCCTTCCAGTTTGCACGTGTTCACATTATTTAAAACCCAAAACCTTGACGAGATTTTGAAAACTCAAAGGGGTTCAAAACCTTATAACAGAGGGTTCAAAACCTTACAATAGAGGGTTCAAAACCTTGTAATAAATCATCCAAAAACAGATGATTGTTTTTCAAAAATCGTTTCGGAAAATTTGGTTTTTGTTTTGATAATCACCTAAGGATAGGTGATGTGCATGTTTTAAGATCTAAACACAAGATAACTTGTGTTAGGGTCCTAGAAAAGTTATAGTCTAGGTCAAAGAATTACTAATAACCTAATTCCCTATAACCATTGGCTCTGATACCAACTCTTCTGTCACACCCCGACCGCGTATAACATGCAACCGCGGCGGAAAACGTCGGGGAGTGTTGTAACAGAATTAATTGTTTCATAACCATGGCATTCAAAGTTGTGTTTTATTTATCAACATAAGAGTTTCATTGTCTTAAACAGGAAACAAAGAGTACATAACATAATTAAACTAAGTCTATCTTCATTTTATGTCTCTAAGGCACAGGTCCGCCCTAGTGTCATGATCATCATCCTAAGCAACAGCTCCTGAAAACACATGTGAAAATAGGTACGTCAGCATAAAAATGCCTGTGAGATACATAGGATTTGTGAAAAGAGGATTCATGACTTATAAGTTTAGAAAAAGTTGTTAACAAAAGTCAGTCATGAACCTTGTAAATTGTTTTGTTTTGTAAATTATTCCAAAATGCGATGATATGTATAAATAAGAGAATAATGTAAGGTTAAATAAATAACCAAGTAAAATGAGTCTGTATAAGATAAGTTGTTTTGTAAATCAATGTCTTGTGAAAATAAGTTGTTTATGTAAAACGTAATATGTCAAATATTGAAATGATTTAAGTAACGCTACGACATGTAATATCATACAAACACTTGTTTATAGGAACTACCAGCGGCGTATCCCCCATGCTTGTATCATATTACACACGCCTCGTTACTCAAATCACTTACTCAACCCAACCACCAATGTAAATTGTTTATGTATAAATGAATTGTCATGTGTTAATGTGTAAACCAAATCGAAATGTCTATGTCCAATGTAAACCACTAATTGTGTATATCAATGTCAAAATGTTTATGTTTAATGTAGATCATGTAATGTATACCCAAAAATATCATGTATGGTAAGTGAAATATATCAACTAAACCATATGTGAAATGCACAAAAACAAGGTATTGAAGTAAAACATGGTTTAAATCAAAGTTATGTTTTGTGGAACAGATGCATGCTATACTGATACAAACATTTATGCGGTATTGTGAAAATGCATACATCCAAGCCTTGAGACTGTGGCGATAAACCCTTAAACAAATTAAAGGTTTATCTAAGTTATGTGTATCGAATTCGGTCATTCCTTCCAATCCAAACAAACCCAGGATTTCAGGAACGGGAGTTGTCAATTCCTATGGTACCACTACCTACTAACGAATGGCGTAGCTAATGTTAATGAATGTATTGTTCCATTTTAAACAACCCAAATGTCATACCAAAATGTAAACATGTGATGAAAACAACTGTACTAAGTATGCACACAATGGGCATACATAGCATATGACGTGAAACAAATGTACTAAGTATGCACACAATGGGCATACATAGCATGAAATGTAATGTGAAACAATGTACTAAGTATGCACACAAGGGACATACATAGCATGAAATGTAATGTAAAACAATGTACTAAGTATGCACACAATGGACATACATAGCATGAAATGTAATGTAAAACAATGTACTAAGTATGCACACAATGGACATACATAGCATGAACACAATGAAATCATGTACTATAAATGTACTAATGAACATAGCAAGTATATGATGTGAAAGCAGGAAAGCACGAAAGTAACAAGTAGGCACATGTGTTTCACCCCAAAACAGTTTGGAAAACAGTAAAAGAGGGGTCTATGTACTCACTTGAGATTGCTCAGAAGTCCTAAGATAACCACCAAGCAATGCTAGAGATCACGGAATCAAACGGCACCTAATATAGGTAACTATGTTAATAAACCGGACCTAAATCGGAGGATCGGATAGAATGAGGGTTCGTAAACCAAACGAGTGTGGAGACTCGTGTAATATGGTTTAACAAAGCCTACATACTAAATGAAACCTAACATAAGTGCTTACGACCCATTACGACCCGTTTAGGTAGCTTATGCTACTTTAACGCGTCGTTCGCGTGAAACGCGTTCGGACCGCCTAACTAGTCCTATGACAAGTAGAATATGCCTTTACATGCCTAATATTGTCGCCAAAATCAGTTTAGATGTCAAAAGTTATGTCACATATGTTTATAATGAATTTTGGCATCAAAGGGGTATTTTGGTAATTTACCTAAGGCATATAAACTACCTATCATACAACTACTTAAACGTCGTGACCATAAGGTATAACCTCGGAAGGTTATTCCCTACCTACTATGGTCACCTAATGTATTTGGTCGGATCCTAATGATCGACCAAATGGGTCGGGTTCGAAGGTATAAGCGATTTATTAGATCGCTTACCCTTACGACCCTAGACAACATGGTAATCAGTAGGCATAGTCCCAAGGGACTATAACCATCGTGATTACAATCACGTTGCGAAGTTCAAACGAACTTCGCATTGACCATAAACTGGTGAATGCAGAAAGTCAAACAAAGTTTGACTTTCGGACTCGAAAAGCAATAAAAGAACGAAAGAATACTTACAAAGGGTCCCCGAATGCTAATCTCGATCCAAGTAGCTCAGGTATGAAACAAAGGTTTCAACTTAGAGCTTCTCAAATCAGGATTCTTGTGGGTTTTACAAGTGATGGGGGTGGGTATTTATAGGAATACTAGCACCGTTAGGATCGTTTATCGGGAAACGTCCTTTGATCTTGGCCATACACTTGCACACATGGTATTGTAATACCATGTGCACATCCAAAACCAGCCCCTAGTATCAGAATTACCATGTGCAAGTGGGTTTTGTGGGTAATGCAGCTGTTAACAGCCTGTTTAAACATCGAATCTGGTCTGAGAGGCTGACGCGGGCCGCGTAAAGGATAGCCTTGGTTTTACGCGGGCCGCCTGGGTCCTCTGATCAGGAGAAAGTTTGCTGAAATGACAGTTTCAGTCCCTGTTATGTGTTTAAGCCATTTTCGACATGTTTAAGGCCCGTTAAGCCAACTTTAAGGCCCTAACATGATGTCTAAACATTGTGGACATGAAACATGCTCAAAAATATGTCGGACGTTGGTTCGTTTGGTCGTACGAACGCGATGTTCGCTTAATTACGACGGAATGCGCATAAGCGCGAAAAACGATCCAAATGACGCAACGAATGGATTTTTCTTATGCCAAACACTAAAATAAAATATTTTAGTGCTTACATAAATTTTTGGATGTCCGGATGTATTCAGAACGTGAGTTATGCGCAAAAGTGCAAACTTGTGCACTTTTTGACACTTTTAGTCCCTGAATGACCCAAAAGTTTATTTTAGCACACCGAACCCCTCAAAGCCTATTTCTAAGCTATGTAAAGGATATTTATGGTATGTTTAACTTATGGTCTTGTTCCGGAATGTCTGTTACAGTTCAAATTGGCATACTTTCACAGTTTGTCAAATTTAGTCCCTGTAGGCGAATTAACTTGTTTTTGCCATACCAAAGCCTTCAAAACTTATTTCTAAGTTATGTAAAGGTTATTTAAGGTATGTTAAGTATATGTTGATGTTCCGGAGTATTTGTCGCATTAAACTGATTAAGTTTACGCATAAGTTTGCGTATAACTCTCCAGAAAGCGATGTAGAGTTTGAAATTGAATAAAAGTCAAAACATGAAAAATGTAAAACACAACCAAACAAACATTGGGATCAAATAACATTGTTTTATTGATAATTGAACTGTTCACAAAGATTACAAGCACAGATGTTACATAACCCTTTACCCAAAAAAAAAATATACGCATAAGAGTATTTTCCGAAATATTCCATAAGTCACGTTTTAAAGTTCACGTTGTAACAACAATACCGGCGTAACTTACATAATTATTTGTGAGAGCGTTGGTATTAATTTGGAATCGTAATTTCATAGTATCTTCAAGTTATATTATTTTTACCCTAAAAATAATATATCTAGTTCACAAAATAACCACATAATCACACAAGCATCTTATCATGAAATATATATATTCTAAATATATATTTAACAAGTTTTATTTACGAAAACCCACCTCCGGTACTTGGTAATTTTTGAAATAAAATGATGGCGAAGTTTATATTTGAAACACAAGTTATAAAATATACTTGTAATAATTGTTAGAAAATATATATTCTAAGTGTTGGGTTTTTAGGAAAATTTCGCCAGAGTTTCCTTTGTAAATGGAGGCGTCCACGCTTACTAGCGTATCATTTTCTTTAACATATAGTACGTTAGATCGCTTTCAAATAACCAACCCGACATTTAGGCATTCAAAATACTACATATATCGTTTCAGTTTTAATACACAAAACTGGGCTGTTTTCGGGTATTTTAATAAAATAGTTATCTTATTCCAAAAGTTCCCAAATTTTTGCAGAATGTCTTAAACGATCCAAATATTATTGTGTAAAAATATCGGGATCCAAATCATTACCAATATTTTATAGAAAAACATTTTCCGGACTGAAATCAGATTTATCTATTTCTGACTGCAGTCCATGGAATAATTTATTTAAAATTCATCGAGAGTCCGATTTATGAAATTCCAGTCAAGGAATTACAAATACATCGGTGGTCATCTACAGTACAAATTTTATGATCTAAATCTACACAGAATTTAAGTTATGACTGAAAAAACAAGACACATATTTTCAGCAGCAAAAATGCAGCTTTAGCTGCTGTTACAAAATGACACTTTAAAAATAGTAAACGGAGTCCAAAAATTATGATTCCAGTGCCATTAGAACCGTATTTCATAATACATAAACCTAGACTTCAGAAAATACATTTTTAGTTTTATTAAGGTCCTGTTACAGCCAGTTAAAGGTGGCTGAAAATGCAAATCAGCAAGCTGTTTATAAGTTAAGTGTTACTAAAACGCACACATACGATCGCCATACTTTCCAATATGATTAACATCAGACCATAAGTCATTTACAGCAGATTTTGTTCATTTAATTCAGATTTACCATGTATTATCACATTTCATCTCATGACCTTTGTGTAAAGCTTTTATGTTCATGCTTTAAGTTATGATCTTTAGAGTTCTTGTAATTTCACCATTCTTTCCACTATTAACCGCCAAAAATATGAACAAGATGAAGATCTAAGGCACTTACTACTAGCACAAGGCTAGGGGAGTTTGAAAGCGTAAAAGTGGTGGATAAAAGAAAACGGGAGCGGTCCTTGAGCTTCCGAGCACTCCAAGCTTTCTTGTATGATCTCTAGCACCCTTGGGTATGTATAGAATGCTTGAAGGAGCACTTGAAGGTGATGATATGGTGGTGGTATGATGGCAGCCGTGAGGGGTGAAGAAGGAGAGACGGAGAGAAGAGTTTGCAAGTGAATTGTGAATGCTCTGATGATCTTGTGTATAAATCCTCCATGGTTTCAATATCTTTTGGTCCTTATGTCCCCAAAGTACATGGCAATATACTAGCAAATCTCCATAATATCTTGCAAGATTATATAAAATCCTCAAATAGGCCATGTGGCCGGTTATAGCATGAGGGGGGGGGAGGGGGTCTAATTGTAAATTTTAACCAAATTAGTTATCTTGTAATTAAATTTCAAGTATATAGTTTGTGTAATTAATTACTAGATACTTTAGTGGGTGTTAAGGTGTTCGGGGATCATGACTAGCCAAGAAATAATTAAACAAGGTGTTTGGCAAAAATTTGGTGTCCCGGGTAATGTCCGGTTGTTCGGTTGGGTATCGTTACGATAAAGTGCTTAATTGTTCCGTAAAGCGTCCTTTATAATGCTTTTTGTGTCACAATTAATTCTCAACACTTTGGAAAGTATCTAGGATTATTTTACCATGTTTTTACACTTTACTAGCATATCTAAATGCTGAATTTTGGTATACTAGTGCAGAATTCTGCACTTTAAGTATGTTTTAGGCACTTCCGGGCATTATAACTATCACCTAGTGACGCAGTTTAATGATCCTCACCTCCCTACACTCCCTACCAGTGTAGTACTTTATTCCCGGCTCATACTGGCCTCAAAACAATATCTGTTTAGGTGCTGGTATAGTCAGCATGCTTCTGGGTTATCTGCTTAGTGTGCTAACTATGCTTTTGCGCATCAAGGTTGTTGCTAATGTTTGTGTGTAAATAATAGAGTGACAGTATAACATGTGATGCATGAGTATGGATGTATCAGAAAGCAGAAAACAGTTTGATCATAATTGTAATCAAGCACAGTAATTAAGCACTAATTAAATATTAATTTAGTGTACGGATACCTGTAAATGTGAGGGTTGTCACATTCTCCCCCCGTTAAAGAAATTTCGTCCTCGAAATTTGTACTACCATAACTCCTTATGGTTACGTCACATATGTATATATATATGAACAATATCGAAGTAGATAATCATCAACTGAATCAAACCTTACCTACATGAGGTGAGTCCAAGAACATGCAATAACTTGAACCCTATAGTTAAAAGGTATGTGCTTTTAGCATTTGATGTCCCAGTTTTAGGACGTATTTGACGTATAGTCTAGTGTAAACCAGCTAGCAGGGGGGGTTTCCTCAAAAGAGGAGTTTTAACTAATATGATTCTCAAATGATCGATCGCAAAATGCAAACGAGTTTTCACGAGCCATAGCATCCGCTATGAATTCAAAGTCAACAACTCAAATGAAATAGTAAAATCCTGAGTTGTGAGAATACGCCCAATGAATACGAGCGAATCTGGTGTATCCTTGCCTTAATTTGTAGTAGCATCAGAAATGTTTAAACGATAAGTCAAACAAAAGTATATGTAGTTCTGTGTGAAACGGTTGACCATGATTAGCACAAGCTACATGTTTGTAATGACACCACAAGGTGTCGTAATGACATAATTCTTATAATAGCGGTGACCGAACAAGTTCACCGTGTTTGAGATCAAATGAAGGTGTACCGAAACAAGCCTGAAGATTTGACTTACACAATGTCATAAAGTTTTCGGTTTAATTACGGAACATCAAAGAGCCACTGTTCTTGATCGAAGATGAAAAAGTATTCAGTATTGTAAGGTATTCGATTGACAATGAAAGAATCGTTAGGAGGTACATTGTGCTTACGAAATGAATATATGTACCATTGCCTTAACTCACAATTGTGTTAAGACTGCTTTGATCGTGAATATCAAGATGGATTGTTAACAAATAAATAGGCAATTAAATCCGAGTATGAACTGAGTAACCCAATTAGCGCAAGCTTCAATTCTGTGAAAGTATCACTGCAAGGTATCGAAATCATTCAACGACTTAGTGGAGTCGTAGACCAACCGAATTTGCTACGACTCAAAATGAAAGAATTTTGCAAAAATATTTGAATATGATACTCCCAATACATCATATGACGTCTGAAACAGAATATGCGAAGTGGATAAGTTCAAGCAATCGAACTTAATCTCAGTGTAGCCCGCCCGACAATAAACGTATGTATCAACAAGGGAATTATTGGCATGGTAACAAATAAACCATGAATGTATTTTGTAATAAAGAAGCTTTCAAGAGAGTATGTTGACTTGATAGCAAAGGAACCAACAATTTCAATAACGTAGGTCGTTCGGATCACCAACCAGTAATTAGATTTAGCAACGTAGTATTTGAACTTTAATGAAGCGTTTATTCGAAATGGAACCGCATGTGTAGCAAAAGGTGCATGGGTTATATATAAGTTTTCTAGTGATGAATCGATGCGTTTCTACCAAGCAATCGAACTTAATCTCAGCGAAGAAAATCAACGTGATGCAACTACCTTGAGGGGAGTAGAGATGCAAACATCTACTCATTAGAAGTAAAAGTGAAGATTTCCAGGAAAGAAAATTTAAGTACTTTTGGTTTTGTTAACTGAAGTGACAAGTTGTCAAGTTAATGATGTTTGATTGAGTTGACAGATAGGGTTCCTAAGTAAAACCCTTACGAGTTTAGTCCTGGGTTCCCAAAGGTCCTAAATATATGTCTTCTAGATCCTCCAGATTTCATATCCTGTGTAGATCTGGTTTGTGCATTGTGTAGGAAGCACCATTTTTGTGTACGTCTAAAAACAAGTCATTGTCCCATAATTTCTCCGGTCTACTTTTTTCCCGAATTCACCGCTAACGACACTCGATCGTCATCCAGTCGTGTAATAGTAGTTGGGTCCTCACAGTCAGTTATGTAAGAAGTTCGTAAATCCTCAGCAAGAGTCACCGACTCACGTGGGTTAGCTCGTTCGGCTCCTAGTAGTTGATGCTTATTTGAAAATCATCGTCCTCCTTCTTGACAAGTAGAATTAGGGGTTACCCCAAAGGGGATTTTGGTCTGTTATCTTCCTTCTCTATCCACTACTAAAACTTCCCTGCCAATCCTTGCATTTCCGAAGGTGTAAGTCGCTTAGGGTGCATTGACTACAGGCGCGACGCCTGGAATCGAATCGATGCAAAATTCGACTTGTCGTTGAGTGGATAATCCAGGAAAGTCTTCGAGAAAGACTTCAGGATATTTCCCTATCACGAGGGGTATCTACAAGTTTTAGTCCTTCGGCTCCCATGTCCCCGACATGAGCCAGAAAGCAACACATCCTTTCCGCAACAACTTTCGTGCCTTCAAGCAGAGGCGTATCCTGCTTCGTGAGTCACGATCGCTCCTTCATTTGTCATCGAGGTGCGGATATCAACCTCCGCTCGACCGCTTGGCAACTAATCCACCCCAATTACCTCGTCGAAGCTTCCCAGCTCAACTGGCAGTAGATCTAGCGTAAACTTACGTTCTCCAGTTTTTTTCTTGTCGCCTCCAGTTACTACGTTGGCTTCCACTAGCTTCCTCTAAGCTAGTTCTAATGGGTACTAGAATATCTACTTACTCGCTACTTAAACCAATTATACTCTCGAACCCTAGAGGTGCGAATCGTAAAATTTGCAACAGTATTTGGTAATACAGATGCATAACATTGAGTAATTCGGGACGTACCGATATCCATGCTTGAATCCCTGGCGTGTCTCCCTAGCTCCGGTGGGGAGCTTTCATCCTTGTGCTTGATTGTTTTTAGGGCAATATCTTTTGAAATGCTTTTTGCTTCCACAGTTTAAACATCCTCGAGCACGTTTCTGCTTATCGCTCATTCTGCCTTGGTAATTGTCATTGTTGTTGTTTCCTTCGTGATTCTCACTACCATCTTGGCCTCCATTACTATGTTCAGTATTTTGCCAACAAGTTTCTTTGGGATGCCCCCTCTTACCACAGTTATCACATTTTCCATATTTGCATCGCCCGACATGAAAACGTAAACAATTGTCGCACTTTGGTAGGATACCCTTGTAATCCTTTCCCTTTTTTGGCCTTCTTTTTGTTATTTGCCCGAGTAACCTTCTTGAAATTCGCAAGCTTTCTCTCGTTATCTCCAGATGGCTCTACAGGAGTCTCATTTTTCTCTTCCGAAGTGGAAAATTTTCCTTGTCTAATCGCTTCTTCAGTGAGCGCCACGCTTATATCGATAGCCTCGGTGATCGTTGAAGGTTTAGACGCTGTTACCAGGCTTAGAATCTGAGGTGCCAATCCCCCTATGAAACGTTCAATTCTCCTAAACTCTGGTCCCACCAGGAGCGTAGCAACTTGTGATAAATCGTTAAATTTCCGCACATACTCAGCTATCTTTGGTCCTTCCATCTTCAAGTTCCACAGTTCCATTTCCAACTTCTGGACTTCTGCCTTCGAGCAATATCTCTTACGCATCAAATCTTTCAGCTCATCCCACGTCAAAGCATTCGCAGCGGTCTCGCCCATTGTCTGAACTTGAAGGTTCCACCATGACAGAGCCTCATCTACCAATAGTCCAGCTATATACGTGACCCAATGTTCGGGGTCACATTTGCTCAATCATAAAACAGAATCCGTCTTTTCAACCCAGCGCACGAAGGCTAAGGCACCCCCAGTGCCGTCGAACTCTCGAGGTTTGTGGTCCAAGAACTGCTTGTAGGTGCAGCCTGCGATGTAAGCAACATTATTCGCGTAAGGCCTTAGCAAGGCACTCGTGGAAATGTCCAAACGTTTTGTAATGTGTCTTAAAGGACTAGACATTACCATTGGGGAGGTTATTTCCCGAGGTACCTCCGCTGAAATCAGAGCGACGGGCCTCGTACCGTGCGATGGCCTGTAAGAGGCGCTCTAGCATTTCTGCCTCTGTTGTCGGTAGAGGGTTGTTGATATCGGTGTTCCCTTGAGTCGACATCTTCCTAGAAGAAGGTCGGTTAGGTCAGGTCTTGTTAAGGACACGAGCACAAAAGTCTCTTTTTAACGAATAAGACCTCAGAAGTGTATTACATATACGTATATACGCAGTCGTTATAACATTCAATCACATATTATCACAATTATTGCACAATTTGTAAATAGGAATGTAGCAAGTAAGCATGTAGCATTATAGTTGTAGCACAAATATATAAATTAACAGCGTGCTTAGTGAGGACATAGCGACTAAGTTTTTCATTAGTTATTAGTCATAAGTACTGTCGCATGTTTAAAGATATTTGGGCTTTCGTTATCCTCCGGCCACATTCACTGTGCCATACGAAGTGTATCACATCAAAAGGGACACAGGGTCACCCGACCCATGTTCAACAAGTATATTAGTGCATCAAAATTTCGTAATCAGAAGTGGCCCTCAAAAGTCTTCGCAATCCCGGCTTATCATTAGTGTCTTTACCCAAGCGTAATGCAATCCGCATAATCCAGAAACCAACTATACTGGTGACTGAGGTGGAGGAGGAAAGAAAAGTGACTGCTAGCATGCGTAAACTCCTCCTCGAGCTTGTATATACATCAAAGTAGTTAACTGATTTGCCGCTCGATAGTAAAGAGATGAATATCAAGAACATGGGAAAAGGTGTTATAGCAGCAGACGAGTGCGCGAAAAAAGTCTTTGATAATTGTGGAGGATCAAAGTATACTGGCAATAAACAGTGTGGAGAACGTGGTGTCAGCTCAAGCTCCAACATTCTGCGACTTATATCCTCAAATTGTAGCTGATGTTACAGGATCACTCATCCCGTGTATAGCCTTCATAATGTGAGGGATGGCAAGGGTCCAAAATCGGCATAGTGTAGCATAGGAACCACCAAAATGGCTTGTCCAGCGTTGTAGAGGTGCAAGTAGCAAACGGTGCGGCCTGTAGAAAATGATGCTCTAGCAAATGGGATCGTTACGCGGTTGCTGGCCTGGAGTACCTTCCCAGGGTCGCGTATGCCTTGAAAGAAAGCGGCAGGCATGTTGGTGCAATGGACGCCGGTCTTCATAGGTGCAACATTAGCGGGTGCAGGTGCAGCAGAAACGTCTCAACGAAAGGAGAATCAATAGGTGCAGGTACTGGGTTTGGTACGAGGAGTGTAATGTATGGTAGTCCAAAAGAAATGAGGTCATGATCACGCAAAGGTGCAGGTTCAGCAGGTGCAACATCGAGCTGACCCAAAAGGTGCAGAAGCTAGCTCAAGAGCAGGCTCTGGGTTGTGTAACGGTGTGGTACTTCGAGTAGGTGATAGAGCAGCAGCCATGTCATTGTCGCCTGCGTTAGTAGTAGAATGTTGTAATCCAGATGTTCGTGAGATTGCAGATATTACAGACTCAAAAGAGTCTGAATGCATGCTAGAATCAGAGGGTAGCTTGTTTAAAGGGGTCTTAAGAAGTGAAATTAGTAGCAGTGTTCTCGTCTAATTTTCTATCATCATAGGCGTCAGCAGGAGGACCGTCAATAAACATGTCATCCTAAATTGCTTGTCGAGTAGCCAACCTTCAGTAGAAGTGTCCACAGGAGGCGCATCATCGAGGATCGGAGCCATGGGGTGTCCATCATCGAGATGACCAGTGATGGAGTGGTCATGGATTGAAGCAAGAGTGATAGAAAGATTCTTGTCAGAGAAACCATCAGCAAAGATGAAGTATCACCAAAATCTGGTAGCACGGACTGTTAGAAGTCATCCTCGTCTTTAGTCAGCATATCAGGATCACTCTCAGTATCTGACGTAATTGTCTCTGGCGCAGATGTAGTCTCCTTATATGTGGCGGTGGTCGTAGGGTTATCAATGTCCGATAACCCGTTCTCTAAATAGAGTGGCATGTGTGCCGGTGCGTAGCAGGTATATCCATAGTAATTACTAGCAATTAGTGTATGTGAACAACTACCACATATGCACGTATATCAACATTAAATCAAATAAGCATGTAAGTCTCAATTAATGTAAGCAAGTAATCATCTTAGTCTTCCCCAGACTATCCTACCTCAGTCTCCCCGACTGAACCTTACCCTGTCTCTCAGACTAAACTTCCCAGTCACTCAGACTAAACTTCCTCAGTCTCCCCGACTGAACTCCCTCAGTCTCCCCGACTGAACTCCCTCAGTCTCCCCGACTGAATTATAAATCTTTGAAAAGTGTGCTATGCCCTTTTTGTTAAAACTATTTGTGCCCTGGATCTGGACGTTTTGTGTATGCAATGTAAAAATGTTTGAAAACGTTTTCGTGAGAGCCCTGGTGATCATAGTCTAGACTCGAGAAAGAATCCTAGTTCGCTATGATCGAGGCTCTGATACCAAGCTGTCACACCCTGACTTTTGCGGAAGCGTGGGTTTATTTGGTGTGACTTCTTAATACCATAGCAATAATCATAACAATGCTATATGATAAAAACATGAGATTTTCATCCATTAATAAAGTTTAGAAAATTACCATATTATACTTGTCTTAAAACAACAATCACATAATAAGTTACAAACCTTAACTTGTTTTTAGTGAGTTCGTAAAAACTTAGCAAAAGACTTTAAACAATACTAGGTTTAGAGATATGTAACCCGTCCAGGAAGAGGTTACACCTTCTAAACCCTGGATGACTTCTTTATTCAAACGCAGCTTGAAAATACGTGCATACCATGCCAGATCCATTAGTTTCCTGAAATACATGTAGTTTGAAAAGTCAACATAAAGTTGAGCGAGTTCATGTGTAAGTGAGTATGTATAAGCCTTTGTAAATATGCTTGTATGTATGAAAATCCCTGGTATGTAGCAATTAAGGAAAAAGAGATCACCATTGGGTTGCAAAGCCAATGATATGTGTGAAGTGATGCAGGAAGACTCAAACCTAGCAGATTTGCGCGTCGGGCACATAGTCACCGCCTGGCCCACTAAGCGGACTCAGGAGTGGGGCTCGCTACACCCAAATAGATCTATCACTAATGACCCTCGGTCCTATAATGAGGATTAATGGCCTCTAGTTCCAGCCTACCCACTCACATGATCTAAGTAGTAAACCCTCCTTAAGCTAACCATACCATGTATAAAAGTATCCGTAATTACTGTAACATGTATTTCACCCCCGAAGTATAAAAACTGAAAACAGTTAAGAGAAAAGGGGGACATGAACTCACAATATTGCGTCTTCAGTATGTGTAACCCAAGTCTCAGCGGCAAACACGACTACCTACAATGGTCTAATGTCTATTAGACGAACGGGTCGTGCCTTGTCTAAGTATGTATGTTTTTGAGTTACGATTCTGGTATTATTCCAAGTTATAATAATTGTATTTAGTTTTGGAATAATTGTTTATACAATATTTCTGTATTAATACCTCTCGAGTATTTGTATTCGTATTTCCTTCCCAAGGATGGGGGTCTTTATATATGTAAATTTGTAGTCTCGAAATTATATTTTAAGTCCCACTTAGCAAAATATATTTTAATCACTTGTCAATAATATTTTAATTCCAAAATATATATATTTTTCCCAAAAATATTATATTTTACCTCATACATTTTCCAAAATAATACTTATAAAATATACGCATAAGAGTATTTTCTGAAATATTCCATAAGTCACATTTTAAAGTTCACGTTGTAACAACAATACCAGCATAACTTACATAATTATTTGTGAGAGCGTTGGTATTAATTTGGAATCGTAATTTCATAGTATCTTCAAGTTATATTATTTTTACCCTAAAAATAATATATCTAGTTCAAAAAATAACCACATAATCACACAAGCGTCTTATCATGAAATATATATATTCTAAATATATATTTAACAAGTTTTATTTACGAAAACCCACCTCCGGTACTTGGTAATTTTTGAAATAAAATGATGGCGAAGTTTATATTTGAAACACAAGTTATAAAATATACTTGTAATAATTGTTAGAAAAATATATTCTAAGTGTTGGGTTTTTAGGAAAATTTCGCCAGAGTTTCCTTTGTAAATGGAGGCGTCCACGCTTACTAGCGTATCATTTTCTTTAACATATAGTACGTTAGATCGCTTTCAAATAACCAACCCGACATTTAGGCATGCAAAATACTACTTATATCGTTTCAGTTTTAATACACAAAACTGGGCTGTATTCGGGTATTTTAATAAAATAGTTATCTTATTCCAAAAGTTCCCAAATTTTTACAGAATGTCTTAAACGATCCAAATATTATTGTGTAAAAATATCGGGATCCAAATCATTACCAATATTTTATAGAAAAACATTTTCCGGACTGAAATCAGATTTATCTATTTCTGACTGCAGTCCACGGAATAATTTATTTAAAATTCATCGAGAGTCTGATTTACGAAATTCCAGTGAGAGAATTACAAATACATCGGTGGTCATCTACAGTACAAATTTTATGATCTAAATCTACACAGAATTTAAGTTATGACTGAAAACAAGACACATATTTTCAGCAGCAAAAATGCGCTTTAGCTGCTGTTACAAAATGACACTTTAAAAATAGTAAACGGAGTCCAAAAATTATGATTCCAGTGCCATTAGAACCGTATTTCATAACACATAAACCTAGACTTTAGAAAATACATTTTTAGTTTTATTAAGGTCCAGTTACAGCCAGTTAAAGGTGGCTGAAAATTCAAATCAGCAAGCTGTTTATAAGTTAAGTGTTACTAAAACGCACACAGACGATCGCCATACTTTCCAATATGATTAACATCAGACCATAAGTCATTTACAGAAGATTTTGTTCATTTATTCAGATTTACCATGTATTATCACATTTCATCTCATGACCTTTGTGTAAAGCTTTTATGTTCATGCTTTAAGTTATGATCTTTAGAGTTCTTGTAATTTCACCATTCTTTCCACTATTAACCGCCAAAAATATGAACAAGATGAAGATCTAAGGCACTTACTACTATCACAAGGCTAGGGGAAGTGGTGGTTAAAAGAAAACGGGAGCGGTCCTTGAGCTTCCGAGCACTCCAAGCTTGCTTGTATGATCTCTTGCACCCTTGGGTATGTATAGAATGCTTGAAGGAGCACTTGAAGGTGATGATATGGTGGTGGTATGATGGCAGCCGTGAGGGGTGAAGAAGGAGAGAGGGAGAGAAGAGTTTACAAGTGAATTGTGAATGCTCTAATGATCTTGTGTATAAATCCTCCATGGTTTCAATATCTTTTGGTCCTTATGTCCCCAAAGTACATGGCAATATACTAGCAAATCTCCATAATATCTTGCAAGATTATATAAAATCCTCAAATAGGCCATGTGGCCGATTATAGCATGAGGGGGGGGGGGGAGGGGGTCTAATTGTAAATTTTAACCAAATTAGTTATCTTGTAATTAAATTTCAAGTATATAGTTTGTGTAATTAACTACTAGATACTTTAGTGGGTGTTAAGGTGTTCGGGGATCATGACTAGCCAAGAAATAATTAAACAAGGTGTTTGGCAAAAATTTGGTGTCCCGGGTAATGTCCGGTTGTTCGGTTGGGTATCGTTCCGATAAAGTGCTTAATTGTTCCGTAAAGCGTCCTTTATAATGCTTTTTGTGTCACAATTAATTCTCAACACTTTGGAAAGTATCTAGGATTATTTTACCATGTTTTTACACTTTACTAGCATATCTAAATGCTGAATTTTGGTATACTAGTGCAGAATTCTGCACTTTAAGTATGTTTTAGGCACTTCCGGGCACTATAACTATCACCTAGTGACGCAGTTTAATGATCCTCACCTCCCTACACTCCCTACCAGTGTAGTACTTTATTACCGGCTCATATTGGCCTCAAAACAATATCTGTATAGGTGCTGGTATAGTCAGCATGTTTCTGGGTTATCTGCTTAGTGTGCTAACTGTGCTTTTGCGCATCAAGGTTGTCACTAATGTTTGTGTGTAAATAATAGAGTGACAGTATAACATGTGATGCATGAGTATGGATGTATCAGAAAACAGAAAACAGTTTGATCATAATTGTAATCAAGCACAGTAATTAAGCACTAATTAAATATTAATTTAGTGTACGGATACCTGTAAATGTGAGGGTTGTCACACAAAAGGTCCAAGCTACGAAGATATGATCTATAAATTCTCAGGTATGAAGCTTTGAGCTTCAACTTAGAGAATATTCAGATCATGTGTGAGGAAAGAATGAATTAGGGTTGGGTTTATATAGATTTCGGAGAACCGTTAAGATCGTTCGTCGATAAACGAGCATCAACCTGGACCGTCCATCTGTACCCCTTTTTTATAATACTATGGGTGCCTCAAAACAAGCCCATAGACTCATTAAAACCATTTGCAAATGCTAAAAACCAGCTATTGAATGAAAGAAACTGGTTTTGCAGGTCTGATGGGCTTACGCACCCCGCGTAGAGTCAGGAAGAGTATTACGCGCCCCGCCACAGCTGACCAGATCAGCCAAAGTTTTGTTATTTGCAGTTTCAGTCCCTGCATGTTATTTAGGCCCATTTTGACACATTTAAAGCCCGTTAAGCCATTTTCAAGGCTCTACAATGATGCCTAAACATAAGGGACATGAAACATGCTTGAAAATGTGTCCGATGTCGGTTCGTTTGGTCGTTTGATTACGTTATTCGGTTAATTACGACGAAACACGAACGGACGCGAAAAACGATCCAAATTATGCGACGAATGGAATTTTATCATGCCATTCACTAAAATAAAATATTTTAATGATTACATAAATTTTTGGATGTCCGGATGTATTCAGAACGTAAGATATGCGCGAAAATGCAAACTTATGCACTTTTTTATGCTTTTAGTCCCTGTTTGATCTAAAGGTTTATTTTAGCACACCGAACCCCTCAAAGCCTATTTCTAAGCTATGTAAAGAATTTTTAGGGCATGATCATGTTCCAGAATGTTCGTTACAGTACGAATCGGCATACTTTCGAAGTTAGTCAAAATTAGTCCCTATAAGCAAATAAACTTGATTTCGACACACCAAACCTTCCAAAACTTATTTCTAAGTTATGTAAAGGTTATTTAAGGTATGTTAAGCCCATGTCACTGTTCCAGAGTGCTTGTCGCGTTAAACTGATTATGTTTACACATCAGTTCGCGTATAACTTTCCAGAAAGCGATTTAGAGCTCGAAATCGAACAAGAATAGATATGTGCAAATGATACACATATTTATATAAATCCCAAGTATGAAATACAATATTTCATTGGTTTGGTATTTGTATGATGGTTGTAGTGACACAGGTGTCACAGTTTCCCCTACTTTAGGAAATTTCATCCCGAAATTTAATTTTAGAGGAAACCTGTGAGGACAACTGTTATTGTTTCGCTTTTGAATTAATCCTTTGTACCCTAAGTAAAACTTGGGTCATGTTTGGATTCTTAGCGAATTTGTCAACTGTCAAAGTGATGTCCTTGTAGTAACAAAACATGGAGTTTCGAACCACGGGTAGAAGAACGTTTCCTATGAAGACTATTATAGGAAACTTATGTGTGCTCAAAATCGGAGGCGGAGATTGTAAGATAAAATGACCTTGGTCAAGGTGCAGGACTTCTAGTAACTTAAATAATGCTACTTTCGCAATGTATTAAGGAACACTTATATATAGTAAGTACCAGCAGCGTATCCACCATGCCCCTTTCTACATTGTTCCCGTTTCGTTATTCTCGTCACTATAGGTCTTAACACATGATAAAACTTGATGTGGTTTCTGTGCACTGAATTCCATAATTATGTATGCATCCATAATTACGTAATTCCTTGCACAGTCCGCACAGTTCATTTCATAATGCGCAGGGGAAAAATCAATCGAATAAACATAAAGTGACTTGACTTGACTAGACCACCAAAGGATCTTTTTAACTAGATCAACGAACGATCTTTTTAACTAGATCAACACATGATTTCCTTAACTAGACCGTCATACGATCCCCTTAAATAGACCACTTAAGGGATCTTTTCAGCTATATCATCACATGATATTTCTAACCAAATTTTTGAATCAATTTTTTTTACTAGACCACTCAAGGGGTCCAATTATAGAATACTACTTCATAATCCAAGGGACTTAACTATAACGTAGAAGCCCATTGAGGATTTAAGGTAGTCCCTTTGGATATCCTACTACGAATCCCTCATATGGAGATACGGAAGATTCTATGAGGATTTTTTTGGGTAAAGGGTTACCCCGGTGATTCTATTAAAACAACCGCAATAAAGAACAAGTAGTGAGGATGTGTTCCACATTAATTCATATACAGGACATGCCCCGTATATGTAAACCAAAACAAAAAACAAAAAAACCAAATACTGTAAGACAACCCATAACCTAGCCTACTTTACATCAAGAAACAAAGTAGACAAGACCAAAAACACGAAAACCAAAAAAATGACTCATCCTCCATCATCAAAGATGAAATTGCCATAAATCGGCAACCCCTTGACTCGAATCACATCATGTCTAGCCATTGGAACCCTTTGTGGAGGAGTTGCTTGCCCTTGCTCTAGAAGATGAAGGATGTGTTCCCGAAGTCATAAATTCATTAGTTTCATTGTAGACTTCAACGACCTCCTCCTCATCTGAATCTTGCTTGTCATAAGTCTGCGTGGCCTTCTTCTCCAGACGACCCACAGTACTACCTTCTTGACCACCATCATCGTCCTTAAGGATATCAAAGGGGTTTGACGTTGATATCTGATTGTTTATCGGTTTCCTCAAGGACGAATTTGATTTAGGGTTTACAACTGGTCTATACACTAACTTAGGCTTCTGATTTTTCATATGAAGACCTTGGTTAGTAGCTTTCTTCTTCTTGGCACCCACAACCTGAAAATCATCATTTTTCTTCCCAGAATCCCCACTCGAAACAACCTGAGGGTTCTTTGGGCACGAGCTATCTTCATGACCAAACACGCAGCAAGATGAGCACCTTAAAGGCTCCCAATCATATTTGATTTTTACCTCTACCTTAGAATGACCACCACCATCTAAAGATGGGATTGCGACAGTTACACTCTTCTTTAAATCAGTCCCCGCCTGCACTTCAATGAGAGCTCTAGCATAGCTGCTTCTACCCCAAGACTCAGCACACATCGTGGCCGTATACAAATCCAACATCTTTGGAACCCCTATCTTAGATGCAACCAAACTAAGACCATCCTCAGTAAATGCCGCTAACGGCACATCATCCATCTTGACCCAAACTGGAACAACTTTAATATCCTCTTTTTCCATCTTGATAGAAGCTGACCACTCCTTCAAAATTATCGGAACATTTCTTATCAACCAAGGGCCATCCTCTAACATTTGATCCATCCCTTCTTTAGTCTTGAACTTAAAGAAAAAGAACCCGTTTGCATTCATCATTAATCTAGATAGACCATATTTAACCCAGTTGTTCTTTGCAAAGAAATCCACCACAGGGTATGCCAATCATTTACCCAGAAAGTACCCATACAAAGTGTTAGCATACCTGTCTGTGACTTGTTTAACCGATGTCAATGGAATAACTACGTCTGCTCCATCAACAACTTCACTAGATTCCATTGCCCTGAAGTTCACCTTAATGTTTTCCTTAGCGTTCTTCACTACATTAGCAAAGGAGATAGGATCCGCAGTTCCGAATGATTTTTCCAAACCCTGATCGGCCACCGACTTCACTGTATCCAAACCTGAAATTGGCGTGTATCCCATACCCGGAGAATCCCAGAAATTCACATCCAGATTTCCTAGTCGGACAGGAGCCGAACCCTTAGAATTCTCGTCAAAGATGCTTGAACTTTTAGTCTCATTCAACGGGAATCCACGTCTCGGCTTTAGGGTATTCCCATCAACATCAATAACCCGATTCGCCAAATCCTGAAACGACAAAGTAGGCTTGCCATGAAAACCTTATGGATTACCACCAGATTTAGCATCCATTCGGTGATTAACAAACTCTCTTTAACACTACGAATTAAGCAATAGTACGCAACACACAAGCAAAGTCAGCCAGACAAACCCAATCGAACGAAGAACAGAATCAAAACCCTAAACTAGCTGAAACCCTAACCCATGAATCTTACAAATCAGAAAGAAATATTGATAAATCAATACCGATTTACCAACAATGCAATCCAATATGCTCAAAACAGAAATTGAAGGCGGCGATGATAAAGAAAAAGAAAACCCTAGCCGAAAATCCAACAATCCGCAAAGACAGATTACCTAGTAGATGCACGAACCTCTAATCGCCGATCTGATCTTGACAAATCACGATGAAAAATCAAGGGTTTCGAGAAAAGCAGATGTCGCCATTAGCTAGAGAGAAAATTAGGGTTTTATCTCTCATTTAAAGTTAAGCTTGGTCTAGATTCTATGAGGATTTGGATAATGAATATTCGGATCACACAAAAACACAAGACATAAAAGAAATCACATAAGAACAATAATCACATAATTGTATCAGTTATGTAAAATAAAATTGAAACAACAAATTTTATTTATATAACAGCTGATTTTTTCCAATTGTCAAAGGGTAACAAACAAAGAAATACAAAAGACTAATTGTTCACTGCTGCATTGTCGTCCGCGTTTGCCTCGTTTATGTTAAACACTCGTCCACACGCTGGATTTGTGTTAACAAGTCTTGGGCAATTGTTTCGGTAGTGAGTAAGGTCACCACAGTTATAACACGACCAAGGTGGAAACTGTGCTTGAACAGCAGCAGGATTTGCAGCAGCTTGGCTAGCATAACGGCAGGTATTGACCAAATGTCCCAATCGCCCACAGTGGGTACATTTGTGACACTGCACTTGCTCCAGATGATGACGGTTGCATTTTTTGCACAAAGGTGCGGTACCAACATAGTTTTTCCTTGTACGAGGTTGTGTTGGCTGGTTTGGTGCAACCTGATTGTTCTGAGCAGTTATTGCGCAGTTTTGAGAAGCCTTGCGCTTTTTTTCTTGGATGTCTCGGCCTGTTTATCCTTTGGTTCTTCCTGTGCAGACTTGTCAGATGGTTTCGGGTCGCCCTTTCGAAAAAGCTTACCCTTCCTGATCTGGGATTCAGTCAGGGTAGCAGACAATTCAATGGCCTGTCTGACGGTAGTAGGGTTGCTACCAGTAACGATATCCTGAACTGGGTCAGGGAGACCATCAACGTATTTTTTGATCGCCTTTTCCAAAGGCATAACCATAGCAGGACATAACAGACTCAGTTCCTCATAACGGTCAGTGTAGGCTCAATTTTCACCACTGTCTTGCTTTAGATCATCGAATTCCCATTCCAACGCTCTAAGCTCATGACGAGGACAAAACTCCTTCATCATTAGAGCTCGAAGCTCTTCCCAAGTTTGAGCTAGTGCCACATCGGCACCCCTATCATGCATCACACCGTTCCACCATGTAAGAGCATGCTTCTCGAATACACTGGATGCAAACTCAACCTTACGCTCATTCGGACACTGCACATGTCTGAATGTGCTCTCCAAACTTTCGAACCATTGCAGGAGCGCGGTTGCTTCTTGAGACCCATAAAACTTTAACGGTTTAGCCGAATTGAAAGTCTTGAAATTACACTGGGTGTTGTTGTTGTTATTGTTGTATAATTGATGGATCTGGGTTACTACGTTCGGAAGCACTGCAGCCATTTGTTGAGCGACAAGGGCTGCGACTTCTTCATTAGTTAGGGGTTGTGCAACTCGTCGAGGAGGCATTGTCTAAAAAGAACAAGGAAACATGAGAAACGAGTGAGGTTGACAATTGAAAAAAACAAATGGGGTATTGAAAACTTCGACAAAACATAAGGTAGGCGATTATTCGTTCGTTACCTTGAACAAACAAATGATACGTAGTGACTAATCAAAGTAAATGGGTCAATATAATGTATCGCGAAGACCTGCTTTTGCCTGTAAGTGGACACTCATCCCAAGGATTCCCAGGTAAGAGTGACTGGTCCGATTATGTCACACCCCGACCATGTATAGCATGCAACCGCGGCGGAAACGCCGGGGAGTGATTTCGACAGAATTAATTGTTTCATAACCATGGCATTCAAAGTTATATTTTTTTTTGGGTAAAGGGTTACCCCGGTGAAATTTTATATCAACCAAAAAAACAAATACACAGGGTGCATCGAGACACCGATACACACTACTAGACTTGGCATACCAAGACTAGGACAACAAAACAAACAATCCCGACAAAGACACAACCATGAAAAAAAAACCGAACTACCCGACTAACATCACAGCCTAAACACAAACATGACTAAGAAAACAACAGAAACAACTCTAGCCGGGATCAACTTCCATGTTATTCTTCGATATCAGCCACTTGTCCAAAATTTTCTTTTGGTTCGGATGTCTTCCAAACCGGAACCCCATGATTCTGAGCCTCACCGTATCAATGACAATCTTTGCAAGCGCTATAGCACTCCGATGATTATGAGAAAATAATCTGTTATTTCTTTCCTACCAAACAAAGTACGTGGAAGCCGCCACCAAAATGTTGCAAATAATATTATCCATGGTTCTCGAATTAGCATTGAGCTCCATCCATTGCATGATAGATTCCCATGTGTCCGTGACATTTTCCATATCAACCAAGAGTCTAACCGATCTCCAAACCTCTGAAGCATATGCACATTGAAAAAACAGATGGTCTCTTGAATCACGATCAAACTTGCATAGAGGGCAGCACATAAGCCGCAAGTTAGAAGCACTACCCGCTTCCCAAATGGTCATCCTATCTTGCGTTTTCAACTTGTTTTTGATAACCAACCACAAGTGAAACGAGTGACGGGGAATACATTGACTGAACCAAACCGAGTTGGTCCATAGGACTTTATCACACCTATTACGCAAGCAATTCCAAACCTCCCAAGAAGTAAAACCTTGAATGTTACCTTCTAAATCTTTCCAGCAAAACCGGTCATTTGTATTAGGAATAATCTAGATAGGACCGATGTTTATAAGGACGGGAAACAGATCATACCATGCCTGAGGCCATAACCATTGGCCGTCCTCCGCCACAATATCAGCAACCGTAGCATTCAAAGAAAAACCAGCATTAGCAATAGCTCTAGGAGTTATAAATGACCGAATCGGACTGCATATGCACCAGTTATCACTCCATACATTAGTTTGACGGCCACTCCGAATAGACATCCAAAAAAACGATCGAACACTCGACCGGATAGATAAGAGTTTCCTCCATCCCCAGCTCACATTAGCTCGACATTGAACTTCCCAAAAGCTTTGACCTTTTAGTCTGTAAGAGTGGATCCATTGGACCCACAGAGATGGCCTATAAGTAACTAAGCTCCATATATGATAAGTTAAAAGAGCCTTATTAACATCGACAATGCTCCGAATACCTAGACCACCCTCATCTTTAGGCATACAAACATCCTTCCAGGCTACTTTAGCACGAACCGAACCTGGTTTACCACCATTCCATAGGAATCGACGAAGACGTTTCTCTAGATCCTTTAGAATACTAGAGGGAAGCATCATAACTGACGCCCAATAGGAGTATAAAGCCGTGAGAACAGAATTGATAAGTTGAAGTCTCCCTGCAAAAGAGAGAGATTTAGACATCCAGTTATCAACATGTCTATCCATACGCTCCAAGAGTGTCTTGCAATCCTTGGCAGTCAATCTAGTAGAAATCAACGGAACCCCAAGATACCGAACCGGAAACGAACCCTCTTGAAACGGCATAATGTTCATAATCTGATCTTTAATAGCTCGAGGAATATTGCTGAAGAAAACAGTACTCTTATCCCGATTGGGAAGTAGACCCGAGGCTAGAGAAAACTTGTCGAGAGCCTCTCTAAGATGCTTAACCGAACCACTATCACCATGAGCAAATAGAAACAAGTCATCAGCAAACGAAACACTAATGATCTTCTGTTTAGAGCATCGAGCATGAAATTTAAAGGACGAATGGGACAAAGACTGATGTAATAGAAGAGTTAAGACTTCCATGACTAGAGTAAACAAATAAGGGGACATAGGATCTCCTTGTCTAAGCCCACGCTTACCCGCAAAATAACCATGAAGCTCTCCGTTAATGCTTAACGAAAAAGAGACCGTTGTAACGCATGTCATTATCCAATGAACCATTTTTTGATGAAACCCAAAACTATGCAGAATGTACTCAAGAAACTGCCAACTGACTGTATCATAAGCCTTTTGAATATCGATCTTGAACGCACACCTTGGGGGCCCTCTATTTAGATGATAATTGTGCATTAATTCTTGTGTGAGGAGGATATTGTCTGAAATTTTCCTGCCCGGAATAAAAGCAGACTGATTTATGCTGACCAAATTATTCAAACTCCCTTTAATCCTATCCGTTATGATCTTGCTAATACACTTAAACAGAACATTACAGCAAGATATGGGCCGATAGTCTAGAACGCTGTTAGGAGTATCCTTTTTAGGAATTAGAGCAAGGATGGTGTGGTTGACTTGTTTTAGAAGCTTACCATTCTCAAAGAAATCCAGAACCGCATTTGTCACCTCATCACCCACAATATCCCAAGCATTCTTGAAAAACGCAGATGTGTAACCATCCGGGCCAGGGGCCTTATTCTCACCAATGTTAAACATAGCTTTTTTAACTTCTTCTCTAGTTACTTCTCTAACCATGTGGGAGGCCGTATCATGGCTCAGAGTGTGAATAAACAAATCATCATCATTCAGGTTCTGAACAGGCTGATCAGTACCCAAAAAATTCGAGTAATGGTCCACAAGAGCGGCTGGAACATCATTACCCTCAAATCGACTACCATGCACATCATTAATACACTGGATCTTATTTCTAGCATTCCTGCTTTTCACAGAGTTGTGAAAGTAAGAAGTATTCGAGTCTCCCGCACACAGCCACTCAACCTTTGATTTTTGTTTAAGGAAGCATTCTTCATCGTAAGCTGCCTCCTGAAATTCACGAAAGCATTTGGCAGCCAAATCACGAGTTCCGGTATCAAGGGGATTAGCATCAACTTGCTTCTGAAGCATATCCAATTCACTACGAAGTCTAGAAACTTTCTCATGAAGATTACCTTGCTGATGTAAAAGCTTACGAAAGCAAGGTTTAAGGTTCCTCATTTTCTTGACCACCGAAAACATAGCATAACCCTGCACCTCCTTAGCCCATTCAGTAGTAACATACTGTTTAAATTCTGATTTAGAGGTAAGGAAGTTCGCAAATTTAAAAGGCTTTGGTTTAGCATGATTGATAGACGGCAGTTTTAAGACACACGGAGAGTGGTCAGATACACGAGCTGGCTGGAATATAGCATAAGCATTCGGAAATAAATCCATGAATTTAAGATTACCCATAACACGATCAATTTTTTTAAACACTCCAATACCCTCTTTCGGCTTCTGGTTCCAGGTGTAATGGCATCCATGATGTTTAATATCTATAATCTCCGCCACTTGAATACAGTCAAAGAACTCTCTCATCCCTATAGTATGACAAGACGGACCAAAAAGACAATCTTCCATGTTAAGGGCTGTGTTAAAATCACCAAGCACAACCCAAGGATGATCCTTAGCAACAACACTATGTCTACATAAATCCTCCCACAGAGCACGACGGTCTTGGTACTTATTTTCTGCATAAACAAAGGAGCAAAAGAACACCTTTGAATCCACTTTTAACCGGATCTGCATGTGAACAACCTGATCAGATTGGGAAAGAACCATTAGGTCAACATCATCCGTATTCCACCCGAAAATAATTCTAGTTCCTCGCTGACATAAATTTCCATTGGACGTCCAGCTCCACCTACGAAACACACTCTTACAAACTTTAATAAGATTATTGACATTAACATGCGTCTCTAATAAAGCACACACACTCAATTGATTTTCTGCAATAAGTATCCGAACTTCGTTTTGTTTCAGGGGACGATTCAAACCCCTTATGTTCCAAGCAGCAACACTACCCATTGAAACCCATAGAACCGGGAGTGCTTGCCCCCTCAGATTGATTACCATTTAGATTACTACCCATATATCTTGACATTTCAGTAGGAATGGTTTCTAAAACCTCATCATGCAACGTCGTTACCTGCTCCACACCACCATCCAGCTCGGCCGATCCATTACCAGCTTCTGGGCTGTCAACGTCGTTATCCTTAGCTAAGACCTGAAACGAGTTAGCCACTTTAACAGTTGGTTGATCAGCTTTAAGCCGATCCTCCGTCTTTGTTCCAGAAGTACTAGGAGTATCTTTGTTAACCTTTGGTTTATAAACAAATTTAGTTTTTTGTTTCTTTTGTGGAAAACCATGTTTAGCCATTCGCCTCCGATCAGTAACAAAGCCTTCCTCATCAACAACAACCTGCTTAGCCTTTTCCTTAACAACTTTACTACATGAAGAATGGTCATGGCCAAATAAGCAACATGTGGGACAACGCAACGGCTTCCATTCATATTCAACTTTTACTCGTTCCATAATGTATCCCTCCTCGTCCATCTTAGGGATAGCTAGAGTAATGTAATCTTTTGAGATCATAATCCGCATTCACCTCAATCATTGCACGAGCATAGCTGCTCCTTCCCCAGTTTTCCACACACATATCAGCCGTATATGAGTCAAGCCTTTTCGGAATACCTAATTTAGAAGCCAACAAACTTAATCCATCATCCGTGTAAACCGATATCGGGACATTGTGCAGCTTAACCCATAAGGGAATTGTTTTCACCCCATCCTTCTTCAAGCTAACCTTTGGAGACCATATATTCAGAAAAATTGGTACTTTTTTTATCAACCAAGGACCTCCTTCCAAAACCTTCATTAACCCATCCCTTGAATCAAACTTGAAGAAAAAGAAACCAGCCGTGTTCATCATAAGCTTTCGAAACCCAAACTTTGCCCAAACATTCTTAGCATAATATTCAACTACAGGGAACGGTAAACGACTTCCTAAAAAATAACCATAAAGTACATTTTCAAATTTGTCTTGTACCTGCTGAACCACCTCTTTCGGGATAACTAAATCTGCATCTTCTCTAGTTTCCAGAGGCTCCATAAGTCTAAAGTTGACTTCCCTTTTGTTTTGAACAGTAGACTGAAGTTTCTCCGCATAAGACACTGGTTCTGACATCTTCCCATGCTGATTAACCTGGTTACTAACCGGCTGAACTGGCACCGTGATTTTCTGCAGCTCATCAATAACATTGATGACTTTAGGATCATTCTGCACAACACCTCGACGAGGCACCAGCGGATTCCCATCAATCCGCAGCGGCTTGCCAAGCAAAGACGACTTTTGAGTCATATCCTGGACGTTAAAAGAACCCTTTGACGTAATGAACACATCCTCATGCATCCTTTCCGAAAAAGATTGAAACCCAAGATCCTCCAAAACCCTATCCCGATTATTATCCATGCACAAGCACGTAGACAATGACCAGAAGGAATAAACATGCAACACGAATCTAACAGAAGAAAAAGACTATAACCACAGCGATTGAAGGACGACAGAAACCCTAAAAATAAAAAGAAAGAAAAACCCTAATACCAACTTCAAAAGATTAGAAACCAGGATTGAAGTCTAGATCCTTACTCAGAAGAATCGACAACACCCCAATACCTAACCCAGATCTATTGAAATTAAGGCACGAAATCAAGAGCTAGGGTTTCTAGAGAAGTCGCCAAAATCGCCTATTGTACCAGAGAAAAGCCATCTCTTGCCAAAATCGCCTATTGTACCGGAGAAAAGCCATCTCTTGCCAAAATCGCCTATTGTAGGTTATTCAAAGTTATATTTTATTTATCAACAAAAGAGTTACATTGTCTTAAACAGGAATCAAAGAGTTTATAACATAATTAAACTAAGTCTATCTTCATTTTAAGTCTCTAAGGCACAGGTCCGCCCTAGTGTCACGATCATCATCCTACGCAAAAGCTCCTACGTAATGTGTAACAAATGTTATGTATTGTAAGTAAAGTATTGTCACATAATCCAAATGTAGAAATGTACAAAACAAAGTATTTTGAATATATCAAAAAGTTATGTTTTGCAAAGTAATGCATGTTACATTGATACAAACATTTATGTGGTAAGTTAACGCATACATTCAAGCCTTGAGACAGTCGGATTACCCTTTCAGTCAAGGTTATCAAAAGAAATGTTTTCGGATTCAGTCATTCCTTACATCCAAACAAAACCCGAGATGTCAGGAATGGGATTTTTCAAGTCCTATGGTACCACTATTTACTCCCAAGCGGCGTAGCAAATGTTAATGAACGTATAATAGTCTCGTTTGTGCAAAGCAAATGTTATAGCAATTTGTATACATGTCATATGAAAACAATGTACTAAGTATGCTAAGTTAACATACAAAGCAGAAAAGTCATGTAAATCAATGTGCTAGCATGCTATCAATCAACATACATAGCAGAAATGTAAAGTAAAACAATGTACTAAGTATGCACACAATGGACATACATAGCATGAAATGTAATGTAAAACGATGTACTAGGTACGCACACAATGGGCATACATAGCATAAAATGTAATGTAAAACAATGTACTAAGTACACACACAATGGGCATACATAGCATGAAATGTAATGTAAATCATGTACTAATAGTGTACTAATGAACATAACAAGTATATGATATGAAAACAGGAAAGCACGAAAGTAACAAGTAGGCACATGTGTTTCACCCCAAAACAGTTTGGAAAACAATAAAAGAGGGGTCTATGTACTCACTTGAGATTGCTCATAAGTCCTAAGATAACCACCAAGCAATGCTAGAGATCACGGAATCAAACGGCACCTAATATAGGTAACTATGTTAATAAACCGGACCTATATCGGAGGATCGGATAGAATGAGGGCTCGTAAACCAAATGAGTATGGGAACTCATGTAGTATGGTTTAACAAGGCCTACATACTAAATGAAACCTAGCCTAAGTGCTTATGACCCATTACGACCCGTTTAGGTAGCTTATGCTACTTTAACGCGTCGTTCGCGAAGAACGCGTTTGGAACGCCTAACTAGCCCTATGATAAGTAAAATATGCCTTAACATGTCTAATATTGTTGCCAAATCAGTTTAGATACCAAAAGTTATGTTACATATGCTTAAAATGAATTTTGGCGTAAAAAGGGCATTTTGGTAATTTACCTAAGGCATATAAACTACCTATCATACAACTACTTAAACGATGTGACCTATAAGGTATAACCTCGGAAGGTTATTCCCTATACACTATGGTCACCAAATGTGTTTGGTCGGATCCTAATGATCGACCAAATGGGTCGGGTTCGAAGGTATAAGCGATTTATCAGATCGCTTACCCTTACGACCCTAGACAACGTGGTAATCAGTAGGCATAGTCACAAGGGACTATAACCATCGTGATTACAATCACGTTGCGAAGTTCAACCGAACTTCGCATTGACCATAAACTGGTCAATGCAGAAAGAACGAAGGAACACTTACAAAGGGTCCCCGAATGCTAATCTAGATCAAAATAGCTCAGGTATGAAACAAAGGTTTCAACTTAGAGCACATTAGATCAGATTCTTGTGAGGAATGAGTGAACATAAGGTGGGTATTTATAGTTTTCGTGAAACCGTTAGGATCATTTCTTGGAAAAGGGGGCACGATCTAAGCCGTACACTTGTCGGAATGTTGTGGTAGCTCATTTTGCCCCCACCATAAGAGTTTGACAAGTGGCATTGCCCTTTGGGGAGTTGAAGGGCTGTTACCAGCTGTTAAAACACTGAACCTGGTCCAAAAGGGGCCTCGCGTGACGCCTAGACCCCTCGCGTCACGCCTAGGCCTTGTTTCTGCAGAATTTGCAGAAATGGTCCCTGCACATGTTTCGTTGCGTAACGGCACTTTTAACACCCGTCAAACCCAACTTCAAGCTCCACAATGATGGCCAAACATTGTGGACATGAAACATGCTCAAAAATATGCCGGATGTTGGTTCGTTTAGTCGTACGATCGCGATGTTCGGTTAATTATGACGGAATGCGCATAAGCGCGAAAAATGATCCAAATTGCGTGACGAATGGATTTTTCTTATGCCAAACACTAAAATAAAATATTTTAGTGCTCACATAAATTTTTGGATGTCCGGATGTATTCAGAACGTAGGTTATGCACGAAAATGCAAACTTGTGCACTTTTTGACGCTTTTAGTCCCTGAATGACCCAAAAGTTTATTTTAGCATACCGAACCCCTCAAAGCCTATTTCTAAGCTATGTAAAGGATATTTATGGTATGTTTAACTTATGGTCATTTTCCGGAATGTTCGTTATAGTTCAAATTGGCATACTTTCGCAGTTTGTCAAGTTTAGTCCCTGTAAGCGAATTAACTTGTTTTTGCCATACCAAAGCCTTCAAAACTTATTTCTAAGTTATGTAAGGGTTATTTAAGGTATGTTAAGTATATGTTGATGTTCCGGAGTATTTGTCGCATTAAACTGATTACGTTTACGCACCAGTTTGCGTATAACTCTCAAGAAAGTGATATAGAGTTTGAAATTGAATAAAAGTAAAAACATGAAAAATGTAAAACATAACCAACAAACATTGGGATCAAATAACATTGTTTTATTGATAACAGAATGTTTACAATGATTTCAGACACAGATGTTACAGATTATGTGGATTTGTACGAACACTCTAGCCTTAGACAGAAAACTCAGGATACAGGTATCCACCCTTCCAGATTGCACGTGTTTTTTTTTTTTGGGTAAAGGGTTACCCCGATGATTTTATATATTCACAAACAATCAAAACAAGTAGTAAGGTAGCATCCTTACTAGTTCAAACATGAGACATACCCTCATGTAAGTAGAACAAAACTAGAAACAACCAACAAAAAATAACCAAATAAAAACAACCACTAGACAACTATCTAGGCTAAACGACACCAGACTTATGAGAACTAAGCCATTATCCATCACTAAATTAGCGCCATGGATATCCCACTTCTCCAGCAACTCCCGCACTCTAGCTGTGTTCTTGAATCTGAGCCCCATCAAC
The DNA here is from genome assembly GCA_030545235.1 of Helianthus tuberosus. NCBI lineage: Eukaryota > Viridiplantae > Streptophyta > Magnoliopsida > Asterales > Asteraceae > Helianthus > Helianthus tuberosus. Next base: position 108,338,480 of record CM060370.1, on the reverse strand, counting down.
TTATACCTCACATTTTCTAACACGGCCTGACATATGGTATCAGGGGGTCTCGCGTGGTTCCTGAAAAGCCGATTGTTCCTTTCCTGCCAAATAATGTATGCCAGAGCAGCAACTAACAACCTACATACCAAGTTCTTTGCTGATTTTGACCGAGAACGAAGACCAAGCTAGTCTAAAATATCACTCCACCTTGAGTCCACATTATCCATACCAGCTTTAGATCTAACCATATTCCAAATTTGCGTTGACAGCTTGCATTCAAAGAATAAATGGTCATGCAAGTCGACATTCTCATAACACAAAAGACAACACATCATGTTCATATTATTTCTCCGTGTATAGCTCCATTGCAAGATTTTGTCTTGAGTCAATAGTTTACGTCGCACAATAAGCCACATCAGAAAAGCATGGCGAGGGATACATTGAGAGAACCAAATGATGCTAGCCTAATTCACTTCCTGCTCCCTTGTCCGAACTGAATCCCATACCCCGGAAGAAGAGTGCTCGGCCATATTATCGCCATCCTTCCAAAGAAGACGATCCTGAGTATTTAAGTTTCGTTGCATGTGATCTAATTGTATAAGTACCGGGTATGTATCTCTCCACGCAACCGGCCAAATCCACGAGCCATTTGAATAAACATCCGCTACTATGGCATTGAGAGAAAACCCCTCTCGAGTTATCACTCTAGGCGAAAGGAAACTACATAGCGGACCAATATTACTCCACGAGTCAAACCAAGCTGAGGTACGGCTGCCATCACCAATCTTAGACCAAACGTGTTGATGAATCAAAGGGCGAATCTGAACCATCTTCCTCCAGCTCCAACAACAGCTAGACGGAACCTTGTGATCCCAAAAGCTGCGACCTCTTAACCGATAAGAATGGATCCAAGCAACCCATAAAGATTGACGATTACTTAGAATACTCTAAATATGCGAAACCATAAGAGATTTATTAACATCAGTAATTCGACGAATGCCCAAACCCCCTTCATGCTTTGGCACGCAAACAGATTTCCATGACACTTTCGCCCTACCACGCTGAGAGGAGGATTGAGCCCATAGAAAATTCCGCATCTTTGCTTCCAATTCCTTAACCACCCTAGCTGGTAAAATAAATACCGAGGACCAATACACATGCAAAGCTGAAAGAACCGATATAATTAGTTGTAATATGCCAGCGAACGATAACATTTTATTCTTCCAATTATTGATCTGTTGTTCAAGTCGTTCCACAAGAATACTACAATCCTTGTACAATAGCCTAGAAGAAATAAGCGGAACACCCAGGTATCTCACAGGAAGCGAACCCTCCACAAACGGCATAATGGTCAAAATTTCGCTTTTAACGTGATTCGGGACATTACAGAAAAACCCTGTACTCTTCTGAATACTAGGAACCAAGCCTGACATTCGAGTGAACTCTGTTAGGGATAACATAATGCACCTAGCCGAAGCCACTTCTCCTCTAGCAAACAAGAATAAATCATCTGCAAAACAAAGATTAACAATTTGATGTTTCTCACATTTATTATGGAACCTGAATGACGAGTCAAGCCTAGTCTCATGGTTCAGAATGTATGTCAAGACTTCCATCACGAGAGTAAAAAGATAAGGGGATAGGGGATCACCCTGCCTTAAACCCCTTTTTCCTTTAAAATACCCATGAATATTCCCATTAACACACACCGAATAAGAGGCTGTTGACACACACAACATGATCCAATCCACCATAATACCTTTAAATCCAAAACCCATAATACCTTTAAATCCAAAACCCACCAACACATTCTTAAGAAAGCTCCAGTCAACCGTATCATAAGATTTTTGGATATCTACCTTAAAAGCACACCTCGGGGGACCAAAATCACGATGGTAATTATGCATCAATTCCTGTGTAAGAAGAATGTTATCCGAAATTTTCCGACCAGGAACAAAAGCTGATTGGTATCACAATTCCATTTAACGACCCCTTCAACCGATCCGCCAGCACATTACTAATACATTTAAAAATAACGTTACAGCAGGATACAGGGCGATAGTCAGTAATTTTTGTAGGGGTCGACACCTTGGGTACCAAAACTACTAACGTGTGATTAAGCTGTTGTAGCAGATTTCCAGTGTTAAAGAAATCAAGAATAGCATTCGAAACATCACTCCTCACTATATGCCAAGTACTCTTGAAAAACGCAGCCGTATAACCATCAGGCCCAGAGGCTTTATCATTCCCAATGGAAAACATAGCTGACTTAATTTCCTCCAAAGTGACCGGACGAACCATATAGTTTGCATTTTCAGGATTCAGCTTATTAGAAAAAAGATCAGGCGAAGGAACCAAAGAAATTTGACCTTCACATCTCAAGAACTGCTCGTAATGGTTGACAAAAGCCGCAGCCACCTTATCACCCTCAAACAGGTTTCCACTCGAGTCAGATATAGCCTCAATACGGTTAATGTGGTTTTTACATTTTAACGACGTGTGAAAATAGGCCGTATTAGCATCACCTGCTCGAAGCCACTCAACTTTAGACTTCTGCTTTAGGAATCTTTCCTCATCAAGCGAAGCCTCCTGAAAATCACGCAGCACAGAGGCTTCTTGACAACGTAATAAGTCATTCATTGGGTGCGCTGGAGAGTCTCAAGTTTTCCACGAAGATTCACAACCTTTTCATGTAGACTCCCTTGTTGAAACAGGAGAGCTCGAAGAGAAGGTTTCACTAGTGTGAGTTTCTTAATGACCCGAAACTGGTGAACCCCATTAATGTGAATATCCCACTTTGAATTAACAATATCCAAGAAACCCGACTTATGCACCAAGAAATTAGCAAACTTGAAAGGTCTCGGTTTGGGTTTACTAGCCGATAATAACTTCAAAACACACGGACAGAGATCTGAAACTCCATAGGGTCTAAACACAGCAACCGAGTCTGGAAAAGCACTAACAAAAGGAACGTTACCCAAAACTCTGTCAATCTGTTTCAGCAATCCTACTCCCTTTTTGGGTTTTTGGCTCCACGTGAAATGAAAACCCGTTCGATTTATATCAAAGACCTCAATATCCTCGACACAGTCTTTAAATTCACGCATACCAGGAGAAATAGTGGAAATACCGAACGATTTATCTTCAATATTAAGAGCCGAGTTGAAATCTCCCATAATAACCCAAGGTTTATCATGAACCAGGCCTTTATGCATACGTAAATTCTGCCTGAGCTCCCTTCGAGAAACATAATAATTCGCGGCATAGACCAAAGAACAAAAAAACGTACTCTTATTAGCTTTACAAATAACCTGGACATGTAAGATTTGAGCCGACTGAGCAAGAACCATAACATCCACCACCACAGGGTCCCAACCCAAGATGATATGAGTTCCTTTGTTACAGCATCCCCCATAAGAGGTCCAATCCCATCTCCTAAACACAGCATTGCAGACCTTACAAAGATTATCCACATCCACATGAGACTCTAAGATCGCACACAAACTAAGTTTATTATCTTTAACCACCTGACGAACCTCATTTTGTTTTAGAGGGCGATTCAACCCCCGTATATTCCAAACAGCCAAACTAATCATTGAGACACCACTAAAGAAGGAGTGCTTGCCCTTTTTTATGAACGTCATGGCTTGGATCTACTTTAAGAAACTCATTTGTTTCATTAAATACTTCAACCACCTCCTCATCGTCAGAGTTTCCTCTCCCACCTTCCATCACTCGACCAGATTTACTAGACTCCCCAACTTCATCCCTTAAGACATCAAAAGGATTGCTAGACACTAGAGTATTCGCTTTATCAACTTTCTTGATACCTCCAGCCGTCTTATTACCAATTGGTCTGTACTCAGATTTTGTCTTTTGCTTATTAACTGGGAACCCAGACTTCTTAGCAGTCTTTTTATCATCTACTATCGTAAACCCATCATCATCAACTAATTTCTTTACATGTTCACGAGATTGAGCCACCTGTTTTTGCTTCTTCCCATTATTCGCCATGTTCCCATGTTGCGGATTAGTTCTAACCTGATTCGGACAAGCTTCATCAGAATGACCAGATACACGACAGTGGCTGCATCTGTGTGGACTCCATTCATATTCCACATACATCTTTTCTTTAACAAACCCATCACCCTCAAGATCTGGAACAGCTATAACTAATTCCTCCTTGAAATCGTTTTCAGCAGAAATTTCAATAAGTGCACAAGTATAACTACTCCTCCCCCAAGCATCCATACACATAGTTGTGGTAAACGAATCCAACATTTTTGGCTCCCCAATCGCCGTGGCAATGAGACTCAAACCATCTTCCGTGTAGGCAGCAATTGGGACGTCATGGATCTTAACCCAAAGTTGTAACTGTTTTTTTTTTTGGGGTAAAGGGTTACCCCGGTGAAATTTTATATCAACGAAACAATCAAAACAGGGTGCATCGAGAAGCCGATACACACTACTAGACTTGGCATACCAAGACTAGGACCACAAAAGACAACAAACCCGACAAACATCACAGCCAAAAACAACAGAATACAAGACTAAACACAACCCCGAACACAGACTAGAATAAAAACAACAATAACCGCTCTAGCCGGGTTCAACCTCTAAGTTCTTCATCGAGATCAGCCACCTGTCCAAAATCTTCTTTTGTTTCGGGTCTCTACCAAACCTGAAACCCATTATTCTGAGCCGCACCGTATCTATGATGACCTTAGCAAGCACACTAGCACTCCGCTGACTTTGAGAAAATAACCTGTTATTTCTTTCCTGCCAAACAAAGTATGTGGAAGCTGCCACCAGAATATTGCAAATAATATGTTCCATAGATCTAGAATTAGCATTAAGCTCCATCCATTGCATGATTGAATCCCATGTATCCATAACATTCTCCATGTCGACCATATTCCTGACCAATCTCCATACCTTTGAAGCATAGGAACATTGAAAAAACAGGTGGTCTCTAGAATCACGATCAAACTTGCATAAAGGGCAACACATAAGCCGCAAATTAGTAGCACTACCCGCTTCCCAAACAGCCATCCTGTCTTGCGTTTTCAACTTGTTTTTGATAACCAACCACAAGTGAAAAGATTGTCGAGGAATACATTGGCTGTACCAAACCGAGTTGGTCCATAGGACCTTATTATGTCTATTCCGCAAACAATTCCAAACCTCCCAAGAATTAAATACTTGAAGATTACCTTCCAACTCTTTCCAGCAAAACCGGTCATTCATATTAGGAGTAATCTGAATAGAACCAATGTTTATAAGGACTGGGTAAAGATCATACCATGCCTGGGGCCATAACCATTGGCCGTCATCCGCAACAATATCAGCCACCGTTGTGTTTAAAGAAAAACCAGCATTAGCAATAGCTCTAGGGGAGATGAATGACTGAATCGAACTGCATGTACACCAGTTGTCACTCCATACATTAGTTTGGCGCCCACTTCGAATAGACATCCAAAAAAACGAACGAACACTGGAACGGATAGATAAGAGTTTCCTCCATCCCCAGCTAACATTACCCCGACATTGCACTTCCCAAAAACTTTTACCTTTCAATTTGTATGAGTGAATCCATTGGACCCAAAGAGAGGAACGATTAGTGACTAAGCTCCATATATGGGACGTTAAAAGAGCCTTATTAACATCCACTATGCTTCGAATACCTAAGCCACCCTCATCTTTAGGCATACAAACATCCTTCCAGGCTACTTTGGCACGAGCCGAACCTGGAATACCACCATTCCACAGGAATCTACGCAGACGTTTCTCCAAATCCCTTAAAATACTAGAGGGAAGCATCATAACCGAAGCCCAATAGGAGTATAAAGCCGTAAGAACTGAATTAATAAGTTGGAGTCTCCCTGCAAATGAAAGGGATTTAGACATCCAATTATCAACTCGTCTATCCATACGCTCCAAAAGAATCTTGCAATCCTTGGCAGCCAATCTAGTAGAAATCAACGGAACCCCAAGATAACGAACCGGAAATGAACCCTCTTGAAAAGGCATAATATTCATAATCTGATCTTTTACAGCCTGAGGAACGTTACTGAAATAAACTGTACTTTTAGCCAGGCTAGGAAGCAGACCCGAGACTAGAGAAAACTTATCAAGGGCCTCTTTTAGATGCTTAACCGAACCACTATCACCATGCGAGAATAGAAACAAATCATCAGTAAATGAAACACTAATAATCTTCTGTTTAGAGAAGCGCGCATGAAACTTAAACGACATTTGTGACGAGGTTTGATGTAAAAGAAGAGTTAAGACTTCCATGACCAGAGTAAACAAATAAGGGGACATAGGATCCCCTTGTCGAAGCCCACGCTTACCCGCAAAATAACCATGAAGCTCTCCGTTAATGCTTAACGAATAAGACACCGATGTAACACATGTCATAATCCAATTAACCATTTTATGATGAAACCCAAACCTATGCAAAATGGACTCAAGAAACTGCCAGCTGACTGTATCATACGCTTTTTGAATGTCGATCTTGAAAGCACATCTTGGGGGCCCTCTATTAATATGATAGTTGTGCATTAATTCCTGGGTAAGGAGAATTATCGGATATTTTCCTACCCGGAATAAAGGCCGACTGATTTATGCTGACCAAGTTATTCAAACTTCCCTTAATCCTATCTGTTATAATCTTGCTAATACACTTAAACAGAACATTGCAGCAAGAAATAGGCCGATAGTCCAAAACAGAGTTTGGAGTATCCTTTTTAGGAACCAGAGCAAGAATGGTGTGATTAACCTGTTTTAGAAGTTTACCATTATCAAAGAAGTCGAGCACCGCATTTGTCACCTCATCACCCACAATATCCCAAGCATTCTTAAAGAACGCAGATGTGAATCCATCCGGCCCAGGAGCCTTATTCTCACCAATGCTAAACATAGCTTTTTTAACTTCTTCTCGAGTCACTTGTCTAACCATATGGGCTGCCATATCTTGGCTAAGAGTGTTCATAAACAGATCTTCATCATTAAGAGTATGAACAAGTTGATCGGTACCCAAAAATTTCGAATAATGGTCCAAAAGAGCAGCTGGGACATCATTCCCCTCAAAACGATTACCATGCACATCATTAATACAATGGATCTTGCTTCTAGCATTCTTGTTTTTCACAGAGTTGTGAAAATAAGAAGTATTCGAGTCACCCGCACAAAGCCACTCCACCTTAGATTTTTGTTTAAGAAAACATTCTTCATCATAAGCTGCCTCTTGAAAGTCACGAAGACATTTGGCAGCCGAGTCTCGAGCTTCAGTAGGGGATTTTCATCAACCAGCTTCTGGAGAACATCCAACTCACTACGAAGTCTAGACACCTTATCATGGAGATTACCTTGCTGGTGTAGGAGCTTACGAAAGCAAGGTTTCAGGTTCCTCATTTTCTTAACCACCGAAAACATAGCGTATCCTTGTACTCCTTTACCCCATTCAGTAGCAACATACTGTTTAAATTCTGCTTTAGAGGTCAGAAAATTTGCAAATTTAAAAGGCTTTGGTTTAGTATGAGTGATAGACATCAGCTTGAGGACACACGGAGAATGGTCAGAAGTACGAGCAGGCTGAAATATTGCATACACATCCGGAAACAAGTCCATAAACTTAAGATTACCCATTATACGATCAATTTTTTTAAATACGCCAATACCTTCTTTAGGCTTCTGGTTCCAAGTGTAATGACACCCATGATATTTAATATCTATAAGCTCTGCAACTTGGATACAGTCAAAGAATTCTCTCATTCCTATAGTGTGACTGGATGGGCCATAAAGACAATCTTCCATATTAAGGGCTGTGTTAAAGTCCCCAAGCACCACCCAAGGATGACCATTAGCTACGGTACTATGTTTACATAAATCTTCCCACAAAACTCGACGATCTTGATACTTATTTTCAGCATAAACAAAAGAGAAAAAGAAAATCTTGGAATCAACTTTTAACCGGATCTGAGTGTGAACGACCTGATCAGATTGGGAGAGCACCATGAGATCAACATCATCAGAGTTCCACCCCAGAATAATTCTTGTGCCTCGCTGACATAAACCCCCATTAGATGTCCAACTCCACCTACGAAAGACACCCTTGCAAACTTTGACAAGATTGTTAACATTAACATGCGTCTCTAAAATAGCATAAACACTCAATTGATTCTCAGCAATAAGAACACGGACCTCGTTTTGTTTCAGGGGACGATTCAAACCCCTTATGTTCCAAGCTGCAACACTACCCATTGAAACCCATAGAACCGGGAGTGCTTGCCCCCTCAGATTGATTGTCGTTTAGATTACTACCCATAAACTTCGACATTTCAGTAGGATTAGTTTCTAAAACATGATCATGCAACATATTTATCTTCTCTATACCTCCATCCACTTGGGCCGAATCATTACCAATTCCTGGTCTCTCATCCTCATTATCCTTAGCTAACACCTGAAACGAGTTGGCCACTTTAATTGTTGGTGGTCCGTTGTTAGGATGACCATCCATCTTCGTTCCAGATGTACTAGGTCCATCTTTGTTAACCTTTGGTTTATACATAAATCTAGCTTTTTGTTTCTTTTGTGGGAATCCTTGCTTAGCCACTCGCCTCCGATCAGTTACAAAACCTTCCTCATCTACCATAACCTGTTTTGCCTTGTCCTTAACAAGTTTACTACATGTAGAATGATCATGACCAAATAAGCAACATGTGGGACAACGTAAAGGCTTCCATTCATATTCAACTTTCACTCGTTCCATAATGTATCCCTCCTCATCCATCTTAGGAATAGCTAGAGTAATGTAGTCTTTAAGATCATCATCTGCATTCACCTCAATCATTGCACGAGCAAAGCTACTCCTGCCCTAATTCTCCACACACATATCAGCCGTATATGAGTCAAGCCTTTTCGGAACACCTAATTTAGAAGCCAACAAACTTAACCCATCATCCGTATAAACCGAAATCGGAACATTGTGCAGTTTAACCCACAGGGGAACTGCTTTTACACCATCCTTCTTCAAGCTGACCTTCGGCGACCATATGTTCAGAAATAACGGGACTTTCCTTATCAACCAAGGTCCTCCTTCCAGAACCTTCATTAACCCATCCCTTGAATCAAACTTGAAGAAAAAGAAACCAGTTGAGTTCATCATCAGCTTTAGAAACCCAAACTTTGCCCAAACATTCTTCGCATAGTACTCTACTACAGGAAACGGTAAACGACTTCCTAAAAAATAACCATAAAGAACATTTTCAAATTTTTCTTGTACCTGTTGAACAACCTCTTTCGGAATAACTATATCAGCATCTTCTCTAGTTTCTAACGGCTTCATAAGTCTAAAGTTGATCTCTCTCTTGTTACGAACAGTAGACTGAAGTTTTTCCGCATAAGATACTGGCTCTGACGACACCACATGCTGATTATCCTGACTATCGGGAATACTAGTTACTGGTTGAACTGGAACCGTGATTTTCTGCAACTCATCAATAACATTGATGACCTTATGATCTTTCTGCACAACACCCCGACGAGGTATCAATGGATTCCCATCGATCCTCATCGGCTTACTGAACATAGACGATTTATCACGCATATCCTGGACATTCATTGAACCCTTTGACGTAATGAACACATCATCATGCATCCTTTCCGAGAAGGACTGAAACCCTAGATCCTCCAAACCCCTATCACGATTATTATCCATGCACAAGAACGTAGAAAATAACCAGATGGAATAACATGCAACAAGAATCAAACAGAAAAACGGCAATACCCACAACGACTAAGAGCGACAGAAACCCTAGAAAGAAATAAACAAAACGAAAACCCTAATACCAACTTCAAAAGATTAGAAACCAGGGTAGAAGTCTAGAAACCTTACTCAGAAGGATCGACAACACCCCAATACCTAACCCAGATCGATCGAAATTAAGGTAGAAGATCAAGAACTAGGGTTTCTAGAGAAGTCGCCAAAATCGCCTAAGGGACCAGAGAAAAGCCATTTCACAAAATTTGTAACTGTTTTACTTCCTTCTTCTCAAGCTTTGTAGAAGCCGACCAGGTATTTAAAAATAAAGGCTGTGAACGAATAATCCATGGGCCTGCTTTAAGAGCATTCATCATACCAGACTGATCCGCAAACTTGAAAAAGAAAAAACCATTAGCGTTCATCATGGATTTCTGTAATCGAACTTCTTCCAATTGTTTCTAACAAAGTATTCTACTACCGGGTAGGCCAAACGATCTCCCAAAAAATACCCGTACAGCGAGTTAGCAAGCTTATCTTGTACAGCTCTAACTGACTCTCGGGGTAAAACCACATCACAACCATCTTGTTTTTCAGCACTAGCAAGGGTTCGAAAGTTAACCTTTTTGGAATTATTATTCAAGACTGATTCAGCATAGGACATAGTTTTTTTGGGTAAAGGGATTACCCCAGGTAAATTTTATAAATGGAAAATAAGAACAAGGGCATGCCCAAAACGGACACACCAACTAGGCTTGACATACCAACGCCTAGGAACACAAGACAACACAACCCACAAACACAACCATCCAAAAACAAACTATAACAAAACGACCAGCTCTAAACAAAAACCGAGAAAACAAATAAGATCAGCTAGCCCGGATCATTAGCCTCGTCTTCCGAACCGATCTTCCACGTCCTCAGAAGACTCGCGATACTCGATTGTCTTCTAAACTTGAACCCCATTAAACGTAACCGGACAACTTCCTTGATCCTCTGAATCACCGCATTCTGATCAGCCAAAGCATTTGAAAATAGACAGTTATTTCTCTCTTGCCATATGAAGTAAGTCGAAGCCGCAATAACCAGCTTACATATAATATGCTCTGTCTTCTTCGAGCTTGAATTTTGTTCCATCCAGATCATAATCGATTGCCACGTGCTATCAACATTACCCATTTGAACCAAACTCTTAATTTCATTCCACACTTTGGAAGCAAACGAACACTGAAAAAATAAATGATCTCTAGAGTCCCGATTGATTCTACAAAGCGGACAACACATGAGGTTTAAATTCGTTACACTTCCCACCTCCCAAGCAGCAAGCCGGTCTTGGGTTTTAAGTTTATTCTTTATGACTAACCATAAGTGAAACGAATGTCTTGGAATACATTGAGAAAACCATACCCCATCAACCCACGAGACTGGAATCTGCCTAGACCGAATGGTATGCCACACTTCAGAAGACCGAAACGAGCAAGAATTCCCATCCAAATCTTTCCAAACCGTACGGTCCACCATATTTTGCATCAACTGAGGAACATTTAACCCAATTAAAACCGGATATAAATCATACCAAGCTTGAGGCCACCTCCAGTTTCCGTTTTCATCAACAAGGTCCGAAATAGAAGAGGAGAAATTAAAGCCCGCATTAGTTATTCTCCGTGGCGTAATGAATGAACTTAGCGGACTTAGATGACACCAATTATCCCACCAGTCATTCGTTTGAGCCCCACTTCGAACAACCTTCCATATAAAAGGCCTGACAACACTGCGAAGAGACAAGAGTTTCCTCCATCCCCAACTCATACTACCTTTGCTGTTAATGTCCCAAAAACTCCTACCCTTCAATTTGTGTGTATATATCCATTGGACCCAAAGAGATTTCCTATTAACCAGAATGCTCCAGATATGATTAGTCATAAGCGCCTTATTCACATCCGAAATACATTTTATGCCTAAACCACCCTCACTCTTCGGCAAGCAAACATCAGCCCAAGGAACTTTCGCCTTAACTCTACTCAGATTATTGCCATTCCACAAGAACCGTCGCATCTGCTTCTCAAGATCATTGATGACCCGAGAAGGAATAATAAACGGATGCCCAATAGATATGCATGGCCGATAAAACAGAGTTAATAAGTTGTAGTCTACTAGCAAAAGAAAGAGACTTATTCAGCCAGCTCTTAGCTGAACTCGGAACTAATCCAGAAAGATTAGTAAACTTCTCAAGCGCATCTCTGACCTTTTTCACCGAAACAATATCCCCATGCACAAAAATGAATAAATCATCAGCAAATGAAACATTTATAATCTTCTGCTTAACACAGTTAGCATGAAACTTAAACATAGTGCTAGAATGGGCAGCTTGTTGAAGAAGCATTGAGAGAACCTCCATAATCAATGTGAATAAGTATGGTGACATAGGATCACCTTGCCGCAAGCCCCTCTTACCCCCGAAAAAACCATGCAAATTACCATTAATGCTAAGAGAATAAGTGGTTGTGGTTACACAAGCCATAATCCACGCAACCATCTTTTGATGAAACCCAAATCCATGCAAAACATCCTCCAAAAACGCCAACTAACAGTATCATAAGCTTTTTGGATATCTATTTTGAACGCACATCTAGCCGGACCCCGATTCAAATGATAATTATGCATCAATTCTTGAGTAAGAAGGATGTTATCTGATATTTTCCTACCCGGAACAAAGGCAGACTGATTAATACTCACCAAATCACCCAGGCTCCCCTTCAATATATCAGTGATGATCTTGCTGATACATTTGTACAAGACATTACAGCAAGAAATAGGGCGATAATCAAGAACCGAATCCGGAGTCTCCACTTTTGGAATAAGAGCCAGTATAGTATGATTAAGTTGTTTCAGGATCTTACCATTATCAAAAAAATCTAATATGGCCATAGTGATCTCATCACCCACAATGTCCCATGTATGTTTAAAAAACGCCGACGTATAGCCATCAGGACCCGGAGCTTTATTCTCACCAATAGAAAACATAGCATTCTTGATCTCTTCACGCGTAACCTGTCTAACCATATTATCCGCAACAGCAGGACTAGCACATTAACAAAAATATCTTCCTGATTAAGTTGAATAACTTGATCCTCTTTGCCCAGAAAATTTGCATAATGGTTGACTAAAGCAATTGACACATCTTCACCCTCAAATCGGTTCCCAGCAACATCCTTAATAGATTGAATTTTTGATCTCGCATTCCTACATTTCACACTGTTATGGAAGAAAGCTGCATTAGAATCCCCCGCACATAACCATTCCACTTTAGACTTCTGCTTTAAAAAACATTCCTCATCATAAGCCGCTGACTTGAACTCTTTTAAGTATTCAGCTTCCATGTTTCTCAACTCTCTATTAAGCGGATTAGCATCAATCTTTGTTTGAATATCATCCAACTTACTTCTCAGCTCAGATACTTTATCATGCAAATTACCTTGTCTAAATAGAATCTTCCGCAAAGACGGCTTCAAGTTCTTGAGCTTCTTAGTAACCGAGTACATAGCCACCCCGTTAATCGTTTTCCTCCACTCCTGCTCAACCGAAGACCTAAACTCTGGTTTAGAAGTGATAAAGTTTGCAAATTTAAAAGGTTTAGGCTTAGCCTTAGTCGCGTCTCCCATCTTTAGAATACAAGGAGTGTGATCTGACACACGGAAAGGATGATAAAGAACAAAGGCATCCGGACATGTCTCTAAGAACTTCATATTACCCATCACCCGATCAATCTTTTTCAGCAACCCAATTCCCTCTTTCGGTTTCTGGTTCCAAGTATAGTGCAAACCATGGCCCATAATGTCAAGCAATTCCGTAACCTGAACACAATCATAAAACTCTCTCATGCCAATAGTTTGAGTGGACGATCCGCATATAGAATCTTCATGGTGCAAAGCTGAATTAAAATCTCCCGTGACTACCCATGGTTTATCATGACATAAGCCCTTATGCTTACAAAGATTATCCCAAAGCTCTCGTCTTTCCTGATATTTATTCTTCGCATACACAAACGAACAGAAAATAACTTTCATGCATGACTTATATCGAAGTTGGACATGAATAACCTGGTCCGTTTGAGACAAAACCATGACATCAACATCATCCGAATTCCACCCCAAAATTATTCTAGTGCCCCGATCACACAAGTTACCATTAGATGTCCAACTCCAATTTCTGAAGACACCTTTACAAACTTTATCAAGCTTCATGATATCGACATGCGACTCAAGGATGGCACAAACCGCTTACTTATTTTCAGACAAAAAAATCCGAACCTCACTTTGTTTCAGGGGTCGGTTCAAACCCCTTATGTTCCAAGCAGCGATGCTATCCATTCAAACCAGCCAAAACGGGAGTGCTTTCCCCCTCAGAAGTATCTTTTCTTTTATCATTCCTCATAAAGTTGGCCATTTCCGTAGGAACCGAATCCACAACCTCATCGTCAATATGCACCACCTCATTTTCACTGTTCACTTGGGTCTTGCTTACATTGTTTATTACAGGTCTTGTCTCATACCCATCTTCAAAATCAAACACATCCGCATCTTCATCATTCCTGGCAAGCGCCTCAAAAGAATTCTTTATATGAACATCACCAGCTTTATCATTTTTCAGCTTCTCATCCTTTGTACTTGAAGTGCTCGGCCCTGTTTTATTTATCTTCAGCTTGTAGATAAATTTCGCCTTTTGTTTTTTCTGCACTGGTCCCAGTCTAATCGTCTTCCTCTTATCTGTAATAAAACCCTCATCATCAACAACCACCTGTTTCTTCTTGGTCTGAGCATTCTTACTACAATTTTGGTCATTATGTCCGAAAACACAACACAAAGAACACCGTAAAGGTTTCCATTCATATTCCACATCCACTCTCTCCATTAAATAGCCCTCTTCATCTAGTTTCGGAATAGCCACAGTGATATGATCTTTTAACTCATTCTCCGCATTAATTTCAATTAAAGCCCGAGCAAAGCTGCTCCTCCCCCAATTCTCAGCACACATGTCCGCAGTATAACTATCTAATCTTTTTGGAACACCTATCTTGGACGCTAGTAAACTGAGCCCATCATCCGTGTAAACAGCTATCGGAACATTATGTAATTTAACCCATACCGGGACAGATTTGATACCCTCTTTTTTAAGGCTTACAGATGGAGACCAGACATTTAGAAACAATGGAACCTTCCTAATCAGCCACGGCCCCCCCTCAAGTACCTTAGCCATACCCTCCTTTGAGTCGAATTTAAAGAAAAAGAATCCAGTTGAGTTCATCATCGCTTTAGCAAATCCAAATTTAGACCAGGCATTCTTTGCATAATACTCAACTACCGGAAAAGGAAGCCTATTCCCCAAGAAATAACCAAACAAAACATTTTCAAGTTTTTCCTGAGCTTTCCGAATTACCTCACGAGGGATAACTACATCAGCATCTTGAACCGTCTCCGACGTATCTAGCTTCCTGAAGTTTACTTCCCGTTTCAGAGATGCCTTTTGCTTAACCATATCAGCATACGAACCTGCTTTAGTGCTATTCTCCGGCTTATCATCAAGAATCTGATCAATACTACTTTGTAGCTGTATTGGAACAGTAATTTTCTCAAGCTCATCAATAACGTTAATCGGTCTCGGCTCCTGATTATCATTTCTGATAACCCCACGTCTCGGAGCTAAAGGATTTCCATCAATATTAATGCTCCTGCCAGAAAAACCCTTGAACGACAAACTTGGGTTTTGGCCGCCGTCCGCCTGGAGATTCCCAGACTTAAAACGATCATCCATGTTTAAAAATACTACTCTCTTTGATCAAGAAAACGCAGCTAACCATGCACGAAAACAAACCAGCAAAACCCGAAAAGCCACACACGAACTGAAACAAAAACCCTAAACAAGCAAAACCCTACCCCGTGTGTTTTTCGAAATCATATAGAGGAATCAGTAAGAAAAGATGTTTCCAAACTCACACCACTATACAACCAGATCGACACAATGAAAATAGGGCGGCGATTTGAAAAACAAGAAAAAAACCCTAAATTTAACTCAATCCTTTTGCTAACTAGTTCGAATTGAAAGTATTGATAAATCAAAACTCCAATAATCAGACTGTTATACAAAGATCATGAAGAAAAATCAAAGGTTGCATGAAGAAGAAAAATCGCCATGCTTAGCATAGGACATAGTTGTGGTAAACGAATCCAACATTTTTGGCTCCCCAATCGCCGTGGCAATGAGACTCAAACCATCTTCCGTGTAGGCAGCAATTGGGACGTCATGGATCTTAACCCAAAGTTGTAACTGTTTTACTTCCTTCTTCTCAAGCTTTGTAGAGGCCGACCAGGTATTTAAAAATAAAGGCTGTGAACGAATAATCCATTGGCCTGCTTTAAGAGCATTCATCATACCAGACTGATCTGCAAACTTGAAAAAGAAAAAACCATTAGTGTTCATCATGGATTTCTGTAATCTGAACTTCTTCCAACTGTTTCTAACAAAGTATTCTACTACCGGGTAGGCCACACGATCTCCCAAAAAATACCCGTACAGCGTGTTAGCAAGCTTATCTTGTACAGCTCTAACCGACTCTCGGGGTAAAACCACATCATAACCATCTTGTTTTTCAGCACTAGCAAGGGTTCGAAAGTTAACCTTTTTGGAATTATTATTCAAGACTGATTCAGCATAGGAAAAGGGTTTGGAACTCTCAGTGTTAACATGATTACCTTTTGTCACACCGTCTCCTGCATGAACCTTCTTCGATCCCATAGTCTCCGGCTACACACTTTCCAGATTAACTGGAACTGTCACTTTCAGCAATTCATCTATAACATTAATACGGCTACCCTTAGCATTCTGATTCACCACCGTACCTTTACGTGGCATGAAAGTTTTACCATCGATATCAACAACCCTATCGGCAATACTCTTGAAACACAAACTTGGGTTTTGACGGCCGTCATGCTGTGCATTCCCAAACTTAGAATGATCATCCATGCTTACTAAGACAACTCTCTATGAACACAAAATCTCAGACTACCATGCACGAAGACAAACAAGCAAGACCAGAAAACCACGAACAGACAAAGATAATAAAAAACCCTAAACTAGCAAACCCTACCCCATGTATCTTTCGAAATCATATAGAGGGATTAGTAAGTCAAAGTTTCTGCCTCACCAGAAGGACCAACAAACCCACACCTCTATACAATCAGATCGAACACAAGAGACTAGGGCGGCGATTGGGAAACACACAAACAGAAACCCTAGATTCAACTTAATCACTTTGCTAACTAGTTCGAATTATATGTATTGATGAATCAACACTCCAATAATCAGACTGTTATACAAAGATTAAGATGAAAAATCGAAGGTTGCAAGAAGAACAAAAATCGACATGCTAGAGAGAGAATTAGGGTTTTTTTTTTCACGTGTTCACACTATAAGACCCAAACTTTGACGAGATTTTGAAAACTTAGAGGGCTCAAAACCTTATAATAAATCATCTTAAAACAGATGATTGGTTTTCAAAGTGGATTTGAAATTTGTGTTCTCGTTGTGGTTGTCACCTAAAGATAGGCGACGGTATTGTTTTAAGACTAAACACAAGATAACTTGCGTTAGGGTCCTAGGAATGTTATAGTCTAGGTCAAAGCATTACTAATAACCTAATTCCCAATAACCATTGGCTCTGATACCAACTTTTCTGTCACACCGAAAGAACCTAGCCTAGGCGATTTCTTGTCCATCATGAAACCCTAATTCTTCTTCGTGATTTGATGTATAACAATCTGTTATTGGAAGTTTGACTCATCAAACATCTAGTAAGAACTCGTTAGCATTACTTGATCGATCATATATTAGGGTTTGTCTTTCGTTTTTCTGATTATAATTGCCGGCCTTATTTCATAGATTCGGATTTGATTGAATAGAGAATTGGGGTTTTCGGTCCTACTGGTAAGGCAGTAACCTTGATTATTCGGGTTCTCTATTTGATTTCGTGAAGAACTTTTGGATTAGGGTTTTGCTAGATAGGGTTTTGTCTTGTGCGATCTGTGGTCTTCTGGTGTCTCTTGTTTTCTTTGCATGGTGGAGTGATTTTTTGCTGATGGAGGGAGTTGATGATGTTGTTAAGAATGCACGTAACAAACCTGGTGGGAATTTGCTTTATGATCGAGGGAAGCCTCCTACAACATACCAGGGTTTAGCATCTCGTGTAGTCGATATTGAAGGAAAAACGTTGATGCTGAGAAGGGGTGTTGTGACTTCTACTGCACGTGAACCTGGTAAGTTTAACATTATTGACGAGTTGTCTAAAATTACCGTTCCTGTGGAGATGGAGTCTGGTCATGCTGATTTAAAGGATGATGTTAATTTGGTTGACTCGGGAACTAATCAATCTGAGGAGGAGAAGGGACCGAAGCCGGTATCATATGCTGACCTAGTGGCGAATCCTAGTAACTAAAAAATGAATTTTAGAACACTTGCTAGTCCAGATCGTCATGATGATTGTGATGTGGTTCTGCCGAAGGATTCAATTAGGGTTGTTCAGGATAAACTAGCAAATACACTATATGGGTATTTTCTGGGGGATCGTGTTGCCTATCCAGTTGTTGAGTATTATGTGAAGAATAAATGGAAGAGGTTTGGGTTGGTAAAGTCTATGATGAATGCCAATGGTTTCTTTTTCTTCAACTTTGCGGATCAAGCTGGCGGATCAAGTTTGAATATGGAGGATTTTACCATGGGGCCGTCTTCACACACAATAGCTATGCGAGAATTCTATGAGTGTATTCAAGAGGCAGAATTGATTGATGTTAAGAGTCATGGGTTGCATTATACTTGGAACCAAAAACCAAAGGATGGGGTAGGAATGCTGAAGAAGATCGATCGTATTATGGGTAACATCAAACTCTTGGATGTTTTCTCGGACGCTTATGCTGTGTTTCAGCCTTTTCGTATTTCAGATCATGCTCCTGCAATCCTGAAGTTATTTTCTATGTCTACGGTTCGTCCTAAATCTTTTAAGTTCGCAAACTTTATTGTGACAAAGCCTGAGTTCAGCCAAGTTGTTATGTCTGAATGGAATAAAACCGTGGAGGGTGCTACCATGTTTTCTGTGGTTAAGAAAATGATGGGTCTGAAATCGCACTTTAGAAGAATATTGTGTAATCAAGGTAATCTCCATAAAAGAGTTACTGACTTATGGAATGAGCTGGACCAGATTCAAAAACAGGTGGAAGCTCATCCTTTTGATGCTGCTATTCGGTCTTCTGAAGCTATATGTTTGCGAGATTTCAAATCAGCGGCCTATGATGAGGAGTGTTTCTTGAAACAAAAATCTAAAGTGCAATGGTTATGTGCGGGTGATTCAAATACATCCTACTTTCATAATTGCGTGAAAAGTAGGAATGCTAGAAATAAAATCAGTTGCATTAAGGATATGAATGGAAACCAGTATTAGGGAGTTGATGTCGCGGCTGCTTTGCTAAATCATTATTCAGGTTTCATGGGCACCGAAGATCAAGTGACTAGGTTGGATGATGCAGATTTGTTTGTTAATGTCTTGCAACAGAATGTGGCGGAGAATATGGTGAGACAGGTTACCGATGATGAAGTTAAACAGGCAATGTTCAGTATAGGTGAGAATAAGGCTCCAGGTCCGGACGGATACACTTCAGCTTTTTTTAAAAATGCCTGGGATATTGTGGGCGGTGAAGTTACAAAGGCGGTGTGTGAGTTTTTTAATAACGGGCAAATTCTAAAGCAAATTAACCATACGATTTTAGCATTGGTGCCAAAGATTGATACTCCAAATACAGTTCTTGACTACAGGCCAATATCATGTTGCAATGTGATATATAAGTGTATTAGCAAAATAATCACTAATCGTTTGAAGGGGTGTTTGGGGACTATAGTGAACATCAACCAGTCGGCGTTTGTTCCTGGTAGAAAGATATCTGATAATATTCTTATTACGCAGGAGCTTATGCATAATTATCATGTGGATCGTGGTCCACCGAGGTGAGCTTTGAAGATTGATATCCAGAAAGCTTATGATACTGTAAGCTGGTCTTTTTTAGAAGCTATTTTATACCGGTTCGGTTTTCACCGGAAAATGGTTTCTTGGATTATGGCGTGTGTCACAACGGTTTCCTACTCGATTAGCGTAAATGGGGAGTTGCATGGTTATTTTTCAAGGAAACGGGGGCTACGTCAAGGAGATCCAATGTCCCCGTACCTTTTCACGTTGATTATGGAGGTGCTATCTCTCATGTTTCAAAAGATGGCGTTAAACCCTGCTTTCAAGTTCCACAGTCACTGTTCTAAACAAAAGATTATCAACGTCTCATTTGCTGATGATTTATTTGTTTTTGTTAATGGGGATACTGGATCGGTTCAGCTTATTCGGAATGTATTGGAGAAATTCTCTAGTGTTTCGGGTCTGGTCCCTAGCTTGCCTAAGAGTACGATATTTTTCTGCAATGTTCCAAGTCATGTAAAAGATGAGATTCTGAGCCTGTTGCCGTTTCGTGAGGGTGAACTCCCGGTTCGCTACCTGGGGGTTCCCTTAATTTATACTAAGTTATCTTTTAGAGATTGTCGGGTTCTGGTGGAACGTATGGAGAGGAAGGTTGATAATTGGATGTCTAAATCGTTATCCTTTGCGGGTCGATTGCAGCTCCTCAACTCTGTTCTTGCAGCTATGTATACGTATTGGGCCTCGGTATTTATTTTGCCAATGCGTATAGTGAAGGATCTAGAAAAGAGAATGCGAAGGTTTCTATGGAATGGGGGGGCTCCTGGGAGTATTCGGTCAAAAGTCGCGTGGAAGGACGTTTGTTTGCCTAAGGAGGAGGGAGGTCTTGGAATCCGAAATATTTCAGATGTGAACAAAGCTCTTATGATGTCGCATATTTGGAGCATTATTAGTAATCGGGAATCCCTGTGGGTAAAATGGATCCATTCTTACAAGATAAAAGGTAGAAATTTTTGGGAGATTCCAAGCCGTGGTAATTTGACTTGGAGTTGGCGAAAGATTTTATCTATTCGTCCGTTGGTTAGACCGTATGTTTGGAAGTTGATTGGGAGTGGTTCCCAGACAAATGCGTGGAGTGATAATTGGTGTTCGTGCAGTCCGATCCGAAACTTCATTACGCCAAGGAGAATTGCCCAAGCGGGTTTTAATTTGCAAACTACTGTTGCGGAGCTTGTAGACACTGATGGCAACTGGCGGTGGCCTCAGACATGGTATGATTTATTTCCAGTACTCATAAATGTCATGGCTCATCCTCTTGTTCCTGATTCGGTAGACAGACTGGGATGGAAATCTATGGAAGGAAAAATTGTGCATTTTAGCTCGTGGGAAGCTTGGAATAATCTTCGGGTAAGGGATAATAAGGTGGCTTGGGTGAATATGGTGTGGTATGGCCAATGCATTCCAAGACATTCTTTTCATCTTTGGTTAGTTCTAAAGAATAAGCTGAAGACGCAAGATAGGTTGGCAGTTTGGGAAGCGGGGAGTGAAACAAATTTACGTCTTATGTGTTGTCCCCTTTGTAACTATGGACGAGACTCAAGAGATCATTTGTTTTTTCAATGTTCATTTGCGGCCAAGATTTGGAGCATTGTCAAGGAAAAAGTTGATATGGTAAATGTTAACGACTCATGGAGCTCAATCATGGCGTGGATAGAGCTGAATGCGAGTTCAAAGAAACTGGAACATATTGTCTGTAAGCTTGTGGTAGCTGCCTCTACATACTTTATATGGTAAGAACGGAATAACCGCTGTTTTCCGACATACACAGGAAGGAAGAGACGGTGGCACAGCTTATCTTGGATATGGTGCGGCTTCGTATAATGGGTTTCAAGATCGGACGAGACGTGAATTATAGGAAGCTTTTGGAAACATGGGGAGTAAAAGAAGACGAACCGGGCTGATTGCGAGTTTAGTTGCTAGTGTATTGTAGTTACTTGGCTTAGTTATTCGGGTTGTTTTGGTTTTGTTTTGGCCGTTTATGAGTTGTTTTGTTTTGTTTTGCCTAGGCTTGGCCTGTCAAGCCTAGTAGTGTGTGTCAAACTCTTGTCGCACCCTGTTCTTTGATTCTTTATAAAATTCACCGGGGTAACCCTTTACCCAAAAAAAAAAAAAAAAAAAAGCTGGCATGATGGCTGTTCTTAAAGAAGGACCATGGGTTATTCGGTCACAACCTTTGTTCTTATGTGAGTGGTCCCCGACAACGAAATTGGTTAAAAAGGAGGTTAAGAACGTACAGCTATGGGTTAGGATACATGATGTTCCTATTGCTGCTTACACTGAGGACGGTCTCAGTTTGATAGCGACAGCTATTGGTGTACCAAAGCTTCTTGACTCATACACCTCTTCAATGTGCATGGATTCCTGGGGTCGTAGTAGTTATGCTAGAGCTTTGATTGAGGTTTCGGCGGATAAGGAGCTTAAAAAAGAAATCACTAAGGCTATCCCGGAACTGGATGGTGACGGGTATGTAAAAGAGACTATGTATGTTGAGTATGAGTGGAATCCTCATCGGTGTTCACACTGTTGTGTCTTTGGTCATTCTAACGATCAATGTCCTAGCGTACAAAAGAATGTGGTAAAAGATGATAAGTCTCGCAAGCCTCTTGTGCAAGGATGGAGATCTGGTAAGAAGCCGATGGTAGATGAAGATGGTTATATGGG
Source organism: Helianthus tuberosus (assembly GCA_030545235.1). Taxonomy (NCBI): domain Eukaryota; kingdom Viridiplantae; phylum Streptophyta; class Magnoliopsida; order Asterales; family Asteraceae; genus Helianthus; species Helianthus tuberosus. Next base: position 108,316,011 of record CM060370.1, on the reverse strand, counting down.
TGTGCAAGCCAAGAAAGTGGCTAGGAAAACAGGGATTCATATTAATAAACCGAAGCCGAAATTCGAGTATAGACCTATTGGAGCTAAGCCGAAGGATGGGGTTAACAATTTGGCATCCTCTAGTAGTGTACTTTCAAATAGTCCTTTTGATGTTTTGAATAACGATGATGTAGAGAATGGGCAGTGTAGCAAAGATATGGGTGGTGAGCAGGAGGATTCAGAAGATGAAGAGGTCGTTGAAGTGTACAATGAAACTGATGAGTTTATTATGGAAGGCACTCGTAAGCCAGCTAAAAAAGGGGTAAGCTGTCACACCCCCGAAATCCACCATGCTGAGTATCACTGCTTGGAGGCGTGACGTGACCAGGATCGAGCCACCAATTATATTGAACAACTCAATTAAGTAAATAAAACCAAACACAATACGATTGGTGACCAAAGCTAGTTAACCATGTTCAGTTTAAACAGCGGAAGCATAAACGTAAATCCAAAAGCATAAGTCCATAGTTTATAAGTTAAAGTTTAAAACGCAAGTTTAATAAGTTCATAAGGATTTTAAATATTAAGCACGGAACATAACAGTCCGTACACCACAACGACTCCTTCCTCGTGCAAGCTCTCCAAGCATTTAGCGACCTGTAAGGCATGTAACAACGAGTCAACAACAAAGTTGAGTGAGTTCACGTTTGGTTGTTTAGTTTTAAGTTGTTTCTGAAAAACGTGGTTTGACATTCGTTGGCTTAATTGCCGTGGGGGTTACCCCGTAGTTGAAAGTATGTTTAACCAATTCCTTTTTAAATTACCCAAACCATATCCATAATCAGTGGGGGCTTTCCCCGTGTGAACTACTAGACGGAATGATATCGACTACTACGCAAATAAGTTGTGCCCTATATCAGTGTCTATCATCACTGACAATCTGCCATAGTCCATTAGTACACGTCCATCCGACCGGCACGGTGTGAGGTTTGTTAAACCTAATAGCGCTATTAACTAATGACCCGCTCGCCATTGGCCTCGGCGATTAAGTCGATATAATGAAGAGGGACTTAATGATAGAGTTTTGTCTAGCTAGTTTTAAGGTTGTTGTCCTGCACCAGGAGGACGACAACGTACGTATTCTGCACCAGGAGAATTCGTAGGATTAATAATGGCATCCTACCCATAGAAAGGATGGCCGTACATATCTCCCCAAAGGGATATGTAGATTTACTTTTAATTCTTTAACCCATTCCCAAACCACCGGGAATCCCATGCCTTGTAGAAAGTGTGAACTCACCTCGGTTTGCTCGGTTAGATTCTCAAATATAGCTAACAGTCAAGGTCGGTCAATCACGTCCTAATATGATTACCAGTTAGTCATTTAGTGATTTTCAAACAGAGCACAAAGTTCCTACACGTATCTAGCACATAGCATGCATTACTTTAACTGTTTATGCCCATGTATACTTCCCATCCATTCCCCACTCATAAACAAACATACGATAATGCACATAACACTTATAACATGTTAGATCATTCACAGATAGCATACTCGACATTTAGACACGCAAATTACAGCTTATGTCATTTCAGCATAAATATTCAAAACCGGGCTGTTTTCGGACATTTCAATAAAATAATTAACTTATTCCAAAAATTCCCAAATTTTTACAGAATGTCATAAACATTCCATATTTAATTGTGTAAACATATCGGGGTTCAGTTCCTTACCAATATTTTATAAAAATTCATTTTCCTGGACTGAACTCAGATTTATCTTTTTCTGACCATAGTCCACGGAACAATTTATTAAAAATTCATCGAGAGTCTGATTTACAAAATTCCAGTGGGGTAATTACAAATATATCAGTTTTCATTTACAGTAAAAATTTCATGATCCGACTCTACACAGAATACAAGTTATGAAATAAAATATAACACCCATTTATTGCTGTAAAAACTCAGCTTAAGCTGCTGTTACAAATCGGTTCTTTAAAAATAGTAAACGAAGTCCAAAAATTACGATTCTGGTTCCATTAGAACCGTATTTTATAACACATAAATCTAGGCTTCAGAAAACACATTTTTCGTTAAGTTATGGCCTGTTTAAAGCCAACTGAAGTTGGCTGTAAAGCTTGGACAGATTCTGTTTTTTTAGTCTTTAGCTTTCTAGTTTGCGTTCGATTGATTCCGTTAACATGTTTAGTGACCACAACAACATCAAACATTAATATTAACCAGCAAAACATCAGATAATCAACCAAGAATCATAACAACACAAGATCTACATGATTTACACGCATAACTTCTCTTTATCCACACTTTAACTCATTGTGTTCAAGACTTGTTCATGAGCTTTATAGTTTCTTAACTTTTTATCATTCTAACATCTATTAACCACTAAAATAACATAAAGAATGAACGGATCTAAGTTCTTACCACTAGCTCAAGGCTAGGGGGAGTTCGAGTGAAGAAATGTGGTGGATAAAAGAAGATGAGAGTGGTCCTTCAACTTCCGAGCGCACCGAGCTTCGTTGTTGATCCTATTGCACCTTTGGGTATGTATAGATTGGTTGATAGTGATCAAGTGATGGTGATGGTGGTTGTGCTTGTTTGGGCCGTAAGTGGGAGAGGAGGGAAAGGAGGAAGATGGTTGTTGTTGAAGTGTGGAGTGAAAGACAATGGAAATCCTAAGGGTTTATTTATAATCCTATTTCACAAATATCCATTGTATAAAGTGTTGTCTAGATACTAGACAATGGTAAATAAAATAATCAACAAATTGTGTGTGGGTCACTCCTTGGGGAACCGTCCCATGAAGGGGGGGGGGTTTATGGTTGGTTTCCAATTGGATAGTTAAGTTCTAGTTAAGTTCCAACGACATTAATTAGAGTATTAAGTGTGTGGTGTAATATAAAGGGTGTTAGGGCGTTCGGGGTCCCTAACTAGCTCAGAAAAGTATAAACAATGTTATTGACAATATTTTTATATTCCGGGTTAAGTCTGGGTGTTCGGTTTGACACTGTTCCGTTAAAGTGTTTAATCAATCCGTAAAGTGTCTTATATATATATTTTTGTAACGTTTTTAATTTTCAACACTCAGGAAAGCACACAGGACTTTTTAGTAACTTTTCTGTATACTACTAGTATGTTAACATGCACATGTAAGTATAACACAGATATCAGAAAGCAGTTAAGTAATTCCACACAGTCGTCAAGCACATTAATTATCATTAATAAATTGTACGGAATACATGGAATTATGAGGGTTGTCACATTCTCCCCCTGTTAAGAGAATTTCGTCCCGAAATTTAGCGCTTGGTTACTAAGGAAGCTAGTTAAGTTGCGTTGTTTTCCTGATTTTCCTGGGGTGTCACATCATCCCCCCGTTGATTTGGAATTTCGTCCCGAAATTCTGCAGTAGCTTCAGCCTCAGTAGTGGTTGCGTTTTTCTTAAACAGTTAGGGATACTTGAGTTTCATTTGGTCTTCTCGTTCCCAAGTATACTCTGGGCCACGACGAGCATTCCAACGAACTCGGACCAGAGGTATCCTGGTACGCTTGAGGATCTTAACATCTCGATCCGTAATCTCTACTCCTTCCTCGACGAATCGCAGCTGGTCGTCGATTGTGAGTTCCTTGAGAGGAACTATGAGGGTCTCATCTGACAGACACTTCTTCAGATTCGACACATGGAAAACATTGTGAACTCCGCTGAGTTCTTCAGGTAGATTCAACCTGTAGGCGACTTTGCCAATTTTCTCGGTGACTTTGAATGGTCCGACATAACGCGGATTGAGCTTGCCTCGTTTTCCAAATCGAACAACACCTTTCCAAGGTGAGACTTTGAGTAGCACTCGATCCCCAACCTGGAACTCGAGTGGTTTTCTTCCTTTATCAGCATAGCTTTTCTGACGGTCACGAGCTGCCGCCATTCGCTGTCGTATCTGAGCAATTCTCTCGGTGGTATCTACCACAAGTTCTGGGCCAGTGATTTGACTGTCACCAACTTCTGCCCAACAAAGAGGCGATCGTCATTTGCGTCCGTATAATGCCTCAAACGGAGCGGCTTGGATGCTGGTGTGGTAGCTGTTGTTATATGAAAACTCCACTAGCGGGATGTGTTTTTCCCAGCCATTGCCGAAGTCGATTACGCATGCCCTAAGCATGTCTTCAAGGGTCTGGATGGTGCGTTCAGATTGCCCATCCGTCTGCGGGTGATAAGCGGTGCTCATATCTAAACGTGAGCCAAAAGACTTGTGCATAGCTTGCCACAATTCCGAAGTAAAACGCGCGTCACGATCAGAAATGATGGAGGTTGGCACTCCGTGCCTTGGTACTACTTCCTTTAGGTAAATGTCTGCAAGAGTAGAAAACTTATCCGTTTCTTTGATAGCCAGAAAATGTGCAGACTTAGTCAGTCGATCTACGATCACCCAAATGGTATCGTTTCCACGCTGGGATCTAGGCAGGCCAGTAACGAAATCCATGGAAATTTACTCCCATTTCCATTTCGGGATCTCTGGTTGTTGAAGTAGGCCTGATGGTTTCTGATATTCAGTCTTGACTCTAGCACAAGTCAGGCATTTACTGACGTAGGTTGCTATGTGAGCCTTCATGCCAGGCCACCAATACGTAGTCTTGAGGTCGTGGTACATTTTATCCGAACCAGGATGTACCGAATAACGAGACTTGTGAGCTTCATCCATCACAAGCTCGCGTAGGTCTCCATACAGTGGAACCCAGATGCGGTCGTTTACATAGTAGGCGCCGTCTTCCTTTCGTTCTAGCCGTTGCCTCGATCCTCGTAGGGACTCAGCCCTGATGTTTTCTGCTTTCAACGCTTCAACCTGAGCGTCTCGTATATGAGCAGGAAGGTTGGATTGGATGGTAAGTTGTAAAGCACGTACACGCCTAGGTATAGTATCCTTTCGGCTGAGGGCGTCGGCCACCACATTGGTACTTAATAGCGCATTCATAATCGTTTAAGAGCTCAACCCATCGGCGTTGTCGCATGTTTAACTCCTTTTGCTTGAAGATATGCTCGAGACTCCTGTGATCGTGTAAATGGTGCACTTGGTACCGTACAGGTAATGTCTCCATATCTTGAGTGCGAAAACAACTACTCCCAGCTCCAAGTCTTGCGTAGTGTAGTTCCTTTCGTGAACCTTAAGCTGGCGCGATGCGTAGGCAATGACTTTGTCACGTTGCATCAACACGCAACCAAGTCCTTGGATGGAAGCGTCGCAATAAACCACAAAATCATCTGTGCCTTCAGGCAATGAGAGGTAGGTGCGCTACAAAGTCTATCCTTCAAGTGCTGAAATGCGGACTCCTGTGCATCACCCCAACGATAGATGACACAATTCTGAGTCAGTGAGGTGAGTGGTTGCGCAATTTTGGAGAAGTCTTTGATAAATCTTCTGTAATATCCCGCCAAACCCAAGAATTGGCGGATTTCTGTTGGTGTACGGGGTGCAGGCCAGTTCTTGATCGATTCAACCTTAGATGGATCAACATGAATTCCATCCTTGTTTATCACATGGCCTAGAAAGTGGACTTCGCGAAGCCAGAAGTCACATTTCGAAAAATTTAGCATACAGTTGCTCTGCTCGAAAAAGTTCCAGCACAAGTCGTAGATGCTGCTCGTGTTCCTCCTGACTCTTCGAATAGATCAGGATATCGTCGATGAATACAATAACGAACTTATCCAGGTAAGGCTTGCACACTCGGTTCATGAGATCCATGAAGACCGCTGGTGCATTCGTCAGCCCGAATGGCATAACCAGAAACTCGTAATGGTCGTAACGAGTTCTGAATGCTGTTTTGGAGACGTCCTCATCTCGGACCCTCAGCTGATGGTATCCCGATCTCAAGTCAATCTTGGAGTAATAGCTCGACCCTTGCAACTGGTCGAACAAGTCGTCAATACGTGGAAGAGGATAGCGATTCTTCACGGTCACCTTGTTGAGTTCGCGGTAGTCAATACACATTCTGAAAGTACCATCTTTCTTCTTCACCAACAAGACCGGAGCTCCCCAGGGCGAAGAGCTAGGACGTATAAAACCCTTTTCTAAGAGTTCTTGTAGTTGCGTGGACAGTTCTTCAAGTTCTGTCGGAGCTAGTCGATAAGGTGCTCGAGCTATGGGCGCTGCTCTAGGAGCTAGCTCGATTCGAAATTCAACCTGCCGATGAGGCTGAAGACCAGGTAATTCCTCAGGAAATACCTCGGGAAAGTCACGTACAATAGGAATGTCTTCAATTATCTTCTCTTCCGTTGATGTGTCAGTAACGAGTGCTAGAATGGCAGTGTGGCCCTTTCGCAAACACTTCTGGGCCTTAAGGAAAGAGATAATGCCTACGACAGCACCACTCTTGTCGCCATGAATCACGAGGGGTTCTTCACCAGAACGAGGGATGCGGACGATTTTCTCCTTGCAAACAATCTCCGCTTGATGATGAGATAGCCAATCCATCCCAATTACGACGTCGAAACTACCAAGTGTGATAGGAATAAGATTGACAGAGAAAGTCTGACCAGCTAAGATGAGGTTACAACCTTTAACTACGTGTGTGGCTTCAAGACTTTTACCGTTTGCTAGTTCTACCGTGTGTTTGGTGTTCGAAAGTGTTGGAGTGTGCTTAAGCATTTGGCTAGCTTTTAAGGGCACATAACTAGTATCGGCACCCGAATCAATTAAAATAGAAACAAGGAAATTGTCTTATAGGAACTTACCCGCCACAACGTTGGGGTTGTTTCTTTCTTCCTCTTGTCCATTCAGGAACTCATGCTCACCAGTCCTGCGGTTGTCCTTATTGTCTCCGTTATTGTTCCCGTTGCCCTGGTTGCTGCTCTGATTCTGATTCCGATTCAGCTGTGGACAGTGTCTCTTGAAGTACCCCCATAACCGCACTGGAAGCACCCCTTATTACCCTGCTGGTGTTGCTGTTGGTTCTGTGGAGCTTGTGGCTGCTGTTGCCGATTCTGATTTGCAGGACGTGAGCTCCTGCAATCTCTGGCTTTATGTCCAGGCTTGTTACATCTCCAACAACGATACTTGTTGCACGGCCCGCTGTGGTGCAAACTACATTGATTGCACTTAGGGTGATTTCCCCTGTATCCACCCTGACCTTGATTTCCAGAGAACTGCTGACTGGGGCTCCTGTGTTCATCCGTTTTCCGCCGCTGGGACTGGGACTGAACTGGAGTGGAACCCCTGCCAGAATTTTCATCCCACTTGTGCTTGTCATTGCTGGGAGCACCAGTAGCAGTAGTGCTAACACGCTTGGGCAGCTTGCCCTCTTCCACCGCTTGATCGGTGAGTTGGTGCGCCAAACGAATGACTTGCTGGATTGTGGGAAGGTTGGCCGCAATTACAGACCCTTGGATCTCCGGGACTAAGCCTCTGAGGTAGAGCTTGATCCGTCTAGATATGGGTCGTGACAAGTTAGGACATAAGTCAGCCAAGTCGTTGGACCTCTTTGTGTACGCCTCAATCTCTTATCCTTCCATCTTCAAACCATAATACTCTGTTTCAAGTTCCAGAATGTCGTCCAGGTGGCAGAATTCTTCCTTAATCAAATCCTTGAAGTCATTCCAGAGGGTGGCATTCGCGTCTGCTAACCCGAGCATCTGAACTTGTGCGTTCCACCAAGAATACGCTTTCCCTTGCAACATGACAGTAGCGTACTCTACTCGTTTACCGGCAGGGCTTTCACTTTCTTCGAATGTATATTCGATTCTTTGGATCCAGTGCAGAAGATCGATTGCTCCTCCAGTGCCGTCGAAAGTGGGAGGTTTGCATTCCAAGAACGCCTTGAGGGTGCCTATGCGCGTTTGGGTGTGCATGGGTTGACTCCCTGATTGGGTTGCTAAGGCTTCAGCAATCCGCTCGTTAATCAAGGCCGTCAGCTGACCCTGGGTCATGTCGAGACGTCCACTCATGATCTTCACGTCGAAGGAACTCACGTAAGAAAGGTGTCGCAAAGTGCGTAAGTGTGGCGTGACAAAAGAGAGCAAACACACAGAGTTTCAAGCAATAGTTGTTACGCTAACTAAGCATATCATGATTAAATGTGCTACTAGCAGGTAGGCGATTCAAACATAAACCATAATACCTATAGGGTTGAGTCTTGCACGTGGAGCGAAGCGTCGTTGTGGGTCGTTGAGCACTGTACCGGTTATAGTCTGGTTTTATCAAAACTTTTTCCCGTCTTAAAACCAAGTTCACTATAACCTGGCTCTGATACCAATCTGTCACACCCCCGAAATCCACCATGCTGAGTATCACTGCTTGGAGGCGTGACGAGACCAGGATCGAGCCACCAATCATATTGAACAACTCAATTAAGTAAATAAAACCAAACACAATACGATTGGTGACCAAAGCTAGTTAACCATGTTCAGTTTAAACAGCGGAAGCATAAAAGTAAATCCAAAAGCATAAGTCCATAGTTTATAAGTTAAAGTTCAAAACGCAAGTTTAATAAGTTCATAAGGATTTTAAATATTAAGCACGGAATATAACAGTCCGTACACCACAACGACTCCTTCCTCGTGCAAGCTCCAAGCATTTTGCGACCTGTAAGGCATGTAAAAACGAGTCAACAACAAAGTTGAGTGAGTTCACGTTTGGTTGTTTAGTTTTAAGTTGTTTCTGAAAAACGTGATTTGACTTTCGTTGGCTTAATTGCCGTGGGGGTTACCCTGTAGTTGAAAGTATGTTTAACCAGTTCCTTTTTAAATTACCCAAACCATATCCATAATCAGTGGGGGCTTTCCCCGTGTGAACAACTAGACGGAATGATATCGACTACTACGCAAATAAGTTGTGCCCTATATCAGTGTCTATCATCACTGACAATCTGCCATAGTCCATTAGTACACGCCCGTCCGACCGGCACGGTGTGAGGTTTGTTAAACCTAATAGCGCTATTAACTAATGACCCGCTCGCCATTGGCCTCGGCGATTAAGTCGATATAATGAAGAGGGACTTAATGATAGAGTTTTGTCTAGCTAGTTTTAAGGTTGTTGTCCTGCACCAGGAGGACGACAACGTACGTATTCTGCACCAGGAGAATTCGTAAGATTAATAATGGCATCCTACCCATAGAAAGGATGGCCGTACATATCTCCCCAAAGGGATATGTAGATTTACTTTTAATTCTTTAACCCATTCCCAAACCATCGGGAATCCCATGCCTTGTAGAAAGTGTGAACTCACCTCGGTTTGCTCGGTTAGATTCTCAAATATAGCTAACAGTCAAGGTCGGTCAATCACGTCCTAATATGATTACCAGTTAGTCATTTAGTGATTTTCAAACAGAGCACAAAGTTCCTACACGTATCTAGCACATAGCATGCATTACTTTAAATGTTTATGCCCATGTATACTTCCCATCCATTCCCCACTCATAAACAAACATACGATAATGCACATAACACTTATAACATGTTAGATCATTCACAGATAGCATACTCGACATTTAGACACGCAAATTACAGCTTATGTCATTTCAGCATAAATATTCAAAACCGGTCTGTTTTCGGACATTTCAATAAAATAATTAACTTATTCCAAAAATTCCCAAATTTTTACAGAATGTCATAAACATTCCATATTTAATTGTGTAAACATATCGGGGTTCAGTTCCTTACCAATATTTTATAAAAATTCATTTTCCTGGACTGAACTCAGATTTATCTTTTTCTGACCATAGTCCACGGAACAATTTATTAAAAATTCATCGAGAGTCTGATTTACAAAATTCCAGTGGGGTAATTACAAATATATCAGTTTTCATTTACAGTAAAAATTTCATGATCCGACTCTATACAGAATACAAGTTATGAAATAAAATATAACACCCATTTATTGCTGTAAAAACTCAGCTTAAGCTGCTGTTACAAATCGGTTCTTTAAAAATAGTAAACGAAGTCCAAAAATTACGATTCTGGTTCCATTAGAACCGTATTTTATAACACATAAATCTAGGCTTCAGAAAACACATTTTTCGTTAAGTTATGGCCTGTTTACAGCCAACTGAAGTTGGCTGTAAAGTTTGGACAGATTCTGTTTTTTTAGTCTTTAGCTTTCTAGTTTGCGTTCGATTGATTCCGTTAACATGTTTAGTGACCACAACAGCATCAAACATTAATATTAACCAGCAAAACATCAGATAATCAACCAAGAATCATAACAACACAAGATCTACATGATTTACACGCATAACTTCTCTTTATCCACACTTTAACTCATTGTGTTCAATACTTGTTCATGAGCTTTATAGTTTCTTAACTTTTTATCATTCTAACATCTATTAACCACTAAAATAACATAAAGAATGAACGGATCTAAGTTCTTACCACTAGCTCAAGGCTAGGGGAGTTCGAGTGAAGAAATGTGGTGGATAAAAGAAGATGAGAGTGGTCCTTCAACTTCCGAGCGCACCGAGCTTCGTTGTTGATCCTATTGCACCTTTGGGTATGTATAGATTGGTTGATAGTGATGGTGATGGTGGTTGTGCTTGTTTGGGCCGTAAGTGGGAGAGGAGGGAAAGGAGGAAGATGGTTGTTGTTGAAGTGTGGAGTGAAAGACAATGGAAATCCTAAGGGTTTATTTATAATCCTATTTCACAAATATCCATTGTATAAAGTGTTGTCTAGATACTAGACAATGGTAAATAAAATAATCAACAAATTGTGTGTGGGTCACTCCTTGGGGAAATGTCCCATGAAGGGGGGGGGGTTTATGGTTGGTTTCCAATTGGATAGTTAAGTTCTAGTTAAGTTCGACATTAATTAGAGTATTAAGTGTGTGGTGTAATATAAAGGGTGTTAGGGCGTTCGGGGTCCCTAACTAGCTCAGAAAAGTATAAACAATGTTATTGACAATATTTTTATATTCCGGGTTAAGTCCGGGTGTTCGGTTTGACACTGTTCCGTTAAAGTGCTTAATCAATCCGTAAAGTGTCTTATATATATATTTTTGTAACGTTTTTAATTTTCAACACTCAGGAAAGCACACAGGACTTTTTAGTAACTTTTATGTATACTACTAGTATGTTAACATGCACATGTAAGTATAACACAGATATCAGAAAGCAGTTAAGTAATTCCACACAGTCGTCAAGCACATTAATTATCATTAATAAATTGTACGGAATACATGGAATTATGAGGGTTGTCACACAAGCACTCCTAATCCGTTGGTGTCCAATGGTTAGCCTTGTTACATGGAACATAAGGGGGTTGAACCGCCCCCTGAAACAAACGGATGTTCGACGCTACTTCATGATAGTAATCTTAGTCTTTGTGCCGTTTTAGAATCTCATGTGGATTTTGCTAAACTTAGTAAAGTATGTTCGACTGTTTTTCGTCATTGGGATTGGACTTCGAATGGGAGTTGTTGTGTTAAAGGTACTCGTATTATCATAGGGTGGAACCCGGATGTGTTTGATGTCATGGTTTTGTCTCAATCGTCCCAGGTTATTCATCTCCAGCTTGTTTTTAAAGATGACAAAAGAATTCTTTTCTGTTCAGTCGTATATGCGGATAACTACTATGTCACTCGAAGGGAGCTTTGGGCTCAATTATCGCTGCATAAACTCATGGTTGCTGATAAACCATGGGTAATCATGGGTGATTTTAATTCGGCTCTCTATTTGGAAGATAAATCTATGGGCACGTCTGCTACTTCAGTGGGTATGCGTGATTTTCAGGCTTGTATTTCAGACATTGAAGTAATGGATGTTAATCGCTCGGGCACCCATTTTATGTGGACTCAAAAGCCTAAAAAGGGAATTGGTTTACTTAATAAAATTGATCGTGTCATGGCTAACGACCCGTTTGTTGCTGAGTTTCCGAATTCGGTGGCTGTGTTTCATCCTTATAGGTTATCAGATCATGCTCCGTGCATTCTAAAAATCCAACGGGCTGCTAATACAAAACATAAACCATTTAAGTTTTCAAACTTTTTGGTTCATAAGCCGGATTTTATGAATATTGTCAAGGAGGTTTGGGATACTAGAGTTAATGGGGTTCATCAATTTCGGGTTGTGAAGAAGCTTCGTCATCTAAAGTCCCCTCTTCGAGCTTTATTATTCAGGCAGGGTAATCTTCACAAGAAAGTGATAGACTTACGTGGCAAGCTGGATGACATTCAAAAGGATATTGATAAGGATCCCATGAATTTGGACCTCCGAGCTCGAGAAACTAAGCTAACGACTTCGTTTCAGGAGGCATGCCTTGATGAGGAAAGATTTTTAAAACAGAAAGCAAAAATGGATTGGTTAAGAGCGGGTGATGCGAATACCACTTATTTTCATGCATCCGTAAAGAGTAGGAATCATCGGAGCAGGATTCAGGTTATTTCGGATGCTAATGGAGTGATGTATGAGTCTGATAATGTTCATTCTATTTTTGTGCAGCATTATGAGAAGTTTTTGGGTTGTCAAGATGATATCTCTATGCAGCCGACCCTGGATCTTTTTTCTAAATGGGTGAACCCGATGGATGCTTCTCATTTGGTTCGTCAGGTTACAATGGAAGAGGTTAAATCCGCCATGTTTTCTATAGGTAATGACAAGGCCCCGGGCCCAGATGGATTTACTGCTGCTTTTTTCAAAACTGCTTGGCCGATTGTAGGGCATGATATATCTAAGGCAGTCATGGATTTTTTCTCTACGGGTAAGTTACTTCGTGAATTGAATCACACTCTGATTGCTCTTGTTCCTAAGAAGTCATCTCCGGTTATGGTTACTGATTACCGTCCAATTGCGTGCTGTAATGTTTTATTCAAGTGTATTACTAAAATCATAGCTGATCGAATAAAAGGTGTGCTCCATCAGGTTGTTAGCATCAATCAATCTGCCTTTATTCCAGGTAGAAAGATTTCAGATAGTATTTTGTTGACTCAAGAACTCATGCACAACTATCATAGGAACTCAGGTCCTCCTCGTTGTGCGTTTAAGGTGGATATACAAAAGGCTTACGATACGGTTGACTGGAGTTTCCTGAAACATGTGCTGATTGGGTTTAGATTTCATGCCAGAATGGTGGAGTGGATTATGGTGTGTGTTTCAACGACTTCCTATTCCATTTGCATTAATGGAAATGTGCATGGGTATTTTATGGGTAAGCGTGGTTTACGTCAAGGAGACCTGTTATCCCCTTATTTATTCACACTAGTTATGGAGGTTCTAACGTGCATTCTTCAGCATGCTACTCGGATAGATGCTTCGTTCAAGTTTCACAATAAATGTGAGAAACAACGGATTATTAATCTTTGTTTTGCAGATGACTTTTTCTTATTTGCGAGAGGTGATGTTAATTCGGCTAAGTGTATTATATCTTCTCTTACAAATTTTACTAAAATGTCTGGATTGGTACCTAGTATTCAGAAGAGCACAGGGTTCTTTTGCAATGTGCCTACTCATGTTAAGGATCATATTTTAGCTATTATGCCGTTTGAGGAGGGATCGTTGCCAGTTCGCTACTTGGGTGTTCCGCTCATCTCTTCTAGACTTCTTTACAAAGATTGCAGTGCCTTAGTGGAAAGGTTAGATCAACGTATTATGAGCTGGAGGAATAAGCTTCTCTCTTTTGCTGGTAGAGTGCAGCTTATAAACTCGATTCTCTCTGCGATGCATCTTTATTGGTCCTCTGTTTTCATTCTGCCGTCCCGGGTTATTCTAGAGTTGGAAGCAAAAATGCGGAACTACTTATGGTCGTCAGAAGGTTCTTTTCATAAGGGGAAGGCTAAGGCTTCGTGGAAGTCTGTTTGTGTCCCTAAGTTTGAAGGTGGTTTGGGTATTCGTCGAATAGGGGATGTAAACAAAGCTCTTATGACTTCTCATATATGGAGTATCTTGGTTAAACGCGAATCCTTATGGGTTGCTTGGATTTACTCATACAGACTAAGAGGTAAAAGTTTTTGGGTATGCAAATCTGTTTCTAATTGTTGTTGGAGCTGGCGTAAACTCTTACAGCTTCGACCTATTATTAGAGAATTTGTCTGGTCCAAGATCGGTGATGGCAGCAATACTTCAGCTTGGTATGATTACTGGTGTCAATTAGGCCCGTTGGGTAACTTTGTGTCGCCTAGATCCATTGCCTCTGTAGGTTTCGCTATTACTTCTACGGTCCAAGAGGTTCAGCTTAATGGAGTTTGGCGTTGGCCGAGTGCTTGGAGAGATCTTTTTCCAGTTCTAAATCAGATTGATCATGTTCATACGGTCCCTAATAAACGTGATCAGTTGCTGTGGAAAGATGGTAATGAATTTTTTAAGCATTCTTCATCTCAAGTTTGGCATTCGCTTCGGCATAGGAATCAAGAGGTGGATTGGGTTAAGTTTGTTTGGTTTCCGCATTGCATCCCCAAGCATGCATTCTTTATGTGGCTGGTTATCCGTCGAAAATTATTGATTCAGGACAAAATCCTACAATGGGATATCTCGAGAAGGAAAAACATGAACATGATGTGTTGTCTTCTGTGTTATGCAGATGTTGATTCACACTCTCATCTATTTTTCGAATGTAGCTATTCATTGCAAGTTTGGAATTTGGTCCGCTCGAAAGGTGGTATGGATAATGTGGGGCCTTTTTGGGATGATATTGTCGAATGGATGGTAGCCCGGGTTCACTCAAAATCAGCCACTAATTATGTTAGTAAATTGGTGCTTGCAGCTGCTACCTAGTTCATTTGGCAAGAGCGCAATTCGAGACTTTTCAAGAACCAAACAAGACCTCCGGATGTACTGAGAGATGTAATTCTGCAAACGGTTCGTTATAAGTTAATGGTAGTGAAGTTCAAGGACACGGTGAAGGTGCGAGAGCTCCTAGGCACTTGGGAGATTCATGGAACACTCTTGACCGATGAGTGACTCGGCTTAGTGTGGTTGTTTTTTTCTAGATTTTAGTCTAGTTGTTTGTCTTGGTTTTGTTTTGATGTACTTTCATGGGGGATGTCCCATGTTTGAACTAGTATGGATGCTCCATACTACTTGTTTTGTATTGTTTTGTTGATATATAGAATCACCGGGGTAACCCTTTACCCAAAAAAAACTTTTCTGTCACACCCCGACCACGTAAAACAACAAATCGTGGCGGAAACGTCGGGGAGTGTCGTAATAGAATCATTGTTTCACAACCATGGATTAAATAGTTTCGTTTTATTGAATTATTTAACTCAATATTTTATTACAAATCAGATAAATACAAATATTGTCTTTCAAGTTTTAAAGTCGTTAAGGCACGAGTCCATCCTATGTATAGCATGCATCAACAATCATCACATAGCAGCACCTGAAACATATGTAAAAATAGGTACGTCAACATAAAAATGCATGTGAGATACATAGGTTTTATTAAAGTAGGATTCATGACTTGTAAGTTTAAAAGAATGTTTAACAAAAGTAGTCATGAACTTAAAAATGTTTTCTTTTTAGAAATCAAACGAAAAATTGATAAGAAATCAGATGATATAAAAGAATAATGCATAATGAAATGAATAACCAAGTAAAAATGAGTTTGTATAAAATATGTTGTTTGTAAAACAATGTTTTGATAAAAAGGTTTGTAGTATATATAAAAATATACCTTGGTTTTAAGAAAGTCGGATAAGTAATATATTAAAATATATCTTAGTTCCAAAATAGTTAAACAGATAGTATATCAAATATACTTTAGTTGTTAAAATAATAGTTTTCGGTAGTATATCATAAGTATACTTTGGTTTTGTAAATAACATATCAAACTATGTTTTGGTTTTGAAAATAGTATATTAACTATGCTTTAGTAAATAACAAAATATATGTTGGATTTGTACATAGTATATCAAATTATACTTTGGTAAATAATATCACATTTGGGAGCATATCAAACTATACTTTGGAAGTATATCAAAATATACAAAAGAAAATGTGATTTAGAATTCATTCAAACCTTAGTGTATCAAACTACACCTTAGAGACTATAGAAATACCACAAAGGCAATTCCTATTTCGATAAAATTTGGTTTCTGACATTCCATACAACAGGAATGGGGTGTCTAGTCCTATAGCGCTATATCGTACTACCAATCGGTTTGGTGAATGTATAAAATAAGTACAACCCAACAATTTTTATAATCTTTGAAAATTAGTGTTTAAACCATAGATAATCATACAATTTGTCAAAAGATATGTACTAACATGTATAATCATACAGTCGAAATCATGAAAATAACAAATAGTTACACATGTTTCACCCCAAAACATTTGAAAACGGTAAAAGAGGGGAGTATGTACTCACTTGAGGATGCTTAGAAGTCTTGAATAACAACCAAGCAAAGCTAGGGAGATCACGGAATCAAACGGCACCTAATATAGGTAACTATGTAAATAAACCGGATCTAAATCGGAAGATCGGATAGAATGAGGTTTCGTAAACCAAATGAGTATAGGAACTCATGTAACATGGTTTAACAAAGCCTACATCCTAAATCGAAACCTATCCTAAGTGCTTACGACCCATTACGACTCGTTTAGGTAGCTTATGCTACTTTAACGAATGATGTTTCTTGAACGGTTGCCTTCAAGAATAGAAGGCCTCAAGCTTGTATACCCCAAGCTTCCAACAAACACCACGAGATTAGCTAGGATTTTAACACAAAAGATCAAAAACCGAGCACTTGAAAAACACCCCTTATGATCGATTTTTAGAGAGCAAGAACACAAGTCTTCTACTGAATTTTTGTCATAAAATTCTTTATATAGTCATGAGAGATGTGCACCCCTTTTTGGGCCAATCACCAAGCTTCTAACACATGCAAATGCATGTAAGCTAATTGGACCAAAAAATCTTGAGAAGACCACCCAATCAAATGGTCTCTAGCTTATGACAATTGCATGTCATTCTATTGGACAAAAATATTTCTTGGAAAGGCACATGGGGGGGCGGCCCACTTGGGGTTTTATAAAAAAAATACAAATTTCTTTTTATAAAATTTTATGTCTTGGTTTATATTTATAACATTTATAAATATAACATTACATATTTACAAGACTTTATACAATCTTTTAAAATGTTATTTAACCCACTAAATAACAAAATAAAATATTCTCTCATAATAAATTATCCATATAATTTATTGGTTTATCAAGTGTAATTATTTAGAAAACCAATTTCTAAATATTGTAAGTGTTAATTTTATTTGTTTGATCATATCACAAATAAATAATATAAGTGTTTGTCTAGCTTGTTATTGGGTATGACTCGACTTGGATCATAACGTACTAGCCACATCAATTTAATATGTGTCTTGGGCATACAGAGTCCAACAATCTCCCACTTGCACAAGATACATAGAAGATTGATGCAAGCAGTAAATGACGCCTAATTACGGTTTACTACCCCCAATACGTATGACTATATTTTCCATTCAATAACATCATCCCTTTCAAGTCCCTTACTTGAACATGATTTAGGTGAATCTATCATTTATCCTTTCGTTACAGATGTCATGTTAAATCCAGAGACATAGAGTGATCACTCTCTATTGATTTAACTTTATCAGGCCTTAGACATCTTACTCTCAACGAATAAGAGGAACAAATCCCTTCTTGACTACATACGTCTCTCACAATCACCTTGCACCACACCTGAGTTTAGCCTTGTGTACTGCCTTGCTACAGATAGCTAAGAACTAGGTCAAGGTATAATACTTGGTGAATATCAAGACCCAATATGTATCTCAGGTCAGAGGATACTATGATAATCGCCTTTACTCAAAATTTACTTATGATCAATCACAAATGATTCCATGCAGTAATATTTGAGAGTGAGTCAGTCCAATATTTGTATCCCACAAATATCTATGAACTTTGGTAGCAACACTTTGCTCTATATTCATATCTAATGAATATCCACCAATCCAAATTCATAATAGTCTTGCATTCATATTTGTTCCCACAAGTATGATCGACTACGGACATTTAGAATAAGTAACTTATTCATGGATTTAAACATGCTAATATGAAACATAACTCAAAATACCATAAAAGAGTTAAAATAACAGTTGTTTCAATATCCAAATACAAAATTGATCAAATCTAATCACTAGAATATCGAAGTCCTAAGGCACATGTATGACCCTCATGTTTTGCCCTGTCAAGGAGCTTCGTGAGTGGATCTGCAATGTTTTGATCGGTGTGAACTTGGCGGATACATATCTTTCCTTTTTCAACTTCATCCCTTATGTAGTTGAATCTCCGCTCAATATGTCTAGTCTTTTGGTGTGCACGAGGTTCCTTGATTTGAGCAATCTCACCCTCGTTATCACAAAAGATCTCTAGGGGGTCTTGAATGGTAGGGACTACCCCTAGGTCGGCAATGAATTTCTTCAACCATGCAGCTTCTTGGGCTGCCAATGAAGCGGCGATGTATTCTGATTCTGTAGTGGACAATGTTAACACGTCTTGTTTTGAGCTCTTCCAAGAGACTGCTCCTCCACTTAAAATGAAGACATACCCCGATTGTGATCGAGAATCACTTCGATCGTTTTGGAAACTCACGTTCGTGTAACCCTTTACAACGAGTTCCTCCTCACTAGATCCATATATTAAGAACATATCCTTAGTCCTCCTAAGATATTTCAATATGCTTTTAACAGCCATCCAATGACTGTTACCTGGATTCTGCTGGTATCTACTCGTCATGCTCAAGGCGCATGAGACGTCCGGTCTGGTGCATATCATTGCATACATGATGGATCCTATAGCTGACGCATATGGGATTCTTTTCATTTTCTCTTGCTCATCCTTTGAGATTGGACATTGTGATGTATTCAATATTGTCCCCTTTTGAATAGGTACAAAACCTCTCTTAGAGTTCTCCATTTGGAACCTATTCAAGACTTTGTCAATGTATGCACTTTGGTTTAAACCTATCAAGCGCCTTGATCTATCCCTATAGACCTTTATTCCCAGAATGTAGGCTACTTCACCAAGATCCTTAATGGAAAAACAACTTCCAAGCCAAGCTTTTACACCTTCCATGGTTGGAATGTCATTCCCAAATAGTAGAATGTCATCGACATACAGTACTAAGAAAGTGATGATGCTCCCACTAGCTTTCTTATACACACAAGCTTCATCACCGTTCTTGATGAATCCAAAATTCTTAATTTCTTCATCAAAACGGTGATTCCAACTTCTAGATGCTTGTTTCAATCCATAGATTGATTTCTTTAACTTGCATACTTTGTCAGGATGTTTTGGATTGAAAAAACCTTCAGGTTGAACCATATAGACGTCTTCATCAAGATATCCATTAAGAAAAGCCGTTTTGACATCCAATTGCCAGATCTCATAGTCATAATATGCAGCTATGGCAAATAATATCCTGATTGACTTTAGCATCGCCACAGGCGAGAAGGTATCATCATAATCAATCCCTTCCCTTGAGTTTGAGTGAAACCTTTTGCTACAAGTCTTGCTTTATAAGTATCCAAGTTACCATGCATATCTGTTTTCTTCTTGAAAACCCACTTACTTCCAACTACTTTGGAGTTGAGTGGTGGCACAACCAATTCCCAAACTTGGTTGTCATACATGGATTGCATCTCTGTGTTCATGGCTTCAAGCCATTTGTCACAATCGGATTTTGACATTGCATCATGGTATGTGGTTGGTTCATCTGAATCTACCACGTAGCATCCATCCATGAAAAATCCATATCTTTCAGATGGATTACTAATTCTACCAGATCTGCGAACATTTTGTGTGTTCTGATCAATCTCTTGATCGTTTTCAACAACCTCTTGTTGAGTGCTAGTATCAACCAAACGTGTATCGTCTTGTGGTTCTTGATCCTCCTCAAGTTCCACTGTTCTGTCATTAGTTCCTTCCATAAGGAACTTAGCTTCCAAGAACTTACCCTTTCGAGCAACAAATACCTTTTGCTCGGTTGGGTCGTAGAAATAGTATCCTATATCATCTTTAGGATATCCTACAAAGATACACTTAGTAGATCGGACTTCCAATTTATTTGGAGTGTATTGCTTAACATAAGCTTCACAACCCCAAACCCTTAAGAATGATAATGATGGAGGGTTTCCATGCCATATTTCAAAAGGTGTCTTTTCCACTTTCTTGGTTGGGGCCATATTTAATATACGGACTGCGGAGAGCAAAGCGTAACCCCAAAACGATAGAGGTAATGTGCTTCTAGCCATCATAGATCGAACCATATCTAATAGAGTTCGATTTCTCCTTTCGAACACACCATTGTGTTGTGGTGTTCCAGGTGGAGTAAGTTGTGAGATAATCCCACAACTTCTAAGATGATCTTGAAAGGCACCACTAAGGTATTCACCTCCTCTATCAGTACGAAGGACTTTGATTGTTTTCTTGAGTTGATTTTCTACTTCACTTTTGAAGTCTTTGAACATTTCAAATGCTTCATCCTTGTGTCTTAGTAAATACACATAACCATAACGACTATAGTCGTCGGTAAAGGTAATGAAGTATCTTTCACCATTCCTAGTCATTGGCTTAAAAGGACCACATACATCTGAATGTATGATACCTAGTAAATCCTTAGCCCTTTCAAAAGATCCACTTTTTTTTTTTTTGATCAAAATAAAGATCCACTAAATGGTGTCTTGGTCATTTTGCCTTGTAAACAAGATTCGCATACATCAAATGAATTATCTTCATTTGTATTCAAAAGACCACTTTTCTGAAGTGTATGCATGCGATTCTTGCTTATATGTCCAAGGCGACAATGCCAAAGGTAATCACTCAAATCCATTTTGAGTTTCTTGTTGGTTACTTGGTACATTGAGCTATCATATGATGCGTTATCATGATCTAATTCATAAATACCATTTAAAGACATAGCTTTAAAATAAAACACATCATTCATAGAAACATAAATGTCTTGGTTAACAAATTCGAAATTAAAACCACATTGTCTTAAAAGGGAAACTGAAATTATGTTCCTAGTTAAACTAGGAGCATACAAAACATTTTTCAAAATAACTTCCAAACCACTTGGAAGCTCTAAAACGTAGTCTCCTTGAGCTTCGACATCAACCTTTGCCCCGTTGCCCATGAAGAGACTAGCGTCTCCCTTCTTGTAATGTCTATTTCTTTTGAACCCTTGCAACGAATTGCAAATATGAGTTCCACATCCGGTATCTAGTACCCATGTGTTAGAAGAAATAACATTAAGCTCAACATGTATCATAAAGATAGTACCTGAGGTTTGCCCTGCATCCCTCTTGTTTTTCAACTCTTTGAGATAGGTCGGACAATTTCTCTTCCAATGTCCTATCTCACCACATTCAAAACATGGGTCATTCGTAGCAACCTTTTGCTTATTCTCTTTTGGTTTGGCGGGTTCTGCTTTTGCTTTTGCTTTTCCCTTTCCCTTGACGTGTCCCTTTCTTTTAGCATAGTTTGCTTTAGAGTCGGGGTGGGGCCTCTTCTTGTTGCCTCCTTCATTGATCGCTAAGACGGGTAAAGCCTTTTTGCCCATACTTGCTTCGGCCGTCTTGAGCATTGCATGAAGTTCACCAATGCTCTTGTCCCATCCATTCATGTTGTAATTCATTACAAAGCTTTCAAATTTCTTTGTTAAAGAGTTGAGGATCAAATCCGTAGCCAACTCTTTAGAGACGGGACAATTTAGCCTTTCAAGGCGATCAATGTGGCTTTAAGGACATAAGATGATACCGATTGGGTTTCCTCCATTCGACATGCATGAAGCGCCCGAACAGTTTCGAAGCGTTCTACCCTTGCTTGTTGTAGGAACATTTCCTTTAACTGGGTAATCATGTCGTATGCCCCGTGATGTTCAAAATCCTTTTGAATTTCGGGAATCATAGTTCCCAACATGAGGCATGAGGCTTGCATGGAGTCCTCGGTATACTTAACCCAATCATTGTAGGCTTCCACATCTTCCACGTTAGGTTCATCGGGAATAGGATCCTCCAACACATAGGATATCTTCTCTTGCTTGAGAACGATTCTCAAGTTTCGAAACCAATCCATGAAGTTGTTATGGTTGAGACGATCCTTTTCAAGGATGGTTCTTAGTGATAGGTTTCGGGCGATTTGGTTAGTCGGGTTTGCATTGTTAGCGGCCATCTACAAAATTTAACAAGTTCAATTTTAGTATTTTCGATATTATTATATTTTAATCATTAATACCCTTTTGTGTCTTAAAGACAATTAATATTTAAAATCTAGAATCCAACGTTACATTTAAATATTGGTTAGGTGACCTTTATCCCTCTATTTAAATTAACAAGGTAGTCAACGTTTGACAATTGCAACTCTTTGCAATTTCTAGCCATATGGGATCGGTTAAACATCTATATGTTTAGTTGGCATGTTTAATCCCATCAACACCTTTGTTCCCCATGCTTTGGTGACCCTAAGTTCATGGTTTCCAAATCAAGTCGTCCAACTTACACACATGTGTGAGTTTATTCACATAAGTGGTTAGGTGACCTTTATCCCACAAACATTGTAAACCCACCTCGAACATACAAGTTCCCTCAAATGTGGTTAGGTGACCTTTATCCCACAATAAGAGTTCCCAAGTGTTTCGAGTGTTGTATAACGGGATGGTGTTTGACTTGTTTTATAAAAGGGTTTTTAATATTTCAAAATTCTAGTTTAGAATATTATGTACCATACATTTGCATGCATTCAAATCAATGGTACTTTAGTGAAAACTAATTTTCAAGGTTCCTTTTAATAAAACCCATTTTATTATAAAATAATTAATTTTTAATAAAACCTTTATTAACCATTTTAATGATTTTGTTAAGAACCAATTTTATGCTTGTTGTTGATTATTAGTTTGTTAAGTCATGGATATCGACATATCCTCTAAAACAATAAAATAAGCAACCAAACAAGCATATCATACATAACAATAGGTGCATAACCATAGCCAACTATTTTGACAATACTTGTTAGCCGAAACAAGTGTGCCAAAAGGTCCTTCCTAAGGGGTGAAAAATGACACAAGTAATGTGTCGATGAACTCCCACTTGATCCCGCATCCAAATGCTTCAAGTCTCCTTCTTGTGTTGTGATTTCTCCACTTTCTTTGAGCTTCCAAAAGTCTTTTATTTTCAGCTCCAAACTCCTTTGGACTTCAAAAAATGTGTTTTGGTTATCGGGTTAAAATCCCGTTGAGAATGATGAAGTTCTTTGGACCGAATATTATGGTCCAAACCAAAACCGCATTTTTGTGTGCATCTTCTTTTACAAAATATATCCTAATACATTTTTTCTAGTAAAATAAAATGCACCTAATCTATTTATTTTACATACCAAATAAAATAAATAAATTACATATCTTCTAATGGAAGAACAAAATAATAATTATTACAACCCATTGAAATAATAATAAAATGAATCACAACACAATCATTCAACACAAGGTCATGGCTAGGTCATATGCACCAAAATATATATCCACATATATATATATAAATTATAAGAAGCTTAAAAAAATGGTTCCCTTTTATGACCATTTTCGGCTATGTACTAAAAAACCGAAAAGGTAAGTTTTGTCCAAACAAACAAATAATCCATATGAAATAATTTTTCAAGATTCTCTTATGCATGTAAGAAAATAATCTTGAAAAACAAAGGGATAACCATATTAAAATTTTCGGCCATAGGTTTTATTCAAACCCGAAACCCGAAATTTTTAATCTATTGAAGCATGCACTCATATAAGCGGCTCTAGATGCCATTGATGGGATTTTAACATGTTTATCCAAGCAATTTCATCCATATTATTATAGAAACGCAGCGGAATTAATATTTAAAACATGTTGCTTTTAAGATATAAATTTCATTTATGAGCAAAATCCCAAAACCCGGATCCATATATGAAGATGCATACTATCAAACACAATCATAGGATGTTTAGAAAGCTACCTTCTTGGAGTACAAGGATGATGAAACGAATGATGTTTCTTGAACGGTTGCCTTCAAGAATAGAAGGCCTCAAGCTTGTATACCCCAAGCTTCCAACAAACACCACGAGATTAGCTAGGATTTTAACACAAAAGATCAAAAACCGAGCACTTGAAAAACACCCCTTATGACCGATTTTTAGAGACCAAGAACACAAGTCTTCTACTGAATTTTTGTCATAAAATTCTTTATATAGTCATGAGAGATGTGCACCCCTTTTTGGGCCAATCACCAAGCTTCTAACACATGCAAATGCATGTAAGCTAATTGGACCAAAAAATCTTGAGAAGACCACCCAATCAAATGGTCTCTAGCTTATGACAATTGCATGTCATTCTATTGGACAAAAATATTTCTTGGAAAGGCACATGGGGGGCCCACTTGGGGTTTTGTAAAAAAAATACAAATTTCTTTTTATAAAATTTTATGTCTTGGTTTATATTTATAACATTTATAAATATAACATTACATATTTACAAGACTTTATACAATCTTTTAAAATGTTATTTAACCCATTAAATAACAAAATAAAATATTCTCTCATAATAAATTATCCATATAATTTATTGGTTTATCAAGTGTAATTATTTAGAAAACCAATTTCTAAATATTGTAAGTGTTAATTTTATTTGTTTGATCATATCACAAATAAATAATATAAGTGTTTGTCTAGCTTGTTATTGGGTATGACTCGACTTGGATCATAACATACTAGCCACATCAATTTAATATGTGTCTTGGGCATACAGAGTCCAATAAAAACAAAGGGTTTTGATACCCAAGAATAGTTTGGTTGCAAAATACGCAAGAATACGCATTTTGACCGAAACTATGACTCGTCACTACGCCTAAATAACGTGGTAATCAGTAGGTATAGTCACAAGGGACTATGACCATCGTGATTACGCTCACGTTGCGAAGTTCAAACGAACTTCGTGTTGACCATTGACTGGTCAAAGTAGAAAGTCAAACACAAACACTGTTTGACTTTCGTGCTAAAAACGCATAAAAGCACGAAAGAATACTTACAAAAGGTCCAAGCTACGAAGATATGATCTATAAATTCTCAGGTATGAAGCTTTGAGCTTCAACTTAGAGAATATTCAGATCATGTGTGAGGAAAGAATGAATTGGGGTTGGGTTTATATAGATTTCGGAGAACTGTTAAGATCGTTCCTCGATAAACGAGCATCAATCTGGACCGTCCATGTGTGCCCCTTGTTTTATAATACTATGGGTGCCTCAAAACAAGCCCATAGACTCATTAAAACCATTTGCAAATGCTAAAAACTAGCTGGTGAATGAAAGAAACTGGTTTTGCAGGTCTGATGGGCTTACGCGCCCCGCGTAGACTCAGGAAGAGTCTTACGCGCCCCGCTACAACTGACCAGATCAGCCAAAGTTTTGTTATTTGCAGTTTCAGTCCCTGCATGTTATTTAGGCCCATTTTGACACGTTTAAAGCCCGTTAAGCCATTTTCAAGGCTCTACAATGATGCCTAAACATAAGGGACATGAAACATGCTTGAAAATGTGCCGGATGTCGATTCATTTGGTCGTTTGATTACGTTATTCGGTTAATTACGACGAAACACGAACAGACGCGAAAAACGATCCAAATTATGCGACGAATGGAATTTTATCATGCCAATCACTAAAATACAATATTTTAATAATTACATAAATTTTTGGATGTCCGGATCTATTCAGAACGTAAGATATGCACGAAAATGCAAACTTATGCACTTTTTGACGCTTTTAGTCCCTGTTTGATCTAAAGGTTTATTTTAGCACACCGAACCCCTCAAAGCCTATTTCTAAGCTATGTAAAGGATTTTTAGGGCATGATCATGTTCCGGAATGTTCGTTACAGTACGAATCGGCATACTTTCGTAATTTGTCAAAATTAGTCCCTGTAAGCGAATAAACTTGATTTCGACACACCAAACCTTCCAAAACTTATTTCTAAGTTATATAAAGGTTATTTAAGGTATGTTAAGCCCATGTCACTGTTCTGGAGTGCTTTTCGCGTTAAACTAATTACGTTTACGCATCAGTTCGCGTATAACTTTCCAGAAAGCGATTTAGAGCTCGAAATCGAACAAGAATAGATATGTGCAAATGATACACATATTTATATAAATCCCAAGTATGAAATACAATATTTCATTGGTTTGGTATTTGTATGATCGTTGTAGTGACACAGATGTCACAACAGAAGGCATTAGCAAAGCACATTCGGAAAGGTCCAAACGCATTGTAATGTGTCTTAGGTGACTTAAACATTACCGTTAGGTGAGTTATTCCCTGAGGTACATTCACTGTGTTTGTTGCGAAGAACCTCGTGCCGAGCTATGGCCAGTGAAATGTTCGCTCGCAGTTCTGCCTCGGTCAGCCGAATGATCTCTTGATGAGACATTTTCTAAGAAGGAGTTCGGATTGGTCAGGTCTTATTTGTTCAGGGGGGGTATATAGTTGTTTAGAGGTCGTACATACATACACATAATAAATCATTATCTCAAACAATCAAACATCAGCACAATCATAGCATAACCAAGTAAATGGGAATATGTTTAATAAGAACATAGCAAACAAGCACGTTGTTGATGTATATGTTTAATGAGAACAGGACGATTGGGCTTTCATTAATCATTGACCACAAAGTATTGTTACAGACTTTTCAAGGTGTATCATAGCTTACAAAGGTCTTACAATCAAGTCTACCCTTATCAAGCAAGTCTTACGAGTCTTATAATCAAAAGGTGGTCTCCAAAAGGCTTCACAAGCTTAACTCAAAAGTGGTACTCTCATCAAAGGACATGCATCTGCATAAAACCAAAAACCTACTGTACTGATGGCGGAAGAGGAGGAGGAGGGAGGAAAATCAAACTGAGAACATGTGGGAGCTCCTCCTCGAGCTTGTGCACATGACGAAGCAAGTAACGGATCTGCTGCTCAATCGTAAGAAATCGAGCATCAAACTCTGGGAAAGGTGTAAGAGCAGCAGATGAGAGTGCAAAAGGAGAAAGTGATTGTGACAACTCGAGTTTCCGACTTTCTTTTTTTTTCGCATTTAGTGCACGTTGACTTTGACTGTGTAGTTGTTTGACTTGTTTAACTTGTAACTGTATACGTTAATTTATAATGAACAATTGTGGTTGCATGATTTTGTGTTTGGCTGTATATCATGAAACACCTGTTGAAAACTTAAACTGTTTAAAACATGGAAGGACCTGACGAAACAGACTGTTTCGCCATATACATTCCGACGAAACTGGTGTGTTTCGCCATCAAGCAACTCGACGAAACAGTGTGTTTCGCCATATCACCTCACGACGAAACTGATGTGTTTCGTCGGCCCATTGATTCGCAAAGCCCATTAAGGGCCCAGAACGGTAATTCGTGGATATTAAGTGAAATCGACTTCCTGTTTCACACTTTTATCAAAAATAGAAACCCTAGAACTCTCTCTTTTGAAAAGGCGATACCCATCATCAACCATCATCTTTCTCTCTCGAATCCTCCCATGTTCATCCCGAATATCTCGGTTAGTGCGTGCTTGTCTAAATCGGTTTCTTTGTCCCTTGATTTCTTTATACATGTTGTGTTTATGCTTGATTTCTGGATTATAGGAGTGTATGTGTATGATGAATACTTAGGGTTTCATGAACCTCTCAATGATTATGCATGTTAGCGGGTATGCATAGAGTATGGATTTTATGAGTGTTGTTTTGTGATGATTACATGATTTTATTGATGAAGATGATGATATGATCCCTGGTTCATTGATGTTTCGGTTGTGATGCATAGATTAATGGTTGGTAACATAAGACTCATTATATTGAGCGAGGATTGAATGATTTCTGTGTTGAACGATTTCTGTATGATGAGGAATTGCTGTTTTACGGCTGTTAGGGTTTATGTGTTTTTCGCTCTGCTGTAACTGATGTCTGCGAAACTGAACTGTTCGACGAAACAGAACTCTCGGCGAAACAGAATGTGTTTCGCCAAGAGTAGTCGACGAATCAGAAGTTCTGTTTCGCCAGGGGACACCTCGACGAAACAGAATGTGTTTCGCCATTATATGTGTTTCGTCATTATCTGTGTTTCGCCAACATGCGTGTTTCGCCGAATAGCTGATCTGTGCAGTAACTTGAGTTAATTATGTTAAGTGTTAACTGGAATATTTGACTGCTGATAAGTGTAGCCATCTTGTATATGATTGTGATTACGTGCTACATGTTCATACGTGCATAACTTGGACGCAAACTGATTTCACATACGTGCATACTTTAGGACGTGATTGACTTACTTTGAGCACATACCTAGCATACCGAGCAAACAAGGTGAGTTCACACTTCTACCAAGGCATGGGATTCCCAGGGCTTGGGAATGGGATTTAAGGAATAAGGTTGAATGGATTCATGCGGACATTATTACTAGACTACCATACCATCGTCCTCGGTTGTGAAGGATACTTACGTAAAACCTACGTATACTTATGCTATTTACTATCCTCGGTTGTGAAGGATACTTACGTAAAACCTACGTATACTTATGCTATTTACTATCCTCGGTTGTGAAGGATACTTACGTAAAACCTACGTATACTTATGCTATTTACTATCCTCGGTTGTGAAGGATACTTACGTAAAACCTACGTATACTTATGCTATTTACTATCCTCGGTTGTGAAGGATACTTACGTAAAACCTACGTATACTTATGCTATTTACTATCCTCGGTTGTGAAGGATACTTACGTAAAACCTACGTATACTTATGCTATTTACTATCCTCGGTTGTGAAGGATACTTACGTAAAACCTACGTATACTTATGCTATTTACTATCCTCGGTTGTGAAGGATACTTACGTAAAACCTACGTAACACTGGTACGTATTACTGTTCTCGGTTGTGAAGAACACATAGTGGTTACAAATAGTCTAGTGGTTATACAACACGGGAAGCCCCCACCAATAGAACTTACTACCGGCCCAGTAGAGCCACATGTTACAAACAAACTTACTATTACGCATTACTTTCTGTGAGCTCGCTCAACTTTTTGTTGACCCTCTGTTACATGCCTTGCAGGACCATAGGTACTTTTGGAGCTTGCACGGGAGGCACAGTCGTTGTGGACATGGATCGTGATTGTGTTGTTAAACATTATAACATTTTGTACTTAAACTTTTGTTGGGTTTACATTAAATGCTTCCGCTACACACTTGTTTATATTTGGTTTTGTAAACACCTATCGTATTGATGAATGACTTTTGAGATACATACTTATGTTCAATATGATTGGTGGCTTGATCCTGGTCATGTCACGCCTCCAAGCGGTAGTACTCCGCGTGTGGAATTTGGGGGTGTGACAGTGATGAATGTGGAGGATCAAAAATATACTATTATAGACAGGGTGGAGGACGTGATATCAGCTCAAGCTCCAAAACTCTACGACTCAAAACCTCAAATTGTAGCTGAAGTGACAGGAGCAACTCATCCCGTGTGTAGCCTCCATAATGTGGGGGATGATAGGGGTCTGAAATTGGCGTGGTGTATGGTAGGAACCATCGGAATGGCTTGTCCAGCAGTGAAGAAGTGAAAGGAGCCAACGGTGCAGCCTGTGAGGTCGGAGGAAATGCTGCTGTAGCAAAAGGATCGTCACGCGGTTGCTGACATGGAGTGCCTTCCCCTGAACGGGGTGCAGGAATGTCCTGAAGGAAAAACAATCGGCAATTCGGCGCGATGGTCATCGGATTCTACAAGAGGGAGAGGTGCAACATCAGCGGGTGCAGGTGGGGGATAAATGGCTCGGCAAAAGGGAGAATTAACAGGTGCAGGTACTCGATCGGGAATAGGGAGTGCAATATCTGGTAATTCAAACGGAATCATGGTCAGGATCAGAAATCGGCTCAAGGTCAGTAGGTGCAACACTTAGGCTGACCCAAAAGGAACAGAATCTAGCTCAGGAGCAGGCTCTAGGTCGTGTGGAGGTGTGGGATCTCGAGCAGGTGATAGTGCAGCAGGTATAGCAGTGTCGTCATCTGAGTCAGTAGCAAAAAGCTGCAATCCAGCCGTCTGTAAAGCTGAAGGTGTCACAAACTCAAAGGAGTCTGAAACTGAGTGCAAACTGGAATCAGAGGATAACTTGATGACAAGAATCTCAGGAGGGGGGAACAGCAATAGCATCCTCGTCTATCTTTCCATCACCTTGGGCGTCGACAGGAGGACCATCAACAATCAAATCAATGTCATCATCAAACAAATCGTTGGAAGGCAGATCCTCGGGAGGAATGACCACGAGAGGTACAGCATCAAGGATCAGAGCCATGATGAGCTCACCATCGAGATGACCAGTGATGAGGTGGTCATGGACTGAAACAGGAATGACAAAAGGATCCTCGTCAGGGATACCATCAGCAAGGGTAAATCACCGCCAAAGTCTGGTAGCGCGAACGGTTGGAAGTCGTCCTCGTCCTGGGACAACATGTTAGGGTCACTCTCAGTGTCTGACGTATATATCTCTGGCGCGGCATAACCTCATCGTCTGATGCGACTGCCTTCGGGTCACGGGCATCCGTCAATCCACCCTCTGAGGATGACAGGTGTGCCTGTATTGTTGTAATCCTAACATAGGTACATATAGTAACACTAACACCCAGTATATGCAAATAAAGGCAATGTAATCAAAGACAATGTATCACGAAATCATGTATCCTTCCTAGTCTCCCAGACTAAACCACCCAGTCTCCCAGACTAAATCACCTTGTCTCCCAGACTAAACCACCTAGTCTCCCAGACTAAACCACGTAGTCTCCCAGACTAAACCATTAAGTCTCCCAGACTAAACCACAAAAGCAACCTTACTATCGTGTTTCGTGTCTTTTTGTTTGTAAAAATGCTTGTTTCCTGGATCTGGGTGTTTCGTGTATGCAATGAAAACATGTTGTAAATTTTTTTTCGTGAGAACCCTAAGGATTGTAGTCTAGACTCGAGAAGGAATCTTAGTTCGCTACAATCGAAGCTCTGATACCAAACTGTCACACCCTGACTTTTTGCGGAAGCGTGATTCGGTGTGACTTGCTTAATATCATTGCATCCAACCATAACAAACAACTATATGATAATCGAAGATGTTCATCCATTGATTAAGTTTTAAAACATTACAAGCAACCTTGTTTTCAAATCCCAAACGCAGACTTCATGTTTAAAATACAACACCAACAGGTTTTAAGTTCCATAAGGACTTCTCAAAAGACTCTAATGGACACTAGGTTTTGAAATATGTATCCTATCCAAGATAGAATACACACTCCAAACCATTCGGCACCAGATGACATCTTTTTATTCCAAACAACACTTAAAAACTTCAACGCCCGCCAGATCCATGCTTAATTTCCTGAAATACATGTAGTTTGAAAACATCAACAAAAGTTGAGCGAGTTCATGTGTTTAGTATGTATGCACGAATAAACCTTCGAAACATTTATAAGTATTTTCGTATGTACTTGAAAAACCCGGTATGAAAGCAACAAGGAAAACAGATCATTAATGTGTAGCTAATACATTAATATGTGTGACGTGATGCAGGAAGACTCAAACCTAGCAAATTTATCTCCGGCAATAAGACATAGTCACCTCATGGGCCACCCTGGTCCACACTGGTATGGGCTCGCTACACCCAAATAGATTTATCACTCATGTCCCTCGGTCCTACAAAGAGGATTGATGGTCTTAAGCGTCATACCCACCACTCACATAATCTAGCAGTACCCTTCCTTAGCTAACCATACCACATATAAACGTTTGTAAACAGTTTGTAACATGTACTTCACCCCCGAAGTTATAAAACCGAAAACAGTTAAAGAAAAGGGGGAACATGAACTCACAGCTTTACGTTCTTCAATCGATAACTCAAAGCTCCTTCGGATACACACGACTACCTACAATGTACTAAGGTCTATTAGACGATCGGGTCGTGCCTTGGTTTAGTATTAGTTAGTGTCTTCGATATTATTCCAAGTTATATAATTGTTTGTTAAAATAATAAATATTTTAACTTAAATTACATTTATTAAATTTTGGAATAATTGTTAAAACAATATATTTTAACTTAATACTTCTCAAGTATTTATACATTTATTTCCTTCCCAAGGATGGGTGTATTCGTATTCTTGTATTTGTATATTTTTGCCATGTATTGGGGTCGTATGCAGGTGTGTATTTATACGTACGAGAATACGTATTTTTATTGTACTCATTAAGTATTCTTATACTTAATTTCGTATTAATTTTTCCGGGATAATACTTCTAGTAAAAATACATTAACATATATTCCAAAATATATATTTTAAGAAATATTACTTAAAAAATTATTTATAATTTTCCTTTGGCAAAATATTTGTATTTTCATATGAGTTCCAAAATAATACTTTTTCAAGTCTAACTTGGCAAATATCTACAACCTTATTTTTCTCCCAAAAATAATATATTTGATGTTTGTTTGAGAAAATATATATTTCTTCCAAAAATAATATATCTTCTATTAATTCTGAGAAAACATATATATTTTTATTCACCAAAAATAGTATATTTTCTTCTAGTAAAAAATATGATATAAATGTGTAATAATTGTAAAAATCATATTTTTATTCACTTGGTGTCCAAAATATTATTTACCAAAATATACTTGCAAATAAATTTTCCAGAATATTTTGTAAATTACATTCTTTTGTTCGGTTTCACCAATATACTTGGAATTTTGGTAGTATTTTGGATTGTAATTTTTGGTATTTTGATGAGTTATATTATTTCAAGTCCTAGAATAATATAACTAATACACAAAGTATACAAATAATCACACACATGGTGACTTCTAAATATATATTTCCTAAATACATATTTAGTCACTTCTATTTATAAAAAAACCAACCTCTCCAATATTTATAATTTTTGTAACAAAAATCATGGCAAAGTTTATGTGAAAATCCATGGTTTAAAATACACTTGTAGATATTTATTTGGAAATATTTTTCTAGGTGTTTAATTTTTAGAAAAAATTTGTCATAGTTTCCCCTAAAAATGGAGGTTTCCATACCTTGAAGGTATATCATTTTCTTTTATAAAATCAACACAATCAATTCACAATCAATAATAAACAATCTACACCTACTAATTTTGCCATAAACAAGCATAAACAACCACTTCATGAACTTGAAAATTTGTAAAAATTTGTAGTAACATACTAGTGTTCTTAGTAAGCCTTGTTACCCTTTAAAGTGTGATTGATTCTTTAAAAACATCATTTTCAAAGAAAGTAGATCTTTACAACTTATATTCAGATTTTTCAAAAATGTTTCTCCTTTGATTTTTCTTGTTACATAAGTGTTTCTACACTTTATTAACCACCAAAAATAAGGTTTATTTATGTAAGAACCAAGATTAAGTAAATATTATGTTTTTAACTTGGTTTCTTTGAAAAACCATCCATGAAATTTTAGATCTACAAGTATTACAACTTACTTTGATCATTACTTTATAAGAAAACCACATATTCTTT
Source organism: Helianthus tuberosus (assembly GCA_030545235.1). Classification (NCBI taxonomy): domain Eukaryota; kingdom Viridiplantae; phylum Streptophyta; class Magnoliopsida; order Asterales; family Asteraceae; genus Helianthus; species Helianthus tuberosus. The sequence goes on along the minus strand of CM060370.1, from coordinate 108,282,483 downwards.
CAAGTTCATGCTTATCATGAGGATGATCCATTACTTTCTACCATGTTCATCCTCTCATCTTGCTAGATTATGTTTTTAGTCATGATCTAGCAAGATCATATGATGATCAACATCATTTTCACAAGCAATCAACAATCAACGAGTATTACAACACAGAAACAACTTAGTTTCTTCATGATTTAAGCTTATGTTCAAGTTTCTTTCTTGTGATTCTTAGTGTTCTTCATGATTAACATTATGTAATATCTTTTAACCACTTGAAATAGGTGTAAAATGGAAAGATTAAGGTTCTTACCACTAACTCAAGGCTAGGGATGATCAAGTGAAGATAAGAGATGGATAAAAGCAAATGAAAGAGGTCCTTGAACATCTGAAAGCTCCTAGCTTCTTTATGTAACCTATAACACCTTGGTATATGCTTGGAATGGATGTAGGATGGATGAATGATGGTGATGATGGTGTGGGTTGGTTCGGCCGAGAGCACAAGAGAGGGAAGGAGAGGGTGTGTGTGTTTTAGTGTGTGTAACAAATGAAGTTATGATCTCATGTGTTTACTTATAGCCCATTTCAAGACTTTAACTCATGTATAATATGTTTAGGAAAGCAATAACAAGATCCAATAAAATATTTAAACATATCTTGAGGTGGGCCATATGTTGGCCGATTTCATAGGTGGGGGTTATGTAGGCTAGGTTAAACTAAGTTAGTTAGATTATGGTAAAAATTCAAGTATTTAGTTAGATACTTTAGTTACTAGATATTTATGTAGTGTTATGATGTTCGGGGACCATAACTAGTTTGGTAATGTTAAACCAGTGCTTCTAGTGAAAATTTGTTGTTTTGGGTAGTGTCCGGTTGTTCGGTTGGTTACTGGTTCGTTAAGGTGCTAAATTATGCAGTTTAGTGTGCTTTATGTTACCTTTTGTGACAGTTTTAATTCCCAATACTTAGGAAAGCATTCAGGACCATTTAACCATATTCTGGCACTTAAACCATCTCTAGGAAGGCAGTTTTATGATCCTTACTTTCCTACAAACTATACTAGTGTAATACTTGGTTCTTGGCCCATTCTAGGTCTCAGTACAACGTCTGTCTATTTACTGAACTCCTTCAGCATTTTTCTTATTTGTCTGATAACTGTGCTAACTGCAGTTAATGCATCATTTAAGTCAATAAAGTTTTCATGCAATAATGACATGACATTAAGCAATATGTGATGCACATGTATGTATATGGCAATAATCAGAAGGCAATTCAAGTAATTAATCATAATTCAGCACAGTCATTAAGCACTAATCATTATTTTATAATTGTACGGATACCTGGAATTTTGATAATTCCTGTGGTCGATTACTTTGCAAAAAACAACTGGGTTAAATATGGTCTTTCACGGCTAATGATGAATGCAAACGGGTTCTTTTTCTTTAAGTTTAAAACTAAGGAAGGGATGAATCAAATGTTAGAGGATGGGCCTTGGATGATCAGAAGTGTACCGATTATTCTGAAGGAGTGGTCGGCCTCTATCAAGATGGAAAAAGAGGGTATTAAAGTTGTGCCAGTCTGGGTCAAATTGCATGATGTGCCGTTAACGGCATTTACCGAGAATGGTCTTAGCTTGGTTGCTTCTAAGATTGGGATCCCTAAGATGTTGGATTTGTATACTGCCACGATGTGTGCTGAGTCTTGGGGAAGAAGCAGCTATGCTAGAGCGCTTATTGAAGTTTAGGCGGGGACCGAGTTAAAGAAGAGTGTTACTGTTGCAATCCCAGCTTTGGATGGGAATGGTCACTCAATGGTGGAGGTCAAAATTGAATATGATTGGGAGCCTTTAAGGTGCACCTCTTGCTGTGTCTTTGGTCATGATGATAGCTCGTGCCCAAAGAACCCTCAGGTAACTTCAAGTGGGGATTCTGAAAAGAATATTGATGATTTTCAGGTTGTGGGTGCCAAGAAGAAGAAAGTTAATAACTAGGGCCTCCATATGAAAAATCATAAGCCTAAGTTAGTTTACAGACCAGTTGTCAAGCCTAAACCAAAATCTTCCTTGAGGAGTCCGATGAATAACCAGGTTTCAACGTCTAACCCGTTTAACATTCTCAAGGACGATGATGGAAATCAAGGAGGTATCACTGTGGGTCGAGTGGAAAAGAAGGCTACGCAGTCGACTAGTGACAACAGGAATCGGATGAGGAGGAGGTTGTTGAAGTCTATAATGAAACTAGTGAATTTATGACTTCGGGTACCCATTCTTTATCTTCAAGAGCAAAGGCAGGCACCTCTTCCACAAAGTTCTCCAATGGATAGACTCATATTGGTTCGTGTGAAGGGGTTGCCGGTTTGTGGCAATTTCATTTTTGATGATGGCGGATGAGGGCTTAATTTTTGTTTTTGTTTTGTTTTGTTTTGCCTACTGATGTATAGTAGACTAGGATATGGGGCGTCATAGGTGTTTTGTTTTGTTTGTTTTACATATATGGGGCATGTCCTGTATATGAACTAGTGTGGAACACATCCTCACTACTTGTACTTAATTGTGGTTTGTTTTAATAGAATCACCGGGGTAACCCTTTACCCAAAAAAAATACCTGGAATTTTGACAGTTGTCACAGATCTACATCATTAACATAAACAATCAATCATCAAGTAGCACAACAACACTAAACAACATGATTTCTTAAGATTTTAAGCTTATGTTCAAGTTTCAAGTTCAAGATTCTTGGTGTTCTTCATGATTAACATGTATCATTCTTTAACCACTTAAACAAGCTGTAAAATGAAGTGTAGAGTGTTCTTACTACTAGCTCAAGGCTAGGGATGATCACTAGTTGATGAAGATGATAAATGTGTTGGATAAAAGCACAAGAGAATGGTCCTTCAACTTCCACAAGCTCCAAGCTTCTTTACTATGCTTCTAACACCTTTGTATATATGTAGAATGGGCAAAAGATGAATGAAGATGGTGGTTGTGTGTGGTGGTGATCATGGCCGTAGCCAAAGGAGGAGGGAGAGAAGGTTGGTGTTGTTGATGTTGTGTGGAAATGAAGATGTTATGTGCTTGTGGTCCTTTATAAATTCCTCCTACTTGTATTAATCTAATGGGTAAAATGTTGCAAAAGTTCAAGACAAGATCTAATTTATTATTCAAATGAAATCAAGAAGTGGGGGCCACATGTAGGCCGTAGGTATGGGGGGTGTAGAGTTGGAATGTAATGGTATAGTTTGATTATGGTTGAAATCCAAGTAATCTAGTTAGGTGTTTAGTTGTTATGTGATTATATAGTGTGTTATGATGTTTGGGGACCATAACTAGCTTGGAAATGTTAAAACAATGCTTCTAGTGAAAATTTGGTGTTTCGGGTAGTGTCCGGTTGGTTACCGGTTCGTTTAGGTGCTAAACTACGCAGTTTAGTGTGCTTTATGTTACTTTTTGTGACAGTTTTGATTCCCGATACTTAGGAAAGCATTCAGGACCATTTAACCATATTTCTGCATGATATTAAGTTGTTTAAATGCTGAATTTTGCTGAATTCTGCAGTTTATGTAAGTTTTAGGCACTTTCCGGCACTTAAACTATCACTAGGAATGCAGTTTTATGATCCTTACTTTCCTACACGCTATACTAGTGTAACTCTTGGTTTCTGGCTAATTCTGTGTCTCAATACCATGTCTGCCTATGTACTGAACTCCGTCAGCATTTCTCTGATTTGTCTGATAACTATGCTATCTTTGTTTCGTGCATCATTTGAATCAACAGAGTTTGCGTACAATAATGATATGTCATTTGCAATATATGATGCACATGTATGTGTGATAATAATAGTCAGAAAGCAACTCAAGTCATAAATTGTAAATCAGCAAGGTCATTAAACATTAATCATTGTCTAATAATCGTACGGATGCATGAAGTTTTGACAGTTGTCACATAACATACCTTAAATAAACCTTTACATAACTTAGAAATAAATTTTGAAGGGTTTGGTATGGCAAAAACAAGTTTATTCGTATAGTAACGAACATTCCAGAACTTGATCATAAGCTAAACATACCCTAAATATCCTTTACATAGCTTAGAAATAGGCTTTGAGGGGTTCGGAATGCTAAAATAAACTTATTTGATCAATAGGGACTAAAAGCGTCAAAAAGTGCATAAGTTTGCATTTACGCACATATCTTACGTTTTGAACATATCCGGACATCCAAAAATTTTTGTAATCAATAAAATATTTTATTTTAGTGTTTGGAATGCTAAAATTTCATTTGTCGCGCAATTTGGATCGTTTTTCGTGTCCATTCGTATTTCGTCGTAATTAACCGAACAACGTGATCGTACGACCAAACATACCGACATCCGAGATGTTTTCAAGCATATTTCATGTTCCCTATGCTTTGGCATCATTGTAGAGCCTTGAAAATGGGTTAACAGGGCTTAAACGTGTCAAAAATGGCCAAATATGCATGCAGGGACCAAAGTTGCAATTTCTGAAACTGTTGCTATAACTTCAAGCGCTCGCAGGCCGCGAACGAGTAGGCTTCAGCCTACGCGGGGCGCGAGAGATCCCCAGAACTGCAAAACTGGTTTTTTTTTTTTTTCAAACAGCAGCCTTTCCTTGGTTTATATACATGGTTTTAGCATACCATATGCTGGTTTTTGAGGTCCCATAGTACTTAAAACCATGTGCAACACATGGATGGCCAAGATCAAAGCTCAAATTACGAGAAACGTTCCTAACGGTTCTTGAAAATCTATAAATACCCACCAATTTCATTCATTCCAACTTGCCCATTTGATCTCAATTCTTCTCAAAGTTGAAGCTCTCACTTGTGAAGCTTCATACCTGAGTATTTTGAGTTCAAATCTTCCTTGCTTGGACCTTTTGTAAGCTTCTTTTATGCTTTTTATGCATTTTAAGCATGAAAGTCAAACAGTGTTTGACTTTCTGGTTTGACCAGTCTTTGGTCAACACAAAGTTCGTTTGAACTTTGCAACGTGAGCGTAATCATGATGGTTATAGTCCCTTGTGACTATACCTACTAATTACCTCGTTGATTAGGCGTAGTGACGAGTTAAAGTTTCGGTCAAAATACGTATTTATGCGTATTTTGCAACGAAGGTATTTTTGGGTATCAAAACACTTTGTTTTGATATCAAACTTGTTTTCTAACCTAGTTAAACATGTTTTAACATGTTTAACTCGTCACCTTTACTCTAACGCTTATATAGGGTCGTAAGATAAGCGGTCTAAACAACCGCTTAGACTTTCGAACCCGACCCGTTTGGTCGATCATTAGGATCCGACCAAACACATTTTGTGACCATAGTTGTATAGGGAATAACCATCTCAGGTTATACCTTGTGGTCACTTCGTTTAGTTAGTTGTAAGATAGGTAGTTTATATGCCTTCGGAAAATGACCAAAATGCCCTTTTTTACGTATAATTTCATTTTAAGCATATGTAACCTAAATTTGGACATCTAAACTGATTAGGCAATATTATTAGACATGTTAAGGCATATAATACTTGTCATAGGACTAGTTAGACGGTCCGAACGCGTTTTACGCTAATGACCCGTTAAAGTAGCGTAGATGGGGGATTGACCAACTTCGTAGCACGAATACGAATTAGGGCTCTTTAACAGCATCTCGTCTCCGACTGAGATGATTAGCAATGGAGAGAGACCGTAAAGAACCGCTATCCTCATGGGTTCTCTGGGCGATTTTGGCGAACTTGTAAAACCCTAACTTTCTCTTGCTAATCCTCGTCTCGATTGCTCTTGTTTATCAGCTTAGGGTTTATGATCGATCCTTAGGTGATATTCAATTGTTCTCGGATTAGGGTTTTGTAGTTAGGGTTTTGTTTTCGGCGCTACTTTATGTTTGCAAACGGGGGATGTAGCTGGTTTATTCGCATTTGCGCTTCTGATTTCGGCTCTGATTTCGTTGGTCTGATTTCGGCTTTACATCTGATTTCGGCTTACATCTGATTTCGTTGTTCGGTTTTCGGAGCTATTAAGGTGATTCCAGTTTTCGAGATTAGGGTTTTGTAGTCGTTGTTTTCTGATTGCGAAGGGGGTGCGGCTGGTTCCTTATTGTGTTAGGGTTTCAGCAGGTTTCTTTATCTTCGATTTTCTTTGTATTGGCTGGTTTGTTGATCACAATCTGTCCGTATGGAGGACCAAACTGCAGAAAACTCAAATGTGTTTGCCAAAAAAATTAAGAACATTGACGGTAAAACATTTGGGCCAAGACAAACATCATTTTTGGCGACTAGGGTTTCTGAAATGCCGAGTAAGAAGGTATGTTTTATGCTGCCGCTTAATGATACTGAACATGTTATTGGTTGTTCTGATTCTCCTTCTCAGAATTATGCGAAAGTCTTTGACAAGAGAAAGGTAGCATTTGTGTTACCGGTGAATGATATTAGTCCTACTCGAGTTCAAAATCTGAATCAAGATGATAATGCTCATGTCCAATCTTATGCGGATGTGGTCCTACATGAACGAATTGAGCAGGGTGATATTAAGAGGGGTGGGGATTCAATTCAGAATCAGAATGAAGATGAAAACACTAGGAAGGCCAATGATGCGGCTATTCAAGTTCCTAAAGTCAATTTTCGACAACTAAACTCAGATGTATCATTGGATGGAGTGGATGTAGTGCTTCCGATTGATTCGGTTCGCCAGGTTAATAACAGGTTAGCAAACACTCTTTATGGTTATTTCCTGGGGGATAGGATTGCATATCCAATAGTTGAATATTTTGTCAGAACAAATTGGAAAAAACATGGTCTTCAGAAAACTATGATGAATTCAAATGGTTTCTTTTTCTTCAAGTTTGAAGACAGAAAGGGTATGGATACTGTTCTTGAAGGGGGACCTTGGATTATCCGTAACAAACCTATGTTTCTCAACATTTGGTCTCCTACAAACACCCTTAAAAAAGAAGAGGTTAAAAAGGTTGCAGTTTGGGTTAAATTGCATGATGTTCCGCTAGTGGCATATTCTGATGATGGTTTAAGCATGTTGGCTTCAAAAATTGGGTCCCCTGTGCGCCTGGATTCGTATACTAGTAATATGTGTAATGAGGCCTGGGGAAGGAGCAGCTATGCTAGGGCTCTCATTGAAATATCAGCTGATCATGAGTTGAAAGAGGCTCTAACCATGGCTATTCCTGAATTGGATGGGAACAAATATGTTAATGAGACTATTCGGGTGGAGTATGAATGGGAACCTCCGAGATGTGTCCACTGCTGTGTATTTGGGCATGGTTCTGAGGAGTGTCCAAAACGCATTCGACCGACAGTGAAACCTCCTACATATAGTCCGAAAGTAGATGAGGATGGTTATACGGAAGTCAAGACAAAGAAGAATGTAAAGAAAAGCGGTTTTCAAGTTAACAATCAAAAGCCCAAGTTTGAATATAGACTTGTGGATAAAAAGAAAAAGGCAGTGAGTTCTGCCTACATAAGTGCGCGGAGCACTAGTTCATCCAAGGTTCAAACACATAATTCGTTTAGCGCCCTTGGGTTTGTTGGAGGGAACGGGGATAAAGGGAGACGTGAGCCAAATGAGGAGTCTGATGATGACGAGGTAGAGGTTGTATATGATGAAACGAATGAGTTTATGACATCGGGTACACATCCTACGTCTTCCAGTACAGGGGCAAGCACCTCTCATATAAAGTTGTCTAATGGATAGGAGGCGTCTATTTCATGCTAAGGGGCTGCCAGTTGGTAGCAATTTCATTTTTGACGATGGCGGTTGACGTCTTTTGTTTGTTTTTTCGTTTGTCTACTAGTTAGTCATTATCATGATTGTAGTAGGCTAGATTAAAGTGGTAACTTGGTTTTGTTTGGTTTTTGTTTACATATATGGGGCATGTCCTGTATATGAACTAGTGGGGAATTCATCCTCACTACTTGTACTTATTTGGCGGTTGTCTATAATAGTATCACCGGGGTAACCCTTTACCCAAAAAAAAAAGTAGCGTAGACTACCTTAACGAGTAGTAACGGGTCATAAGCACTAGGGATAGGTTCCGATTTAGAATGTAGGCTTTGTTAAACCATATTACATGAGTTCCTATACTCATTTGGTTTACGAAACCTCATTTTATCCGATCTTCCGATTTAGGTCCGGTTTATTAATATAGTTACCTATATTAGGTGCCGATTGATTCCGTGATCCTTCTAGCTTTGTTTGGTTGTTATTTCAAGACTTCTAAGAATTATCAAGTGAGTATATAGTCCCCTCTTTTACTGTTTTCAAATATTTTGGGGTGAAACACATGTGCATACTTGTTACTTTCGTGCTTTTTCGTGCTTTCATGGCATATACCTGCTATGTTCATTAGTACGCATATAGTACATGATTTAAATTGCCATTTGCTATGTATGTTGACTGAGCATGCTAGCACATTGATTTCATAAACACATTTGTTGCATATGTTTACTCAGCATATGGACACATTGATTTACATTACATTTTTTCTTCGTATGTTTATTTAGCATACTTAGTACATTGTTTTCACATAACATGCTTACATTTGGTATAACATTTGGTTTGTATAACGAAACTAAAATACGTTCATTAACATTGATCGCGCCACTCGGTAGTATGTAGTGGTTCCATAGGACTTGACAACTCCCATTCCTGGAATCCTAGGTTTGTTTGGACGTAAGGAATGACAGAATCCGAAAACATTTTTGATAAACCTTTGATTTGTTTAAAGGTTTATCCTACAGTCTCAAGGCTTGAATGTATGCATTTAACATTACCACATAAATGTTTGTATCGGTAAAGCATTGATTTTATGACAACCCGAGATTTCAATGTCTTTCCTTTATGCACCACTTGTTTCGCAATATTGTTTTTACAATCCATTTTACGTTGTATCTTGTGCATGACATCTGAATGACTTAAGTATTGTTTTTTTTGGGTAAAGGTTTCACCCTGGTAAATTTTATATCACAACAAATCACCGAAAAAACAAGTGGTGGACAAAAACGCCCACCAATTCATATGCCCGACATGCCGGGAATATGTTCAACCAAAAAAGACACACTAACCAGAAAAACGAACCAAACAAACAAACAAACAAAACAGATTAGTAACTTGACTAGCTAATCTGAATTGAACTCTAAACTAAACTCTTTAGCCGATTTCTTCATAGATGACAAGCCCTTTAGGCAGCTTCCAATCTCTAAGAATTTTGTCCACTTGTCTCGTGTCCTTGAACTTCAATGTTACCAGCTTCAAACAAACAGAGGCACTTATAGCATCAGCAACTTGTCTAGTCGATCGTTGAGTATTCGCAAACAACCTGGAGTTTCTCTCTAGCCATACTTGGTAAACAGTTGCAGCTACCAGAATCATGCCAATCACATGCTTCGCCAATTTTGAACCTGATGTATTAACCAGATGCTGAAAAATATCCTCCCATTTATCCGATAGATTTTGCATAGCTCCGAGAGGTTTTACCATCATCCAAACTTGTGTCGAAAAAGTACATTCAAAGAATAAGTGAGGATGAGAATCAATACCATGCTGGCATAAAGGACAGCACATCAGCCGAAGGTTAACGGCTCCACCAACTTCCCATTGTTTCAACCTATCTTGAGTCTTTAGCTTGTTCCCAATCACTAACCACATGAGGAAAGCATGACGCAGAATGCACTGAGAGAACCAAACAGCTTTATGCCAATTCACATTCGGACCATTTGATCGAAGCGTATCCCAAACATTCTTGGACGAGTAGCTTGTTTCCTTACCATTATCCTCAATCCAGGTAATAGTATCTTTCGTATTTGGCGTTAATAGCGGGGCCTGCACATTTGACAAAGCCGGGTATGTGTCTAACCAAGCCTCCGGCCAAACCCATCGACCGTCAATCACCACTTCCGCTATCTTTGAGTTAATGTGAAATCCCGCTTGTTGAATCATTCTCGACGTAATCGGTCTCCCAATGGGATCCGCATGAGACCATTTATCATACCAAGCTGACGTTGCCATGCCATCCCCTATCTTTGACCACATATGTTCACGAATAAGCGGTTTAAGATTTAGAATTTTCCTCCACCCCCACGTATTACCTTGCTTAATAGGAACATCCCAAAAGCATCTCTGTTTCAGCTTGTATGTGTGAATCCATTTAACCCAAAGCGACTCTCTATTAGTTAAAAGGCTCCAAACATGAAAAGTCATCAACACCTTATTAACATCGTCAACACGTTTGATCCCCAAACCCCCTTCATCCCTTGGCTGACAAATTGTTTTCCACGCTACTTTGGCCTTGCCTTTCCCTACTGATCCGCTTTTCGATAGAAAGTCTCTCATTTTTATTTCAAGCTCCTTTGAAATACGCTTAGGGAGGATGAAGACGGATGCCCAGTAAACATGCATAGATGACAGCACCGACCTGATGAGTTGAAGTCTTCCCACGAATGAAAGAAACTTGTTACCCCAGTACGTGATTCTATTTTCCATTTTTACAACGAGAATCTGGCAGTCTTTATACAATAACCGAGACGGTATAAGGGGAACGCCAAGATATTTAACTGGAAGGCTACCTTCTTTAAACGACACAAGCTCAAGAATTCTTTGTTTAACCTGGTTCGTCACATTAGCAAAGTATACCGTGCTTTTTGGAATACTTGGAACTAAGCCGGACATGTTTTTAAAGCTTTCAAGAGCTTCTATAACAAGCTTGACCGATTTAACTTCTCCTCTCGCAAACATAAAAAGGTCATCAGCAAAGCATAAACTCACAATTCGTTGTTTATCACACTTATTTTGAAACCGGAAGTTCAGCGATGTGGCTACCATGTAATCCAACCGAAGAGTAAGAACTTCCATAACAAGAATGAACAAATAAGGCGACATCGGGTCACCTTGCCGAAGCCCCCTCTCACCTTTGAAGAAACCATGCAAGTTGCCATTGATGCTCAAAGAAAACGTCGTAGATGACACACAATTCATAATTCATTCTATCGTACTATCATGGAAACCAAAACCTGTGATAATACGCCTCAGAAAAGTCCAATCAACCATGTCGTAAGCTTTCTAAATATCGATTTTAAATGCACATCTAGGAGGGCCCGAGTTTCTATGATAATTGTGCATCAGTTCTTGCGTAAGCATAATGTTGTCAGAAATTTTCCTGCCCGGGATAAAAGCAGATTGGTTAATGCTAACTAGCTCTTGCAAACCTTGCTTGATTCTATTAGTAATGATCTTACTCAAACACTTGAAAATAGAATTGCAATAAGATATTGGTCTATAGTCCGTGACATACTCCGGAGTGGGCTTCTTAGGGATTAAAGCAATGATAGTATGGTTTATCTCCTTTAAAAGTTTACCATTCCTGAAAAATTCCCGAACCGCATGATACACATCACTCCCTACGATATTCCATGCTTTTTTAAAGAAGACAGATGAGAAACCATCTGGACCCGGAGCTTTATTATCCCCAATGTCAAACATAGCGTTCTTTATCTCTTCGTTCAAAACCTCCCAAACCATCAACTGAGCTTTATCAGAATTCAGCTTGTTAACAAATAAATCTGGGGAAGGATTCTCCAGAATATTATCTTTTTTACCAAGGAAGCTTTCATAATGATCCAGGAGAGCTTTTGCTGCATCTATACCTTCATATTGCGTCCCATTAACATCCTTCACTATCTCAATTCTGCTCCAGTGGTTCTTACTTTTGATTGAGTTGTGGAAAAAAGTTGTGTTCGCATCTCCAGACCCGAGCCATTCTACTTTTGCCTTTTGTTTAAGAAAGCACTCTTCATCAAATGACACCTCCATGAAACTTTTATATGTCACGACCTCCTTGATCCTTAACTCTTCATTATTCGGTTCACTATCCAGCTGAATCTGAATTTCATCCAACTCTTTACGTAAACTATCTACCTTTTTGTGTATGTTACCTTGGTCTCGAAGCAGCTTCCTTAGGGGCACCTTTAACGATCTCATCTTCGTCACTAATCTGAACATATGACACCCAGCCACCTCCGCATTCCACTTGTTGGACACCACTTCCGCAAACTCTTTCTTATTTGCAATGAAATTAGCAAATTTGAAAGGTTTCGGTTTTTCTTTCGACAAGGATGGGAGTTTAATAATACACGGCGTATGGTCCGAAATCCTGTTAGGATGAAAATAGGCACAAGCCGCTGGGAACATGTCTGTAAAGTGAACATTAGCCATTATCCGATCTATTTTCTTGATAACACCAGTTCCCTTTTTTGGTTTTTGCTTCCAAGTGTAGTGAACCCCTGTACTATTGACATCAAACACCTCCAAATCATCCACACAATCTCTAAAGTCACGCATACCCGTATTAACTTTAGACGAACCAAACAAGTTATCTTCTAAGTTCAAAGAGGAGTTAAAGTCACCTAGAAGAACCCATGGCTTATCGTGCACTAAAGCCGTATGATAACGCAGGTTCTCCCATAGATCACGTCTAGTTTTATAATAGTTTCAGCATATATAAACAAGCAGAAGAGAGTATTTTTGTTCCTCTTAAATTGAATTTGGACATGTATAGCCTGACTCGATTGTGCCAGAACCATAACATCCACCTCATTAGCGTTCCACCCCAGAATTATACGAGTTCCCTTTTGACAAACACTACCATTCGATGTCCATTCCCAAGATCTCCAAACGTTTTTACAAACACTAGCAAGATTACTAATATCGACATGAGATTCAATAATTGCACACACCTGAATTCCATTTTGCTGAATAACTTGTCGAACCTCTTTTTGCTTTAGAGGGCGGTTCAACCCCCTAATATTCCAAGATGCTATACTAGACATGGGAAACGTTTTCACCGGGAGTGCTTGCCCCCTCAGTTTGTTTCGGCTCTCCCACTATGGAGTGAATCGTTTCATTGTAAACCTCTTGCACTTCCTCATCATCGAAGTAATCATCTACGATATCATTTTGGTCCTTCTTTTCATCCTTCCGTTCTATATCCCTTCGGCTAAGCCCTTGTGTTCCATTCGTATAGTCCAAGTCTTCACTTAAAAGATCAAACTTGTTACTTGTTTTCACAATGTTTGTATTCACCACTGGAACTGGTTTGGTCACCTTTTCTAATTCATCTATGACATTAATGACACGAGGAGCCTGCTTCGAATTTTTTGGAACCGGTCTATATTCAAACCTCATACCTTGCTTCTTTGTAGAGAATCCCTGTTTCGCCTGATGTTTCTTTTTTACCATTTCATATCCATCTTCCAGTTTATTGCCATCTTCCTTAACTTGCTTAGTTACTTGCCTCGGACATTTGGCATCCGTGTGTCCAAACACCTTACATCGTGGGGCCTGCCATTCATACTCAATCTTGACCAAATTCTTCGCAAAACCTTCTTCGTCCTCCAGAGGGATAGCGACAACGACATTCTCCTTCGGTTCTTCTTCAGCATTTACTTCAATTAATGCTCTTGCATAACTGTTTCTACCCCATGATTCAGCACACATAGTTGCCGTGTACGAATCCAGCATCCTAGGGGTGCCCACGTTAGTAGCTATCATACTCAAGCCATCTTCTGAAAACGCTGCTATTGGAACATCATGCAGTTTGATCTAGATCGGAACGGATTTTATATCTTCTTTTACCAGCTTGGTTGAAGGTTTCCATATATTCAGAATAATCGGAAGATTGCGGATCAACCACGGCCCATTTTCCATCACTTTTTCCATAACCTCTTTCGAGTTGAACTTAAAGAAGAAGAAGCCGTGAGCATTCATCATTGTCTTAGGAATACCATACTTTGCCCATGTATTCTTAACGTAATTCTCAACAATAGGAAAAGGCAATCTCTTCCCTAGAAAATATCCGTATATCGTGTTCGTAAATCTGTTCTGGATTTTTTGACCGATGCAACCGGGATAACCACATCAGCTCCTTCAACCTTAGTATCAGACTTCAGAATTCGAAAATTAACTTTCTTGCTACTTGTACCCGTTTCAGCAACACTGGCATAAGATTTTTTCAGAACATTATTACCTGGTTCAGGTTCCCCCATATCATCAGATCGATCAACGACTTCATTCAGGCTGTCATTAGCAGCCATGTTGATTACTTGAGCCTCGTCTCCAAACAGGCTATCATTTATCAAGGTGTTAGAACCTCCTCCATGTTGTTGCTGCTTGTCGTCCTTCCTAATAACTCCACGTACAGGAAGTAAAACACTCCCATCAGCTCTTTTCAGCGGCACATCAATGTTTTTTTATCTTCGACACAAGACTTGGAACACAATTGCTTCTCTCCATGCAAACTAAATTCAGGAAAACACAAAATATCCAGCCGACACCACGTTCACATGCAAAACCCTAATCCTAAAACCCTAGAATCAGTCTTCAACCCTTAATCGATTAAACCAGCGAATCAATCTAGCTAAATTAATCTCAGTTAACCGCAATCAATTGCAACCAATTTAATAAATCAGGGTTTCAAAAAGATAGCTAGAGCAGCGATTATAAGAACGAAAAAACAAGAATAAACCCTAGTTTCAGATCGATCTATATTGCTAACGAGTTCGTTATAGAGGATTAATAGATTAACGCTCTAATCACAGACTGTTATACAAAAAGATTTCAAAGAAAAATCAAGGGTTTCATGAAGAACATAAAAATCGCCTCAGGATAGGGTTTCATAGACTCTAGATGCTATTGACTAAAGTATTGTTTGGTTGTAGGTAGTGTTGTTATTGGCGTAGACGACGCCAGGCATAATAGCAACATGGCAGCTTGTATGTTTTTGGGTAACTAATTGCTTCATCTCTGTTCTGTTTAACCCTAATGTCTCTTCGAGACAGACACGTTGTAGAAGTGGTTGATGGCAAGCCAATTGAAGTCTCACACGTTCACCTAAGGTGCAACTCAATCTTGTAGGTCACGAGTTCGACATTGACCTTCACTCTGCTACTGCTAGAAGCTTTGATGTAAGTCGATAGTATGGACCGGATGTCCAAGCCTCAAGTAGAAATCTTCTGTAAGGAGGAAATCGCATGTATACCTCTTCATGGTGGAGATTCACTGATTGTCAGCATCACTTCGGTGGTGGGAGCCCAAGAGTGCTTCACCTACCCTGCTACCCTATCATTGATTGCCGGTGCGCAGCCCGAGGAACTTCCAGGTTTTCCCCACATTGTCAGGAGGAATATCAGATGTGTATCACGCCAGAAGCAGTCCTGATTTCTGGCACCTCTTATCGTCTTGCGCCTGGAGGGTTGCAAGAACTGCTCAATCAACTTCAGGAGCTACTGAATGGGAGGTTTATCGATCTAGCTCCTCGTCTTGGGGAGCCCGAGCTCTATTGTGGAAATGAAGGACGAATCCTTTCGTACGTGTGCAGACTACCACAAGGGGGCAATCATAGACAGTCACCCTTTATCTCGCATCGACGACCAGCATGAACCGCTGCAATGATCAAGCTTCTACTCGGAAACCGACTTAAGATCGGACTGTCACCTGATGGAAGATCCAAGGGAGGATGATTCCCAACACGGCGTTACAGACACAGTACGGCCACTACGATTTTCTGTTCATGTTGTTTAAGTTATCCAACTCACTAGCAGCCTTAGGGATGACATGAGTAGTATGTGTCAACCTCATCTCGCCAAATTCGTCAACCGTGTTTATCTATGACGTTTTGAATCACTTCTAGGAGAAAGGAACACCATGAACGACACTTGTATTTCATCTTAGAGCTCCTAGGGTAGGTGCAACTCCATGCGAAGTCTACCTAAGTGTGACTTCAGGATTCGAGAAGTACACTTTCTTGGTCACGTAGTCAACGAAGTGGGGATACACGTGGATCTCGCTAAGATCCATTTTATTAGAAATTGATCGGCACCAAAGAATCATTCAGGGATACAGCAATTTCTTGGTCTCGCTAGATACTATCGCAATGTCACACCCCAACCGATGGCGGAAACATCGGGGCGTGGCACTGAGCGAAACAGATTGTCCAGAAGTTTCCATAACAACTATAATTACCAATTATTTAAAGCAACATGTCCCATACCACCGGGGTAACCCTTTACCCAAAAAAAACATGTCCCATACCATGTTATAAAAGATAACATAATTATTACAGACAAGATATAGTCAAATTGTTCTGTTCCGACAACTCAGATTTCAAATACAGACAATTCATTTATTTATTTCTAGACCTTTCCTAGCCTCGATTTCACAGCAAGCCAAGCATATAAACATACTAAGCACCTGTCACATACGTTAAAGTAAAAGTCAATACACATAGTGTAAAGGTGAGCATACAAGTTTAATAGATATAATAGAGTTTGAAATCGTTACGCATAACCAGCACGTACACAGTGTAAAATGAGGCATATTAGTTATCGACATGAACCTATCGATACCAATGACTGCGGTTTGACTGCCCAAGGCAGTTCATAATACAGACTCACCACTGTGAGCCATGTAACAAATTGTCCTTAACAACCCCTGAGTGAACAGGTGCTGAGTCCAAACTAATAGTACTATCGTTGCTAAGGCAGTTAGACAGCATTCCATGTGTAAACATAACAAACAAGCATTCATTAAGTCACGTATAACATGCGGTAATGGTTAGCGTTAAAGTTTTGCGTAGTGTGTTTGATGTGATTTAGAATAAGTAACGTATGTAACACCCAAAAGTGCGTAAAGCAAAAAGGGATCAAGTATACTCACAACGATGATGGATTGAAGGGAGCGCTAGAGTGAGATTAGCCTGATCAGAACGATAGCATAAAGGATAAGCGGCGCGTAAATTGGTGAGAGGTGTCGATAGATCAGACGGTAATCCGATCGGGTGACCATTTGATTGGATTGTTACCTCATTTGGGATGGATGTGTTTGTGTACGATGGCTTGTCTTTTGAAGTTTTTGTTGTAGCATTTTGAAAACAGAGAAGTATCTCTACCTTTCAGGTCGGTCGATCGAACGGTCGTTCGATCGGGCGACAATCTGATTGGTTGGACACTTTAGTGAGAACAAGTTCACAGCAGTTTGTCACTCAATCAGATTGTAATCCGATCGGGTGGCAAATTGTTTAAGTGTTGAAGTCTAAACGTCACATAGTCGAGTGGTAATCCGATCGGGTGGTAATCCGACCGGACAACAATTCGTTCAACATTCAAACTTCAAATGTTGAAAAATAAGTTAAGTGTGGGATCCAAGGTGCAAGCCGATCGGGTGGCAATCCGTTCGGACAGTAGTCCGATCAGGCGGCACTCCGACCTGGTCGACCTGATCGTCTTACACTTGGTTGTTTTTTATAGTTGCAATTTTCTCGAGACGTTGTGACTTCGTGCCAAGCAACAGGACCTCGTCAAAATTCATGTGACCCGGTTGGACAGGAATCACCCAAATCCGACTCGTTCACTGGTTCGTGACGGTGGTTCATGCTTAACCCGAAATCGGTATTCTCATGGTTAGGATTCAGATCTTGAACCAACACATCAACAAGAAGGAGTAGACGGTTATAACAAGGTCCAATTCTATCGGGTTTGAGTGCATTGAGTGTAAAAGAGTTAAAAGAAAGTTAGAAAACCAACTTTCAATTCCTTTCACCATGAATATGTTCAGATCTATGCAAGATCTTTGTTTATTTATGTGGAAATCATTCAGGTCTAAGTTGTTCTTGGTGGATTGAAGTCAAAACATAAAGTTCATAAGAA
The DNA here is from genome assembly GCA_030545235.1 of Helianthus tuberosus. Taxonomy (NCBI): domain Eukaryota; kingdom Viridiplantae; phylum Streptophyta; class Magnoliopsida; order Asterales; family Asteraceae; genus Helianthus; species Helianthus tuberosus. The sequence goes on along the minus strand of CM060370.1, from coordinate 108,264,787 downwards.
CACCATGATGACATCATCCTAGAACACCTCAAATCTAGTGATTTCACGGTTAAAAGTTAAGATTCAAAAGATAGAAAGGTGTAGGAGTGCGTGTAGATCAAGAAATCTGAAGAAAAGTGGGCAAGAAGCGCTGGTCGGACGAGAGGTGCAGAAAGGTAAGTTTGTGATGTTGACAGGGGTATTTATAGGGTTTCCATAAAAGGAAAGGGGGAAAAGATGTCACACCCCCAAAATCCACATGCGGAGTATCACCGCTTGGAGGCGTGACTGACCAGGATCAAGCCACCAATCATGTTGAACAAGTAGATAGGTAAACATAATTCAACAAACCAATATGAAAGGTGTTCAAAACCAAAGCATAGTTAGGTGTTTAGCGGAAGCATAATTTGTAAAAACCCATAGCAAGTATTAAATATGAAATAAGGTAAAGTCAAAAGCATGGCACACATCGCCATGTCCCACAACGACCGTTCCTCCCTGTGCAAGCTCCATGGGTACCTAATGACCTGCAAGGCATGTAGCAACGAATCAACAACGAAGTTGAGCGAGTTCACAGATAGTTGTTTGGTTAATGTATTCATTTCATAAATCGTATGTATTCGTTTTGTAAACCATGTATCGCGTTAATCCTTGCTGCCAGTCCAGGCATGCGTGCGATGATTAGTGGGGGCTTCCCATGTGTTACAAGACCACGCGTATCGACTGCTATGAAAATATAATATGTGCCCTAAGTCAATGTCTATCATCATTGACCCTTTGCCCATAGTCCATTAGTACACGCCCGTCCGACTGGCACGGTGTGAGGTTTGTTAAACCTAATAGCGCTATTAACTAATGACCCGCTCGCCCTAGGCCTCGGCGATTAAGTCGATAATTGAGGGACTTCCATTGATAGAGGTGATGGTCTTAAGATCGTGTACGTAGGCTTTACGTACGTGCCCTTCAATCCGAGGACAGTAGTAAGTATAACTGTACGTAGGTTTTACGTACGTGCCCTTCAACCGAGGACAGTAATAATTTGTTTAATTGTATAGTTGTACGAGTAGTCATTTAATCCCATTCCCAACCCCTGGGAATCCCATGCCTTGGCTAGTGTGAACTCACCTTGGTTTGCTCGGCAGATACACAGAAAGGTCAAGTCTAGCTGCTAGTGGTCAACCACGTCCTAGCATGGTTACCATACAAATCAGGTTTGGATCAAATAGTGCACGTATGATTACACATAGTTTAACAGGTTATGAACACGTATTGGTCATGGCAAACACATAACACATGTTAACACATTAACAGTAGCATTCAATTACCAACACGTCCAACTTGTGCGACCCGAGAGATAAAACCCAACAAATAAGCGGCCCATCCCATTGTGCGATCAGCATAACTTGTGCGATCCACAATGGGTTGTGCGATCAGCTTTAAACCCGGCCCGAATAATATAAACAGTTCAATAACTAAACGGCCCAAAATAAATGAACGTGGATCTCTTGTGCGATCCCATAATCTTGTGCGATTGACTTGTATGTGTGGGACTTGTGCGATTTGTTACCAACTCCCTAAACTCATGCAATTTAGTTACACCCTTTAACAGTTTCCATATGTGTGGTTACAACAATCAAATATTTTCCATCTAAACAATTAATCGATCAAATCAATCAATCATTATTAATTCATATGAACCCTAGTGCATAACAACTCATCATCATCTTCATCGAATTAACAGTAAAGTAATCACCAAAATTCTTTAGTCAACATGCAATACACTTAATCACTTCACATGTCTTGATTTTAATTTGACCAACACCAACTTACTACAAATCTATTGGACCGAAAATAATGGATCTGATGTCACAGTTAACTTTACTATACAACAATTAACTTTCAATTCATGAAGCCTTTCATGTGATGATATGACAAAAAAAAAAAAATATTGAATGTAATACAATGAGTGGGCCATTAAAAATCTGATCACATGCATCATCTTATCATCATCGATAACAGTTACATGCCCAATCCACAAAAAGAAAATCATTTAATCGAGAGCACTTGCATTCAATCTAATTATACATGCTTGACTTTAGCAATTTACACATTCCTATGAGAAATCACATGACTACTGTCACTATCTTATTAGATTATTTAATTTACATAACATCACCTCCCATGACAAGTCTGATAACACCATCATTTAGATCCTCACAATTACACATGGCCGCCACTTTTCTGATTCATGATTATTCACTTCTATCAATCCATAAATCTACAATTCTATTGGACCCTTAACTCAAGTAGCATGTTTGCAATCATATACACAATTTTGATTAATAACATTCACATGCTCACAAACAACTAACATATTTAACAAGAATAATATTAACACTAACCGAGTGTGGGGTCAGGATGCAATACGGACTCGAGAGATGAAGTTTCGCGAAAGAACTATTGCCGTCGAGTTTCAAGGGATAGAGAGAGAATGTGAGAGGTGATTAGGGTTTATGTGTGTGTTCTTGTTTTGCAAGTTATGAGAAACAAACCCCAATGATGGGTGTTTGTTTGCGTCTAAGAGTAGTGGGCCGAACCCTTTCCTTGGGTTGCCCTTGGTTCGGGTTTTGAGTACCCCAAAAGGGTGGAGCCCAAAAGGGACTTGTGCGATCGAGTTGAGTGTTGTGTGACTGGTTCAGATACATACTAACACATAACATAACATAACAATATTGCATTCAGTAAATTAACACAGTTCATGAAACCACATAACGTTACACAAAGATAGGTTCGAAATACGAGTTGTCACATTATCCCCAAGTTGAAAGAAATTTCGTCCCGAAATTTGGTACGTACTCACTGAGGAAGCTAGTTAAGTTGCATGGTTTTTCCTGGTTTTCCTGGGGTGTCACATCCTCCCCCCGTTAATCTGGAATTTCGTCCCGAAATTCCGTAGCTTTAGCCTCAGTAGTGGTTGTACAGTTTGCGAATAGTTGGGGATACTTTTGTTTCATTTGATCTTCACGTTCCCAGGTGAACTCTGGGCCACGACGGGAGTTCCAACGAACTCGAACGAGAGGTATTCTAGTGTGCTTGAGGACCTTAACATCCCGGTCCGTGATTCCAACTGGTTCCTCGACGAATCGTAACCGCTCGTCGATAGTGAGCTCCTTCAAAGGAACTATGTGCGTCTCATCTGACAGACACTTCTTCAGATTTGACACATGGAAAACGTTGTGAACTGCACTGAGTTCTGCTGGTAAGTTCAGTTTGTAGGCCACTTTGCCTATTTTCTTGATGACTTCGAAAGGTCCAACGTATCGTGGGTAAATTTGCCTCGTTTACCAAAACTAACCACACCCCTCCAGGGTGAAACTTTTAGTAGCACTCGCTCCCCAACCTGGAGCTCAAGTGGTTTTCTGCCCTTATCGGCGTAGATTTTCTGACGGTCACGAGCTGCCGCCATTCGTTGTCGTAATTTGAGCAATTCGTTCTGTTGTGCCTACCACAAGTTCTGGACCAGTGATCTGACTATCCCCCACCTCTGTCCAACAAAGAGGTGGCCGGCATTTACGCCCGTACAATGCCTCAAACGGAGCAGCTTTAATGCTGGTGTGGTAGTTGTTATTGTATGAAAATTCCACAAGTGGCAGATGCTTTTCCCAACCGTTGCCAAAGTCAATTACACATGCCCTAAGCATGTCTTCGAGGGTCTGGATGGTGTGTTCAGACTGCCCATCCGTTTGTGGGTGATAAGCTGTGCTCATATCTAAACGTGAGCCAAAAGGCTTGTGCATTGCTTGTTGTAGTTCTGACGTAAAACGTGCATCTCGATCTGAGATAATAGAGGTGGGCACTCCGTGCCTCGAGAAAACTTCCTTAAGATATACGTCTGCTAGTGTGGAGAACTTATCCGTTTCCTTGATAGCCAAGAAGTGAGCAGACTTGGTGAGTCGATCCACAATCACCCAAATAGTATCGTTACCACGTTGAGATCTAGGCAGGCCAGTAACGAAATCCATTGAAATTTGTTCCCATTTCCATTGTGGTATCTCTGGTTGTTGAAGTGGGCCTGAAGGTTTCTGGTGTTCCGCCTTGACTCTCGCACAAGTCAAGCACTTGCTAACGTAAGTTGCTATGTGGGCCTTCATGCTAGGCCGCTAATATGTGGTTTTGATATCGTGGTACATTTTATCCGAACCAGGGTGCACTGAGTAGCGAGACTTGTGTGCCTCCTCCATCACAAGCTCTCGTAAGTTGCCATAAAGTGGGACCCAAATGCGTCCTGTGACGTAGTAAGCACCGTCTTCCTTCTGTTCTAAGCGTTGCCTTGAGCCGCGTAGAGCTTCAGCCCTGACGTTTTCTGGTTTCAATGCTTCTACCTGAGCATCTCGTATTTGAGAAGGAAGACTAGACTGTATAGTGAGTTGTAAAGCTCGTACGCGCTTGGGCGCAGTGTCCTTTCGACTGAGGGTGTCAGCCACAACATTGGCTTTGCCTGGGCGATACCTGATCGAGCATTCGTAGTCATTCAGTAGTTCGACCCATCGTCGTTGTCGTATATTGAGTTCCGTCTGTTTGAAGATATGCTCGAGGCTCCTGTGATCACTATAGATAACACATTTGGTACCATACAGGTAGTGTCTCCATATCTTATGTGCAAAAACAACAGCTCCCAGCTCTTAATCATGTGTAGTGTAGTTCTTTTCATGAACTTTGAGTTGGCGTGAGGCGTAGGCTATAACTTTATCCCGCTGCATCAATACGCAACCAAGACCCTGAATGGATGCATCGCAATAAACCACGAAGTCGTCTGGGCCCTCTGGCAATGAAAGGATAGGAGCACTGCAAAGTCTATTCTTTAAGTGCTGAAACGCTAACTCCTGTGCGTTTCCCCAACGATAAACAACGCCCCTCTGCGTTAGTGAAGTAAGAGGCTGAGCAATCTTAGAAAAATCCTTGATAAATCTCCTGTAGTAACCTGCCAATCCCAAGAATTGGCGAATTTCCGTTGGCGTACGAGGTGCAGGCCAGCTCTTGATTGACTCTACCTTGGATGGATCAACGTGAATCCCATCCTTGTTCACTACATGGCCTAAGAAATGGACTTCACGAAGCCAGAAGTCACATTTTGAGAACTTGGCGTACAGCTGTTCTTTTCTAAGGAGTTCCAAAATAAGTCGTAAGTGTTGCTCACGTTCCTCCCGACTCTTCGAATAGATCAGGATGTCATCGATGAAGACAATAACGAACTTGTCGAAGTAAGGCTTGCACACTCGATTCATCAAGTCCATGAAGACCGCAGGTGCGTTTGTTAGCCCAAAAGGCATAATCAAAAACTCGTAGTGACCATATCGAGTTCTAAAGGCTGTTTTGGAGACGTCCTCCTCTCGGACTCTCATCTGATGATATTCTGGTCTCAATTCGATTGGTCGAATAGGTCGTCGATGCGTGGAAGAGGATAGCGATCCTTCACAGTCACCTTGTTGAATTCACGGTAGTCGATGCACATTCTGAAAGTACCGTCTTTCTTCTTCACAAACAGGACTGGAGCTCCCCAGGGCGAAGAGCTAGGACGAATAAAGTCCTTATCCAAGAGTTCTTGTAGTTGCGTAGAAAGTTCTTTCAACTCTGATGGAGCTAGGCGATAAGGTGCATGAGCTACAGGTGCCGTTCCATGGGCTAGCTCGATCTGAAATTCGATCTGGCGATGATGCGGAAGACCAGGTAGTTCCTCAGGAAATACTTCAGGGAAGTCACATACGATTGGAAAATCTTCTATCTTCTTCTCTTTCTTCGAGGTGTCAGTAACGAAATCCAGAAAAGCAGTGTGGCCCTTACGCAAACACTTTTGGGCCTTAAGGGAAGAGATGATGCTCACAACAGCACCACTCTTGTCACCACGAATCCTGAGGGGTTCATCACCTGGGCGAGGAATACGGACAATCTTTTCGTTACAAAGAATCTCTGTTCGTTGTTGAGGTAGCCAATTCATACCAATAACGATGTCGAAACCATCACAACGTTGGGGTCATTCCTAATATCACCCTGACCAATCACGAACACTCGACCCCTGGTACCATTGTCGTCGTTATTACCCCCATTGTTGCCTCCATTATTGTTCCCGTTTCCTTAGTTGTGGTTCTGATTCTGGTTCTAGTTCAACTGTGGGCAGTGTCTCTTGAAGTGACCTTAAGCATCACACTGATAACATCCCTGGTTACCCTGCTGTTGCTGCTGATTCTGTGGAGCTTGTGGCTGCTGTTGTCGGTTCTTGTTTGCAGGACGTGGGCTTCTACAATCTTTGGCTTCATGACCAAACCTGTTGCATCTCTGACAACGATCTTTGTTGCACGGCCCGCTGTGGTGCAAATTACATTGATTGCACTTAGGGTGGTTTCCCTCGTATTCACCCTGACTTCGATTACTAAAAGATTGTTGACTGGGGCTCCTGTACTCATCCGTTTTTTTTTGCTGCTGCGGCTGAGACTGAACCGAAGTGGAACCCTTGCTCGAGTTCCATCCCACTTTCGCTTGTTGTCACTGGGGGTAGCAGAAGTAGGAATAGTAGTAGCACCAATATGCTTAGGCAGCTTGTTCTGTTCCACTGCCTGGTCTGTGAGACGATGAGCAAGACGGGTAACATCCTGGATGGTAGCAAGGTTAGTAGAAGTCACATGACTTTGAATCTCGGGTACTAAGCCTTTGAGGTACAGCTCAATGCGCTTGATGGGAGGATCCACCCTAGTTGGACATAATACTGTCAGTTCGTTGGATCGTTTCGTGTACGCTTCTATCTCTGACCTTGTCATCCCCAAGTTTAAGAACTCCACTTCCAGCTGATGGATGTCATCTCGACTACGGTATTCACGTTTGGATCAGTTCCTTAAGAATCATTCCATGGGGTGGCATTAGCAGCCGCCGGCCCCAGTATCTGAACTTGCGCGTTCCACTAAGTTAGCGCAGTGCCTTCGAGAGTACCAGTGGCTTACTTCATCCTACGAGCCTCAGGGTATTCACACATCTCTAAAACAGACTCGAGCTTTTTAAACCAATGGAGGAGTCCAACAGCTCCTTTAGTGCCACTGAAAGTATTAGGACGACAGTCCATGATCGTCTTGAATATGCATGCAGGTGGCTGAGCGTTCTGACCTTGTTGCGCGAGGAAGAAGTGACAAGGTTAAGCGCGAGAGTTGGGTCATGAGGGTAGGATCTAACATCCTAGGGTAGGTTCGTAACAGCAGATTATACCTCCTACCTGAGCGGCTGCGAGTGCTGCCGTAACTTGTTCGTTGATAAGAGCCGTCAGCTGGCTTGAGTTAGGTTCACACGTTCCCTCAAGATCTCACATCGAAGGAAACACAAATAGGAAAAGTGTCGCGAATGTGTGTAAGTGTGAAGTGACAAAAGGAAGTAAGCACACATGTGTTTTCAAACTATAGTTGCTACGTTTATCTAAGCATACCATGAGCAAAGTTCTATGCAATCTAGCAAGTAGGCAATATAAAACGTAAACCATATCACCTAGAATGTCGAGCCTTGCACGTGGAGTGAGGCGTCGTTGTGGATCGTAGAGCACTGTACAGGTTATAGTCTGGTTTTAACAAAAACGTTTTCCCTTATTAAAACCAAGTTCTCTATAACCAATGGCTCTGATACCAATCTGTCACACCCCCAAAATCCACATGCGGAGTATCACCGCTTGGAGGCGTGACTGACCAGGATCAAGCCACCAATCATATTGAACAAGTAGATAGGTAAACATAATTCAACAAACCAACATCCTAGGGTAGGTTCGTAACAGCAGATTATACCTCCTACCTGAGCGGCTGCGAGTGCTGCCGTAACTTGTTCGTTGATAAGAGCCGTCAGCTGGCTTGAGTTAGGTTCACACGTTCCCTCAAGATCTCACATCGAAGGAAACACAAATAGGAAAAGTGTCGCGAATGTGTGTAAGTGTGAAGTGACAAAAGGAAGTAAGCACACATGTGTTTTCAAACTATAGTTGCTACGTTTATCTAAGCATACCATGAGCAAAGTTCTATGCAATCTAGCAAGTAGGCAATATAAAACGTAAACCATATCACCTAGAATGTCGAGCCTTGCACGTGGAGTGAGGCGTCGTTGTGGATCGTAGAGCACTGTACAGGTTATAGTCTGGTTTTAACAAAAACGTTTTCCCTTATTAAAACCAAGTTCTCTATAACCAATGGCTCTGATACCAATCTGTCACACCCCCAAAATCCACATGCGGAGTATCACCGCTTGGAGGCGTGACTGACCAGGATCAAGCCACCAATCATATTGAACAAGTAGATAGGTAAACATAATTCAACAAACCAATATGAAAGGTGTTCAAAACCAAAGCATAGTTAGGTGTTTAGCGGAAGCATAATTTGTAAAAACCCATAGCAAGTATTAAATATGAAATAAGGTAAAGTCAAAAGCATGGCACACATCGCCATGTCCCACAACGACCGTTCCTCCCTGTGCAAGCTCCATGGGTACCTAATGACCTGCAAGGCATGTAGCAACGAATCAACAACGAAGTTGAGCGAGTTCACAGATAGTTGTTTGGTTAATGTATTCGTTTTGTAAACCATGTATCGCGTTAATCCTTGCTGCCAGTCCAGGCATGCGTGCGATGATTAGTGGGGGCTTCCCATGTGTTACAAGACCACGCGTATCGACTGCTACGAAAATATAATATGTGCCCTAAGTCAATGTCTATCATCATTGACCCTTTGCCCATAGTCCATTAGTACACGCCCGCCCGACTGGCACGGTGTGAGGTTTGTTAAACCTAATAGCGCTATTAACTAATGACCCGCTCGCCCTAGGCCTCGGCGATTAAGTCGATAATTGAGGGACTTCCATTGATAGGGGTGATGGTCTTAAGATCGTGTACGTAGGCTTTACGTACGTGCCCTTCAATCCGAGGACAGTAGTAAGTATAACTGTACGTAGGTTTTACGTACGTGCCCTTCAACCGAGGACAGTAATAATTTGTTTAATAGTATAGTTGTACGAGTAGTCATTTAATCCCATTCCCAACCCCTGGGAATCCCATGCCTTGGCTAGTGTGAACTCACCTTGGTTTGCTCGGCAGATACACAGAAAGGTCAAGTCTAGCTGCTAGTGGTCAACCACGTCCTAGCATGGTTACCATACAAGTCAGGTTTGGATCAAATAGTGCACGTATGATTACACATAGTTTAACAGGTTATGAACACGTATTGGTCATGGCAAACACATAACACATGTTAACACATTAACAGTAGCATTCAATTACCAACACGTCCAACTTGTGCGACCCGACAGATAAAACCCAACAAATAAGCGGCCCATCCCATTGTGCGATTAGCATAACTTGTGCGATCCACAATGGGTTGTGCGATCAGCTTTAAACCCGGCCCGAATAATATAAACAGTTCAATAACTAAACGGCCCAAAATAAATGAACGTGGATCTCTTGTGCGATCCCATAATCTTGTGCGATTGACTTGTATGTGTGGGACTTGTGCGATTTGTTACCAACTCCTTAAACTCATGCAATTTAGTTACACCCTTTAACAGTTTCCATATGTGTGGTTACAACAATCAAATATTTTCCATCTAAACAATTAATCGATCAAATCAATCAATCATTATTAATTCATATGAACCCTAGTGCATAACAACTCATCATCATCTTCATCGAATTAACAGTAAAGTAATCACCAAAATTCTTTAGTCAACATGCAATACACTTAATCACTTCACATGTCTTGATTTTAATTTGACCAACACCAACTTACTACAAATCTATTGGACCGAAAATAATGGATCTGATGTCACAGTTAACTTTACTATACAACAATTAACTTTCAATTCATGAAGCCTTTCATGTGATGATATGACAAAAAAAAAATATTGAATGTAATACAATGAGTGGGCCATTAAAAATCTGATCACATGCATCATCTTATCATCATCGATAACAGTTACATGCCCAATCCACAAAAAGAAAATCATTTAATCGAGAGCACTTGCATTCAATCTAATTATACATGTTTGACTTTAGCAATTTACACATTCCTATGAGAAATCACATGACTACTGTCACTATCTTATTAGATTATTTAATTTACATAACATCACCTCCCATGACAAGTCTGATAACACCATCTGTCACACCCCGACCACGTAGAACATACAAAACGTGGCGGAAATGTCGGGGAGTGTTGTAACATAATTAATTGTTTCAAATCCATGGCAATTGAAGTTTCGTTTTATTGATTAAAAGTGTTACAATGTCTTAACAAACAAGGAAATACAACATAATTAACTAGTCTTGCATCTTTTATTGTCACTAAAGCCCAAGTCTGCCTATGTGTATCTTGATCATCTTATGCAACAGCTCCTGAAAAACACATGTGAAAATAGGTACGTCAGCATAAAAATGCCTGTGAGATACATAGGTTTTGTGAAAATAGGTTTCATGACTTATGTTTGAGAAAATGTTTAGTCATGAACCTTGTAATTTGCTTTGTCTTTGTAAATCATTTGAAAAACAATAAGTTCAGATGATATGTATAAATAAGAAAATAATGCATGGTTAAATGAGTAACCATGTAAAATGAGTTTGTAAAAGTTAAGTTGTTTGTAAAACAATGTATTGTGAAAAGTATGTTATTTGTATAAAATGTTATATGTATCAAACTGAAATGATTCAAATAACGCTACGATATATGTAATACCATACAAACACTTATATATAAGAAGTACCAGCGGCGTATCCACCATGCTTGTATCATATTACACACGCATCGTTACTTAATCACTTAATCAAACCAAACCAACAATGTAATAAGTCTATGTTTAAACCAATAGTCAAAAGTCCTTGTATAAACCATGTCAAATGTTTATAGTCCAAAAGTAGTCAAGTAATGTATAACCAAAATGATATGTATGGTAAGTAAAATTAAGACTACTTAAACCATAAGTAAAAATGTACAAAACAAAGTATTGAAGTAAAACTTGGTTTAAATCAAAGTTATGTTTTGTAAGATATATGCATGCTATACTGAATATGAACATTTATGCGGTATTGTGAAAATTCATACATCCAAGCCTTGAGACAGACGGATAACTATGTAAAAGTGAGTTATCAAGAGAATATGTATTCGGATTCGGTCATTCCTTTCATCCCCTTTCCCTGGGATGTCCGGAACGGGATTTGTCAAGTCCTATGGTACCACTACCTACTAACGAACGGCATGATCGGTGTTAATGAATGTATAGTATAGTTTAAACAAACCAAATGTCATACCAAAATGTAAGCATGTTTTATGAAGATAATGTACCTAGTATGCTAGAGTAAACATACAGGGTAGAGCTGTAAAACAATGTGTCCATATGTTACTGGAACATATGCAACAGAGATGCAGTATAAAACAATGTACTAAGTATGCAAAGTCATCATACAAAGTAGAAAAGTCATGTAAAACAATGTACTAAGTATGCAAAGTCATCATACAAAGCATAGAACACCATGAAATCATGTACTATAAATGTACTAATGAACATAGCAAGTATATGATGTGAAAACAGGAAAGCACGAAAGTAACAAGTAGGCACATGTGTTTCACCCCAAAACAGTTTGGAAAACAGTAAAAGAGGGGTCTATGTACTCACTTGAGATTGCTCAGAAGTCCTTGAGTAACAACCAAACAATGCTAGAGATGGCGGATATCAAACGGCACCTAATATAGGTAACTATGTTAATTAACCGGACCTAGATCAGAAAATCGGGTAGCATTAGGGTTTGTAAACCAAACGAGTGTAGAGACTCGTGTAGTATGGTTCAACAAAGCCTACTTTCTAATTGAAACCTAACATAATTGTTTACGACCCATTACGACCCGTTTAGGTAGTTTATGCTACTTTAACGCGTCGTTCGCGTGAAACGCGTTCGGACCGCCTAACTAGCCCTATGACAAGTGTTATATGCCTAAACATATTACATAATCAGTTATGTGACAAAGGTTTAGGTTACATATGCTTAATTACCAATTATACATGAAAAGGGGTATTCTGGTAATTTACCTAAGGCATATAAACTACCTATCATACAACTACTCAAACGATGTGACCATAGGGTATAACCTCGGAAGGTTATTCCCTACCTACTATGGTCACCTAATGTATTTGGTCGGATCCTAATGATCGACCAAATGGGTCGAGTTCGAAGGTATAGGCGATTTATTAGATCGCCTACCCTACGACCCTAGACAACGTGGTAATCAGTGGGCATAGTCCCAAGGGACTATGACCAACGTGATTACAATCACGTTGCGAAGTTCAAACGAACTTCGCATTGACTATAAGCTGGTCAACGCTGAAAGTCAAACAAAGTTTGACTTTCTGACTCTAAAAGCAATAAAATAAAGAAAAGAACGAAAGAATACTTACGAAGGGTCCCCGAATGCTAATCCCGATTCAAGAATCTCAGGTATGAAACAATGGTTTCAACTTAGAGGTTCTCAAATCAGAATTCTTGTAATTTTGAAGCATGGGGGGTGGGGTATTTATAGTAAAAGGTCCACCGTTAAGATCGTTTCATGGAAAACGTGCCTTAATCCCACCCGTACAAGTGTCGGGACCTTATGGTGACTAAAATGTGATCCTTATCAGATGACTAGACAAATGAGAATGTGTGGTGGTGGATCAAACAGCTGCAATCTGCTGTTAGAAACATTTAACCTGGTCAGAAGGTCTGACGCGGGCCGCCTAAGGATGTTAAGATCCTGAGGCGGGCCGCCTAGGAGTCACAGATCAGAAAAAAGTTTCAAAAATGTCAGTTTCAGTCCCTGCACGTGTTTAAGGCCATTTCCGACACTTCTAAGGCCCGTAAAGCCAAATTTAAGGCCCTAAAATGTTGCGTAAACATTGAGGACATGAAACATGCTCAAAAATATGCCAGGTGTTGGTTCGTTTGGTCGTACGAACGCGATGTTCGCTTAATTACGACGGAATGCGCATAAGCGCGAAAAACGATCCAAATGAAGCGACGAATGGATTTTTGGCAAGCCAAACACTAAAGTATAATATAGTCATGCTTACATAAATTTTTGGATGTCCGGATGTATTCAGAACGTAAGTTATGCGCGAAAATGCAAACTTGTGCACTTTTTGACACTTTTAGTCCCTGAATGACACAAAAGTTTATTTTAGCATACCGAACACCTCAAAGCCTATTTCTAAGCTATGTGAAGGATATTTATGGTATGTTTAACTTATGGTCATGCTCCGGAATGTCTGTTACAGTTCAAATTGGTATACTTTCGCAGTTTGTCAAATTTAGTCCCTGTAAGCGATTTAACTTGATTTTGCCATACCAAAGCCTTTAAAACTTATTTCTAAGTTATGTAAAGGTTATTTAAGGTATGTTAAGCCTATGTCACTATTCCAGAGTGTTTGTTGCATTAAACTGGTTATATTTACGCATCGGTGCGCGTATAACCTTCCAGAAAGCGATTTAGAGTTTGAAATTGAACAAGAATTGATATGTGCAAATGATACACATATTTTTACAAATCCCAAGTATGAAATATAATATTTCATTGGTTCGGTATTTGTTTGATGGCCGTGGAGGCACAGGTGTTACAGTCTCCCCTACTTTAGGAAATTTCGTCCCGAAATTTATTTAGAGGAAACTTGTGAGAGCTTGAAAACATGAAGTTGAAAAGATCGAACAATATTGATTAGGGTTCTGAACTTCTAGTAACCTTTAATAACATCATGATTGCAATGTAAGAGGGATACTTATATACAAGTATATGAAGCGTCATTGGTGCGTCCACCGTACCTCTATTACATCGTTCTCATTTCGTTATTGTTGTCACTATCGGCTCTTACACATAATAAATCTTACTGGGTTTCTGTGCACTAAATTTCATAATTATGTACGCGTCCATAATCAGACAATTCCTTGCACAGTTCACATAGTCTATTTTATAGTGTGTAGGGGAAAACCAAATGAACAAACCGGTGATGAGCGTGACTAGACCACCATAGGGTCCTTTTGACTAAATCAATAAATGATCTAAATAGACTTATCAAGGAGTCTGTCCAGCTACATCACTAGATGTCGTCCTTTAACCAAATTGTGAATCAATCTTTTAGACTAGACCACTAAAAGGATCTCTTATGAAACATGGAGCGGTACATATATAATCCAAGGGTCTTAACTATTACATAGAAGCCCATTGAGGATTGAAGGTAGTACCTTTTGAATATCCTGCTACGAATCCCTCATATGAAGATATGAAAGATCCTGCAAGGATTTGGATAACGAATATCCAGAGTATTAAAAACACAAAAATGCATAAAAGAAAACATAAGATGAATAAACACATAGTCACATAACCACAAAATTGTTCGTTAATTTGTCTTGTAAATTGCGTACATGCATTTAAAGCACACTTGGAATCCATTCCGTGGATTTCATTTGGTACTTTAAACGTTATCAAGAATCCAACTATAAAGATAGAAAGATTCAAAAAGAAAATTCGATTTCGATTACTAGGAACCGAAGTGTTCGAATTAAGGTACATAAGGAATCCAATTTAGGACTCTGATTTGAACGATAATCATCCACAAGGATCTAATTGTAAAGATAAAAAGATCCCATATGAATTTTAGAAGTTGAAGATGTTTTGAAACCTTGCACTGGATGTGCTTAGGTCAAAACATGATGTAAAATGCTTATGAAGTTGAGATGCTTGATATGTCAAGGCGACATATGAAGCAGAATTTGAAGGTTAAGTAAATGTGTGAGGAAAATATATTTGGAAGACTATGCATGGGGTAAAAAAAATGTTTTTGAAACCTTATATATAATATTTTGAAATCATAAAGTAGGTGTATTAGATAGATATTTTTACAAAAATATTTTAAAATCATTCGAGATGAATTTTTGAAATTATGTATAAGGTTTTTGAAAATATGAATGATGCTTTTCGAAATCATGCACTTGATAAGAAAATGTATTGTGTTAATATTGTCTTCAGACTATATGAAATATTTTGAAATTTGAAAGGTTGGTTTTGATAACATGTCCAATGTTTTTGAAATAACATAGACAATGTATCTAGAAAAATTGTTTTCAAACTATATGAAATGTTTTGAGATCATGAAGATTGTTTTTGAAATACCTGTACTGTATATGTTGAAAAATCAAAACGTAATGGGTATGAGATTTGAAAATACCCTTAGTTATCTAACCAAGGATTTAAAGGCACAGATGTGCGAAAAGCACGATTACTCATAATGTCACTTAATTTTCTGTACTTTGTTTCTTAGAGTGAAACGAGTACTTAAAATTTTCGAGGGAATCATGAGCGATCATGGCGAAGTTCTGAGAAGCCTTTCGCTTCTTTGACTTCTTAGGGGATCGTTCATCCATGGTCTTTGATTCCTCGATTGGTTTATTGGCTGATGGTGTTGTCGCCTGACTAGGTCCTGCCTGTCTTGGTGACTCTTGAGTGGCTTCATCCTGGAGATGATACATGGCAGTAGCTAATTCAACAGTCTTCAGGACTACTTCGCCTATTCGCTGAGCGAATTTGGCTGCTTGCTCAGATATCTGGGCGTCATCGTGATGAAGAGACATTCTTGAAGAAAAAGAAAGTCATAGGGAGAAACAGGTGGAAGATTATTGGACAATCAAAACAGAATGATAACGCATGAAAATTGCGATCATTTGTTTGTTACCTAAGGCAAACAAATGAGACGGTGACTAATCAAAGTAAATGGGTCAAAAATAATGTATCGCGAAGACATGCTCGCCTATAAGTGAACACTCACCCCAAGAATTCCCAGGTAAGCACAACTGGTCTTGCGTCTGATGAGATGTATACGAAGTGCTTGCCTAGACAGAAAACCCAGAATACAGGCATTCACCCTTCCAGTTTGCACGTGTTCACATTATTTAAAACCCAAAACCTTGACGAAGTTTTGAAAACTCAAAGGGGTTCAAAACCATATAACTGAGAGTTCAAAACCTAGTAATCAATCATCCTAGAACAGATGATTAGTTTTCAAAGCGGTTTTGAAATTTATGTTCTTGTTGTGGTCGTCGCCTAAGGATAGGTGACGATATTGTTTTATGACTAAACGCAAGTAAACTCGCGTTAGGGTCCTAAGAAGGTTATAGACTAGGTCAAAGCATTACTAATAACCTAATTCCCTATAACCATTGGCTCTGATACCATCTTTTCTGTCACACCCCGACCACGTAGAACATACAAAACGTGGCGGAAATGTCGGGGAGTGTTGTAACAGAATTAATTGTTTCAAATCCATGGCAATTGAAGTTTTGTTTTATTGATTAAAAGTGTTACAATGTCTTAACAAACAAGGAAATACAACATAATTAACTAGTCTTGCATCTTTTATTGTCACTAAAGCCCAAGTCTGCCTATGTGTATCTTGATCATCTTATGCAACAGCTCCTGAAAAACACATGTGAAAATAGGTACGTCAGCATAAAAATGCCTGTGAGATACATAGGTTTTGTGAAAATAGGTTTCATGACTTATGTTTGAGAAAATGTTTAGTCATGAACCTTGTAATTTGCTTTGTCTTTGTAAATCATTTGAAAAACAATAAGTTCAGATGATATGTATAAATAAGAAAATAATGCATGGTTAAATGAGTAACCATGTAAAATGAGTTTGTAAAAGTTAAGTTGTTTGTAAAACAATGTATTGTGAAAAGTATGTTATTTGTATAAAATGTTATATGTATCAAACTGAAATGATTCAAATAACGCTACGATATATGTAATACCATACAAACACTTATATATAGGAAGTACCAACGGCGTATCCACCATGCTTGTATCATATTACACACGCATCGTTACTTAATCACTTAATCAAACCAAACCAACAATGTAATAAGTCTATGTTTAAACCAATAGTCAAAAGTCCTTGTATAAACCATGTCAAATGTTTATAGTCCAAAAGTAGTCAAGTAATGTATAACCAAAATGATATGTATGGTAAGTAAAATTAAGACTACTTAAACCATAAGTAAAAATGTACAAAACAAAGTATTGAAGTAAAACTTGGTTTAAATAAAAGTTATGTTTTGTAAGATATATGCATGCTATACTGAATATGAACATTTATGCGGTATTGTGAAAATTCATACATCCAAGCCTTGAGACAGACGGATAACTATGTAAAAGTGAGTTATCAAGAGAATATGTATTCGGATTCGGTCATTCCTTTCATCCCCTTTCCCTGGGATGTCCGGAACGGGATTTGTCAAGTCCTATGGTACCACTACCTACTAACGAACGGCATGATCGGTGTTAATGAATGTATAGTATAGTTTAAACAAACCAAATGTCATACCAAAATGTAAGCATGTTTTATGAAGATAATGTACCTAGTATGCTAGAGTAAACATACAGGGTAGAGCTGTAAAACAATGTGTCCATATGTTACTGGAACATATGCAACAGAGATGCAGTATAAAACAATGTACTAAGTATGCAAAGTCATCATACAAAGTAGAAAAGTCATGTAAAACAATGTACTAAGTATGCAAAGTCATCATACAAAGCATAGAACACCATGAAATCATGTACTATAAATGTACTAATGAACATAGCAAGTATATGATGTGAAAACAGGAAAGCACGAAAGTAACAAGTAGGCACATGTGTTTCACCCCAAAACAGTTTGGAAAACAGTAAAAGAGGGTTCTATGTACTCACTTGAGATTGCTCAGAAGTCCTTGAGTAACAACCAAACAATGCTAGAGATGGCGGATATCAAACGGCACCTAATATAGGTAACTATGTTAATTAACCGGACCTAGATCAGAAAATCGGGTAGCATTAGGGTTTGTAAACCAAACAAGTGTAGAGACTCGTGTAGTATGGTTCAACAAAGCCTACTTACTAATTGAAACCTAACATAATTGTTTACGACCCATTACGATCCGTTTAGGTAGTTTATTCTACTTTAACGCGTCGTTCGCGTGAAACGCGTTCGGACCGCCTAACTAGCCCTATGACAAGTGTTATATGCCTAAACATATTACATAATCAGTTATGTGACAAAGGTTTAGGTTACATATGCTTAATTACCAATTATACATGAAAAGGGGTATTCTGGTAATTTACCTAAGGCATATAAACTACCTATCATACAACTACTCAAACGATGTGACCATAGGGTATAACCTCAGAAGGTTATTCCCTACCTACTATGGTCACCTAATGTATTTGGTCGGATCATAATGATCGACCAAATGGGTCGAGTTCGAAGGTATAGGCGATTTATTAGATCGCCTACCCTACGACCCTAGACAACGTGGTAATCAGTGGGCATAGTCCCAAGGGACTATGACCAACGTGATTACAATCACGTTGCGAAGTTCAAACGAACTTCGCATTGACCATAAGCTGGTCAACGCTGAAAGTCAAACAAAGTTTGACTTTCTGACTCTAAAAGCAATAAAATAAAGAAAAGAACGAAAGAATACTTACGAAGGGTCCCCGAATGCTAATCCCGATTCAAGAATCTCAGGTATGAAACAATGGTTTCAACTTAGAGGTTCTCAAATCAGAATTCTTGTAATTTTGAAGCATGGGGGGTGGGGTATTTATAGTAAAAGGTCCACCGTTAAGATCGTTTCATGGAAAACGTGCCTTAATCCCACCCGTACAAGTGTCGGGACCTTATGGTGACTAAAATGTGATCCTTATCAGATGACTAGACAAATGAGAATGTGTGGTGGTGGATCAAACAGCTGCAATCTGCTGTTAGAAACATTTAACCTGGTCAGAAGGTCTGACGCGGGCCGCCTAGGAGTCACAGATCAGAACAAAGTTTCAGAAATGTCAGTTTCAGTCCCTGCACGTGTTTAAGGCCATTTCCGACACTTCTAAGGCCCGTAAAGCCAACTTTAAGGCCCTAGAATGTTGCGTAAACATTGAGGACATGAAACATGCTCAAAAATATGCCGGGTGTTGGTTCGTTTGGTCGTACGAACGCGATGTTCGCTTAATTACGACGGAATGCGCATAAGCGCGAAAAACGATCCAAATGACGCGACGAATGGATTTTTGGCAAGCCAAACACTAAAGTATAATATAGTCATGCTTACATAAATTTTTGGATGTCCGGATGTATTCAGAACGTAAGTTATGCGCGAAAATGCAAACTTGTGCACTTTTTGACACTTTTAGTCCCTGAATGACACAAAAGTTTATTTTAGCATACCGAACACCTCAAAGCCTATTTCTAAGCTATGTGAAGGATATTTATGGTATGTTTAACTTATGGTCATGCTCCGGAATGTCTGTTACAGTTCAAATTGGCATACTTTCGCAGTTTGTCAAATTTAGTCCCTGTAAGCGATTTAACTTGATTTTGCCATACCAAAGCCTTTAAAACTTATTTCTAAGTTATGTAAAGGTTATTTAAGGTATGTTAAGCCTATGTCACTATTCCGGAGTGTTTGTTGCATTAAACTGGTTATATTTACGCATCGGTGCGCGTATAACCTTCCAGAAAGCGATTTAGAGTTTGAAATTGAACAAGAATTGATATGTGCAAATGATACACATATTTTTACAAATCCCAAGTATGAAATATAATATTTCATTGGTTCGGTATTTGTTTGATGGCCGTGGAGGCACAGGTGTTACACCATCATTTAGATCCTCACAATTACATATGGCCGCCACTTTTCTGATTCATGATTATTCACTTCTATCAATCCATAAATCTACAATTCTATTGGACCCTTAACTCAAGTAGCATGTTTGCAATCATATACACAATTTTGATTAATAACATTCACATGCTCACAAACAACTAACATATTTAACAAGAATAATATTAACACTAACCGAGTGTGGGGTCAGGATGCAATACGGACTCGAGAGATGAAGTTTCGCGAAAGAACTATTGCCGTCGAGTTTCCAGGGATAGAGAGAGAATGTGAGAGGTGATTAGGGTTTGTGTGTGTGTTCTTGTTTTGCAAGTTATGAGAAACAAACCCCAATGATGGGTGTTTGTTTGCGTCTAAGAGTAGTGGGCCGAACCCTTTCCTTGGGTTGCCCTTGGTTCGGGTTTCGAGTACCCCAAAAGGGTGGAGCCCAAAAGGGACTTGTGCGATCGAGTTGAGTGTTGTGTGATTGGTTCAGATACATACTAACACATAACATAACATAACAATATTGCATTCAGTAAATTAACACAGTTCATGAAACCACATAACGTTACACAAAGATAGGTTCGAAATACGAGTTGTCACAAAAGAGGCTGGTCGATCGAGTGGCAGCCTAGTCGGGTGGGCAGCTCGATCGAGTGGCACCTCGATCGGGTGGCAGCCAGATCGAGTGGTAGCTCGGTCGGCTGGCCACTCGATTGGAGTGATTTGCGCGACGAGTTTTGCGTTTCGATTTGTGTGTCGAGCATTGCGCTGCGACAGAGTTTCCTATTCAAATTACTTTTAATCCCAAATACTATATCTAACATACAATCATCCTAAATAACTTTTTTTTTTGGGTAAAAATCATCCTAAATAACTTGCGTTTAGCGTTTGCGATTCGATTGCAATTGAGTTTCGATTGCGTTTCCATTAATCACCACAGCATAAACATAAATAAACATGCACAAGTAACACGTAAAAGCACACACACACGTAAAACAATATCCAGAACGCGTAATTCGAGTTACGAGTGCGATAAGCGATAACGCGATAAACAAGCGATAAACATCGATAAATAGCGATCAAACCTCGATTATTAACAAGCACTCCACATAGTACAACTAACGTAAAAACATAAAAAGACTATCTATAAGTCAAAGAAGTCAAAACAGGAATTGAGCAAGGAGTGACAGATCGCAATTAGCAATCTTTTCTTCCTTTGACTTTCGAAACACGGGGTGTTACAGCCTCCCCTGTTTAGGGAATTTTGTCCCGAAATTAGGCTTCAACTGTAACAAACAACTGCGGGTACTTCGCCTTCATGTCCCCTTCGAGTTCCCAAGTGAGCTCTGCGCCTCGTTTTCCTTCCCATCGAACCTTCACAATGGGAATGCGCGAGCGTCTGAGCTGCTTGGTTTGGCGGTCCATGATCTCGACAGGCTTCTCCACGAAGTGTAGTGTTTCGTTTACTTGGAGATCTTCTAGAGGTACATACAAATCATTCTCAGCTGGGCACTTTCTGAGGTTAGACACATGGAAAGTCGGGTGAACGTTGCTAAGTTCCTCCGGTAGTTCGAGTCTGTAGGCCACTTTTCCGATCCTTTCCAGAATCTTAAAAGGTCCAACGTATCGAGGCGCGAGCTTTCCTTTCTTGCTGAATCTGACCACACCCTTCCAAGGTGATGATACCTTTAGGAGTACATGGTCGCCAACATCAAATTCAAGGGGCATGCGTCGTCTATCGGCGTAACTTTTCTGACGACTCTGAGCCTTTAGCAAATTGTCTCTTATTTGGAGGATTTTGTCAGTTATTTCTTGTAATAGCTCAGGACCGGTTAATTGCGAATGCCCGATCTCGTGCCACACAATAGGCGACCGACATCTTCTTCCATATAAGGCCTCAAACGGCGCCACTTGAATGCTGGAATGATAACTGTTATTATACGAGAATTCGACTAACGGCAGGTAAGCGTCCCAATTACCACCGAAATCTATAACACACGAACGGAGCATGTCTTCAAGGGTACGAATCGTTTTTTCAGTCTGACCGTCGGTTTGAGGATGGAATGTGGTACTCAGATTAAGCGCAGTACTGAGAGCAGCTTGAAACGTTTCCCACAGACGCGAGGTAAACCGAGCATCACGGTCAGATATGATGTCGCGAGGCGTCCCATGTCGACAAATGATCTCGTTGGTGTAGATCCAGGCTAATCTTTCTACCTTGTAGTCTTCCCGTATTGGCAGAAAATGAGCAGATTTGGTCAAACGATCAACGACAATCCAGATGCTGTCGTGACCTGATGACGTGTGCGAAAGTTTCGTTATGAAGTCCATAGCTATACTTTCCCACTTCCACATAGGGATCGTGTGACACCCCAGGAAAATCAGGAAAACAACGCAACTTAACTAGCTTCCTCAGTAACCACGCGCTAAATTTCGGAACAAAATTCTCTTAACAGGGGGAGAATGTGACAACCCTCAAATTTACATGTATCTGTACAATTTATATAATAATAATTTAAGTGCTTGGTGACTGTGTTGAAATATTTAACTGCTCTCTGATTACTGTGTTATACTTACATGAGCGTGTTAACATACTAGTAGTATACAGAAAAGTCACTAAATAGTCCGGTATATTTTCCTATGCGTTAGGAATTAATTGTGTTACAAAAATATATATAATAGACACTTTACGGTGCAATTAAACACTTTAACGGAACAGTATCCGACCGAACAACCGGACGTTACCCGTGACACCAAATATTTGTCAAACACATTATTTAATTATTCTTGGCTAGTCATGATCCCTGTATACCATAACACCCAATAAAAATCCTATAGCTAACATATAACACCACATTCCTTACATTCCAACTTACCATTACCACTTTAGTTGTATTTTTACCTCAAGACCCCCCCCCCCCAACCGATTTTTGGTCCCTCATGGACCCCACCATATATTTTCACCATGCTCTAAATATTTGTTTTGATTTTTGCCATTTGTTTATTAGATTACTTACTTATGTAAGTAAACAAAATGTGTAAGAAATCTATAAGAAGCATGGTCTTGAGATATTCATCATTCCACCAAGATTCACACTCAACCCTCATCACTCTACTCTCTCTCTTTCGGTTCATCCCAAAACCGAAACCCATCACCACCATCTCCAACATTCATCTTCTCTAACATCAAGTGCCATTCAAAGCTTCAAAGAATCCATGGAGGTTGCAACTTGAAGGGATTTCAAAGGAGCTTGTTTCAAGTCTTTTCACCATCTTTTTCTTACCAACTTTGCACTAGATTTCATCCCTAGCTATAAGCTAGTAGTAAATCCCTTGTTACACTCTTGTTAATCTTGTTTCATCTCGTTGCTATGATCAAAGGGTGTAGTATGTTTAGTATGTTTAAATCACTAAAGTGTCAAGAACAAGAGGATGAAACATGATGTATTTGTGTTAGTATGAAGTTGTTTTGATATGTACTGAGTATTTGCTGATTTACTTGTTAATATTGATGTTTGATGTTGTTACGATCACTAAATATGATTAACGGGATCAACCGAACACAAACTAGTAAGCTAGAGACTAAAAACAGAATCTGTCCAAGCTTTACAGCCAATGTAACAGGACCGTAACTTAATGAAAAATGTGTTTTCTGAAGCCTAGATTTATGTGTTATAAAATACGGTTCTAATGGCATCAGAATCGTAATTTTTGGACTTCGTTTACTATTTTTATAGAACCGATTTGTAACAGCAGCTTAAGCTGAGTTTTTACAGCAATAAATGGGTGTTATATTTTCTGTTATAACTTGTATTCTGTGTAAAGTCGGATCATGAAATTTTTACTGTAAGTGACAACTAATGTATTTGTAATTACCCCACTGGAATTTTGTAAATCGGACTCTCAATGAATTTTTAATAAATTGTTCCGTGGACTGTAGTCAGAAAAAGATAAATCTGAGTTCAGTCTGGGAAAATGAATTTTTATAAAATATTGGTAATAAACTGAACCCCGATATTTTTACACAATAAAACATGGAATGTTTAAAATGTCCGAAAACAGCCCAGTTTCGAATATTAATGCTGAAAAGACATAAGTTGTAAATTTCATGTCTAAGTGTCGGGTAGGTTATCTGTGAATGATATAACGTGTTATATGTGCTATATGTGTTTATGTGCATTATCGTACATTTGTTTATGAGTGGGGAATGGATGGGAAACTTATATGGGCATAAACTGTCAAAGTAATGCATGTTGTGTGATAGATACGTGTAGGAACTTTGTGCTCTAATTGAAAGCCACTAAATGACTAACTGATAAATCATACTAGGACGTGATTGACCGACCCTGACTGTTAGCTATATTTGAGAATCTAACCGAGCAAACCGAGGTGAGTTCACACACTT
Organism: Helianthus tuberosus; assembly: GCA_030545235.1. Taxonomy (NCBI): domain Eukaryota; kingdom Viridiplantae; phylum Streptophyta; class Magnoliopsida; order Asterales; family Asteraceae; genus Helianthus; species Helianthus tuberosus. Next base: position 108,240,681 of record CM060370.1, on the reverse strand, counting down.
TCTAAGGCATGGGATTCCCGGTGGTTTGGGAATGGGTTAAAGAATTAAAACTAAATCTACATATCCTCCTTGGGTAGGATATGTACGGCCATCCTCCATAGAGTGGATGCCATTATTAATCCTACGAATTCTCCTGGTGCAGAATACGTACGTTGTGGTCCTCCTGGTGCAGGACAACAACCTTAAAACTAGCTAGACAAAACTCTATCATTAAGTCCCTCTTCATATCGACTTAATCGCCGAGGCCAATGGCGAGCGGGTCATTAGTTAATAGCGCTATTAGGTTTAACAAACCTCACACCGTGCCGTTCGGACGGGCGTGTACTAATGGACTATGGCAAACTGTCAGTGATGATAGACACTGATGTAGGGCACAACTATTGTTCGTAGTAGTCGATATCATACCGTCTAGTAGTTCAAACGGGGAAGGCCCCCACTGATTATGAATATGGTTTGGATAAAGAAAAAGGAACTGGTTAAACATACTTTCAACTTCGGGGTAACCCCCACGGCAAATAAGCCAACGAAAGTCAAACCACGTTTTTCAGAAACAACTTAAAACTAAACAACCAAACGTGAACTCACTCAACTTTGTTGTTGACTCGTTGTTACAAGCCTTACAGGTCGCTAAATGCTTGGAGCTTGCACGAGGAAGGAGTCGTTGTGGTGTACGGACTGTTATGTTCCGTGCTTAATATTTAAATCATTATGAACTTATTAAACTTGCGTTTTGAACTTAACCATATAAACTATGGGCTTATGTTTTGGGTTTCACGTTTTATGCTTCCGCTGTTTAAACTGAACATGGTTAACTAGCTTTGGTCACCAATCGTATTGTGGTTGGTCTTATTTACTTATTTACGTTGTTCAATATGATTGGTGGCTCGATCCTGGTCATGTCACGCCTCCAAGCGGTGATACTCCGCATGGTGGATTTTGGGGGTGTGACAGATTGGTTATAGTGAACTTGGTTTTAAAAGGGAAAAGTTTTTGATAAAACCAGACTATAACCAGTACAGTGCTCAACGATCCACAACGACGCTTCGCTCCACTTGCAAGACTCGACACCATAAGTGGTATGATTTATGTTATATTGTTGGTTAGATAGTTCTCACTGTGCATTAGATAATGTGATAATTTCTATTTGAACCTTGTGTGCTTACTCTCTAATGTCGTCCCACACTTACGCACTTTCGCGACACTTTCCTCACTTACGTTGCTTCGTTATGAAGATCATGAGTGGACGCGGAGGACGTATCAACCTCACTCAAGCCCAGTTGACGGCTTTGATCAACGAATGAGTCGCTGAGGCACTCGCAGCTAACCCAGCAGGAGGTATAACCTGCTGTACCAACTCACCTTAGGATGTTTAGATCCTACCTTCGCAAACCAACCCTCGTGCTTAACCTTGTCTTTTATTCTCGCGCAACAGGTCAACATGCTCAACCTCCTGTGTGCACGTTCAAGACGTTCATGGACTGCCGACCTACTACTTTCAGTGGCACAGAAGGAGCTGTAGGCCTTCTTCACTGGTTTGAAAAGCTTGAGTCAGTTTTTGAGATGTGCGAATGCCCCGAAGACCGTAGGGTGAAATATGCTACCGGAACACTTGAAGGAGCTGCGTTAACCTGGTGGAAGGCACAAGTTCAACTACTAGGACTAGCAGTTGCTAATGCAACCCCTTGGAATGGTTTCAAAGAACTGATCAAAGAGGAGTACTGCAGTCGGGATGACATCCACAAGCTAGAAGTGGAATTTTTCAATCTGAAAATGACGGGGTCTGAGATTGAGGCGTATACGGAGAGGTCAAACGAGCTAGCCATCCTGTGTCCAACTATGGTGGACCCTCCCATCAAACGAATTGAGCTGTATCTCAAGGGCCTTGTACCAGAGATTCAAAGTCATGTGACTTCAGCCAACCTGGGTACCATACAGCAAATCATCAAGTTGGCCCATCGACTCACTGACCAGGCAGTGGAGCAAAACAGGCTGCCCAAACGAATAAGTGCCACAGCTACTTCTGATGCACCTACCGACAACAAGCGAAAATGGGATGGGAACTCCGGAAAGGGTTCTACTTCAGTTCAGTCTCAGCAGCGAAAGACTGATGACTACCAGAGTCCTGGTCAGCAATCTTCTGGTAGTCAAGGACAGGGTGGATACCGAGGGAACCACCCCAAGTGCAATCGGTGCCACAAGCATCACAGCGGGCAGTGCAACAAGGGTCGTTGTCTGAGGTGCAACAAGTTTGGTCATGAAGCAAAGGATTGTAGGAGCGAACGACCAGCAAATCAGAATCGCCAACAACAACAACAAGCTCCACAGAACCACCAGCAGCAGCATCAGCAGGGCAATAAAGGATGCTTTCAGTGGGGCACTGAAGGCCACTTTAAGAGGAACTGCCCCCAGCTAAACCAAAACCAGAACAATAACCAAAGAAACAGGAACCACAATGGAAACAACAACAGAGGCAACAATGGAGGTAACAATAATGGCAATGGCGCCCAAGGTCGGGTGTTCGTGATTGGTCAGGGAGAAGCAAGGAACGATCCCAACGTTGTGATAGGTAAGTTTCTTTTGGATGACTTCTTTGTTACTATTTTATTCGATTCGGGTGCCGATACAAGTTATGTGTCCCAAAAAGTTAGCCAAATGCTTAAGCGCACTCCAACACTTTTGAACACCAAACACATGGTAGAACTAGCAAACGGTAAAAGTCTTGAAGCCATACACGTAGTTAAAAGTTGTAACCTCGTCTTAGCTGGTCAGACTTTCTCTATCGATCTTATTCCTATCACACTTGGTAGTTTCGACGTCGTTATTGGGATGGATTGGCTATCTCATCATCAAGCGGAGATTGTTTGCAAGGAGAAAATCGTCCGCATTCCTCGTCCTGGTGAAGAACCTCTGGTGATTCAGGGTGATAAGAGTGGTGCTGTCGTAGGCATTATCTCTTTCCTTAAGGCCCATAAATGTCTACGAAAGGGCCACACTGCCATTCTAGCGCTCGTTACTGACACGTCAACAGAAGAGAAGAGAATTGAAGACATCCCTATTGTGCGCAATTTTCCTGAGGTATTTCCTGAGGAATTGCCTGGTCTTCCGCCTCATCGCCAAGTTGAGTTTCAAATCGAGCTAGCTCCTGGAGCAGCGCTAGTAGCTCGAGCACCATATCGTCTAGCTCCGTCAGAACTTGAAGAACTGTCCACGCAATTACAAGAACTCTTGGAAAAGGGTTTCATACGTCCTAGCTCTTCGCCCTGGGGAGCTCCAGTACTATTCGTGAAGAAGAAAGACGGTACCTTCAGGATGTGTATTGACTACCGCGAACTCAACAAGGTGACTGTGAAGAATCATTATCCTCTTCCACGCATTGACGACTTGTTCGACCAGTTGCAAGGGTCGAGCTATTACTCCAAGATTGATTTGAGATCGGGATACCATCAGCTGAGGGTCCAAGATGAGGACGTCTCCAAAACAGCATTCAGAACTCGCTACGGCCATTACGAGTTTCTGGTTATGCCATTCCGGCTGACGAATGCACCAGCGGTCTTCATGGATCTCATGAACCGAGTGTGCAAGCCTTACCTAGATAAGTTCGTTATTGTGTTCATCGACGATATCCTGATCTATTCTAAGAGTCAGGAGGAACACGAGCAGCATCTATGACTTATGCTGGAACTTCTTCAAAAAGAGCAGTTGTATGCCAAGTTTTCAAAATGTGACTTCTGGCTTCGCGAAGTCCACTTTCTAGGCCATGTGGTAAACAAGGATGGGATTCATGTGGATCCATCTAAGGTTGAATCAATCAAGAACTGGCCTGCACCCCACACACCAACAGAAATCCGCCAATTCTTGGGTTTGGCCGGATATTACAGAAGGTTTATAAAGGATTTCTCCAAGATTGCGCAACCCCTCACTTCACTGACTCAGAAGGGTGTCACCTATCGCTGGGGTGATGCACAGGAATCTGCGTTTCAACACTTAAAGGATAGACTTTGTAGCGCGCCTATCCTCTCATTGCCTGAAGGCACAGATGATTTTGTGGTTTATTGTGACGCTTCCATCCAAGGACTTGGTTGCGTGTTGATGCAACGTGACAAGGTCATTGCCTACGCATCGTGCCAACTTAAGGTTCACGAAAGGAACTACACTACGCACGACCTGAAATTGGGAGCAGTTGTTTTCGCGCTTAAGATATGGAGACATTACCTGTACGGTACCAAGTGCACCATTTACACCGATCACAGGAGCCTCGAGCATATCTTCAAGCAAAAGGAGTTAAACATGCAACAACGTCGATGGGTCGAGCTCTTGAATGATTACGAATGTGCAATCAAGTATCATCCGAGCAAAGCCAATGTTGTGGCCGACGCCCTCAGTCGAAAGGATACTCTACCTAAGCGTGTACGTGCGTTACAGCTTACCATTCAATCTAGCCTTCTTGCTCAAATTCATGATGCTTAGGTCGAAGCATTGAAAGCAGAAAACATCAGGGCTGAGTCCTTACGAGGATCGAGGCAGCGACTAGAACGAAAGGAAAACGGCGCCTACTATGTTGACGGGCGCATCTGGGTTCCATTGTATGGAGACCTACGCGAACTTGTGATGGATGAAGCACATAAGTCTCGTTATTCGGTACACCCTGGTTCGGATAAGATGTACCACGATCTCAAGACTACATATTGGTGGCCTGGTATGAAAGCTCACATAGCAACCTACGTTAGTAAATGTTTGACTTGTGCGAGAGTCAAGACTGAATATCAGAAACCATCAGGCCTACTCCAACAACCAGAGATACCAAAATGGAAATGGGAGCAAATTTCCATGGATTTCGTTACTGGTCTGCCGAGATCTCAACGTGGAAATGATACCATTTGGGTGATCGTGGATCGACTGACTAAGTCTGCACACTTCTTTTTTTTTTGGGTAAAGGGTTACCCCGGTGATTCTATTATAGACAACCGCCAAATAAGTACAAGTAGTGAGGATGAATTCCCCACTAGTTCATATACAGGACATGCCCCATGTATGTAAACAAAAACCAAACAAACCAAGTTACCACCTTAAATCTAGCCTACTACAATCATGATAATGACTAACTAGTAGACAAACGAAAAAAACAAACAAAAAACGTCAACCGCCATCGTCAAAAATGAAATTGCTACCAACTGGCAGCCCCTTAGCATGAAATAGAAGCCACCTATCCATTAGACAACTTTATGTGAGAGGTGCTTGCCCCTGTACTGGAAGACGTAGGATGTGTACCCGATGTCATAAACTCATTCGTTTCATCATATACAACCTCTACCTCGTCATCATCAGACTCCTCATTTGGCTCACGTCTCCCTTTATCCCCGTTCCCTCCAACAAACCCAAGGGCGCTGAAAGAATTATGTGTTTGAACCTTAGATGAACTAGTGCTCCGCGCACTCATGTATGCAGAACTCACTGCCTTTTTCTTTTTATCCACAGGTCTATATTCAAACTTGGGCTTTTGATTGTTAACTTGAAAACCGCTCTTCTTTACATTCTTCTTTGTCTTGACTTCCGTATAACCATCCTCATCTACTTTCGGACTATATGTAGGAGGTTTCACTGTCTGTCGAATGCGTTTTGGACACTCCTCAGAATCATGCCCAAAAACACAACAGTGGGCACATCTAGGAGGTTTCCATTCATACTCCACCCGAATAGTCTCATTAACATAATTGTTCCCATCCAATTCAGGAATAGCCATAGTTAGAGCCTCTTTCAACTCATGATCAGCTGATATTTCAATGAGAGCCCTAGCATAGCTGCTCCTTCCCCAAGCCTCATTACACATATCACTAGTATACGAATCCAGGCGCACAGGGGACCCAATTTTTGAAGCCAACATGCTTAAACCATCATCAGAATATGCCACTAGCGGAACATAATGCAATTTAACCCAAACTGCAACCTTTTTAACCTCATCTTTTTTAAGGGTGTTTGTAGGAGACCAAATGTTGAGAAACATAGGTTTGTTACGGATCATCCAAGGTCCTCCCTCAAGAACAGCATCCATACCCTTTCTGTCTTCAAACTTGAAGAAAAAGAAACCATTTGAATTCATCATAGTTTTCTGAAGACCATGTTTTTTCCAATTTGTTCTGACAAAATATTCAACTACTGGATATGCAATCCCATCCCCCAGGAAATAACCATAAAGAGTGTTTGCTAACCTGTTATTAACCTGGCGAACCGAATCAATCGGAAGCACTACATCCACTCCATCCAATGATACATCTGAGTTAAGATGTCGAAAATGGACTTTAGGAACTTGATCAACCACATCATTGGCCTTTCTAGTGTTTTCATCTACATTCTGATTCTGAATTGAATCCCCACCCCGCTTAATATCACCCTGCTCAATTCGTTCATGTAGGACCACATCCGCATAAGATTGGACATGAGCATTATCATCTTGATTCAGATTTTGAACTCGAGTAGGACTAATATCATTCACCGGTAACACAAATGCTACCTTTCTCTTGTCAAATACTTTCGCATAATTCTGATTGGGTGAATCAGAACAGCCAATAACATGTTCAGTATCATTAAGCGGCAGCATAAAACATACCTTCTTACTCGGCGTTTCAGAAACCCTAGTCGCCAAAAGTGATGTTTGTCTTGGCTCAAATGTTTTACCGTCAATGTTCTTGATTTTTTTCGCAAACACATTTGAGTTTTCTGCATTTTGGCCATCCATACGGACAGATTCTGATCAGCAAAAACAGCCAATACAAAGAATAGTGCTGATAAAGAAACCTGCTGAAGCCCTAAAACAATAAGGAACCAGCCGCACCTCCTTCGCTAATCAGAATAACAACGACTTCAAAACCCTAATCTCGAAATCTGGAATCACCTTATTAGCGCCGAAAACAGATCAACGAAATCAGAGTTAAGCCGAAATCAGATGTAAAGCCGAAATCTGAACAACGTCTGCACACTTCTTGGCTATCAAGGAAACCGAAAAGTTTTCTACTCTAGCAGACATCTACCTAAAGGAAGTAGTATCAAGGCACGGAGTGCCAACCTCCATTATTTCTGATCGTGACGCGCGTTTTACATCTGAACTGTGGCAAGCTATGCATAAGTCTTTTGGCTCCCGTTTAGATATGAGCACCGCTTATCACCCACAGACGGATGGGCAATCTGAACGCACCATCCAAACCCTAGAAGACATGCTGCGGGCATGTGTAATCGATTTCGGCAACGGCTGGGAAAAGCACCTCCCGCTAGTGGAGTTTTCGTATAACAACAGCTACCACACCAGCATCCAGGCTGCTCCGTTTGAGGAATTGTACGGACGTAAATGCCGATCACCTCTCTGTTGGGCAGAAGTTGGTGACAGCCAAATCACTGGCCCAGAATTGGTAGTAGATACGACCGAGAGAATTGCTCAGATACGACAGCGAATGGCGGCAGCTCGGGACCGTCAGAAAAGCTACGCTGATAAGCTCAAGAAGCCACTCGAGTTCCAAGTTGGGGACCGGGTGCTACTCAAAGTCTCACCTTGGAAAGGTGTAGTTCGTTTTGGCAAACGAGGCAAACTCAACCCGCGATATGTCGGACCATTCGAAATCATTGAGAAAATTGGCAAAGTCGCCTATAGGTTGAACCTACTTGAAGAACTCAGTGGAGTTCACAACGTATTCCACGTGTCAAATCTGAAGAGGTGTCTGTCAGATGAGACTCTCATAGTTCCTCTTAAGGAGCTCACTATCGACGACCAGCTGCGATTCGTCGAGGAACCAGTAGAGATTACTAATCGAGATGTTAAGATTCTCAAGCGTACCAGGATACCTCTAGTCCGAGTTCATTGGAATTCCCGTCGTGGCCCAGAGTATACCTGGGAACGAGAAGACCAAATGAAACTCAAGTATCCCCAGCTGTTTAAGAAAAGTGCAACCACTACTGAGGCTGAAGCTACTACAAAATTTCGGGATGAAATTCCAAATCAACGGGGGGATGATGTGACACCCCAGGAAAATCAGGAAAACAACGCAACTTAACTAGCTTCCTCAGTAACCACGCGCTAAATTTCGGGATGAAATTCTCTTAACAGGGGGAGAATGTGACAACCCTCAAATTTACATGTATCTGTACAATTTATTTAATAATAATTTAAGTGCTTGGTGACTGTGTTGAAATATTTAACTGCTCTCTGATTACTGTGTTATACTTACATGAGCGTGTTAACATACTAGTAGTATACAGAAAAGTCACTAAATAGTCCGGTATATTTTCCTATGCGTTAGGAATTAATTGTGTTACAAAAATATATATAATAGACACTTTACGGTGCAATTAAACACTTTAACGGAACAGTATCCGACCGAACAACCGGACATTACCCGGGACACCAAATATTTGTCAAACACATTATTTAATTATTCTTGGCTAGTCATGATCCCCGTATACCATAACACCCACTAAAAATCCTATAGCTAACATATAACACCACATTCCTTACATTCCAACTTACCATTACCACTTTAGTTGAATTTTTACCTCAAGACCCCCCCCCCCCCCAACCGATTTTTGGTCCCTCATGGACCCCACCATATATTTTCACCATGCTCTAAATATTTGTTTTGATTTTTGCCATTTGTTTATTAGATTACTTACTTATGTAAGTAAACAAAATGTGTAAGAAATCTATAAGAAGCATGGTCTTGAGATATTCATCATTCCACCAAGATTCACACTCAACCCTCATCACTCTACTCTCTCTCTTTCGGTTCATCCCAAAACCGAAACCCATCACCACCATCTCCAACATTCATCTTCTCTAACATCAAGTGCCATTCAAAGCTTCAAAGAATCCATGGAGGTTGCAACTTGAAGGGATTTCAAAGGAGCTTGTACTCTCTCTCTTTCGGTTCATCCCAAAACCGAAACCCATCACCACCATCTCCAACATTCATCTTCTTTAACATCAAGTGCCATTCAAAGCTTCAAAGAATCCATGGAGGTTGCAACTTGAAGGGATTTCAAAGGAGCTTGTTTCAAGTCTTTTCACCATCTTTTTCTTACCAACTTTGCACTAGATTTCATCCCTAGCTATAAGCTAGTAGTAAGTCCCTTGTTACACTCTTGTTAATCTTGTTTCATCTCGTTGCTATGATCAAAGGGTGTAGTATGTTTAAATCACTAAAGTGTCAAGAACAAGAAGATGAAACATGATGTATTTGTGTTAGTATGAAGTTGTTTAGATATGTACTGAGTATTTGCTGATTTACTTGTTAATATTGATGTTTGATGTTGTTACGATCACTAAATATGATTAACGGGATCAACCGAACACAAACTAGTAAGCTAGAGACTAAAAACAGAATCTGTCCAAGCATTACAGCCAACTTCAGTTGGCTGTAACAGGACCGTAACTTAATGAAAAATGTGTTTTCTGAAGCCTAGATTTATGTGTTATAAAATACGGTTCTAATGGCACCAGAATCGTAATTTTTGGACTTCGTTTACTATTTTTAAAGAACCGATTTGTAACAGCAGCTTAAGCTGAGTTTTTACAGCAATAAATGGGTGTTATATTTTCTATTATAACTTGTATTCTGTGTAGAGTCGGATCATGAAATTTTTACTGTAAATGACAACTGATGTATTTGTAATTACTCCACTGGAATTTTGTAAATCGGACTCTCGATGAATTTTTAATAAATTGTTCCGTGGACTGTGGTCAGAAAAAGATAAATCTGAGTTCAGTCCGGTAAAATGAATTTTTATAAAATATTGGTAATAAACTGAACCCCTATATTTTTACAAAATAAAACATGGAATGTTTATGACATTCTATAAAAATTTGGGAATTTTTGGAATAAGTTAACTATTTTATTAAAATGTCCGAAAACAGCCCAGTTTCGAATATTAATGCTGAAAAGACATAAGTTGTAAATTTCATGTCTAAGTGTCGGGTAGGTTATCTGTGAATGATATAACGTGTTATATGTGCTATATGTGTCATGTGCATTATCGTACGTTTGTTTATGAGTGGGGAATGGATGGGAAACTTATATGGACATAAACTGTCAAAGTAATGCATGTTGTGTGATAGATACGTGTAGGAACTTTGTGCTCTAATTGAAAGCCACTAAATGACTAACTGATAAATCATACTAGGACGTGATTGACCGACCCTGACTGTTAGCTATATTTGAGAATCTAACCGAGCAAACCGAGGTGAGTTCACACACTTTCTAAGGCATGGGATTCCCGGTGGTTTGGGAATGGGTTAAAGAATTAAAACTAAATCTACATATCCTCCTTGGGTAGGATATGTACGGCCATCCTCCATAGAGTGGATGCCATTATTAATCCTACGAATTCTCCTGGTGCAGAATACGTACGTTGTGGTCCTCCTGGTGCAGGACAACAACCTTAAAACTAGCTAGACAAAACTCTATCATTAAGTCCCTCTTCATATCGACTTAATCGCCGAGGCCAATGGCGAGCGGGTCATTAGTTAATAGCGCTATTAGGTTTAACAAACCTCACACCGTGCCGTTCGGACGGGCGTGTACTAATGGACTATGGCAAACTGTCAGTGATGATAGACACTGATGTAGGGCACAACTATTGTTCGTAGTAGTCGATATCATACCGTCTAGTAGTTCAAACGGGGAAAGCCCCCACTGATTATGAATATGGTTTGGGTAAAGAAAAAGGAACTGGTTAAACATACTTTCAACTTCGGGGTAACCCCCACGGCAAATAAGCCAACGAAAGTCAAACCACGTTTTTCAGAAACAACTTAAAACTAAACAACCAAACGTGAACTCACTCAACTTTGTTGTTGACTCGTTGTTATTACAGGTCGCTAAATGCTTGGAGCTTGCACGAGGAAGGAGTCGTTATGGTGTACGGACTGTTATGTTTCGTGCTTAATATTTAAATCATTATGAACTTATTAAACTTGTGTTTTGAACTTAACCATATAAACTATGGGCTTATGTTTTGGGTTTCACGTTTTATGCTTCTGCTGTTTAAACTGAACATGGTTAACTAGCTTTGGTCACCAATCGTATTGTGGTTGGTCTTATTTACTTATTTACGTTGTTCAATATGATTGGTGGCTCGATCCTGGTCATGTCACGCCGCCAAGCGGTGATACTCCGCATGGTGGATTTTGGGGGTGTGACAGATCGGGGGTTATTTGAGTAAGCCAGAGGGTCTTTGATGTTCAGCCTTGACTTTCGAGCAAGTCAAGCACTTTCCGACGTAGAGAGCGATATCCCTCTTCATGCCCGGCCACCGGTACTTGTAGCGAAGGTCCTGGTACATTTTGTCGGCACCGGGATGAATTGAATACCGAGATTTGTGGGCTTCGTCCATCAGAATCTGTCGCAAATTGTTCCGCTTAGTAATCCAAATTCGGTTCAGATAATGGAATATCCCATTCGACTTATTCACTAGCTGAGCTCCATCGTGATGAATCCTTTCTTTCTTCAAAGTGCGCTCGGTAAAACATGCATGTTGGGCTTCGCGGATGAGAGATTCGAGATGATGCTGGGCTGGAACATTAGGAATGCTATGTAGATAGCTTCGTCTACTGAGAGCTTCGGCTACGACATTTGCTTTCCCTGGGTGATAACGAATCTCACAGTCGTAATCGTTGAGAAGTTCTACCCATCGGCGTTGACGCATATTAAGTTCCTTATGGTTGAATATGTGTTGTAGGCTCCTATGGTCGGTGAAGACCGTACACTTTGTACCATAAAGGTAGTGTCGCCAAATCTTCAACTCAAAAACAACTGCGCCTAGCTCGAGGTCATGGGTTGTATAGTTCTTCTCGTGGATCTTGAGCTTACGAGATGCGTAAGCAGTAACCTTGTCCCGTTGCATAAGAACACAACCAAGACCAAGGTTCGAGGCATCGCAATAGACGATAAAGTCGTCGTTTCCGTCGGGTAAAGCAAGGACGGGAGCATTGCAAAGCATATGCTTGAGGGTTTGGAAAGCAGACTCTTGTTCAGTACCCCAAACAAAGGATCTGTCTTTGTGCATGAGAGAGGTAAGCGGCACGGCGATTTTAGAGAACCCTTTGATAAATCGACGATAATAGCCCGCTAGTCCGAGAAAAGAACGGACTTCAGACGGGTTCTTCGGTGTAACCCAACTCTTAACAGCTTCAATCTTCGCAGGATCGACATGAATTCCTTGACTATTGACAATGTGACCGAGGAATTGAACCTCCTCCAGCCAAAATTCACACTTGGAGAACTTGGCATAGAGTCGATTCCCCGGGAGTAGCTCGAGAACCAAACGTAGATGTTGCGTGTGTTCGGCTTTCGACTTGGAATAGATCAGGATATCATCGATGAACACGATGACGAAGCGGTCCAGGAATGGTTTACACACGCGATTCATCAGATCCATGAAAACCGCGGGTGCATTGGTTAAACCAAATGGCATAATAACGAACTCATAATGGCCGTATCGAGTACGAAAAGCGGTTTTGGGTATATCCTCCTCTTGAATGCGCAGTTGGTGATAGCCTGAACGTAGATCGATCTTCGAGAAACATGTAGCACCTTGTAGCTGATCAAACAAATCATCAATTCGAGGCAGGGGATAGCGATTCTTGATTGTCAACTTATTCAACTCCCGATAGTCGATGCACATCCTGAACGACCCATCCTTCTTTTTGACGAAAAGGACTGGCGCGCATGGAGAGGTGCTCGGGCGAATAAAGCCTTTATCAAGCAATTCCTGGAGCTGACTTGAGAGTTCACGCATTTCGGACGGAGCAAGTCGGTAAGGAGCTTTAGCGACAGGGTTGGCTCCAGGAATGAGGTCGATACGAAAGTCGATATCACGACTTGGAGGTAAACCAGGAAGATCATCAGGAAATACTTGAGGAAATTCACATACAACAGGAACATCTTTCACTTCTGTCTTCTCTTTCTTTTCCTTCTCCGTTACTACAATGTTAGCCAAGAAAGCTCTGTATTCCTTGCGGAGATACTTGCTAGCTTGGACACATGACATGAGCTTGAGACCTTTCAAAGGAGTTTCACCATAAACACACAGTAAATCACCATTCATGAGCGAAATTCGGATCATCTTATCGAAGCACACAACTTCAGCATGGTTTTCACGAAGAAAGTCCATGCGTACTATGATGTCAAAACTTCCGAGCTGCGTCGGAATGAGATCAATCGGGAAGACGTGATTGTTGAGCTCAAGAGTATAATCACGAAGAACAGAATTAACGGTGACAGTTCTTTCGGTGGCGACTTCAACATCGAACGTCGAGGGGAGATGGGAGCGCTTATGATTAAGGAGCTTCTCAAATTCGAACGACACAAAACAGTTATCGGATCCAGTATCAAACAAACACGAAGCATAAATACCATTCACGAGAAATGTACCATTTACCACATTGTTGTTGGCTTGGGCTTGGCGCACATTAATGTTAAAAGTTCTGGCACGGGCGGCTTGTTGCTGTTGCTGTTGAGGCTGTTGCTGCTACTGTTGCTGAGGCTGCTGCTGCTGGGGCTCTTGTTTCACAACCCTGTTCGGGCACATGTTCGCGAAGTGGTTGGGATCACCACACGCGAAGCAGACTCTGGCGTTGACCCCGGGTGCCTGAGCCGCTTGTTGGCCTTGAGGGGCTGGGAGTAGAGCTTGATGAGCAATAGCTTGAGCTGGTGCTTGTCGGGGACCTGTGCGGTAGTTTGCGGTGAAGTGGCCGTACATATTGCAATGCACGCAGAATCGGCAGGCGATACCCACCGGGTGATGATAAGTACATGTCGGGCAAGCAGGGTGGGGACCAGTGTATGCACGCTTTGCAGGCGGTGCATAGGTAACTGGTGCTGGAGCTGATCGGTGCTGAGATTGCTGCTGAGCCGGTACGGCTTGAAGTGGAGCAGCAGTCGTAGTAATAGCACAGTTCTTGTTGCTGGAGCTGTTGTTGTTGTTCTTCCTCTTGCGACGAGAGGACTTTGATAACTGAGCGGCAGCGGTGGTATCTTGATGCAGGTTTTTCGAAGCTTTATCCCAAAAACCAGCTTTTACTCGCTTGTCGTTGATTTCAGCAGCAAGCAAGTTTCTTCGATTGTTGCTGGCTTTGAGTCATGCACAAAATCTGCAACACAGTCCGGCAGAGCGCGGATGTACTTCTTGATTGTCATGTCAGCAGTCTTCCTTGATCGGGACAGATAATGCTGAGCTGCTTGAAGCAAGCAGTTAGAGCAGCGTTGTCACCATCTTTCTGCTTGATGTGCCAAAATTCGTCCTCCAACTTTTGGCGCTCATGGGGAGGGCAGAACTCTTCGAGTATGATGTTCTTCAACTCGTCCCATGACAGACCATAAGCTGCATAATTTCCGTCCTTGTTCCTCTCGGCCGTCCACCAGTCTAGAGCGCGGGACTGGAAGACGCCGGTAGCATTCAGAATGCGGAGATTGTCAGGACATCTACTCTAACGCAGGGTGACCTCGATCGAACCAAACCATTGAAACAAAGCCGTAGGGCCTTCTTCGCCAGTGAATTCTTTCGGTCCGCAAGCTTTAAACTGCTTGAAGCTGAAAGCAGCTTTGGGGTTTCAGTCCTGGACTCTTCAGACGATTTGCTCACATTCTCGTACAGTTCACTCACGATCTGAGGAACAACTTTTGCCACTTGCTTAGCGACAAGAGCAGCAAGGCGTTTGTCTTTCTGGCTCTGGCGAGCAGCGCGCAAGTGACGGGATCTAGATGACGACATTGTCTGCAACAGACATCGTCATAGGACTCAGACACAATACAATCGAATCTCACCTCACATGCCTAATATTACTAAAGCTTAGGAACACGTATAATCACGTAACCACATAGTCACATAGGCACATAATCACAGATTCACATAAGCACATAAGCACATAGGCACGTAAGGCACATAAACACAGAAGCATATAAGCACACAATCCACCTATCAGCACATAGAGGCAGTCAGAATACAGAAACCTATCATTCAAAGTCCGCGAGCGTTCGAGATTAGCGATTACGATTATCGAATACATCGAGCAACACTGCGTAAAGTCGTTCCTCATGTATTAGCGATTTGTCAGCGTGTTGAGATGGAGGTGCAGTGCGAGTCGTGTGTGTCGATCAAAGCGAAGAGCGAAAAGCGAATAAATCACCAAAAATCATAACACATAAACAGATAGTCACATAAAATCGACAAATATCAGTGTCGGCAGTAGCGAGCTCAGAATCGAAACACATAAAAATCGAGAAATAGATTGTCTGCGGCTATTAGACGTCGACTAACCAAAGTGGTTCGACTATTCACAAAGACTCTGAGTACATACTTTAACCTTCGGGACTATGCTCTCGCCTCGAATTCGGGCGAATGGCACGCATCCTTTCAGTTACAGTGTGACTTCAAGTCGTTTGGAATCCATCGAGACTTTGGTGAGAGTTTTGTGAAACCAAAATAGGGCGGAATAAATCATCAAGGTTCGGGTTTTACCCCTGACTTAACAACTTTGTTCCTGTTTTTGATAAAAATAGAGACGAAAACCTGCGTTAAAGTATGGATTTCACTCCTGATTCAACGCGAATTCTCGTGTTTATAGATAAAAATGCGGGTCAAACAAGCAATTTAGTCGAGAGTTTGTGGTTTTCACACCTAATCTCGACCAAATCACTCGTTCATTTTCGAAACTAGAGTGCAGTGATAGTGTAGCGTGTGCGAGAATAGCAAGATATAATAAGTAAGCTCGTATAAAACCCTTACGGGGTATGCACAAGTCGGTCTGTTGGTACCTAACTATAGACTAGGTCGTTTCTAAGACATCGACCCGGACTAGGTCGAGTCTTGCCTAATTCCCTATAGTTATGGCTCTGATACCAATCTGTCACACCCCAACCGATGGCGGAAACATCGAGGCGTGGCACTGAGCTAAACAGATTGTCCAGAATTTTCCATAACAACTATAATTACCAATTATTTAAAGCAACATGTCCCATACCATGTCATCAAGATAACATAATTATTACAGACAAGATCTAGTCAAATTGTTCTGTTCCAACAACTCAGATTTCAAATACAGACAGTTCATTTATTTGTTTCTAGACTTTTCCTAGCCTCAATTTCACAGCAAGCCAAGCATATAAACATCCTAAGCACCTGTCACATACGTTAAAGTAAAAGTCAATACACATAGTGTAAAGGTGAGCAAACAAGTTTAATAGATATAATAGAGTTCGAAATCGTTACGCATAACCAGCACGTACACAGTGTAAAATGAGGCATGTTAGTTATCGACATGAACCTATCGATACCAATGACTGCGGGTTGACTGCCCAAGGCAGTTCGTAATACACACTCACCACTGTGAGCCATGTAACAAATTGTCCTTAACAACCCCTGAGTTGGTAAAATATGGTCTCTCGAAGCTTATGATGAACGCAAAGGGTTTCTTTTTCTTCAAATTCAAATCGAAGGAGGGGATGGATAAACTAATGGAGGATGGGCCGTGGACTATCAGGAATGTTTCGATAATTTTAAATGAATGGTCCCCGAATGTGATGGTGGAAAAATAGGATATTAAAACAGTTCCGGTTTGGATTAAAATGCATGATATACCGTTAACGGCATTCACTGAGGATGGGCTGAGTTTGTTGGCCTCGAAGATAGGTAATCCGAAGATGTTGGATTCTTACACGGCGACTATGTGTGCTGAATCATGGGGAAGGAGCAGTTTTGCAAGGGCAATGGTTGAAATTCATGCTGATAAAGAACTGAAGAAAAGTATTACGGTTGCCATTCCATCTTTGAATGGGAGTAGTCATACAAAAGTGGAGGTAAAAGTTGATTATGACTGGGAACCAATGCGATGCTCGTTATGCTGTGTATTCGGCCATGACGATAACTCATGTCCAAAGAAACCTATTCAGGTTAAGAATGATGTTAAGGCCAAACACAATGATGATTTCCAGGAACCTGTTGGGAAAACGAAAAGAATGAATGGTCAAGGTGTGAATATAAAGAATCAGAAGCCGAAATTTACTTACCGTCCGGTTGTAAAGCCAAAGTCCAAATCGAGCAATTCAGATCCAAATCCTAACCGAATCAAAACTTCTAATCCATTTGACGTGTTAGGAACTGATGCGGATAATATGGATGACGAAAATGGGGGTGTAGGAGCTGATGTCGGAACCGTATTGAAATCGAAGGGTAAGAGTCATATCACGGATGAGGTGATGGTGGATGACACGGATGTGGATAGTCTTCTAGCTGACATTCCTAAGTACATGGCGAACAGGGTTGATAGCAAGTCTGAGGGTGCAAGCACACCCGGTGTAGCAGGTTTTAATGGGTAGTGTCGCTTCTTGGAACATCAGGGGGTTGAACCGCTCCCTCAAACAGAAGGAGGTTCGTCAGGTAGTTGTGGATAATCATGTTCAGGTATGTGCAATCATGGAGACTCATGTTGATATTTCAAATGTTTCCAAGGTGTGTCAAAAGGTTTTCAACTCGTGGTTCTGGACTACGAATGCTATATGAAAGGAACTAGAATCATGCTTGGGTGGGATCCTAATGTAGTTGATGTTATGGTACTCTCGCAAACTGACCAGGTCATTCACACCCAAGTGGTGTTTAAACTTGATAAAAAGTCTTTGTTTTGTTCGTTTGTGTATACGGAGAACCATTATATGAATAGAAGGAACTTGTGGCAAAATTTATGTGGTCATAGTGTGTTTATGAAAGACAAGCCGTGAGCTATTATGGGGGATTTCAATGCCTCCTTGTTTCTTGATGATTCGAGTGCCAGTTCTTCAAAGTATAACATTGGTTCGCGTGAGTTTAAGGAATGTTTTAATACCATCGAAGTCTTTGATGTTAATAGCACAGGCCTTCACTTCACATGGACGAATAATCAACATCGAGGTGGTACTATATTTAAAAAATTGTACCGAATCATGTGTAACATGAATTGTATTACGGATTTTCCAAATGCAGGTGCTTATTTTCACCCGTTTCGGATCTCGGATCATGCCCCTTGTATTTTGAAGTTACCGAGTATAACTAGAGAAAAACCAAGACCATTTAAATTTGTGAATTTGATTGCTGAAAAGCATGGTTTTCTTGATGAGGTCAGTCTAATATGGAACAAAGAGATTACGGGGTTTCATATGTATCAAGTTGTTATGAAGCTTAAGTTACTTAAAACCCCTTTGCGAAAGCTATTCATTCAACAAGGCAATCTGCATGAGAATGTTAAGAAGGCGAGAAAAGAGCTTGATGAATGCCAGGGTGTCATGGATCAGGATCCGAATAATGAGAGTCTTCTTGCAAATCATAGTATTCTTCTTCAAAGGTACAAGGATGCAATTCATGATGAAGCAGTGTTCCTACAACAGAAATCGAAAGTTGATTGGCTGAATCTGGGGGACTCGAATACGAAATATTTTCATAACGTTGTGAAAGCTAAGAATCATCGAAGTCGTATTTTCTCGATACGTGATTCTGGTGGGTTCATACATGAGGGGGGGCTGCGGCCCAAGCTTTTGTGGATCACTTTACTAATTTTTTGGGAATGTCGGCCAGGTTGTTCTTAGTCCTAATATGGATCTGTTTCGGAATAAACTATCAGTTGTGAAAGCAAATAATATGATTTGTTTAGTGACTGAAGGTGAAATTAAAGATGCTATGTTTTCCATTGCCGGGAATAAGGCGCCAGGCCCGGATGGATATACCTCTGTTTTCTTTAAAAAGGCGTGGGATATTGTTGGAAAGGATGTCTGCTTAGCGATTCAGGATTTCTTTATGAATGGCAAACTTCTAAATCAGCTAAACCACACGGTAATTTCTTTAATCCCCAAGGTAAAGACTCCTGAGTTTGTAATGGATTATAGGCCTATTTCTTGCTGTAATACTCTTTATAAGTGTATAAGTAAGATTATCACTACTCGTATTAAAGAGGGACTTGGAGATATTGTTAATGTTAATCAGTCTGCTTTCATCCCGGGTAGAAAGATTTCAGATAATATTCTCCTAACTCAGGAGTTAATGCATAATTATCATCAGAATCATGGTCCCCCGAGATGTGCGTTTAAAGTTGACATTCAGAAGGCTTACGATACGGTTGATTGGGGTTTCTTGGAAAATATTCTTCACGGGTTTGGGTTTCACCAAAAGATGATCAAATGGGTTATGGCGTGTGTTACTTCTACTACGTTTTCTCTGGCGATAAACGGGAATCTTCATGGTTATTTTAAGGGGAAGCGGGGATTACGACAAGGGGACCCTATGTCTCCATATCTCTTTACGTTGGTAATGGAGGTCCTTACGTTGATTCTGCAAAAGCAAGTTGATGTTACTGCTGATTTTAGATTCCACCATAAATGTGAAGAGCAAAGGATTATTAACTTATGTTTTGCAGATGATCTTTTCTTGTTTGCTCGTGGTGATCCTAAGTCAGCTGCTGTCATTCAAGAATCGTTGAATAATTTCAAGAATATGTCGGGGTTGGTTCCTAGCATGACTAAGAGCACTGCTTTTTTTGGCGGAGTTCCGAATCATGTTAAAATCCAAATTCGAGCCATAATGCAGTTCGAGGAAGGTGTTCTTCCGGTTCGGTATCTTGGTGTCCCTCTTATCTCTTCTCGATTGAATTATTCTGATTGTAAAAAGCTTGTTGAAAACTTGGAATCGAGAATCAATGATTGGAAAGCAAAAAGCTTGTCTTTTGCTGGTCGTCTCCAACTTATTAAATCAGTTTTATCGTCTATGCATGTCTATTGGTCGTCGGTTTTGATTTTACCAAAAAGAATTGTTCACGATCTTGAAGATAGGATGCGAAGATTTCTCTGGGCTCAAGGAAATAATATCAAAGGAAAAGCTAAAGTGAAATGGAGTCAAGTGTGTCTGCCTAAGAAAGAATGAGGTTTGGGTATTCGGAGAATTACTGACATGAACAACGCTCTTATGGTAGCGCATATTTGGAGCCTCTTGACTCATAGGGAATCCTTATGGGTTAAATGGGTCCACTCGTATCGTATCAGGGGGAGAAGTTTTTGGGATGTGCCTATTCGGAACAATATTACGTGGGGTTGGCATAAGATTCTTCAATTAAGGTCGATCATTCGCCAACACGTTTGGATTAAATTGGGCAATGGCGCTAATACGCAAGTCTGGTTTGATAAATGGGATGCCGTGTGTCCCTTGAGCCACTTCATTACTCCTAGAATGATAACAAATGCGGGATTTGAGATGGGGGCTACGGTTGCGGATATGGTCCATAATGGTGGGTGGGCTTGGCCGAACTCATGGGTGTCTAGAGTTCCGGTTTTGCAACAAATGGATAATGTGATATTACATTCTCAAGTCCAAGATAGGACTATTTGGCGTTCAAGAAGCGGTGAAGATATGGAGTATAGCACAGTTGGGGTGTGGAATGATATTCGTGAAGTTCAACAACAGGTTGATTGGGATCGTATAGTGTGGTTTCCGCAGGCTATCCCTCGACATTCTTTTCTTATGTGGCTCATAGTTTGCAAGAAACTCAAAACCCAGGATATCATGTGCAAATGGCGTGCGTCGGGTAATGCAAACTATAATTTATTGTGCTGCTCTCTATGTACATTGGGGCCAGATTCTCATGATCACCTCTTTTTTAGTGCGATTTTGCTTCTCAAGTCTGGTATGGGGTTCGTGAGAAGGCGGGTATGCAAATTATCGGAAAGAGATGGGACGAGATCATGGATTATCTAAGGAATCATGCGGATTCAAAACGTGCTTCTCACATCATTGGTAAATTAGTGGTGGCGGCGTCGGCTTGCTTTATTTGGCAAGAACGTAATAACAGATTGTTCTCGGCTAACAAAAGGAATGTGGCTCAAATTATCGAGGTGGTCCTTATGACTGTTAGAATGAAACTTCATACAATGAAGTTTCGAAGAACAAATAGCGTGAATCAAGTGTTAAGCGAGTGGAGTCTTCCTCGAGAGTTGCTGTTGGACCAAGATGAATGTGGCTGATTAATGAGCTCGTGTGTTCGTAGCCATGTGTGGCTACTTGTTTGTCGCTTTTTGACTTGTTTTGTTTTCTTGTTTGCTATAGTTGCTTATTTTTTGTGTGAAACTCTAGTAATGGCCTGTCATTCTAGAGAACTGAGGTGGTACTCTATCCCTCACTTGTTTTGTTTGGTTGTGGAATGAAATTTTAACCGGGGTAACCCTTTACCCAAAAAAAAAAACCCCTGAGTGAACAGGTGTTGAGTCCAAACTAATAGTACTATCGTTGCTAAGGCAGGTAGACATCATTCCATGTGTAAACATAACAAACAAGCATTCATTAAGTCACGTATAACATGCGGTAACGGTTAGCGTTAAAGTATTGTTTAGAGTGTTTGATGTGATTTAGAATAAGTAACGTATGTAACACCTAAAAGTGCGTAAAGCAAAAAGGGATCGAGTATACTCACAGCGATGATGGATTGAAGGGAGCGCTAGAGTGAGATTAGCCTGATCAGAACAATAGCATAAAGGATAAGCGGCGCGTAAATTGGTGAGAGGAGTCGGTGGATCGGACAGTAATTCGATCGGGTGACAATCCGATCGGGTGGCCGGTCGATCGGGTGACAATCCGTTCGGATGGTCATCCGATCGGGTGACCATTTGATTGGATTGTTACCTCGTTTGGGATGGATGTGTTTGTGTATGATGGCTTGTCTTTTGAAGTTTTTGTTGTAGCATTTTGAAAACATAGAAGTATCTCTACCTTTCAGGTCGGTCGAACGAACGGTCGTTCGATCGGGCGACAATCCGATTGGTTGGACACTTTAGTGAGAACAAGTTCACAGCAGTTTGTCACTCGATCGGATTGTAGTCCGATCGGGTGGCAAATTGTTTAAGTGTTGAAGTCTAAACGTCACATAGTCGAGTGGTAATCCAATCGGGTGGTAATCCGATCGGACAACAATTCGTTCAACGTTCAAACTTCAAATGTTGAAAAATAAGTTAAGTGTGGGACCTGTGACAACTCGTATTTCAGAACTTATCCTTGTGTTAATGTAATGTATGTGAACCTTGTGTGATATTATGATATGTTGATTTAATGAATGTGTATGAGACTCTATGTTTGTATTATGTGAATTTATGTATGTATATATACATATGACTCGGATCGCACAACACAACCCAGTCGTACAAGCCCTTGTTGGGCCACACTCCTTGCACTCGAACCACAAAGGCAAACCAAATGGTTTCGGCCCATCCTCTTATTTGCGCATAACACTATGGGGAATGGGTATATTCCTCATAACTTGCAAAACACTTTACACATCAAAACCCTAAATCTCTCCTCTCTCTCCCTCTCAAACCCGACGGCAACACCTTCATCTCTCTCTAAGCTTTCTATTCGGATCAATCCTTGTTCTTTCTCCAACCGGTTAGTGTTTTAGTTATTGCTTTCATGATTGTATGATGTTGTGCTATACATGCTCTACATGATGATGTAGGAATGGTATATGATTGATGATGATGTAAACTGTTAATGTTGATGTTCATATAATCGGCTCACATGTATAGTGTGTACGAATCAAATAGGGTTGTTAATCATTTGATGTTGTTACTGATCTAGAATCGGTTGCATGATTTATCGGCTGTGATGTATTCATGTTAGAACGATTGGTTAAGTGATCATGATTAGGATGCATGTTAGTGATCAAGAATATGAATCCGGTTAATATGATTAAGTGTTATGATGATTGTTCATGTTTTGATTTGGTTTAGGGTTCATAAGAATTAATGTTAAAACCCTTGTTTGATCGATTTATTTGTATGAATGGAAACTGTTAGTTGTTGATTGATTAGCTACATAAATGGAAACAATATAACTGATTGCCATGATTTCGGATATTAAAAAACCAATCGCACAAGTTTGTCGGTCGCACAAGATCAAGTCACACAAGACTTGATCTGATCGCACAAGCTCCGAATCGCACAAGACCTGGTGGATCGCACAAGATGGTGCCGATCGCACATGGCCTTGGGCCACACACACGGACACTTAGGCTGTTGGGCCTCAAAGCCCAAGTCCAGTCGCACATGATGTCCCGAGTCGCACAAGATCAAACGGATCGCACAAGATATGTTTTCTGTTTATTTAATTGGGTCGTTTATATGTTTATAGTTTGTTTGGGTTTCTAGTTATCGGGCCGGGTACTATTGGGCTTATTCATAGACTAGGCAGGGTGAGTAATGGATCGCACAACATGATGTGGGTCGCAAAAGGCTGTGCTGACCGCACAACATGTTGGGCTGGGGTGTTTAATTGGGTTATGTTAGTAAACCGCACAAATGGTTCGGTCCAAACTATTGAATCGCACAAGCTTAATTATGTTATGTACTTGACTGTTAATGTGTTGCCATGATCAGTATGCGTTCGTAACTTGCTATCTCTGTGTAAAAATACGTGCACTATTTGAACCTAGACCTGACTTGTGTGATAACCATGTTAGGACGTGGTTGACCACTAGGAGCTCAATTGACCTTTACTTATCTGCCGAGCTAACCTAAGGTGAGTTCACACTTTCTACAAAGCATGGGATTCCCAGGGGTTGGGAATGGGCTAAGGGATATGGATTCCTCGTCCTCCTTGGGTAGGACAGTACGGGTTCAGGAATATAATTCCTCGTCCTCTTGGACAGTTTAAATTTCACTAGACCAAAACTCTATCACGAAGTCCCTCCTTTTTATAACGACTTAATAGCCGGGCCAATGGCGAGCAAGTCATTAGTTAGATAGCGCTATTTAGGTCTGATAAGCCTCACATCGTGCCGCAGAGGACGGGCGTGAACTAATGGATCTGGGCACGTCAATGATGATAGACATTGACGCTAAGGGCACATAAACATGACTACAGTCAGCGGTCGATATGGTAACGAGTCTAGTAGTATATACATGGGGTAGCCCCCACGGCCAGAGAGCCAGATAATTAAACATGGGGTAGCCCCCACGGCTGGATTGCCAGAGTAAACGGGAATAAACAAAACACGTTTTCAACTATGGGGTAACCCCCACGGCAGGGATGCCAGTTAAAGGAAACTGTTTTTGAAAACAACTTAAAACAAACACACAACTGTGAACTCGCTCAACATTATTGTTGACTCGTTACTACATGCTTTGCAGGTCATTAGGTTATTAGGAGCTTGCATGGGGAAGAGTCGTTGTGGAGCATGGACATTGAGTGTTCATGATGAACTTAAACATTATTAACTTATACTTTGGTTTTTGACATTATGCTTCCGCTTGCAACTTAAACTATGTTTTGTTTGGACACCAATTGTATTGTGTTGGATTTTATTATTACTTACATGCTTGTTCAATATGATTGGTGGCTTGATCCTGGTCAGTCACGCCTCCAAGCGGTGATACTCCGCAGGTGGATTTTTGGGGGTGTGACAGATTGGTATCAGAGCCATTGGCTATAACGAACTTGGTTTTAATAAGGGAAAAAGTTTTGTTAAAACCTGACTATAACCTGTACAGTGCTCAACGGTCCACAACGACGCTTCGCTCCACGTGCCAGACTCGACATTCTAGGTGATATGGTTTATGTTATATTGCCTACTTGCTAGTTATATAGAACATTGCTTATGGTATGCTTAGATAAACGTAGCAACGATAGTTTGAAAACACATGTGTGCTTACCCTCCTCTGTCATCGCACTTTCACGAACCTCTCTCACTCATGTTTTCCTTTGACATGAAGATCATGAGTGGACGCGTTAACATGACTCAAGCCCAGTTGACGGCTTTGATTAACCAACATGTTGCTGCGGTACTTGCAGCCGTTCAGGCAGGAGGTATACCCTGCCATCTCAACTCACTCTAGGATCCCTGGATCCTACTCTCGTGAACCAACCTTTGTGTTAAACTCTGTCTTTTCTTACTCTCACGACAGGTCAACCTGCACAGCCTCCTGTGTGCACTTTCAAGACCTTTATGGACTGCCGACCCACTACTTTCAGCGGCACTGAAGGAGCTGTAGGTCTCCTCCACTGGTTTGAGAAGCTCGAATCTATCTTCGAGATGTGTGAATGCCCTGAGGCTTGCAGGGTGAAATATGCTACTGGTACTCTTGAGGGTATAGCGCTCACATGGTGGAACGCTCAGGTCCAAATGCTGGGGTTGGTTGCTGCTAACGCCACCCCATGGAACGATTTCAAGGAATTGATCAAAGAAGAATACTGTAGCCGTGATGACATTCATAAGCTGCAGGTAGAGTTTTACAACTTAAAGATGACGGGGTCAGAAATCGAAGCATATACGAGGAGATCAAACTAGTTGGCTATTCTGTGTCCTACTATGGTAGACCCTCCCATCAAATGTATCAAACTGTATCTCAAGGGTTTAGTGCCAGAGATCCAAACTCACGTGACCTCAGCGAATCTTGGCACCATCCAGCAGATCATCAAGTTGGCTCATCGTCTCACGGATCAGGCGGTGGAGCAGAACAGGTTACCAAAGCGCATTGGTGCTACTACTTCTGATACTCCCAGCGACAACAAGCGTAAGTGGGATGGAACTTCGAGCAAAGGTTCAGCTTCTGTTCAATCTCAGTCTCAGCAGAGAAGGACTGACGACTACAAGAGCCCTGGTCAGCAATCAACTGGTAACCAAAGCCAAGGTGGGTACAAGGGAATTCACCCTAAATGCAATCGATGTAACTTACACCACAGCGGGCCATGCACCAGGGGTAACTGTCATCGGTGCAACAAGCCAGGCCACGCCGCAAAGGATTGCAGAAGTTTATACCCCGCGAATCAGAATCGTCAATAACAAGTCCCACAGAATCAACGCCAGCAGCAGCAGCAGCAGGGTATCAACAAAGGGTGCTTTTAGTGTGGAGCTGAAGTCCACTTCAAGAGAGATTGTCCCCAACTGAATCGGAACCAGAACAACAACAACAATAATAACAACCAGGGGAATGGAAACAACGGGGGTAACAACGGCAATGGTGCAAGGGGTCGTGTGTTCGTTATTGGTCAGGGTGAAGCAAGGAACGATCCCAATGTTTTGACAGGTAAGTTTCTACTGGACGACTTTTATGTTACTGTCTTATTTGATTCGGGTGCCGATACTAGCTACGTGTCCCTAAAAGTTAGTCAAATGTTTAAGCGTACCCCAACACTGTTGAATACCAAGCACACTGTAGAGCTAGCTAATGGTAAAAGTTTAGAGGTCACACACATAGTCAAGGGTTGTAATCTTGTTCTTGCTGGTAACACTTTCTCTATCGACCTCCTTCCTATCGTTCTGGGTAGTTTCGACGTCGTCGTTGGGATGGATTGGTTATCCCAACATCAAGCAGAAATTCTTTGCAACGAGAAGATTGTCCGTATTCCTCGCTCAGGTGGTGAACCTCTCATGATTCATGGTGACAAGAGTGGTGCTGTGATGAGCATCATCTCTTTCCTTAAGGCCCAAAAGTGTTTGCGAAAGGGCCACACCGCTATTTTAGCTCTCGTTACTGACACCTCGAAGAAAGAGAAGAAGATAGAAGATTTTCCTATTGTACGTGACTTCCCTGAGGTATTCCCTGAGGAATTACCTGGTCTTCCGCCTCATCGCCAGGTCGAATTTCAAATCGAGCTAGCTCCTGGAGCAGCGCCCATAGCTCGAGCACCTTATCGTTTAGCCCCATCAGAACTAGAAGAGCTGTCTATGCAACTACAAGAACTCTTGGATAAGAGTTTCATTCGCCCTAGCTCTTCGCCCTGGGGAGCTCCAGTGCTATTTGTGAAGAAGAAGGACGGTACCTTCCGTATGTGTATCGACTATCGCGAGCTCAACAAGGTGACCGTGAAGAATCGCTACCCTCTTCCACGTATTGATGACCTATTCGACCTGCTGCAAGGGTCGAGCTATTACTCGAAGATAGATCTGAGATCGGGATATCACCAGCTGAGAGTCCGAGAAGAGGACGTCTCCAAAACAGCCTTTAGAACTCGATATGGACACTACGAGTTTTTGGTCATGCCTTTTGGACTGACAAACGCACCTACGGTTTTCATGGACCTTATGAATCGAGTGTGCAAGCCTTACCTAGACAAGTTCGTTATAGTGTTCATCGACGACATCCTGATCTATTCAAAGAGTCAGGAGGAACACGAGCACCATCTGCGACTTATTTTGGAACTACTTCGAACAGAACAGTTGTATGCTAAGTTCTCGAAATGCGACTTCTGGCTTCGCGAAGTCCATTTCCTAGGCCATGTGGTAAACAAGGATGGGATTCACGTTGATCCATCCAAGGTAGACTCGATCAAGAACTGGCCTGCACCTCGTACACCAACAGAAATCCGCCAATTCTTGGGCTTGGCATGTTACTACAGAAGGTTTATCAAGGATTTCTCCAAGATCGCGCAACCCCTCACTTCGCTAACTCAGAAAGGTGTTATATATCGTTGGGGTAATGAACAGGAATCAGCATTTCAACACCTAAAGGATAGACTTTGCAGCACACCTATTCTTTCATTGCCAGAGGGCACAGACGACTTTGTGGTTTACTGCGACGCATCAATTCCGGGTCTTGGTTGTGTATTGATGCAACGGGATAAAGTTATAGCGTACGCCTCACGCCAACTCAAAGTTCATGAAATTCCTACACTACACACGATTTAGAACTGGGAGCTGTTGTTTTTGCACTTAAGATATGGAGACATTACCTGTACGGTACCAAGTGCGCCATTTACACCGATCACAGGAGTCTGGAGTATATCTTCAAACAGAAGGAGTTGAACATGCGTCAACGTCGATGGGTCGAGCTACTGAATGATTACGAATGCTCGATCAGATACCATCCGGGCAAAGCCAATGTTGTGGCCGATGCCCTCAGTCGAAAGGATACTATACCTAAACGCGTACGAGCTTTACAACTCACTATCCAATCTAGTCTTCCTGCACAGATACGAGAAGCTCAGGTAGAAGCATTGAAACCAGAAAACGTCAGGGCTGAAGCCCTACGTGGCTTAAGGCAACGGTTAGAACAAAAGGAAGACGGCGCATACTACGTTACAGGACGCATTTGGGTCCCACTCTATGGTAACCTACGAGAGCTTGTGATGGATGAGGCACACAAGTCTCGTTACTCAGTACATCCTGGTTCGGATAAGATGTACCACGATCTCAAAACTACATACTGGTGGCCTAGCATGAAAGCTCACATTGCAACCTACGTTAGTAAATGTTTGACTTGTGCGAGAGTCAAAGTCGAATACCAGAAACCCTCAGGCCTCCTTCAACAACCAGAGATACCACAATGGAAATGGGAGCAAATTTCCATGGATTTCGTTACTGGCCTGCCTAGATCTCAACGTGGAAATGATACTATTTGGGTGATCGTGGATCGACTCACCAAGTCTACACACTTCTTGGCTATCAAGGAAACGGATAAGTTCTCCACTCTAGCAGACGTATATCTTAAGGAAGTTGTCTCGAGGCACGGGGTGCCCACCTCTATTATCTCTGATCGTGATGCATGTTTTACTTCAGAACTGTGGCAAGCAATGCACAAGTCCTTTGGCTCACGTTTAGATATGAGCACAGCATATCACCCGCAAACGGATGGGCAGTCTGAACGCACCATCCAAACCCTAGAAGACATGCTTCGTGCATGCGTTATCGATTTTGGCAACAGCTGGGAAAAGCATCTCCCATTAGTGGAGTTCTCGTATAATAACAGTTACCACACCAGCATTCAGGCCGCTCCATTTGAGGCATTGTACGGGCGTAAATGCCGATCACCTCTTTGTTGGGCAGAGGTGGGGGATAGTCAGATCACTGGCCCAGAACTTGTGGTAGACACAACAGAAAGGATTGCTCAAATACGACAACGAATGGCGGCAGCTCGTGACCGTCAGAAAAGCTACGCCGATAAGGGCAGGAAACCACTCGAGTTCCAGGTTGGGGATCGAGTGCTACTCAAAGTCTCACCCTGGAAGGGTGTTGTTCGTTTTGGTAAACGAGGCAAGCTGAACCCACGATATGTTGGACCATTCGACATCATCGAGAAAATAGGCAAGGTGGCCTACAAACTGAACCTACCAGCAGAACTCAGTGGAGTTCACAACGTTTTCCATGTGTCGAATCTGAAGAAGTGTCTGTCAGATGAGACCCTCATAGTTCCTTTGAAGGAACTCACTATCGACGAACAGTTGCGATTCATCGAGGAACCAGTAGAGATTACTGACCGGGATGTGAAGATTCTCAAACGTACTAGAATTCCTCTCGTTCGAGTTCGTTGGAACTCCTGTCGTGGCCTAGAATTCACCTGGGAACGCGAAGACCAAATGAAACAAAAGTATCCCCAACTGTTCACAACCAGTAAAACCACTACTGAGGTTGAAGCTACAGCGGAATTTCGGGACGAAATTCCAGATCAACGGGGGGAGGATGTGACACCCCAGGAAAACCATGCAACCTAACTAGCTTCCTCAGTGAGTACGTACCAAATTTCGGGACGAAATTTCTTTCAACTTAAGGATAATGTGACAACTCGTATTTCAGAACTTATCCTTGTGTTAATGTAATGTATGTGAACCTTGTGTGATATTATGATATGTTGATTTAATGAATGTGTATGAGACTCTATGTTTGTATTATGTGAATTTATGTATGTATATATACATATGACTCGGATCGCACAACACAACCCAGTCGTACAAGCCCTTGTTGGGCCACACTCCTTGCACTCGAACCACAAAGGCAAACCAAATGGTTTCGGCCCATCCTCTTATTTGCGCATAACACTATGGGGAATGGGTATATTCCTCATAACTTGCAAAACACTTTACACATCAAAACCCTAAATCTCTCCTCTCTCTCCCTCTCAAACCCGACGGCAACACCTTCATCTCTCTCTAAGCATTCTATTCGGATCAATCCTTGTTCTTTCTCCAACCGGTTAGTGTTTTAGTTATTGCTTTCATGATTGTATGATGTTGTGCTATACATGCTCTACATGATGATGTAGGAATGGTATATGATTGATGATGATGTAAACTGTTAATGTTGATGTTCATATAATCGGCTCACATGTATAGTGTGTACGAATCAAATAGGGTTGTTAATCATTTGATGTTGTTACTGATCTAGAATCGGTTGCATGATTTATCGGCTGTGATGTATTCATGTTAGAACGATTGGTTAAGTGATCATGATTAGGATGCATGTTAGTGATCAAGAATATGAATCCGGTTAATATGATTAAGTGTTATGATGATTGTTCATGTTTTGATTTGGTTTAGGGATCATAAGAATTAATGTTAAAACCCTTGTTTGATCGATTTATTTGTATGAATGGAAACT
Source organism: Helianthus tuberosus (assembly GCA_030545235.1). NCBI lineage: Eukaryota > Viridiplantae > Streptophyta > Magnoliopsida > Asterales > Asteraceae > Helianthus > Helianthus tuberosus. Next base: position 108,210,332 of record CM060370.1, on the reverse strand, counting down.
GTTAGTTGTTGATTGATTAGCTACATAAATGGAAACAATATAACTGATTGCCATGATTTCGGATATTAAACAACCAATCGCACAAGCTCCGAATCGCACAAGACCTGGTGGATCGCACAAGATGGTGCCGATCGCACAAGTCCTTGGGCCACACACACGGACACTTAGGCTGTTGGGCCTCAAAGCCCAAGTCCAGTCGAACATGATGTCCCGAGTCGCACAAGATCAAACGGATCACACAAGATATGTTGTCTATTTATTTAATTGGGCCGTGTATATTTTATACTTTGTTTGGGTTTCTAGTTATCGGGCCGGGTACTATTGGGCTTATTCATAGACTGGGTCGGGTGAGTAATGGATCGCACAACATGATGTGGGTCGCACAACATGTTGGGCTGGGGTGTTTAATTGGGTTATGTTAGTAAACCGCACAAATGGTTCGGTCCAAACTATTGAATCGCACAAGCTTAATTATGTTATGTACTTGACTGTTAATGTGTTGCCATGATCAGTATGCGTTCGTAACTTGCTATCTCTGTGTAAACATACGTGCGCTATTTGAACCTAGACCTGACTTGTATGGTAACCATGTTAGGACGTGGTTGACCACTAGGAGCTCAATTGACCTTTACTTATCTGCCGAGCTAACCTAAGGTGAGTTCACACTTTCTACAAAGCATGGGATTCCCAGGGGTTGGGAATGGGTTAAGGAATATGGATTCCTCGTCCTCTTGGGCAGTTTAAATTTCACTAGACCAAAACTCTATCACGAAGTCCCTCCTTTTTATATCGACTTAATCGCCGGGCCAATGGCGAGCGGGTCATTAGTTAGATAGCGCTATTTAGTTCTGACAAGCCTCACACCGTGCCGCAGAGGATGGGCGTGAACTAATGGATCTGGGCACGTCAATGATGATAGACATTGACGCTAAGGGCACATAAACATGACTACAGTCAGCGGTCGATATGGTAACGAGTCTAGTAGTATATACATGGGGTAGCCCCCACGGCTGGATTGCCAGAGTAAACGGGAATAAACAAAACACGTTTTCAACTATGGGGTAACCCCCACGGTAGGGATGCCAGTTAAAGGAAACTGTTTTTGAAAACAACTTAAAACAAACACCCAACTGTGAACTCGCTCAACATTATTGTTGACTCGTTACTACATGCTTTGCAGGTCATTAGGTTATTAGGAGCTTGCATGGGGAAGAGTCGTTGTGGAGCATGGACATTGAGTGTTCATGATGAACTTAAACATTATTAACTTATACTTTGGTTTTTGACATTATGCTTCCGCTTGCAACTTAAACTATGTTTTGTTTGGACACCAATTGTATTGTGTTGGGTTTTATTATTACTTACATGCTTGTTCAATATGATTGGTGGCTTGATCCTGGTCAGTCACGCCTCCAAGCGGTGATACTCCGCAGGTGGATTTTTAGGGGTGTGACAGGACCCAAGGTGCAAGCCGATCGGGTGGCAATCCGTTCGGACAGCAGTCCGATCGGGAGGCACTCCAACCTGGTCGACCTGATCGTCTTACACTTGGTTGTTTTTGATAGTTGCAATTTTCTCGAGACGTTGTGACTTCGTGCCAAGCAACAGGACGTCGTCAAAAGTCTTGTGACCCGGTCGGACAGGAATCACCCAAATCCGACTCGTTCATTGGTTCGTGATGGTGGTTCATGCTTAACCCGAAATCGGTATTCTCGTGGTTATGATCCAGATCTTGAACCAACACATCAACAAGAAGTAGTAGACGGTTAGAACAAGGTCCGATTCTATCGGGTTTGAGTGCATTGAGTGTAAAAGAGTTGAAAAAAAGTTGGAAAACCATCTTTTAATCTCTTTCACCATGAATATGTTAAGATCTATGTAAGATCTTTGTTTATTTATGTGGAAATCGTTCAGATCTAAGTTGTTCTTGGTGAATTGAAGCCAAAACATGAAGTTCATAAGAACACCATGATGACATCATTCTAGAACACCTCAAATCTAGTGATTTCACGGTTAAAAGTTAAGATTCAAAAGATAGAAAGGTGTAGGAGTGCGTGTAGATCAAGAAAGTACAAGATTTAGGTTGAATACTTACAAGAATCATGAGAAATCTGAAGAAAAGTGGGCAAGAAGCGTTGGTCGGACGAGAGGTGCAGAAAAGGTAAGTTTGTGATGTTGACAGGGGTATTTATAGGGTTTCCATAAAAGGAAAGGGGGAAAAGAGGCTGGTCGATTGAGTGGCAGCCTGGTCGGGTGGGCAGCTCGATCAAGTGGCACCTTGATCGGGTGGCAGTCCGATCGGGTGGCAGCTCGGTCGGCTGGCAACTCGATTGGAGTGATTTGCGTGACGAGTTTTGCGTTTCGATTTGCGTGTCAGGCGTTGCGATGCGATAGAGTTTCCTATTCAAATAACTTTTAATCCCAACTACTATATCTAACATAAAATCATCCTAAATAACTTGCGTTTAGCGTTTGCGATTCGATTGCGATTGAGTTTCGATTAATCACCACAACATAAACATAAATAAACCTGCACAAGTAACACGTAAAAGCACACACACACGTAAAACAATATCCAGAACGCGTAATTCGAGTTGCGAGTGGGATTGCGATAAGCGATAACGCGATAAACAAGCGATATACATCGATAAATAGCGATCAAACCTCGATTATTAACAAGCACTCCACATAATGTAACTAACGTAAAAACATAAAAAGACTATCTATAAGTCAAAGAAGTCAAAACATGAATTGAGCAAGGAGTGACAGATCGCAATTAGCAATCTTTTCTTCCTTTGACTTCAATCTTGACTTTGACTTTCAAAACATGGGGTGTTACACGCGGAATCATCGTGGGATTTTTGAAGAACTCGCAACTTTAATCTCTTTAGCACAGCAGGGTGCTGTGTATTCGCGGGAGACAAAACAGGAGGACGTCTTTTCAACTTTTGCAACCCAACTCTACAATGCACTGAGCATCGGCTTTACCCGAGGGTACGGGTGATCTAGTGGTATACCATGATGGTTCGAATCAGAGTCCCAGTTACACGCCGATGCAACACGAGAAGGTGATGGCTTACGTGGTGGATTTACAAGAAGAATTGCACGAATCACAACCTGCGGTGGAAGTCATGATCTTTGGATTTAAGTTGGAGGCATTACTTGGACGGTACCAAATGCACTACTTAGACCGATCACAAGGGCCTCCCGTGTACCCTTGTTTCGAAAGAGCTAAACATGTGAAGGCGTCACTGGATGGAACTTTAGAATGATTTCGACTGTGAAACCTAAATGTGTACGAGCCTCGCATCACACCATCGACTCTAACCTCCCTGATCAGATCCGTTCTGCTCGAGCCGAAGCGTTGAAGGACGAGAACCTCCCAGTTGAAGCCCACATTGCAATGTATGTGAACGATGTTTGACTTATGCAAAAGTAAAGGTGGAGTATCAGAAACCTCCTGGGTTGTGTCAGCAACCAGGAACACCCATTTGAAAATGGGAACGGACTGCCATGAATTTTATCACTGGTCTACCTAAAACTAAAAACGGAAACAATATCACCTGGGTGATCGTTGATTGTCTCATGTAACAATTATACTTTATTGCAATCAAGGAAAATTGACAAGACTTCGTATCCTGTGAGTAATTACCTGGGAAGGATGGTTTTACTGCTGCAGTTACCATTCTAGTATTCAGACAGCTCTGTTGAGGCATTGCAGGGATGATAATGCCAATCTCCTTGTTGGACTAAGGTGGATGACAACCTAATCATAGGTCCAAGACTTGTACTCGAAACTCTTGGGAAGATTGTTTAGATCGGAAATCGTTTGGCGGCAACGTATGACCGTCAGGAAAGCTGATAAGCTTAGGAAACGCTGGGAGTTCGCTGTAGGCCATAGTATCATGTTGAGAGTCTCACCCTGGGAGGGTGTGGTACGCTTTGGGAAGTGTGGCAAGCTTGATTTATGTTACGTTGGGCCATTCAGATTCTGGAAAGAATCGGTAACGTGACCTACAAACTCGAGTTACCCGACGAATTGGGTAATGTACATGATGTCATTTATGTCTCGAATATAAGGCAGTGTTTGCCCGATGAAACACTTGTGATACCTTTACTAGAACCTAAAGCTAACGACAAGTTGCAGTTGTCGAGGAATCTATCGAAAACATGGACCAGGAAGTCAAGGTTCGTTTACATAGTCGAATTCCTATCGCGAGAGTTAATTGGAACTCAAGACGTGGACCGAAGTTCATGTGGGAATGCAAAGATCTGATAAAGCTCTAGTATCCTCAATTGTTCAGACGGTTGAATCAACTTTTGCTGTCATTGGCGAATTTGGGGAAGAAATTCCCTTTCAAGTTGGGGATGATGTGGTACCTGGGGAAAACTGTGACACTTGTGCTCCGTAAACACACACAATTTAGGAAACTATCTTTTATCAAAGAAACAATGTGTTTTGGTCTCAAAAATTTGTTTATTTTGGTTTTACAATTTCACATTTTGATTCTAGTTCATTTTCAAGCTTTAAATCGCTTTCTGGAAAGTTAAACGCGAACTGATGCGTAAACGTATTCAGTTTAAAGCGGAAAACACTCCGGAATAGTGACATAGGCGTAACATACCTTAAATAACTTTTATATAACTTAGAAATAGGTTTTGAAAGCTTTGGTGTGTCAAAAACGAGTTTATTCACACTCAGGGACTTTTTGCGTCAAACTGCGAAAGTCTGCTGATTCACATAGTATCGAACATTCCGAAACTTGATCATAAGTTAAACATGCCCTAAATATCCTTTACAAAGCTTAGAAATAGGCTTTGAGGTGTTTGGTGCGCAAAAATAAACTTATTTGATCAACAGGGACTAAAAGCGTCAAAAAGTGCCTAAATGACCAGATTCATTGTATCTAGTCCAATTTTGATACTTTGATGGTTTTTACCCCTTGCTTTCAATACCATTTGCTTGTTTTGAGTGTCCCATGGTTTAGAAATACCTTGTGCCCACATGTAAGGTCTAGATCAAGGCACGTTTTGCGAGGAACGATCCTAACGGTTCTCCAAAATCTATAAATACCCATGCTTTCATTCACTTCAACTCACACTTGATTCATTTTGCTCTAAGTTGAGGTTTAAACACTTCATACCTGAGCAAAATTGGATCAAACTTCCTAGCGTGGACCCTTTGTAAGTATTCTTTCGTGTTTTTATTGCGTTTCAAGCACGGAAGTCAAACAGTGTTTAACTTTCCAGCTTTGACCAGGTTATGGTCAACACAAAGTTCATTTGAACTTTGCAACGTGAGCGTAATCATGATGGTTATAGTCCCTTGTGACTATACCTACTGATTACCACGTTGATTAGGTGTAGTGACGAGTCATAGTTTCGGTCAAAATACTTTTCTATGCGTATTTTGCAACCAAACTATTCTTGGGTATCAAAACCGTTTGTTTTTATATCAAACTTGTTTTCTAACTTCGTTAAACATGTTTTAACATGTTTAACTCGTCACTTTTAGGATAGTGCTTGTGTAGAGTTGTAAGTCAAGCGGTCTTGACAACCGCTTAGACTTTCGAACCTGACCCGTTTGGTCAATCATTAGGATCCGACCAAACATATAATGTGACCATAGTTGTATAGGGAATAACTTTCCGAGGTTATACCTTATGGTCACTTCATTTAGTTAGTTGTATGATAGGTAGTTTATATGCCTTAGGAAAATGACCAAAATGCCCTTTTTCGCAAAATTTCTTTTTAAGCATATGTAACACATGTTTTGACATATAAACTGATTATATAACATAATTAGATATGTTAAGACATATAATACTTGTCATAGGACTAGTTAGGCATCTCGAACGCGCTTTCACGCGAACGACGCGTTAAAGTGGCGTAAGCTACCTTAATGGGTCGTAATGGATCGTAAGCGCTTAGGATAGGTTTCGATTTAGAATATAGGCTTTGTTAAACCATATCACATGAGTTCCAACACTCATTTGGTTTACAAGACCTCATTCTACCCGATCTTCCGATTTAGGTGTCGATTCTCTAACATAGTATCTGTTACCCTAGGAACCGCTTCAACACTTGAACTCTTGGTCTTTTGAGCTTTGTTATACCCTTTGAACCGGGACTATACGCAACCCCAGGCGAGTACATAGTTCCCCTCTTTTACTGTTTTCAAATGTTTTGGGGTGATTCATATGTGTAATCGATCTGTTTTCAAAATGTATGGCATATGTGTGTTCACTAAGTGCTTTTATGTGTATTATTCCGATTATGCAAATGTAATGTTTTATCCTTAAGTAATCTACCTATCTTCATAGTTAGATTCATGTAGGATATTTGAAGTACAGTCTTAGATCTTCCTATCTTCATAGTGAGATTTTTAAGAAGTACTTTACAACTCGATGGTTGGTTTTTGTGTAGATTGTTGGTGATTTAGATAACGAAACTAGATAATATAATAAGCACATGGTGGATACGCCGCTGGTACTTCCTATATATAAGTGTGCTTATTGTATTACCTTTCGTGGCGTTATCCCGAATCACCATTAGGATTTAGGATTGTTTTGATTCAATAAATCAATATGACAAGAACCCAGGATCCCTGTAGTATCTATCTATCTTCATAGTTAGACTTATATGGGATGTTTAGAGTACTAATATTGGAGTCCATGTTTGGATTCATTGTGTACTTTAATGCATGTTAGATTAGACAATGTGACAGAACCCGAATCCTTATAGCATCTATTTATCTGCATAGGTTGATTCTTGTAGGATGTTTAAAGTACTGATAATGGAGTCCTTGATTGGATTCATTGTGTGCTTTAATGCGTGTTTACGAGTTGGTACAAGTTGACGATTTATGTGTTATGTGGTAGTTGTGATTTAGATAACGAAACGGGTATAATAAAATAAGAATATGGTGGATACGCCGCTGGTACTTCCTATATATAAGTGTTCTTATTTTATTATTCTTGTAGCGTTATCTGGATCACTTTAGGATTTTGTGTACTATTGTTTCAGTATTCGATTATCGAAATCCTTGTAGAATCTCCCATATCTTTATATGTTAGATTCTTAGAAGGATATTTAAAGTATTATCATAGATCATTGATTTGATTTATATAATACTTATATAAGTTTTGATTTATTTCAAAACAGTTATTACTAATCCTTGATTGGATTCCTAATACCATATTAACAAGTTTTTACGACGGTTTAATCGAGATTTCAAGGTAAGGCATAAAATGACTTGGTAAATATCATATTGCCATATACAAACCTATTTTGTCACGAGTTTTTCACAATTAAGATTAATACCAAATGTTTTGCCATTTATTTGGCTAAATAAACCTATGTATTCGCCGGCATTTTTATGCTGACTGTTTTCGCATATGTTTCAGGTTTTCGACTATTCAAGCATGCAACGCATAGGACTGCATACGGGCCTTAGACTTCTAAAACAAAAGAACAATTACTTGTATTCTTTGTTTGTAAAACGATGTTAATGTTATTGAAACAATTCAGTACCAGTAGTTGTGAGCAATTTGTAACGTGACTCCCTGGTATTTCCGCCGCGTGTTGTTATATTACGCGATTGGGGTGTTACAGATTGGTATCAGAGCACTGGTTATAGGGAATTAGGTTATTAGCATGCCTTGAACCTAGTCTATAACCTTCCTAGGACCCAAACATGAGTAGACTTAGGACTTCCTTCCTAATCCTCATCCTTATTCGTGCCACAACTTCTCTATGAATTACGAATCATCTAACCTTAGATGATTTATCCTGAACCTTAGGCTTTATGCCTTGGGGTATTCCTCAAAATGTTTTTCTCAAAACGTTTTCATTAAAATATTTTTTTCAAAATGTTTTCTTAAATGTTTTTGTCCAAAATATTTCGCAAACGTGTTTTATCTCAAACGATTTGTATCAAAGGATTTCTCAAACGTTTTGTTGTCACACCCCGACCACATAAAACAACAAATCATGGCGGAATCGTCGGGGAGTGTTGTAACAGAATCATTGTTTCATAACACATGGAAATTTAAATGTTGTTTCATTGATTAAAAGAAGTTACAATGTCTTTACAACAAGGAAGCATAACATAATTAACTAGTCTTGCATCTTTTATTGTCACTAAGGCCCAAGTCCGCCTAAGTGTATCTTGATTAATCCTATGCATCATTTCCTGAAACACATGTGAAAATAGGTACGTCAGCATAAAAATGGCTGTGAGATACATAGGTTTTATTGATTTAGGATTCATGAAATATTGTATTTCATACTTGGGATTTGTGTAAATATGTGTATCGTTTGCACATATCAATTCTTGTTCGATTTCGAGCTTTAAATCGCTTTCTGGAAGATTATACCCGATCTGATGCGTAAATATAATCAGTTTAATGCAACAAACACTCCGGAATAGTGACATAGGATTAACATACCTTAAATAACCTTTACATAACTTAGAAATAAGTTTTGGATGGTTTGGTGTGTCGAAATCAAGTTTATTCGCTTACAGGGACTAATTTCGACAAACTGCGAAAGTATGCCGATTCATACTGTAATGAACATTCTGGAACTTGATCATAAGTTAAATATGCCCTAAATATCCTTTACATAGCTTAGAAATAGGCTTTGAGGGGTTCGGTTTGCTAAAATAAACTTATTTGATTAATAGAGACTAAAAGCGTCAAAAGTGCATAAGTTTGCATTTTCGCGCATATCTTACGTTCTGAATATATCCGGAAATCCAAAAATTTATCTAATCAGTAAAATATTTTATTTTAGTGATTGGCATGATAAAATTCCATTCATCGCGTAATTTGGATCGTTTTTGCGTTCATTACGATTTCCGTCGTAATTAACCGAACAACGCAACCGTACGACCAAGCGAACCGACATCCGAGATGTTTTTGAGCATATTTTAAGTTCCCTATACTTTAACTTTATTTTAGAGCCTTGAAATGGGGTTAACGGGGCATAAAAGTGCAAAAAAATCAAGTTTTACAAGTGCAGGGACCATTTTTGAAATTTCTGGCAGATACATTGAACTTGGTCCATTTTTTAGATTTTGATGGTTTTAACCCATGGTTTTGCATCTTATGGGCTGGTATTTGATGGTTTTACATGTTCCCATGGTATTCTAAAACCTTGGGCCCAATTGTAAGGCCATGATTAAAGCACGGTTCTCGATAAACGATCTTAACGGTGGACCGAATCCTATATATACCCACCTCATTTTCATTCTTTCCTCACACATGATCTAATTTTCTCTAAGTTGAAGCTCAAATGCTTCATACTTGAGAATTTATAGATCATATCTTCCTAGCTTGGACCCTTTGTAAGCTTCTTTCGTTCTTTTATGCGTTTTTTAAGCGGGAAAGTCAAACAGTGTTTGACTTTCTGCATTGACCAGTTTATGGTCAACACGTAGTTCGTTTGAACTTCGCAACGTGAGCGTAATCAAGATGGTTATAGTCCCAAGTGACTATTCCTTCTAATTACCACGTTGATTAGGTGTAGTGACGAGTCGTAGTTTCGGTCAAAATGCGTATTCATGCGTATTTTGTAACCAAACTATTCTTGGGTATCAACCGTTTGTTTTGATATCAAACCTGTTTTCTAACCTCGTTAAACATGTTTTAACATGTTTAGCTCGTCACTTTAGGTTTAGTGCTTATGTAGAGTCGTAAGTCAAGCGGTCTAAACAACCGCTTAGACTTTCGAACCCGACCCGTTTGGTCGATCATTAGGATCCGACCAAACATATTTTGTGACCATAGTTGTATAGGGAATAACCTTCCGAGGTTATACCTTATGGCCACTTCGTTTAAGTAGTTATATGATAGGTAGTTTATATGCCTTAGAAAAATGACCAAAATGCCCTTTTTGTGCATAATTGATATTTAAGCATATGTAACCCAAACTTTTGTCACTTAACTGATTATGCAACATAATTAAACATGTTTAGGCATATAATACTTGTTATAGGACTAGTTAGGCGTTCCGAACGTGTTTTACGCGAACGACGCGTTAAAGTAGCGTAAGCTCTCCTAGCATGGCGATTCCTGTTCTTCCTGAAATCTTAGTTTCTTCTTCGTGATCTGGTGTATAACAGTCTGATTACTAGAGATTTGATTATTCAGGTCTTTAGTTCGAACTTGTTAGCACTTGTAATCGGATTAGAACTAGGGTTTTCTTTTCGGTTTTCTTTTCAATCGCCGCCCAAATCTGTGTTTCGATCAAGTTGGATAGATCTATTGTTTTATCGTCCTTCTGGTTAGGCAGAAACCTAGAGTAAACAAGAACTCTATTCGACATTGTTAGAAGCATGGCCTAGGGTTATCTGCTAGATTAGGGTTTTTCTGTTTTCTTGTTTTTTGGTTTTCTGGTATTCTGGTTCTCGTTTTTTTGCTGTGAATGGTTGTTTGCTGTTTCGTTATTGGAGAGATTTCGCTGATTCAGTATGGATGATCGTAACAATCAGGGTGATCGTGGGAAACCTCCTAATGTAATTAAGAGGAGTAACATCCCGGTTAGTCAGGTGAAGCCGTTTTTAGTTGATAAAGATGGGTATCCTTTACCGATTGCTGAAACTGATAACATGAATAAACCTGGGAATCCTCAGCATGATTGCCGTCAAAACTCTAATCTATCTTTCAAGAGCCTTGCGGATAGGGTTTTGGATATTGAGGGTAATACTTTTATTCCACGTAGAGGAACGGTCGTAAATGAAAAGGTGCAAGGAAAAACCATTAATGTGATTGATGAGCTGCTGAAAGCTACGGTTCCAGTTCCGTCAGAGGTTGTGCAACCGGTAACTACGGCAGTAGAGAATGTGAATGCAAAAGGTGATGTGACGAATGGAAATCAGAATGATGGGAGACCTTCGAAACCTCTGTCCTATGCTGCATCAGTTCAGAATTATAACTCTAAAAAGGTAAACTTTCGGAATCTTCCTAGTGTTGAAAAACAAGATGGATGTGATGTAGTTCTTCCCCGGGAATCGGTTAGGGCTGTTCAGGAGAAGCTTGCTAATACGTTATATGGATACTTCTTGGGTGATCGAGTTGCCTACCCGGTTGTAGAGTATTTCGTTCGTAATAATTGGAAGAAGTTTGGATTACAGAAATCAATGATGAACGCGAATGGCTTTTTCTTTTTTAAATTTGCGGATCAATCAGGAATGATGAGTGCTTTAAAAGCTGGCCCGTGGATTATTCGGTCACAACCATTATTTTTAAATGTCTGGTCAGCTTCTACAAAGCTTGAGAAAACGGAAGTTAAACAGTTACAATTATGGGTTAAGATCCATGATGTTCCCATAGCTGCTTACACGGAAGACGGGCTAAGTCTTATAGCTACGGCGATAGGTGAACCGAAAATGTTAGATTCGTATACTACGAATATGTGTGTGGATGCTTGGGGGAGGAGTAGCTATGCTCGTGCTCTTATTGAGATTTCTGCTGAAAATGAGTTCAAAGAGGAGTTAGTTATTGCTGTTCCAGATCTGGATGGAGATGGTTTCGTTAAACAAAAGTTGTATGTTGAATATGAGTGGAGTCCGTATCGATGTAGTCACTGTTGTGTCTTTGGTCATTCTGATGAAGGTTGTCCGAAACAAATTAGGACTAATTTGAAACATGGGAACATGGGTAATTTCGGAAACAAACATAAGGAGGCACATAAAGATCGTAGACCGGGGAAGAACATGGTTGATGATGATGGCTTTACAACAGTGGAGAATAAAAAGGTAGCAAAGAGGTCGGGTTTTCCAGTTAATAAACAAAAACAAAAGTTTGAATATAGACCTATTGGTAATAAATCGGATGGAGGTACAAAGAAGGTTGATAAACCGCCTACGTTTGTATCTAATAATCCTTTTGATGCTTTAAGGGATGATGTTGGGGAGTCGAGTAAATCTGGTCGAGACATGGGGGATGGTTTTGAGGGCTCTGATGATGACGAGGTGATGGATGGATACAATGAAACTAACGAATTTCTTAAGGAAGATTCAGCTAATGATGTTAATAAAAAAGGGGCAAGCACTCCTTCGTCAAAGGTGATTAAATGATTAGTTTCGCTGTTTGGAATATTAGGGGCTTGAACCGGCCGCTAAAACAGAATGAGGTTCGTCATGTGGTTAAGAATAATAAGCTAAGTTTGTGTGCAATCTTAGAGTCTCATGTGGATATGGACAATCTTCGTAAAGTTTGTAACGTGGTATTTAGGAGATGGGATTGGACATCAAATGGTGGCTGTTGTAAGAAAGGTGCTCGTATAATTTTAGGGTGGGATCCTACGGAGGTGGATGTGATGGTTATTGCTCAAACGGATCAAGTGTTACATGCTCAGGTTTTCTGTAAAACTAATAAGCGAATGGTTTTTTGCTCGTTTGTCTATGCTGCAAATTATTATGTTGATTGTAGGGCTCTTTGGCATAATCTTCGTCTGCATAAGGGCCTAGTTCATGACAAGCCGTGGATTATTTTGGGTGATTTTAACTGTGCTCTTAATCTTGAAGATAGATCTCTTGGTTGTTCTTCTGTTTCCCCAGGTATGCGTGAATTTAAAGAATGTGTTGAGGATATTGAAGTGTTTGATATCAAACGAACAGGTTTTCACTACACTTGGTCCCAAAAACCCAAGAGGGGTGTCGGTTTACTGAAAAAGATTGATAGAATTTTGGGTAATGCTGATTTTGCTGGTTCGTTTCCGCAGTCGGTTGCTGTGTTTTCTCCTTATGCTATTTCGGATCATTGTTTATGTGTGTTGAAGATGTTATCGGCTGAAAAGACTAAACCGAAACCATTTAAGTTCGCAAATTTCTTAGTGCATAAGCCTGGTTTTCTGGATCTTGTAAGCTCTAAGTGGAATGTAAATGTTGATGGGGTTCACCAGTTTCGTCTTGTTAAAAAACTCTCTAATGAAGTCCCATCTTCGAGCTCTCTTATTTAAACAAGGGAATCTTCATGAAAAGGTTGTGAACTTAAGAGGAAATCTGGAGGCGGTCCAGCGTGACATTGATAGGGATCCGATGAATGAATCTTTGCGTACCAAAGAAGCAATTATTCTTCGTGATTTTCAGGAGGCGTCGCTTGATGAGGAAAGATTTCTTAAGCAGAAGTCCAAAGTTGAATGGCTTCGGGCTGGTGATGCTAATACGGCTTATTTTCACACATCGCTTAAGTGTAGAAATCACATTAATCGGATTGAGGCTATTTCTGATTCCAGTGGAAACCTGTTTGAGGGTGATAAGGTGGCGGAAGCTTTTGTTAATCATTATGAGCATTTTCTAGGATGTGAAGGTCAAGTTACTTTGGATCCTTCTCCTGATCTTTTTTGTAATAACTTGAATATGGAGAGTGCTAATCACATGGTTAGGCCGATTACGTTGGAGGAAATTAAGGCCACTATGTTTTCGATTGGGAATGATAAAGCTCCGGGGCCGGATGGTTATACATCTGCTTTTTTCAGGAGTACTTGGCAAATAGTGGGGAGTGATGTTTCGAATGCTATTATGGATTTCTTTAACACGGGGAATCTTCTTCAGCAACTTAATCACACGTTAGTCGCTTTGGTTCCAAAGGTGTCATCTCCTACCTATATTACTGATTATCGCCCTATTTCGTGCTGTAATGTTATATTTAAATGTATTAGTAAGGTGTTGGCGGATCGGTTGAAGGGTTATTTGAATGAGATTGTCAGCATTAATCAGTTAGCTTTTGTTCCGGGTCGGAAAATTTCCGATAATATTCTTCTTACACAGGAATTAATCATAATTATCATCGTGATTTTGGGCCTCCAAGATGTGCTTTTAAGGTGGATATTCAAAAGGCTTATGATACGGTGGAGTGGAGTTTTCTTAAAACGGTTTTACTTGGGTTTGGGTTTAATAGCACTATGGTTCACTGGATAATGTTATGTGTGTCTACAGCATCTTATTCGGTGTGTGTTAATGGGAATGTTCATGGTTACTTCAAAGGTAAAAGGGGTCTTAGGCAGGGTGACCCACTATCCCCTTATCTGTTTACCTTAGTGATGGAAGTCTTGACGTGCATTCTGAATCAAGTGACAAGAATTGATACTTCTTTTCGGTTACATAATAAATGTGAGAAGCAGAAAATTCTTAACCTGTGTTTCGCGGATGATTTGTTTCTTTTCGCGAGGGGGGATGTGGCTTCGGCTAAGTGTGTTATGCTCTCCCTAACAAAGTTCACTCAAATGTCGGGATTAGTTCCTAGCATTCAGAAGAGTACAGGGTTTTTCTGTAATGTTCCAAATCATGTCAAAGGAGAGATTTTGAATATTTTGCCCTTTGTTGAGGGTACGTTGCCAGTCAGATACTTGGGGGTCCCTCTTATTTCTTCGAGGCTTTTACACAAAGATTGTAGCATTCTTGTGGAGCGGCTTGAATGTCGGATTGATAATTGGAAGAATAAAATGTTGTCCTTTGCAGGTAGACTTCAGCTTATTATTTCGGTTCTTTCATCGATGCATGTCTACTGGTCATCGGTTTTTATATTACCAGCTAGAGTAGTTAAGGAGTTGGAAACTAAAATGCGGAATTTTCTTTGGGCTCAATCTTCTTCTAAGCGTGGTAGGGCGAAAGTTTCTTGGAGATCTGTGTGTGTGCCGAAAACTGAAGGGGGCTTGGGGATTCGTCGTATAGCTGATTTTAATAAAGCTCTTATGGTTTCGCATATTTGGAGTATTCTAAGTAATCGTCATTCGTTATGGGTTGCTTGGATTCACTCTTATCGGTTAAAAGGTAGGAATTTTTGGGACCATAAGACTCCGGCTACTTGTTGTTGGAGCTGGAAAAAGATGGTTCAACTTCGCCCTTTGATTCGTCAACATGTTTGGTCTATGATTGGTGATGGTAGTAGTACCTCAGCTTGGTTTGATACATGGAGTAGCATTGGTCCGTTATGCAATTTTTTGTCTCCAAGAGTTATTACCCGAGAAGGTTTTTCTCTAAGTGCTACAGTTGCGGATGTGTCTCCTAATGGTTCTTGGATTTGGCCGTTAGCTTGGAGGGATTTATTCCCAGTTCTTATTCAGCTAGATAACATGCAACGGAATTTAAATGCAAGAGATCGTATCCATTGGAAAGATGGAGATAGTGAGGCCGTTTATTCTTCTAGTGTGGTTTGGAATTCTGTTAGAGCCAGGGAGCCGGAGGTGGGTTGGGCTGCTTTCATTTGGTTCTCTCATTGTATTCCTCGTCATGCTTTTTTGATGTGGCTTATTGTGCGACGTAAGTTACTTACTCAAGATAAAATTGTGCTTTGGAATCATACTCGATGTAACAACATGAACATGATGTGTTGCTTGTTGTGTTATGAGAATATTGATTCTCATGACCACTTATTTTTTGAGTGCAAACTATCCACGATAGTTTGGGAAATGATTCGTGCGAAGGCTGGTATGGAGAGTGTTGATTCAAAGTGGAGTGATGTTTTCGAATGGCTAGGTACTCGGTCTCGGTCAAAATCAGCATCAAATATGGTGGCTCGGTTGTTGATTGCAGCGCTAGCTTATACCATATGGCAGGAGAGAAATAACCGATTATTTAGAAACCATGCAAGGCCTCCGGATGTTCTTTGTCAGCTTGTTATAGAAAGTGTTAGATATAAGCTAATGGGGCTCAAGTTCAAGAACACTGCGCGAGTTCGGGCATTACTGGAGAAGTGGGATATTCATGGAGCTGATTTACTCATGGAAAATGGTTGATTTCGAATAAGTTAAGGTTTCTTTTGTTCTAGATTGTGTGTCTAGTAGTCGTTTGGTTTTACAGTTTTTGTGGTTTAGTTGGTTTTACTTTCATGGGGGTATGTCCCATGTCTGAACTAGTAAGGATGTTACCTTACTACTTGTTTTTTCTTTTGTGAATATATAGAATCACCGGGGTAACCCTTTACCCAAAAAAAAAAGTAGCGTAAGCTACCTAAACGGGTCGTAAGCACTTAGGTTAGGTTTCGATTTAGTATGTAGGCTTTGTTAAACCATGTCATATGTGTTCCAATAATAATTTGTTTTACGAAACCTCATCCTATCCGATCTTCCGATTTAGGTCCGGTTTATTTACTTAGTTACCTATATTAGGTGCCGTTTGATTTCCGTGATCCCTCTAGCTTTGCTTGGTTGTTATTCAAGACTTCTAAGCATCCTCAAGTGAGTACATAGTCCCCTCTTTTACTATTTTCAATGTTTTGGGGTGAAGCATGTGTACCTATTTGTTATGTTCATGATTTCAAAGTATAATTGATTATACATAGTACTTATCTTTTGACAAACTGAATGATTATTTATGGTTTAAACACTGATTTTCAAAGATTATAAAATTAATTGTTGAATTGTACTTATTTTATGTTCACCAGACCAATTGGTAGTATGATATAGCGCTATAGGTTTTGACACCCCATTCCTGTTGTCATGGATGTCAGAAACCGATATTTTATCCAAATAGGGATTGCGTTTGTGGTATTTCTATAGTCTCAAAGGTGTATTTTGATACACTCAGGTCTGAATGAATTCTTAAATCACATTTTTTGTATATTTTGTTATACTCCCAAAAGTATAGTTTGATATGCTCTCATATGTGATATTGTACAAAACCAACATATATTTTGTTAATTACTAAAACATAGTTTAATATGTTATTTTATAAAACCAAAACATAGTTTAATATGTTATTTATAAAACCAAAACATAGTTTAATATGTTATTTATAAAACCAAAATATAGTTTAATATGTTATTTATAAAACCAAAACATAGTTTAATATGTTATTTATAAAACCAAAGCATAGTTTAATATGTTATTTATAAAACCAAAGCATAGTTTAATATGTTATTTATAAAACCAAAGCATAGTTTAATATGTTATTTATAAAACCAAAGTATACTTTTGATATACTACTGAAAATTTATATTTTGATGACTAAAGTATATTTAATATACTATCTGTTTTATTATTTGGAAACTGAAATATATTTTAATATATTACTTATTCGACTTTCATAAAACCAAAGTATATTTTTTTATACTACAAACCTTTTTATCAAAATATTGTTTTAAAAACAATATATTTTATACAAACTCATTTTACTTAATTATTTATTTATGCATTATTCTGTTATATTATCTGATTTCTTATAAATTTTAGTATGATATATAAAAGAAAATATTTTAAGGTTCATGACTATTTTTTATTAAACATTTTTCTCTAAATTTACAAGTCATGAAACCTATTATAATAAAACCTATGTATCTCACAAGCATTTTTATGCTGACGTACCTATTTTTACACATGTTTCAGGTGCTGTTATGTGATGATTGTTGATGCATGCTATACATAGGATGGACTCGTGCCTTAGCGACTTTAAAACTTGAAAGATAATATTTGTATTTATCTGATTTGTAATAAAACAATGAGTTCAATAATTCAATAAAACGAAATTATTTAATCGATGGTTGTGAAACAATGATTCTTTACGACACTCCCAGACGTTTCCGCCATGGTTTGTTGTTTTACGTGGTCGGTGTGTGACAGAAAAGTTGGTATCAGAGCCAATGGTTATAGGGAATTAGGTTATTAGTAATGCTTTGACCTAGACTATAACCTTCCTAGGACCCTAACACAAGTTATCTTGTGTTTAGTTTTAAAACAATACCGTCATTTATCCTTAGGTGACAACCACAATAAGAACACAAATTTTGAATCCGCTTTGAAAACCAATCATCTGTTCTAGGATGATTTATTATAAGGTTTTGAACCCTCTAAGTTTTCATATTCTTGTCAAAGTTTGGGTCTTATAATGTGAACACGTGCAATCTAGAAGGGTGGATGCTTGTACTCTGAGCTTTCTGTCTAAGGCTAGAGTGTTCGTACAAATCCACATAATCGGACCAGTCACTCTTACCTGGGAACTCTTGGGGTGAGTGTCCACTTATAGGCTAAAGCATGTCTTCGCGATACATTAATATGACCCACTTACTTTGATTAATCACCGTCTCATTTGTTTGCCTTAGGTAACAAACAAATGATCGCAATTTTTATGCGTTGTCATTCTATTTTCGTTTCCCTTGTTTCCTCCCATGTCTTTCAATTTCTTCATGATGCCTCTTCATCGCAACAACACTCAAGTATCCGAACTAGGTGCTGCAATTGCCCAACAATTAGACGTCGTACTCCAGAGGACCGTTGATTTAGCTATCACCATGACTCACCTCAGGGATGAAGCCATACAAGGGAACTGCTCCTTGGAGCAATCAATGCAACCGTCATCATCCGAATCAGATACCCTGTTTCGAATGTACCCACGGTGGACGATGAGGACATTTGGTTAACATGTGCCGCTTTGCTATCCAAAGCAAAGCTGTTGCAAATCCTGCCGCTGCTCAACCTCCAAATTCTGCTTCATATGTCGCCTTGGCATATCTAGTACCTCAACCTCATTAACTTTCTACCTTGTGTATCGACTTAAGCACGTTTAGTGCAAGGTTTCGAAACACCTCTCGTTACACAAATTTCAAAATCCATATAGGATCTTCTTATCTTCACAATTAGATCTTTGTGGATGATTATCGCTCAAATCGGAGCCCTTAATTGAATTATTCGTATGCCTTAATACGTATATTACAAATCAATAAGGACAAAGCCGAATTCCTATTAAGATCTTTCTATCTCCATAGTTAGATTCTTAAAGATGTTTAAAGTGCCAAATGAAATTCACGGATTGGATTCCTGGTATGCTTTAAATACCCGTGTCCAAAGATAACAAATTAAAGATCAAGTTAAACAAATTATGTGATTTTGTGCTTATATGTTTTCTTATATGTTTTGAGTTTTATTTATGTTTTTGTGTGATCCGAATTTTCAATATCCAAATCCTCGTAGAATCTTCCATATCTTCGTATAAGGGATTCATAGTAGGATATCCAAAGGTACTATCTTAATTCCTTAATGGACTTCTATGTTGTAGTTAAAGTCCCTTGGGTTATGAAGTACTATTCTATAATTGGACCCCTTGAATGGTCTAGTTAAACATATTGATTTAAAAATCTGGTTAGGAATATCATGTGATGATATAATTGAAAAGATCCCTTAAGTGGTCTATTTAAGGAGATCGTACGACGGTCTAGTTAAAAAGATCATGTGTTGATCTAGTTAAAAAGATCGTTCGTTGATCTAGTAAAAAAATCCTTTGGTGGTCTAGTCAAGTCGCTTCATGTTTATTCAATTGATTTTTCCCCTACGCATTATGAAATGAACTGTGCGGACTGTGCAAGGAATTACGTAATTATGGATGCATACATAACTATGGAATTCAGTGCACAGAAACCACAACAAATTTTGTCATGTGTTAAGACCTATAGTGATGAGAATAACGAAACGGGAACAATGTAAAAAGGGGCATGGTGGATACGCCGCTGGTACTTCCTATATATAAGTGTTCCTTATTACATTGCGAACGTAGCATTATTTAAGTTACTAGAAGTCCTGGACCTTGATCAATGTCATTTTATCTTACACTCTCCGACCCTGATTTCGAGCACACACAAGTTTCCTATGATAAGTCTTCATGAGAAACGTTCTTCCGTCCGTAGTTCGAAACTCCATGTTTTGTTACTACAAGGACTTCATTTTGACGGTTGACAATTTCGCTAAGAATCCAAACATGGCCCAGAGTTTTACATAGGGTTCGAGGGATTCATTCGAAAGCGAAACCATCACAGTTGTCTTCACAAGTTTCCTCTAAAAATAAATTTCGGGACGAAATTTCCTAAAGTAGGGGAGACTGTGACACCTGTGTCACTTCAACCATCATACAAATACCAAACCAATGAAATATTGTATTTCATACTTGGGATTTGTGTAAATATGTGTATCGTTTGCACATATCAATTCTTGTTCGATTTCGAGCTTTAAATCGCTTTCTGGAAGATTATACGCTATCTGATGCGTAAATATAATCAGTTTAATGCAACAAACACTCCGGAATAGTGACATAGGATTAACATACCTTAAATAACCTTTACATAACTTAGAAATAGGTTTTGGATGGTTTGGTGTGTCGAAATCAAGTTTATTCGCTTACAGGGACTAATTTCGACAAACTGCGAAAGTATGCCAATTCGTACTGTAACGAACATTCTGGAACTTGATCACAAGTTAAATATGCCCTAAATATCCTTTACATAGCTTAGAAATAGTCTTTGAGGGGTTCGGTTTGCTAAAATAAACTTATTTGATCAATAGAGACTAAAAGCGTCAAAAGTGCATAAGTTTGCATTTTCGCGCATATCTTACGTTCTGAATATATCCAGAAATCCAAAATTTTATGTAATCCTTAAAATATTTTATTTTAGTGATTGGCATGATAAAATTCAATTCGTCGCGTAATTTGGATCGTTTTTGCGTTCATTACGATTTCCGTCGTAATTAACCGAACAACGCAACCGTACGACCAAGCGAACCGACATCCGAGATGTTTTTTGAGCATATTTTAAGTTCCCTATACTTTAACTTTATTTTAGATCCATTAAATGGGGTTAACGGGGCATAAAAGTGCAAAAAAAATCAAGTTTTACAACAGGGACCATTTTTGAAATTTCTGGTAGATACATTGAACTTGGTCCATTTTTGAGATTTTGATGGTTTTAACCCATGGTTTTGCATCCTATGGGCTGGTATTTGATGGTTTTACATGTTCCCATGGTATTCTAAAACCTTGGGCCCAATTGTAAGGTCATGATTAAAGCACGGTTCTCGATAAACGATCTTAACGGTGGACCGAATCCTATATATACCCACCTCATTTTCATTCTTTCCTCACACATGATCTAATTTTCTCTAAGTTGAAGCTCAAATGCTTCATACCTAAGAATTTATAGATCATATCTTCCTAGCTTGGACCCTTTGTAAGCTTCTTTCGTTCTTTTATGCGTTTTTTAAGCGGGAAAGGCAAACAGTGTTTGACTTTCTGCATTGACCAGTTTATGGTCAACACGAAGCTCGTTTGAACTTCGCAACGTGAGCGTAATCACGATGGTTATAGTCCCAAGTGACTATTCCTACTAATTACCATGTTGATTAGGTGTAGTGACGAGTCGTAGTTTCGGTCAAAATGCGTATTCATGCGTATTTTGTAACCAAACTATTATTGGGTATCAAAACCGTTTGTTTTGATATCAAACTTGTTTTCTAACCTCGTTAAACATGTTTTAACATGTTTAGCTCGTCACTTTAGGTTTAGTGCTTATGTAGAGTCGTAAGTCAAGCGGTCTAAACAACCGCTTAGACTTTCGAACCCGACCCGTTTGGTCGATCATTAGGATCCGACCAAACATATTTTGTGACCATAGTTGTATAGGGAATAACCTTTCGAGGTTATACCTTTTTTATTAATTGTTGAAAACCTCATTACATAAGATCCTATCCGATCTTCCTCGTAAGCACTTAGTACATAGTCCCCTTTTTTATTGTTTTCAATGTTTTGGGGTGAAGCATGTGTACCTATTTGTTATGTTCATGATTTCAAAGTATAATTGATTATACATATTAGTACTTATCTTTTGACAAACTGAATGATTATTTATGGTTTAAACACTGATTTTTCAAAGATTATAAAATTAATTGTTGAATTGTACTTATTTTATGTTCACCAGACCGATTGGTAGCATGATATAGCGCTATAGGATTTGACACCCCATTCCTGTTGTCATGGAATGTCAGAAACCGATATTTTATCCAAATAGGGATTGCCTTTGTGGTATTTCTATAGTCTCAAAGGTGTATTTTGATACACTCAGGTCTGAATGAATTCTTAAATCACATTTTTTATATATTTTGTTATACTCCCAAAAGTATAGTTTGATATGCTCTCATATGTGATATTGTACAAAACCAACATATATTTTGTTAATTACTAAAACATAGTTTAATATGTTATTTTATAAAACCAAAACATAGTTTAATATGTTATTTATAAAACCAAAACATAGTTTAATATGTTATTTATAAAACCAAAACATAGTTTAATATGTTATTTATAAAACCAAAGCATAGTTTAATATGTTATTTATAAAACCAAAGCATAGTTTAATATGTTATTTATAAAACCAAAGTATACTTTTGATATACTACTGAAAATTTATATTTTGACGACGAAAGTATATTTAATATACTATCTGTTTTATTATTTGGAAACTGAAATATATTTTAATATATTACTTATTCTACTTTCTTAAAACCAAAGTATATTTTTTATACTACAAACCTTTTTATCAAAATATTGTTTTAAAAACAATATATTTTATACAAACTCATTTTACTTAATTATTTATTTATGCATTATTCTGTTATATTATCTGATTTCTTATAAATTTTAGTATGATTTATCAAAGAAAATATTTAAGGTTCATGACTATTTTTTATTAAACATTTTTCTCTAAATTTACAAGTCATGAAACCTATTATAATAAAACCTATGTATCTCACAAACATTTTTATGCTGACGTACCTATTTTTACACATGTTTCAGGTGCTGTTATGTGATGATTGTTGATGCATGCTATACATAGGATGGACTCGTGCCTTAGCGACTTTAAAACTTGAAAGATAATATTTGTATTTATCTGATTTGTAATAAAACAATGAGTTCAATAATTCAATAAAACGAAATTATTTAATTGTTGGTTGTGAAACAATGATTCTGTTACGACACTCCCCGACGTTTCCGCCACGATTTGTTGTTTTACGTGGTCGGGGTGTGACAAAAAGCATTTACTCAACCCTATAAGAAAGAAATGTACAATACAATGTATTTGATAAATTATAATAAAAAGTTATGTTTTGTAAAATGATGCATGCTTTACTGATACAAACATTTATACGGTAATGTAAAACGTCTACATCCAAGCCTTGCGACTGTAGAATAAACCCTAGAACAAAGAAAAAGGTCTACCTAGAAATGTATTCGGATTCGGTCTTTCCTTCCACCCAAACAAACCTAGGATTTCAGGAATGGGAGTTGTCAAGTCCTATGGTACCACTACCTACTACCGAGCGGCATGATCAGTGTTAATGAATGTATTAGTCTCGTTAAACAAACCAAATGTTATACCAAATGTAAGCATGTTTTATGAAAACAATGTACCTAGTATGCTAAGTGAACATACCAAGTAGAAATGTAAAACAATGTGTCCATATGTTACTGGAACATATGCAACAGAAATGCAATGTAAAACAATGTACTAAGTATGCAACAACTGAACATACATAGCATAAAATGTAATGTAAAAACAATATGTCCATATGCTAAGTAAACATATGCAACAGAAATGAATGTAAAACAATGTGCTAGCATGCTAAGTGAATATACATAGCAAAACATAATGAAATCAAAAAACAAGTTAATTCGAGAAAGCCCTAATCTCTCTCTCTAGCCTGGCGATTGTCGTCCCTCATGTAACCCTAATTTCTTCTTCGTAATCTTCTGATTAACAGGTTTGCTATTAGCGTTTGATTTTCCAATCTCTAGTACAGATTCTGTTACCAGTAGTGATCGATTTAAAATTAGGGTTTCTGCTTTTTTGGTTCTCAATCGCCGTCTGGATTAGGGTTTGTTTGTTCCTGTTTGTTTGCGGTCGTTGCTTGATTGGAATTATTGTTGCATGTTTGATTTTTCTTTTGATTATTGGAGAGAGTTGCCTGGTTAGGGTTTGTTCGTTCCGATTGGATTCTGGTTGGGTTTGATCGAACTTCAGCTTGACGGCGGCTAGGGGTTTGATCGATTTCAATTGTAGGTTTCGGCTAGGGTTTGTCACGGCTGCCTTTGTTTCAGCCGGCAATCCTTTTGCTGAATCTCTGTTGACGGCAACTAGGGTTTCTCAATATTGGTATGGATGAAATTAATGGTTCTGGTGGAAACCAACAGGATACTCGTGGGAAGCCGCGATTATCGTTTGAAGAAATTGCTGCAAGGTTTATTGATGTTGATGGGAACACATTGCAGCCAAAGCGTGATGTAACAATTAGAACACAAAATGACTAAGTCTTCAAACATCATCGATGATCTCACCAAGGTAACAGTTCCGGTTCGTTTGGAAACACGGGATGTCGAAAAGTCTGATAATTTTTGGGATTACTCTAGCAAGTTTATGCCAAAGTCTGATAACAGTTCCGGTTCGTTTGGTGCACCTTTCTCGGCTGATAAGAGGAAACAAACAGGTTCTGGTTCTGCGGAACAATTATCCTTTGCGAATGTTGTGAAGGATTCTAAAGAGAAGGTTAAGGTAAACTTTAGGGTGATGGAATCGAATGAGGCTGTTGACGGAGCTGACGTTGTCATTCCACTATCTTCAGTTAAACAAGTCACCGACAGGTATGCGAACACTTTGTATGGTTATTTTCTGGGTAAACGGCTGGCATTTCCTGTGGTTGATTTCTTTGCTAAGAACAATTGGGCAAAATATGGGTTGTCAAGAATTATGATGAATGCACACGGGTTCTTCTTTTTTAAGTTTAAAACGAAAGAAGGGATGGATCAAATGTTAGAGGATGGTCCGTGGATGATAAGAAATGTTCCAATCATTTTGAAAGCGTGGTCGGCCTCTATCAAGTTGGAAAAAGAGGATTTAAAAGCTATTCCGGTTTGGGTCAAGATGCATGATGTGCCGTTAGCGGCATTTACTGAAGATGGGCTTAGTTTACTTGCATCTAAGATTGGGGTGCCTATGATGTTAGATTCGTATACTGCCACAATGTGTGAGGAATCTTGGGGAAGAAGCAGCTATGCTAGAGCTCTTATTGAAGTTCAGGCAGGGGTTGATTTAAAAAAGAGTGTTACTGTTCCAATCCCATCTTTGGAGGGTCTCACTCATTCAATGGTGGAGGTTAAAATTGAGTATGATTGGGAGCCTTTAAGAAGTTCATCTTGTTGTGTCTTCGGTCATGATGATAGCTCGTGTTCTAAGAACCCTCAGGTAAATGTGAGAGGGGATACTGAGAAAAAGAAAAATGATGACTTTCAGGTCGTAGGTGCCAAGAAGAAGAAAGCGAACAACCAAGGCATCCATATGAAAAATCAGAAGACTAAGTTAGTTTACAGGCCAGTTGTTAACCCTAAACCAAAATCGTCCTCAAAGGGTCCGATGCAGAATCAGGTTTCAACGTCTAACCCGTTTGACATTCTGAAGGATGATACTGGTAATCAGGGAGGTACCACTGTGGGTCGAGTGGAGAAGAAACCGTCAAATGACAGGCAGGAATCGGATGAGGAGGAGGTTGAAGAAGTTTACAATGAAACTAGTGCATTTATGACATCGGGTACTCATCCTTTTTCTTCGAAAGCAGGGGCAAGCACCTCTTCTACCAAGTTCTCTAATGGATAGGCTGTCTGCTTTTCGTCTGAAGGGGCTGCTGTTTTGTGGCTTCTTTATCTTTGATGATGGTGGTTGAGGTTTTGTTTTGTGGTTTGCATTGTTTTGTCTACTAGATGTCTTGTCATGATGTATAGTAGACTAGGTTATGGGGTGTTATAGGTTTTTGGTTTTTTTGTTTTGTTTTACATATATGGGGCATGTCTTGTATATGAACTAGTGTGGAACACATCCTCACTACTTGTTCTTATTTGCGGTTGCATTTTAATAGAATCACCGGGGTAACCCTTTACCCAAAAAAAAAACATAATGA
The DNA here is from genome assembly GCA_030545235.1 of Helianthus tuberosus. NCBI lineage: Eukaryota > Viridiplantae > Streptophyta > Magnoliopsida > Asterales > Asteraceae > Helianthus > Helianthus tuberosus. The sequence goes on along the minus strand of CM060370.1, from coordinate 108,184,622 downwards.
AATCATGTACTATAAGTGTACTAATGAACATAGCAAGTATAGGATATAAAAACATAAAAAGCACGAAAGTAACAAGTAGGCACATGTGTTTCACCCCAAAACGTTTGAAAAACAGTAAAAGAGGGGACTATGTACTCACTTGAGGGTGCTTAGAAGTCTTGAATAATAACCAAGCAAAGCTAGAGGGATCACGGAAAACAAACGGCCCCTAATATAGATAACTACATTAATAACCGGACCTAAATCGAAAGATCATATAGAATGAGGTTTCGTAAACCAAATGAGTATAGAAACTCATATAATATGGTTTAACTAAGCCTACATTCTAAAATGAAACCTAACCTAAGTGCTTACGACCCATTACGACCCGTTTAGGTAGCTTACGCTACTTTAACGCGTCGTTCGTGTAAAACGCGTTTGGAACGCCTAACTAGTCCTATAACAAGTATTATATGCCTTAACATGTCTAATAATGTTACCTAATCAGTTTAGATGTGAAAATTTTGGTTACATATGGTTAAAATGAATTTATGCGTAAAAAGGGCATTTTGGTCATTTACCTAAGGCATATAAACTACCTATCATACAACTACTTAAACGAAGTGACCATAAGGTATAACCTCAGAAGGTTATTCCCTATACAACTATGGTCACCTAATGTGTTTGGTCGGATCCTAATGATCGACCAAACAGGTCGGGTTTGAAAGTCTAAGCGGTTGTTTAGACCGCTTACCTTACGACCCTACATAAGCACTAAACCTAAAGTGACGAGCTAAACATGTTAAAACATGTTTAATGAGGTTTGAAAACAGGTTTGGTATTAAAACAAAGGGTCTTGATACCTAAAAGTAGTTTGGTTACAAAATACGCAAGAATACGCATTTTGGCCGAAACTACGACTCGTCACTAAGCCTAAATAACGTGGTAATCAGTAGGTATAGTCACAAGAGACTAAAACCATCGTGATTACGCTCACGTTATGAAGTTCAAACGAACTTCATGTTGACCATAAACTGGTCAATGCAGAAAGTCAAACAAAATTTGACTTTCACGCTTAAAACGCGAAAAAGAACGAAAGAATACTTATAAAAGGTCCAAGAATGGAGGTTTTGATCTAATAATTCCCAGGTATGAAGGTTTTATCCTTAAACTTAGGGAAAAATCTAATCAAATGTGGGTTTCAAGTGCAAAGGGGGTTGGGTATTTATAGATTTCATAGAACCGTTAGGATCGTTTCTTGAAACCCGAGCTTCGATCTAAGCCCTACACTTGTACCCACTAATTTCTAAAACCATGGGAGCCCCTAAACAAGCACATAGGATCATAAAAACCATTTACACAAGAGGGAAACAGCTGGAACAAGCTGGAAAACAATTCTGCTGAACTGGGACATGCTTACGGACCATAAGCACGCCCATACAGTCCGTAAGGACCTGGTTTGCTGGCAGAAAGTTTACAAAGTTGGCAGAACAGACCCCTGCTTCTCCAAACTTGATTTTTGATGCGTTTTGACACGTTTAAGCCCTGTTAACCCCATTTTAAGGCTCTAAAATGAAGTTAAAGTATAGGGAACATGAAATGTGCTCAAAAATATATCAGATGTTGGTTCGTTTGGTCGTACGGTTGCGTTGTTCTGTTAATTACGACGGAAGTCGTAACGGACGCAAAAACGATCCAAATTAAGCGACGAATGGAATTTTATCATGCCAATCACTAAAATAAAATATTTTAATGATTAAATAAATTTTTGGTTGTCCGGATGTATTCAGAACGTAAGATATGCACGAAGATGCAAACTTATGCACTTTTTGACGCTTTTAGTCCCTGAATGGCCAAAAAGTTTATTTTAGCACACCGAACACCTCAAAGCCTATTTCTAAGCTATGTAAAGGATATTTAGGGTATGTTTAACTTATGGTCAAGTTCCGGAATGTTCGTTACAGTACGAATCGACATACTTTCATAGTTTGTCGAATTTAGTCCCTGTAAGCGAATAAACTTGATTTCGGCACACCAAACCTTCCAAAACTTATTTCTAAGTTATGTAAAGGTTATTTAAGGTATGTTAAGCCTATGTCACTGTTCCGGAGTGTTTGTTGCATTAAACTGGTTATATTTACGCATCAGTGCGCGTATAACCTTCCAGAAAGCGATTTAGAGCCCGAAATCGAACAAGAATTTATATGTGCAAATGATACACATATTTATACAAATCCCAAGTATGAAATACAATATTTCATTGGTTTGGTATTTGTTTGATGGTTGAAGTGACACAGGTTTCATAGTCTCCACTACTTCAGGAAATTTCGTCCCGAAATTTATCTAGAGGAAACTTGTGAGAGTTCAAAACATGAAGTCGAAAAGATAAAACAATATTGGTTAGGGTTCTGAACATCTAGTAACTCTAAATAACATCACGCTTGCAATGTAAGAGGGACACTTATATACAAGTATATAAAGCGTTATTGGTGCGTCCACCGTACCTTCATTACATTGTTCACGTTTCGTTATTGTTGCCACTATCGGTTCTTACACATAATAAATCTTACTGGGTTCCTGTGCACTGAATTTCATAATTATGTACGCATCCATAATTACGTAATTCCTTCCATAGTTCACACAATGTATTTTATAATGTGTAGGGAAAACCAAATGAACAAACCTGTGATGAGTATGACTAGACCATCCTAGGGTTCTTTTGATTGAATCAATAAATGATTTCTTTAACTAGACCACCAAAGAGTCTTTTCAGCTTATATCATCACATGTTATTCTTAACCAGATTCTGAATCAATCTTTTTTTACTAGACCACTCAAAGGGTCTCTTTGAATTATGGAGTGGTACTATATAATCCAAGGGTCTTAACTATCACGTAGAAGCCCATTAAGGATTTAAGGTAGTACCTTTTGAATATCCTACTATGAATCCCTCATATGAAGATATGGAAGATTCTACGAGGATTTGGATAACGAATATCCAGAGTACACAAAAACACAAAACATAAAAGAAAACATATAATACATAATAACATATTCACGAAATTGTTTAACTTGATTTTAAATTTGTTATCATTTTGTTAATTTGCTTTGTTAATTGTGCACATGTATTTAAAGCACACCAGGAATCCAATCCGTGGATTTCATTTGGCACTTTAAACATTTTCAAGAATCTAACTATGAAGATAGGAAGATCTTAATAAAGAAAATTCGATTTCGATTACGGAGAATCGAAATATTCGAATTAAGGTATACAAGGAATCAAATTAAGAACTCCTATTTGAACAATAAACATCCACCAGGATCTAATTGTGAAGGCAATGTTGGTAATGATGTTACTAGTGCTATCATGGATTTTTTTGAGACAGGGAACCTTCTTCGGGAATTGAATCACACTATTATTGTGCTTATCCCGAAAATTCCTACCCCTTCGGCGGTCACTGACTATCGGCCGATTGCATGCTGTAATGTCTTATACAAATGTATCAGTAAAATCCTTGCGGACAGAATTAAAGGTGCTCTGAATGATATTGTCAGTATTAACCAATCGGCTTTTGTTCCTGGTAGGAGAATTTCTGACAATATTTTGTTGACTCAAGAATTAATGCACAATTATCATAGACAGACGGGACCTCCAAGGTGTGCTTTTAAAGTGGATATCCAGAAAGCTTATGACACGGTCGACTGGAGATTTCTAAAAAGTGCTCTTCTTGGCTTTGGTTTTAAAGATAGGATGGTTGACTGGATCATGGTATGTGTCTCGACTACCTCATTTTCTATGTGTGTTAATGGTTCGATTCATGGGTTTTTTAAAGGCAAGCGAGGTTTAAGGCAAGGGGATCCACTTTCTCCCTACCTGTTTACCTTAGTTATGGAGGTGTTGACGGCCATCTTGCACAATGCGGTTCGTATTGATTCTTCCTTTAAATTTCACAATAAATGCGAAAAACAGCAAATTGTCAATCTTTGTTTTGCGGATGATTTGTTCCTTTTTGCTAGAGGAGAAGTTAATTCGGCTAGGTGTATTATGACATCGCTTTCTAATTTCACGAAGATGACGGGGTTAATGCCGAATAATAAAAAAAGTACGATATTCTTTTGTAATGTCAATGGCCATGTTAAAGAGGATATTTTAGAGCTTTTGTCGTTTGTGGAAGGAAAGCTGCCTGTTAAATATCTGGGAGTGCCCCTGATCTCGTCCAGGCTCGGGTATAGTGATTGTCGAGTGCTTGTGGATCGTTTACAAAAACGTATAACGCATTGGAGGAACAAGTTGCTTTCTTTTGCTGGCAGATTACAGCTTATTACTTCAGTTCTTTCAGCTATGCACATCTATTGGTCGTCTGTGTTTATGTTGCCGTCTCGTATTATTCTTGAGCTGGAAGCTTGTATGCGAAATTTCCTTTGGTCTCAAGATAGTGTGTATTCTAAAGGTAAATCTAAAGTTTCTTGGAAAACCGTTTGTACTCCAAAATATGAAGGTGGGTTGGGTATTAGAAGGATTGGAGATATGAATACGGCTCTTATGTCTTCTCATATTTGGAGCATCGTGTCTAAACGGGATTCTTTATGGGTAGATTGGGTGCACAGTTACAGGTTAAAAGGTAAGAGTTTTTGGGTGTGTAAATCTCAAGCTAATTGTTGTTGGTCTTGGAGAAAGTTAGTGCAGTTACGGCCTCTTATCAGAAAACATATATGGTCGATTTTAGGTAATGGAGTCGATACATCTGCTTGGTTCGATTATTGGTGTGACATAGGGCCTCTTGGTGATTTTATATCGCCTAGAACTATTACCGATGCAGATTTTCATCTGGATGATTCTGTGGCTAACATATGTTCGCAGGGGTCTTGGGCTTGGCCGGTGGCTTGGAGAGATCTATTTCCAGTTCTAATTCAGTTAGACCAACTTCAATTAAATCCAACAAAATCTGACAAATTGGTATGGAAAGATGGCAGCGATATAAAGGAGTTTTCAACTTCATGTGTGTGGCAGTCGGTTCGGTACATAGCTCCGGAAGTTAATTGGTGTAATATTGTCTGGTTTTCGCAGTGTATACCTCGACATGCTTTTATGATGTGGCTGGTCCTTAAAGGTAAGTTGTTAACGCAAGATAAAATTCTAAAGTGGGACATCTCGCGAAGGAAAAACATGAATATGATGTGTTGTGTTGCATGTTGTGTTATCAGAATTTCGACTCACATCAGCATTTATTTTTTGAATGCAAATTTGCTTCTCAAGTTTGGCATCAAATTCGAAATAAGGTGAATATGGGTGATGTTAGTCCGAAATGGACTGATATTATGGATTGGTTGCTGGTTCGGTCTAGATCTAAATCGGCTTCGACTTATGTTGCTAAAATTCTGGTTGCGGCTGCTGTGTATTTTATTTGGCAGGAAAGAAATGCTAGAATTTTCAAAAATCAGTTGAGACCTCCGGAGAAACTTAGGGAAATTATTTTAAACACGGTCAGATACAAACTGATGGGCGCTAGATTAAAGAACACTACAAGTGTGCGGAGACTTCTTGAAGAGTGGGAGATAAATGGAGGTCAATTGGAAGACGATGGCGGCTGATTAAGATTTGAGTCACTTGTGTTTTGCGTTTGTCTAGTGGATAGGCTAGTTGGCGTTTTTTGTTTGCTTTTTAGTGGTTGTTTTTGGTAGTATGTGTTTTACTTTCATGGGGCATGTCTCATGATTGAACTAGTGTAGGCATTCTACGCTACTTGTTTTGTTTGGTTTGTGAATATATAGAATCACCGGGGTAACCCTTTACCCAAAAAAATAATTGTGAAGGCAAGAAGATCCCATATGGACTTTTAGAATTCGAGTAGCGGGAGACGCCTCGAACCCTTGCACTAGACGTGCTCAAGTCAAAACATGATGTAAAATGCTCATGAAATTGAGATGCTAGATATGCCAAGGCAACATATGAAGCAAAACTTGAAGGTTAAGTCAATGTATGAGAAAAACATGTTTTTGAAAACTATGCATGGGGTTCTTTTAGAAATGTGTTTAATGTTTTTGAAACCTTACATAATACTTTCTGAAATCCTAAAGTAGGTGTAGTAGATAAATATATTTACAAAAATGTTTTAAAGAGATGATTTTTTGAAATTATGTATAAGGTTTTTGAAAACATGGATGATACTTTTGAAATCATGCACTTGATATGTTAGGTAAATATACTATGTTAAAAATGTTTTCAAACTATATATAAAATGTTTTTGAAATCATGAAGGTTGTTTTGAAAACTTATACTATGTATATTGTTATGAAAAACCAGAATGAAATGATATGGGTACGTGATTGAAAAATATCTTAGTTTTTTATCCAAGGATTTAAAGGCACAAATGTGTGAAAAGCATGATTACTCATAATGTCACTTTATTTTCTGTACTTTGTTTCTTAGAATGAAACGAGTACCTGAAATTTTTAAGGAAATCATGAGCGATCACTTGAAAGGGAGAATCACAAGAGTAGTTTGTAAAGAACATAGTTCCTTAATGTAGGTATTATAGGGAAATGCCATACACACATGTAACTACACTTGTATATCAGGATTTGCGAACAATGATTTATTCATAAACTAAACATATTGTTTCCAAGTTCAACAAAAGAAAAGGAACAAAAGCAACAGATACAAATTATTCAAAGCAGCAGCATCTTGTAATCAGCCAAATGCTCATCCGTGGGTCAGATTTGCATTAGCAAGCTTTGATCACTTGTTCCTGAAATAGCTTGTCTCGCCGTAGTTGTACAAAGTACCAGACGGTAAATGAGTGTGACACCTGTGCCTCCACGGCCATCAAACAAATATCCAAATCAATGGAATACTGTATTTCATACTTGTGATTTGTAAAAATATGAGTATCATTGGCACATATCAATTCTTGATCGATTTCGAGCTTTAAATCGCTTTCTGGAAGGTTATACGCAAACCGATGCGTAAATATAACCAGTTTAATGCAACAAACACTCTGGAACATTAATTTATGCTTAACATACCTTAATTATCCTTTACATAACTTAGAAATAAGTTTTGAAGGCTTTGGTATGGCAAAATCAAGTTTATTCGCTTACAGGGACTAAATTCGACAAACTGTGAAAGTATGCCGATTCGTACTGTAACGAACATTCCAGAACATGATCATAAGTTAAACATACCATAAATATCCATTACATAGCTTAGAAATAGGCTTTGAGGGGTTCGGTGTGCTAAAATAAACTTTTTGGTCATTCAGGGACTAAAAGCGTCAAAAAGTGCATAAGTTTGCATTTTCGCGCATATCTTAAGTTCTGGATACATCCGGACATCCAAAAATTTATGTAATCATTAAAATATTTTATTTTAGTGATTGGCATGATAAAATTCCATTCGTCGTGTAATTTGGATCGTTTTTCGCATTCGTTCGTGTTTCGTCGTAATTAACCAAACAACGCAACCGTACGACCAAACTAACCGACATCCGAGATATTTTTGAGCATGTTTCATGTTCCCTATACTTCAACTTCATTTTAGAGCCTTGAAATATGATTAACGGGGCTTAAACGTGTCAAAAATGCATCAAAAACCATGTTTTGCACATTCAGGGACCAAAATTGACAATCTGCCATAGTTATCTTAGGAAGGGACCAAAGTTGAAAATCTGATTTCCAGCTTGTTCCAGCTGTTCCCCTCATTTTCATCTGGTTTTAATGAAACTAGGGGCTTGTTTTGGGGTACCCATGGTATTCGAAAACCATGGGCACACATGTAAGGTCCAGATTTAAGCTCGGTTTTCGATGAACGATCCTAACGGTTGTAAGAAAACTAAAAATACCCTACCCCCTTCACTTAAAACTCACACCTTGATCTGATTGCTCTCTAAGTTGAAGTGCTTTCACTTCATACCTGAGAATAATCGGGTCAAGCTTCCGTTCTTGGACCTTTTGTAAGTATCCTTTTGTTCTTTTATGCGTTTTTAGCACGAAAGTCAAACTTTCTGTATTGACCAGTTTATGGTCAATACGAAGTTTGTTTAAACTTCATAATGTGAGCGTAATCACGATGGTTATAGTCCCTAGTGACTATACCTACTGATTACCACGTTTTTTAGGCATAGTGACGAGTCGTAGTTTTGGCCAAAATGTGTATTCTTGCGTATTTTGTAACCAAACTACTTTTAGGTATCAAGACCCTTTGTTTTGATACCAAACCTGTTTTCAAACCTCGTTAAACATGTTTTAAGATGTTTAGCTCGTCACTTTAGGTTTAGTGCTTATCTATCGTAAGGTAAGCTGTCTAAACAACCGCTTAGACTTTCGAACCCGACACGTTTGGTCGATCTTTAGGATCCGACCAAACACATTAGGTGACTATAGTTGCATAGGGAATAACCTTCCAAGGTTATACCTTATGGTCACTTCGTTTAAGTAGTTGTATGATAAGTAGTTTATATGTCTTAGGTAAATGACCAAAATGCCCTTTTTGCGACAAAATTTATTTTAAGCATATGTAACATAATTTTTGATATCTAAACTGATTAGGCAACAATATTAGGCATGTTAAGGCATATTTTACTTATCATAGGACTAGTTAGGCGGTCCGAACGCGTTTTCCGCGAACAACGCGTTAAAGTAGCGTAAGCTACCTAAACGGGTCGTAACGGGTCGTAAGCACTTAGGATATGTTTCAATTTAGAATGTAGGCTTTGTTAAACCATATTACATGAGTTTCTATACTCATTTGGTTTACGAAACCTCATTCTATCCAATCTCCCGATTTAGGTCCGGTTATTTACGTAGTTACCTATATTAGGTGCCGTTTGATTCCGTGATCTCTCTAGCTTTGCTTGGTTGTTGTTCAAAACTTCTAAGCACCCTCAAGTGAGTACATAGTCCCCTCTTTTACCGTTTTTCAAACATTTTGGGGTGAAACACATGTGCCTACTTGTTACTTTCGTGCTTTCCATGTTTTCATATCATATGCTTGTTATGTTCATTAGTACACTATAGTACATGATTTCATTTTGTTTATGCTCTGTATGTCCATTGTGTGCATACTTAGTACATCGTTTTTTTTGGGTAAAGGGTTACCCCGGTGAATTTTATAACATCAACCAATAAAAACAAGTGAGGAAAAAACAGTCCCCAGTTCTCTAGCATGACATGCCATACCAGAGTTATACCAAAAAAACAAGCAAACAAAGCAAACAAGACTAGACACACACGCTAGTCAATACACTACAAAATTAAGACTTTAACCACAATCATCGTCTTCAACCACAAGCCCACGCGGCAGACTCCAATCTTGTAAAATTCTCTCCACTTGACTTGTTCTTTTAAACCGCATCGTATGAAGTTTCATCCTGACTGTAGCTAAAATAATTTATGTTAGCCGAGCAACACTTCTTTTCTTGGACGAAAACAATCGAGCATTCCTCTCCTGCCATACAAAATAACCCGCCGCACTGACTACCAACTTGCCAATCACATGCTCTTAGAGTCCCCGAACTGCACTAGATGATTATAGATGTTATCCCAAGAATTATTAACAACACTTAAGCCCGCTATATCCTTTACTCCGTTCCAAACCTGAGTACCATACGAGCATTCAAAGAATAGGTGTTCATGCGAATTCGGCCCTGAAGTACACAATGAACAGCACATCAAGTTAAAGTTCATATTACCCGAAGAGATCCACCTGGCCATAATATCCTGCGTCTTCAATTTCTTGTTGACTAATAGCCACATGAAAAAAGAATGGCGCGGAACAGATTGCGAAAACCATACCATAGCTGACCATGGAACTTCATCCTGAGCGGTCCGAATATCATTCCAAACACTCGAAGCACTATACTCCAACTCCTTCCCTGTTGAAGATCTCCAAACCACCTTGTCACTACACGGCCGAAGGTCGATATGCTGCATATTGTGGAGGATCGGGTAGTGGGTAAGCCACTGATCAGGCCATCCCCACTCCCCTTGTCTATACACATCCGCTACCTTCGTATTTAACGTGAACCCCGCATTAGCTATGGCTCTCGGAGTGATGAAAGAGCTCAAAGGACAAATGACATCCCACTTGTCAAACCACATAGATGTCTGCGTACCATCACCAATCTTGGTCCAAAAATGTTGCTGAACAATAGGCCGAAGACTTAACAACATTTTCCAAGTCCAAGTGACATTACCTCGCAACGGGATGTCCCAAAAATTCCGGCCCCTAATACGATAGGAGTGCATCCACTTAACCCAAAGCGACTCCCTCATTGTGAGAAGACTCCATATATGAGCTACCATAAGCGCGTTGTTCATATCCACATACTACGAATGCCCAAACCACCTTCCTTTTTAGGCAAGGAAACTCTCTCCCACCTCATTTTCCCTTTACCTTTAATATCATTACCTTGAGCCCAAAGGAAACGCCTCATCTTGCCTTCCAGCTCACAAATAATACGTTTTGGTAGAGTGAAAACTGCCGCCCAATAGATGTGCATCGAGGAGAGAACTGATCGAATTAGTTGAAGCCTACCACTAAACGAAAGGCATTTACTCTTCCAATCAGTTATTCGCCTTTCCATATTTTCTACTAGCCGATTACAATCCTTGTAGGAGAGCCGAGATGAAATAAGAGGAACACCAAGACAACGAACCGGTAGCTGGCCCTCCTTAAACGGCATGATGTTTCAAATTTGGTCTTTCACACTATTTGGAACATTTGCAAAAACACAGTACTCTTGCTCATACTTGGCACCAGACCTGACATGTTTTTAAAACCGTTAATAGCCTCAAGAATAGCCTTAGCTGAACCATGATCACCTCTAGCAAATAAAAAGAGATCATCAGCAAAACAAATGTTTATTATCCGTTGACTTTCACACTTGCTATGGAATCTGAACTCCGAAGAAAGCGAAACTTGGTTTTGCAGGATTAATGTGAGGACCTCCATCACCATCGTAAACAAGTAAGGAGACATGGGATCTCCCTGACGAAGCCCTCTCTTACCTTTAAAATAACCGAATAAATTACCATTTCATGGCTAAAGAAAACGATGTTGATGTAACACACGCCATAATCCACTTCACCATTTGACTATCAAAGAGAAACCCCATCAAAGTGTGCCGAAGAAAATTCCAATCTACAGTATCGTAAGCTTTTTGAATGTCGACTTTAAAAGCACATCTAGGCGGACCCACATTCCGATGATAGTTGTGCATAAGCTCCTGAGTTAGAAGAATATTATCTTGTATCCTCCTGCCCGGAACAAAAGCTGACTGGTTGATACTAACGATGCCACACAGCCCTTCCTTAATTCGATTCGTGATAATCTTACTTATACACTTATATAAAGTGTTACAACATGAGATTGGTCTATAGTCCGTAATTAAAGAGGGAGTAGGAACCTTAGGAATAAGCGAGATGATCGTATGATTAAGCTGTTGCAACAGCTGGCCATTAGAAAAAAAATCCTGAATTGCCTCACAAACATCCTTACCTATAATGTCCCATGACTTTTTTAAAAATACCGAGGTGAAACCATCGGGCCCCGGGGCTTTGTTACCCGAAATCGAGAACATAGCCATTTTAATTTCCTCATCAGTCACTTGTCGAACCATATGAGAAGCTTGATCACGCGTTAAAACCTTCTGGAACAAATCAGGAGTTGGGGCCGCACCTATGTTATTCTCGGTTCCAAAGAACGCCGAGAAATGGTCCACCATAACTTGTGGGACTGAACCTCCTTCATGAAGCGTACCCGCAGAATCCCGAACCGCGAAAACTTTACTCCGGTGATTCTTGGCTTTAACAACATTATGAAAGTACTTGGAATTTGAGTCGCCCAACTTGAGCCATTCAACCTTCGCTTTTTGCATTAGAAAAACCCCTTCATCATAAACCGCTTCCTTGTATTTCGTAAGCAAAATACCATGTTGATTAAGTAACCCATCATTATCCGGATTTACATCTATCGCACGCTGACAATCTTCCAAATCTTTTCTAGCAATCTTAACCTTTTCATGCAAATTGCCTTGCTGAAAGAATAGTTTTCGCATCGGGGGTTTTCAAGTACTTCAACTTCTTGACAACTTGGAACATTTTGTGCCCCGGAATATCATTACACCACACCCGTTTGACTTCATCCAAAAAACCCATCTTATCCGCCACCAAGTTTACAAACTTGAAAGGTTTCGGCTTATCCCTAGTAATGTTTGGCAATTTTAGAATGCACGGAGAGTGATCAGAAAGCCGATATGGGAGGAAAAAAGCGGCTGCCATTGGAAACGAATCAACAAGATGGACATTACCCAAAATTCTATCAAGTTTCTTGAAAATATCACCTTTTTCTGCTTATTCGACCACGTGAAGTGCAGCCCATTGCTATTAACATCAAACACCCCAATACTCTCAACACACTCTTTGAATTCCCTTGACCCTATACTTAACGAAGACGACCCCTGCACTACATCAACATGAAACAAAGACGCATTGAAGTCTCCCATGATCACCCATGGCTTATCATGCACAAAAGATTGGTGAACACATAGGTTATGCCAAAGATCCCTCCTCACTTTGTAATAGTTATCAGCATAGACAAAGGAACAAAACACGGACTTTCCATCCATCTTAAAAACAATCTGTGTATGGATAACCTGGTCCGTTTGGGCTATAGTCATCACATCCACCATATTAACATCCCAACCCACCATTATTCTTGTACCTTTTGCACATCAATCAGCATTCGACGTCCAATTCCAATTTTGACAAACTTTCGCACAAACATTATAAACATTAGACGAATCAACATGAGTTTCCATAATCGCGCAAACCTAAACATGATTATCCAATATCACCTGACGAACCTCCTTTTGTTTAGGGGTACGGTTCAGCCCCCTTATGTTCCACGAAGCAATGCTACCCATTGATACCAGCTCCACCAGGTGTGCATGCACCCTTAGAAACATTAACACCATTAGTTTTCTCCACAAAATTCGGGATATCCACAAGAAGATCATCAACCTCAACATCATCAGATATAATCTCTTCTTGATTTCGAGATTTTCCTTTATCTTTTAGATTATTACTTCGTACCCCATCTCCATCCAATGATATAGCTTCATTCTGAATATCCAACTTCTCAATCGGTTCATCCACCTGATTCGTTCCTTCCTCATTTTGCAAAACATCAAACGAGTTAAAATGTGCACCTTAGGAGTCGACGAAGAAGCCGACTTATTTTCATTAGATTTAGATTTGTTCACTCGCCGATATACCAACTTCGGTTTCTGGTTCTTAATGTGAATACCTGGCTGGCCCCCTTTTTATTATTCACTTTTGGTCCCTTAAAGCCGCCATCATCCGTTTTCGCTTCATGATGGATCTTTCCAGTTAACTCAGCTGCTTTCGGATTTTTTGGACAAGAACTACCATCATGCCCGAACACACAACATGTCGAACATCTCAATGGAACCCAATCATACTCCACTTTTATCTCGGATTTAGTAAAAATTTTGCCATCCAGCGAAGGAATTGCCATAGTAATACTCGTCTTCAAATCCGCACTAGCATGAACATCGATCAGAGCCCTAGAGAAACTACTTCTCCCCCAAAACTCCATGCACATTGTTGCCATATAGGAGTCTAACATCTTTGGTGTACCGATCCTTGATGCTAGAAGACTAAGCCCATCTTCTGCAAAAGCTGGAAGGGGAACATCATGCATCTTAATCCAAACCAAAACCGTAGTAATATCTTCTTTCTCAACCATGACTGAGGGAGTCCATTCCTTTAAGATAATAGGGACATTTCTTATCATCCATGGCCCATCTTCCAGTAACTGATCTATTCCTTTTTTCGATTTGAATTTGAAGAAAAAGAAGCCCTTTGAGTTCATCATAAGCCTAGCTAGACCATATTTTGCCCAATTCTGTTTTACAAAGTAGTCCACAACCGGAAAGGCAAGGCGTTTACCCAAAAAATAACCATACAGCGTGTTGGAATATCTCTCGGTTACTTGTTTAACTGATGATAAAGGGATAACCACTTCAGCTCCATTAAAACTCTCAACCGATTCCATCTTCCTAAAGTTAACACGAACCTCCTTCTTGGATTGCAGCACATTAGCATATGACAAGGGCTCCACATTAGGCAATTGTTGCTGTTGAGTGGACGACGAAGCATCTCCACCCGAAGTAACCGGAGAATTTCCCATCGAAATGTTACCAATATCCATATTAGGCTCATTCGGAGATTTAGAACTAACCATATAAATGTTCTCCACAGGCTTTGAAATGCTAGTTAACCCATCCAGAATTGAAACATTCAAAGTAGAGTTCATTCCACGTCTAGGCATCAGATTATTCCCCTCGATGTTCGTAACCCTTAACCCTATTCCCCGAATCGGTACTGACCCAGGTGTTTCACCCCCACCATCAGGATCTGGATCAAAATCGCTATTCCTCTCCATGCAGCCAATATACTCGTAAAACCAGACACACACCCGACGGCACCAAACACATGCACAAACCCTAACCAAGCTGAAATCCTTAAACCCTAGGATCAGACGTCAGCCCTTAACTGATTAAACAAGCGTATCGATCTAGCTAAATTAAACTCAGTTAACCGCAATCAATAACAACTAGTTTAATTAATTAGGGTTTTCTGAAAGATCACACAGGCGGCGATTGAAAAGAAAACGAGATAAAATAAACCCTAGTTCAAGATCGGTCACAACTGCTAACTAGTTCGTTATAGAAGTTTTAGGAATCAAACCTCTAATCACATACTGTTATACAGAAGATCACAAGCAAAATCTAGGGTTACAAGGAGGAACCGAAATCGCCTAAGGAAGAGAGAACACAACTTAGTATCGTTAAATACTTAGTACATCGTTTTCCATTACATTTTATGCTATGTATGTCCATTGTGTGCATACTTAGTACATTGTTTTACATTATGTTTTTGCTATGTATGTCCATTGTGTGCATACTTAGTACATCATTTTACATTACATTATATGCTATGTATGTCCATTGTGTGCATACTTTGTACAATTGTTTCACATCACTTGCTATGTATGTCCATTGTGTGCATACTTAGTACATCGTTTTACATTATGTTTTTGCTATGTATGTCCATTGTGTGAATACTTAGTACATCGTTTTACATTACATTATATGCTATGTATGTCCATTGTGTGCATACTTAGTACATTTGTTTCACATCACATGCTATGTATGTCCATTTTATTGCATACTTAGTACATTTGATTCACATCACATGCTATGTATGTCCATTTTATTGCATACTTAGTACATTTGTTTTACATCACATGCTTACATTATGGTATGACATTTGGTTTATTTAAATGTGTCAAAAATTCATTAACATTAGCTACGCCGTTCGTTAGTAGGTAGTGGTACCATAGGAATTTACAACTCCCGTTCCTGACATCCTAGGTATGTTTGGATGGAAGGAATGACCGAATTCGATAAACATAACTCAGATAAACCTTTAAATTCATTTAGGGGTTTATCGCCACAGTTACAAGGTTTGAATGTATGCATTTTCACATTACCGCATAAATGTTTGTATCAGTAAAGCATGCATTATTTCACAAAGCATAACTTTTGATTTATTCAAACACTTTGTTTTGTACACTTTTACATATGGTTAAGTAGTCACTTTTTGCTTATCATACATGACATTGTTTACACATTACATGATTTACATTTGACATTAGACATGGTTTTTCACATAAACATTTTGACACTTGATTATACATAAACATTTTTACATTGGTGATTTGTTTGGTAAGTGATTTAAGTAACGAGGCGTGTGTAATATGATAAAAGCATGGTGGATACGCCGCTGGAACTTCCTATATATAAGTGCTTTTATGATATTACATATCGTAGCGGTATTTAAACCATTTCAGTTTAGACATATTACATTTTATACAGATAACATATTTTTCCCATAAACATTGTTTTACAAACAACATATTTTATACAAACTCATTTTTACTTGGTTATTCATTTCATTATGCCTTGTTCTTTTATATTATCTGATTTCTTATCACTTTTTGTACGATTTATAAAAGAAAACATTTTACAAGGTTCATGACTAGTTTTTATTAAACATTTTCTTTAAACCTACAAGTCATGAATCCTAAATCAATAAAACCTATGTATCTCACAGGCATCTTTATGCTGACGTACCTATTTTCACATGTGTTTCAGGAAATAATGCATAGGATTGATCAAGATATACTTAGGCAGACTCAAGCCTTAGTGACATTAAAAGATGCAAGACTAGTTAATTATGTTATGTTTCCTTGTTTTAAGATAATCTTGTAATTAAATAAAACAAAACTTTAATTTCTATGTGTTATGAAACAATGATTCTGTTACAACACTCCCCGACGATTCCGCCACGATTTGTTGTTTTACATGGTCGGGGTGTGACAGAAAAGTTGGTATCAGAGCTCATGGTTATAGGGAATTAGGTTATTAGTAATGCTTTGACCTATTCTATAACCTTCCTAGGACCCTAACACAAGATCCTTATGTTTAGATCTTAAAACAAAACCGTCACCTACCCTTAGGCGACAACCACAACAAGAACATAAATTTCAAAACCGCTTTGAAAACCAATCATCTGTTCTAGGGTGATTGATTACTAGGTTTTGAACCCTCTAAGTTTTCAAAATCTCATCAAAGTTTGGGTCTTATAATGTGAACATGTGCAAACTGGAAGGGTGAATGCCTGTACCCTGAGTTTTCTGTCTAAGGCTAGAGTGTTCGTATAAATCCGCAGTATCGGACCAGTCACTCTTACCTGGGAACTCTTGGGGTAATTGTTCACTTATAGGTGAGCATGTCTTCAGTGATAAATTAATATGACCTGTTTACTTTGATTAGTCACCGTCTCGTTTGTTTGCCTTAGGTAACAAACAAATGATCGCAATTTCAATGCGTTGTCATTTTGTTTTGATTTTATAGATAACATTTCACTTGTTTCTTCCTATGTCTTTCATTTTCTCTAGAACGTCTCTTCATCGCAATGACGCCCAGATGTCCGAGCAAACTGCCAAATTTGCCCAGAGAATAGGCGAAATAATCCTAAAGTCTGTTGATTTAGGTGTCGCCATGTCTTGTCTCAACAATAAAGCCACTCAAGAGTCACTGAAGGAAGCAGAAGTCAAGCCTGCACCAAAATCAAGGAAGCGTAAGGCTTCAAAGAAACCCGCAGCAGTTACACCTAATCAAGCGGGACCTAGCCAAGTAGCAACACCACCAGCCAGGAAGCCGTACTTGGGAGCTGCCCCATGGTGCAATCGATGCAACCGTCATCATTCAAACCTCATACCCTGCTTCAAATGTACCTACTGTGGACGATGGGGACATTTGGTTGACATATGCCGCTTTGCTATTCGAGACAAAGCTATTGCAAACCTTGCTGCTGCTCAACCTCCTGCCAGGAAACCTTATGCAGGTATTGCACAGATGTGCAACAAGTGTAATGCACCTCACCGAGCTTACATACAATGTCGTCTGTGTGCCTCATGTGGACGACTCGGTCACCTGGCAAATGCTTGTCAATTCAACCCGGTCCGAGGTGGTCCAAGCCAACCCCAAGTCAATCCTGCTCAAGATCGTTTTCTGTCTGGTACTTGCTACATCTATGGCGAGACGGGTTATGTCAGGAGCAAATGACCAAAGGTTGTCAATGCAAGTCTAACCCACAGATGAGCAGTTGACTGATTAGAAGATGTTGTTGTCTTATGTTTTTGTTTCTTTTGTTTTCTTGTAATGTGAAACAATCTGTTTTGTTCATAAATAAATTTTTGTTCACAATTCTGAAATACAAGTGTAGTTACGTGTATATGGCATTTCCCTATGATACCTACATCAAAGAACTATGTTCTTTACAAACTACTCTTGTGATTCTCCCTTTCATGTGATCACTCATGATTTCCTCGAAAATTTTAAGTACTCGTTTCATTCTAAGAAACAAAGTACAGAAAATAAAGTGACATTATATGTAATCGTGCTTTTTACACATCTGTGCCTTTAAATCCTTGGAAAAAAAAGGTATTTTTCAATCTCGTACCCATATCATTTCATTCTGGTTTCATAACAATATACATAGTATAAGTCTTTCAAAAACAACCTTCATGATTTCAAAATATTTCATATAGTTTGAAAACAATTTTATGTAATATATCAAATGCATGATTTCAAAAGCATTATCTATGTTTTCAAAAACAACCTCCATGATTTCAAAAGCATTGTCTATGTTTTCAAAAAAAAAAAAACAA
This sequence comes from Helianthus tuberosus, assembly GCA_030545235.1. Classification (NCBI taxonomy): domain Eukaryota; kingdom Viridiplantae; phylum Streptophyta; class Magnoliopsida; order Asterales; family Asteraceae; genus Helianthus; species Helianthus tuberosus. The sequence goes on along the minus strand of CM060370.1, from coordinate 108,166,321 downwards.
CCTCCATGATTTCAAAAGCATTGTCTATGTTTTCAAAAGCAACCTTCATGATTTCAAAAATATTTTATAGTTGAAAACATTTTTAACATAGTATATTTACTTAATATCTCAAGTGCATGATTTCAAAAGCATCATTCATGTTTTCAAAAACCTTATACATAATTTCAAAATTCATGTGGTGGTTGCAATTCCAAAGATGGATGAGGAAGGCTATGTTACTGAAAAAATTAAAGTAGAATATGAGTGGAGGCCACATAGATGTGAAACATGCTGCTTGTTTGGTCATACTAATGCTGCTTGTCCTAAGTCTAACAATGGAAAAGCGAAGAATGTTGTTATTGATGATGATGGCTTATTACGGACAAGAAGAAAACAGCTAAGCATGGTTTTCCTCAAAAGAAGCAAAAGGCGAAATTTGTATACAAGCCAAAAACTAGCTCCGTAGGGGCTAGTACTTCGGGAGTTAAGGGTCAACCTGTTTCAAAAGGGGAGCCGAACATGGTGAAAGTGCAGAATATGTTCGACATCCTTGCTAATATTCAAGCTACATCTGATCTAGAAAAGGATCAAATTCCGATAGAAACTCCTTTATATGAGAAAGTGGAAGGTAAAAGTCATGAATTATTTTCTAAACCTTTAAAAAAGAATGATACAAGTAATATTGAGGAGGAGGGATTTGTGGATTTTTCTACAAACTGAAATCTCGAGTTTTATGGAGGGGGATAATCACGTAGGGGGTTCTGAGGGGGCAAGCACTCCCGTGGACATGGGTTTCTATGGATAGCATAGCTTCTTGGAATGTTAGGGGCTTGAACCGGCCCCTGAAACAAAGAGAGGTTAGCCAAATTGTTACTAATAATCATTTGAGTGTGTGTGCAATCTTGGAATCTCATGTGGAGGTTTCAAAGCTCTCCAAGGTTTGTCGGGGTGTTTTTAAAAATTGGGAGTGGACTTCGAATGGAGGTGTCTGTCAGAAGGGAACTAGAATTATTGTGGGGTGGAATGATGATAAGATAGACCTTATGGTTTTAGCTCAAACGGACCAGGTTATGCATGTTCAGCTAAAATCTAAATCCGACTCGAAAGTTGTGCAGGTCTCTTTTGTCTATGCTAAAAACATGTATCAGGAAAGAAGGATTCTATGGCAGGATTTGTGCAAACATAAGCTGGTTACGGGGAACCAGCCGTGGATTGTAATGGGTGATTTTAATTCAGCTCTTTTTATGGACGATTGTCTTCATGGTTCTTCTACACCTACTATAGGTATGAGAGAATTTTTCGAATGCGTTCAACATAACGAGCTTCTAGACATTCCTGGTCATGGCCTTCACTTTACTTGGAATCAAAAACCAACTAAAGGGGTTGGCATTCTCAAGAAGATTGATCGGGTTATGGGAAATGTTAGTTTGTTAGATGGATTTCCTAATGCTCATGTTTTTTATCACCCTTACCGTATTTCAGATCATACACCTTGCATACTTAAATTAGCGAGGTCTTCTCATGTGAAGCCAAAACCTTTTAAGTTTGCTAACTTCATTGCTTCTAAAGATGATTTTAAAGACTGTGTTTTGACTGAATGGGGTAAATCGGTGGAAGGCATTCCTATGCTATCGGTTATTAAAAAGCTGCGCAATCTCAAGTCTCCGCTGAGGAAACTTCTTCATCAGCAGGGTAACTTACATGTCAAGGTGAATGATTTAAGAAACAAGCTGGATGAAGTTCATAAGCTGATTGATTCGAATCCGTTTGATGCAGCTCTACGGGATGAGGAGGCCAAACTCATTAAAGATTTTCATACTGCAGCTTATGATGAGGAATCGTTCTGAAAGCAAAAAGCAAAGCTTGAATGGCTTTGTGCGGGTGATGGTAACACTTCCTATTTCCATAATTTTGTTAAATCCAGGAATGCCAGGAGTAAGATTCATAGCATTAAGGATGCAAACGGAAATCTTATTGAGGGCCCGGGTATTGAATCAACGTTGGCTGATCATTATGCAAATTTTTTGGGGACCGAGGATAATGTGGATCACCTGGTAACTGAGAACTTGTTTACGAATAGTATTAGTCTAGCCGTGGCTGCTCACATGGTACGTCAGGTGACTCATGATGAAATTAAAGCTGCGATGTTCAACATTGGAGATAACAAAGCTCCTGGGCCTGATGGTTATACGTCGGTATTTTTCAAGAAAGCTTGGGATATAGTGGGTGAAGAGGTTTCAGCTGCCATTCTTTAGTTCTTTGATAATGGGAAATTGCTCCAACAAGTGAATCATACGATTATCGCTCTTGTCCCGAAAGTCCAGACGCCGAGTTCGGTTCTAGATTATAGACCTATTTCTTGTTGTAACGTCATCTTTAAATGCATCAGCAAAATTGTGACGGACAGAATTAAAGGTAGTCTGAATAACCTGGTTGATATAAATCAATCTGCATTTGTGCCTTGTAGGAGAATTTCTGATAACATCCACCTTACACAAGAAGAGCTTATGCACAATTATCATCTCGGTAGAGGCCAATCCAGGTGCGCTTTCAAGATTGATATTCAGAAAGCTTATGATACGGTTATCTGGTCATTTCTAAAAACAATTCTGATTGGTTTTGGTTTCCATCAAAGAATGGTAGATTGGATCATGACATGTGTCTCTACAGCGTCTTATTCGCTAAGTATTAATGGAAATCTGTGTGGATACTTTAAAGGCAAACGGTGTCACACCCTGGCTTTGCGGAAGCGTGGTTAATTTTTGGTGTGACTTCTTAATACCATAGCTTAATCATAACAAGGCTATATGAATTTGAAAACCATGCAAGTCATCATTAAGTTTAGAAATCAACATACAATACCATTGTTTTAAACATACGACCATAATCCATCTTCAGTAACATTACATCTAATAACAAAACATAAACGAGGGTTAAGGATTGTGTCTTGTCCAGGAAAGAGAACACAACCCCTAATCCTTGATGACTTCATGAAGATTGCAGCGGAAAACGTTCATACCGTGCCAGAATCCGTTAATTTCCTGAAATACATGTGAGTTGAAAAATCAACAATAATGTTGAGCGAGTTCATGTGCAAGTGAGTAAGTAAAACACTTGTAAGTATAAAAGTTTCCTGGTATGTAGCAGTGTAAGAGGACTTGTGATCACCAATGGTTTGCAAGGCCATTAGCATGTTGTGAAATGCAAGTAAGTAGACACAACCCTAGCTGATTTTTGCGTTGGGCAACCAAGTCACTCCAGGTCCGTTGTGGTTAGCCTCCGAGAGGTCCGTTTGGCCTGAAGCTGGGCTCGCTACACCTAAATAGATCTACCGCTCGAGTCCCTCGGTGTTCTAACTACCCATTCACATGATCTAAACCTCCTTACGTAATTCATACCGTGTATAAAGTACTTGTAAACAAAGTAACATGTATTTCACCCCCGCAGTTAAGAAAACTGAAAACAGTTAGAGAAAAGGGGGACATGAACTCACAGTGGATGCGTAAACTCTATCAAGCGTCTCTGAAGCAGTAAGCTGTGCAACGACCTACAAGTGCTAATTCTATTAGACGGACGGCCGTGCTTTAGCTTTACAGTTTATGTTTGCGGGAAATAGTTAGACAACTATTTCGTGTTACATTTTGTATATGCTTGATAGTTATTCTTCTTCCCAAGGATGGGGGATACAATACATGTGTGTAAGTTACGTTTTATCAATCTTGTGGTAATGTAATTACCGGTGTAACTTATATGTTTGTGTAAGCGTTCGCAAAGTTTTGGAATCATTAACGCTTGTAAATATTATTTTCATTCTAAAATAATATTTATGTATTTCACAAAATAATCATAAACAGTGTTGTGACAAATATATTTATCACGTTAATCTTTGTGAAAATCCCACCTCCGAATGTTTAGTAAAATATAGTGCTGGCGAAATTTATGTTTCGAAAGTATGTCCAAAAATAGTTGTAACACTTGTTGTGTAAAAAGTCTAAGTGTTAGGTTTTTAGGAAATTTCGCCAGAGTTTCCTCTGTAACTGGAGGTGGCCACGCTTTCAAGCGTATCATTTTCTTTTAATAAATCAACTCAATCAACTTCTTTATTCAATCAAACAATTTCCGACACATCAAACTAGTCAACAAGTATGTATATTTGCATAATCGCATGAACTTGTAGTTTTTCCGAATCTATATTATAAATCCCATCTATATACGTAGATCTTTATATAAAGTAGCTTTAATCTTGTAAAAACCTCGTGTTTAGAGAAAACCGTCTTTACAACTTCTAGTAACGAGTGACAAATATACTTCTTTGTCGGATCTTTCCATTTCACGAGTGTCTACACACTTGTGGTTTATAAAATCATATTTATTAGTGCAAGATCCATCTTTTAGAAAAACATGATTTCTTTAAAGTGTGGTCTTTCAAAAATACCACTTGCGGATACGTAGATCCGCTAGTTTTAAACACCATTTTACCGGTTAAATCACTTTTACACAAGTATAATATTTCACACAAGTTCATGTTTCTAAAATGTGGTAGTGTTTCACCTTTAACCCTTGTATCTATCAAAAACAAGCTTATGTGATGATACGTGATTTTACAAAGTCGGGTTAAACGAAGATTTGAGCTACCACATTATAGATCGGGTCACAATAAGCACAAATTTCAAGTCCTACGACTTTTACACAAGTTATATGCTATTAACCACCATTTTTGTGATTTTACTAGACTTTAAAGATCCAAAACGCGTGTTTACAATATTTAACCGACGAAAGTTCTTTTAACCACTTTAGATATGTGTAAAAACAAGTTTTAAAGGTTATACCTCTAGCTCAAGGCTAGGGAAGAGTTGTGACGAAAACCGCGTGGATAAAAGCCAACGAGAGTGGTCCTTCGCGTTCCGCTTGCACCAAAGCTCTTTATATGCGATCCTTGAAGTGTGTATGTGCTTGGAATGATGAGTGCAAGATCGAAAAGTATGATGGTGGTGTGTAGGGTGTTCGGCCGAGAGTGGGATAGAGCAAGAGAGATGAGTGAGTTTGTCTTGAGTTTTAGTGATAACCCTCTAGTAGTTAGTGTGTTTATATAGGCAAGACTTAGTGCTAATGTCCAATGGTCATTGTGTAGTGTGGATATTAGACATGGCAAGATCTTGGCAAGATTTCAAGTACTAGTGTGTCCCCTAGTTAGAGGGGCCGGTTACGAGAGTAAGGGGGGGGGGTATCTAGTTTGATTTTAATTAGATAGTTAGGAGTTTAGTTATGTTAATTAGGTTAGGTTAAGTGTTAACCTTGTTAGTTGCGTACGACGCGTTATGACGGGTGTTAGGGTAACCAGGGACCCTAACTGGCTCAGAAAAAGAGTAATAATAAAAATAGTAAAGTTTTCATGTTCCGGGTAAAGTCCGGGTGTTCGGTTGGATAGTAATCCGTTAAAGTGTTACAAAAGACTTTAAAGTGTCGTTATTACATTTTAGTGACACATTTTGTTTTCCCGACACTTTAGAAGTGTCTAGTAATATTTTCTCATTTCTGGCACTTTACTAGTCAGCTAGAAGCTGGTTAAATTATTAAAGTGCTGTGTTTGGTACTTAAAGTACGTTCTGGCACATCCGAATCAGTGTATCTTATCCCCTAGAGACGCGGTAACACAACCCTTATATCCTACACTCACTACCAGTGTAGTCAAAATATATGAGGCTCTTAACAGGCCTTGAGGCAGTATTTGCCTGATGCTGGTTATATCAGCATGTTCACTGTGTATCCGTTTAGTGCTACTGTGCTTTTTGTGCATCATGTTTGTCACTAGGGTTCAGTATGTAATCAATGTAGTGACAGCAATTAAAGTATGATGCAAGTAAGTGCATGTATCAGTATGCAGGTAGCAGTTTATCAGCTAGTTCAACCAAGCACAGTAATCAAGTAATAATTAATCATTAATTAAGTTGTACGGATACCTGGTTTTGTGCGGGTTGTCACATTCTCCCCCCGTTAAATAAATTTCGTCCCGAAATTTAAGTTCTGCTAGTAGAAGCAGGGTTCTTAGGAAATAAGTGGGGGTATTTCTCTTTCATCCGGTCCTCACGTTCCCAGGTAAATTCAGGACCATGTCTGGCATTCCAACGTACCTTGACGAGTTTGACACTGCTCCGGCGGGTCTTGTTAACTTTCCAATCCGTGACCTCAACAGGTTCTTCAACGAAGTGGAGCGTGTCGTCAATATGAATCTCGTCGATAGGAATGGCAACGTCAACTTGAGTTGGACTCTTCTTTAAATTGGATACATGAAATGTATCGTGAACACCATTTAGTTCAGCAGGTAGGTCCAACTTGTATGCTACCGTCCCAATTCTTTCTAGAATTCTAAAGGGACCAATGTAGCGTGGATTTAACTTTCCTCGCTTTCCAAAGCGCGCTACCCCTTTCCAGGGTGAAACCTTTAACAATACCATCTCTCCGACTTGGAAGTCCACATGCTTCCGGTTTGGATCCGCGTAGGCCCTTTGCCTGTGGCGAGCGGCTTCGATGCGTTTAAGAATTTGCGCGATCTTATCAGTCGTCTCTTGGACGATATCGGGACCAGCAAGCTGCCTATCACCCGCGTCAGACCAACATAGTGGTGATCGACACTTGCGTCCGTATAGGGCCTCAAAAGGCGCAACACCAATACTGGTGTGGTAGCTGTTGTTATATGAAAATTCGACCAAGGGTAAGTGTTTATCCCAGCTACCTCCTAAATCCATAACACATGCCCTCAGCATGTCTTCCAACGTTTGTATTGTTCGCTCGCTCTGGCCATCAGTTTGCGGATGGAATGCAGTGCTCAGATTCAATTGTGAGCCAAAAGATTCTTGGAAAGATTGCCATATTCTTGACACAAATCTTCCGTCTCTATCAGAGATGATCGAGAGTGGTACTCCATGTCGTGCTACGATCTCTCTCATGTAAATTTCCGCAAGTTTACTAGTACTGTCTTTCTCCCTGATTGGCAGAAAATGTGCGGACTTTGTTAGGCGGTCAACAATCACCCAAATCATATCATGGCCTCTTGGCGTTCTTGGCAGTTTTGTAACAAAATCCATTGAGATTTGTTCCCATTTCCATTTGGGAATCTCAGGTTGTTGCAGAAGTCCCGAAGGCTTCTGGTATTCTGCCTTGACCTTAGCGCACGTTAAACATTTGCTTACGTAGACAGCAACGTCGCCTTTCATCCTAGGCCACCAATAGTAATCTTTAAGATCCTGGTACATCTTATCCGATCCAGGGTGGATAGAGTACCGTGA